>CAWUFW010011301.1:0-625541 GCA_963921515.1 Calotriton arnoldi
GGGGAATCCAATCCATGAGTTACTTTTGTATGTGACTGTGTTGACATCTGTGTATTAGTGAACCTGGCCTCCTCATGTGTTGTGTGTTTGCCTGGGGACACTGGCACACAACCCCCTCACCTGTTGTGTATGATATGCAGTGTGAGTCTGCCTGTTTGTGTTTGTGCATTTGCACCACTGCATTGGCATATCTTTAGTTTGCCATTGGCTGTATGTTGTTTGTTGGCTTTCCCCTGCTGGCCCTGGGACTGTTAGGTCATCAGTCAGCACATTGATCATGGTTAGTATGTCCCATTGCTGCCATGGTATGGTATTTGTTCACCTGACATCTACAGTCTCCACAGGATATCTACATTTGTGTGTCCATTGGTGCAGATATGTGGGTCTGCATTATGATGCTCACTTCTGTCATTGTGTTATTTGTGAATGTAGACAATGTGGGCCCCCATGGCTGATGTTTGTGTGCACATGGCCAGAACGATGTGTCATTGGCACTGCACTGCTTGCCTCACACAATTTATGTTGCTATGGGACACAAGCACTACAATGCCACTGTAGTGTTTGGTGTTGTGTGGCCAGGAATAATCCCTGCAGTTTTGTTTTGCAGCTTTTACCAGGACTACACTTACCTTTTGGGCACTGTGGTGATGGGGCTTTGGGCCCCATTGCCACACTGTTCAAAATGTGCTTCAGCTATGGAGCACACACTTACCTTTGGGCACTGTGGTGATGGGGCTTTGGGCCCCATTGCCACACTGTTCAATATGTGCTTCAGCTATGGAGCACACACTTACCTTTGGGCACTGTGGTGATGGGGCTTTGGGCCCCATTGCCACACTGTTCAAAATGTGCTTCAGCTATGGAGCACACACTTACCTTATGGGCACTGTGGTGATGGGGCTTTGGGCCCCATTGCCACACTGTTCATAATGTGCTTCAGCTATGGAGCACACACTTACCTTTTGGGCACTGTGGTGATGGGGCTTTGGGCCACATTGCCACAGTGGTCATGGTCTGCTTGCATTGTGTAGGCCACACACACAATTATGTGTGACACATGTGTTAGGGGGTCACATTGTATGTTCAATGTCATGTTCAGTGTTGTATGCATTTGACACAGACCACACACGCTTGTCATGGTGTTTGGGGTGGGATGTAATTTACAGACAGTCCTTATGTGGGAATATGCTAGTTGTGTCATGCATTACCCGTCCTATGAGTAGGGGTGGTTGTAGTGACAGGCATCCAGCCCCCCATGAGTGGGGATGGTAGTAGTGGTAGGCATCCAGACCGCCATGAGTGGGGATGGTAGTAGTGACAGCCATCCATCCCCCTATGGGTGGGGATGGCAGTAGTGACAGGCATCCAGCCCACCCTGAGTAGGGGTGGTGTTAGTGGTAGGCATCCAGCCCCCTATGGGTGGGGATGGCAGTAGTGGCAGGCATCCAGCCCACCCTGAGTGGGGATGGTAGTAGTGACAGCCATCCAGCCCCCTATGGGTGGGGATGGCAGTAGTGACAGGCATCCAGCCCACCCTGAGTAGGGGTGGTGTTAGTGGTAGGCATCCATCCCCCTATGGGTGGGGATGGCAGTAGTGGCAGGCATCCAGCCCCCATGAGTGGGGATGGTAGTAGTGGTAGGCATCCAGCCCCCCATGAGTGGGGATGGTAGTAGTGGTAGGCATCCAGCCCCCATGAGTGGGGATGGTAGTGGTGGTAGGCATCCAGCCCCCCATGAGTGGGGATGGTAGTAGTGGTAGGCATCCAACCCCCCATGAGTGGGGATGGTAGTAGTGACAGCCATCCAGCCCCCTATGGGTGGGGATGGTAGTAGTGACAGCCATCCAGGCATCCAGCCCACCCTGAGTGGGGATGGTAGTAGTGACAGCCATCCAGCCCCCCATGAGTGGGGATGGTAGTAGTGGTAGGCATCCAGCCCCCCATGAGTAGGGGTGGTGTTAGTGGTAGGCATCCAGCCCCCTATGGGTGGGGATGGTAGTAGTGGCAGGCATCCATCCCCCTATGGGTGTGTATGGCATTGGTGATGGCCATCCCGCCCCTATGGTTCTGCTGTTGCTAGTGTACGTCATTTGTGCATCCCTATGTGTGTGTGACATATTTCGGGTACGTGTCGTTTGTTTGTGTTGTGGGTGTTTGACTTACCGTCTGCGCCGTATGCGTCTGTACCGGTCCCGGTAATAGATGTAGAGTATTGGTAGGACCTGCGCGATGGGATTCATGGTTGGGTCATCTCGTTCGGGTTTCTCGTGGCTTCGACTCGTACTCGTCGCTGGCTTGTTCGTCTCGTCGCCGTGGATCGTCTTGTGGCGCGAATCGGAGCTTATGTGCAGCTCTCCCGGATGCTCATACGTGCCGGACGTAGCGACGAGTTCGGCGCGTACGGAAGACGTATCGTACTAGTCCGGCCGGAAGGTGCTGTGTATTTGGTTCTGTGCGACTCGATTCGGCGTTTACGGATCCGGCTCGGGTGGGGAACAGGAGCTGGAATGGGTAAGTACGGCTCGCTCGGAATCTGGGCTGTTATGCGCATCGTACTTGTTCGTTCGGTAGAGTGTTCGAGTCGGTCGGAAAACACGCGTTCGGCTGGTATTTTTTCCGGACGAATACTGTTAGGTGCGCTTCCGGCCGACATCGGAATCGACCCCTTTGTGTCAAAACGTTTAGATGCAAAACTAGATCTACTAAAGGAGCATAATCTGGTTTTACACCACATCCTAACACCAAGAGAAAACGGGTTTGGTAAGGGGTCAAGTGTAATTTTGGCTAATATTCCTAAATGTTAACTGTGTGCATTACACAATAGCATATGTTGCACATCTGACCCATGTTCTATTATCTACGCAGTTGTATATCAGAATATAATTACCTAAATATTGTCTGACAAACATAATGTAAAATAAATATTGTACACTTAAATGTTGCTCGATTGGGCATAGGATTTATTTTATTAACTCCAGCTGGGCAATTTTTTAATAAACAATATTTAGGACTCAATATTAATTTCAGGCAATATTTAGGCACTGATAATCTAGTACCATACAGTCTATGTTAGGAAATTGTACTGAAGGTTGTACCTCAAGTACAAATCCTACGCTTGAGACTGCTGGCTCCCCTTTGTGCCTTAGTGCAGGCTGAGAGTAAACGCAGAACAGCCATTTTTAGCACAAGAGCTCCCAATGATTACACTAGTAAGAACTCTTGCTAAACATAGTGCTGTGCGTTTTTTAGCCCTTTGTGCTACGCAGCACTACCATTTTTCTTGCAATGCTGTATTGCATGAACAGTAGTAAATCTGGTTATATGTGCTAAAAGATATGTAAAGAAATAAGATACTTAAGGGATGATTTAGAGTTTGGCAGAAGTATACTCCATCACAAATGTGACAGATATCCTGTGTGTCTCATTACAATTGCATCAGGATATATTCTTTGGTGCATAACACAGCGACCTTGAAGATATCAGACACCTTCATTCACGACTACACGCCTGAATGAAGGCATTAGAAGAAACGGCAGGAATGTAAATTCTGAGTAAAAGCTAAGAACAGTCTAATAACTGATAAGTGAAATGGCGCAGGTTTCCCGTTTGCAGGGTGTCTGGGTATCCCGTACACCTTTTTACAAATGCATTATATCCTAATATAAGGCAAACATGATATCCATCACATTTGTGACAGCGTACCTGTACACCAAACTCTCAGTATTCACAAACTTGCAACACTCATCAGTTATTTTTCTGTTCTTAGCTTTAAGTCAGAATTTATATTTCCGACCTGGTGATCCCTTGATTCAGGAGTGCAGCCATGTGATGAGGGTTTCTGATGTCTCCGAGGGGCATATTTACAAAAAAATGTCAGAGCGCAGAGCTGTGCCAAATTTGGCAGCGCAGCTCCCTGACATTTTTAAAATGCAGGGATGCGCTGTATTCACGAGAATACAGGACACCCCTATGTTTCCGCTAGCGCTGGTGCAAAAAAAGCTGCAAAGCCAGCGCAGGCACCCTGCCACCATGTTACATGAATGCCTGTGCTGCTGGGACTATTGTTTATGTGCAGGAATGGACACCTTCCAGCACATAAACAATCAATAATGGCGATTTGCTCTTTCCATGTGTGCCGCAGAATGCAGCACCCATGGAAAGAGTAAAATGAGGAGAAATTAATAATTTCTCCTCGTATCGCAATTCTAACGCCTGGTATTCTATGGCGTTGGTTTTTGGCGCTGCCTCAGCCTTGTAAGTCTGGGACAGCGTCAAAAAGCAATGGGTGTTGCAGTGGAACACCCACAGCAACACCCATTGAATACCCCTTTGCTGCAGAGGACTCCGATAGAAAGGGACATATTTACAAGGTGGCGTTAAGCCACACTAAGGGGCATATTCACAAGGACCTACCGCCGATTTATCTCCACCTTAACCCATCAAAAGTGGAGATAGATTTAACACCCCATTCACAAGTGGGTGCAAACTGCAGACATCACCAGTATTCCCGCGACAACTGCCCCAAAATTTATCTCCACGGTGGACACCACCAACTAACCCTAATGAGATGCAGAGTAGGCGTTCCCATGCAAAAACACACGAAAAAACCACTACACCACTTTCACAACGAACTGCCAGATCTGCGATGCGAACCAAAAACAGGCGATAAGCTGCGGTAGCACCAGTGATTTAACACCTGCCTTTTGCTGGTGTTAAGCAGGACGACTACCTGCAGCATGAATGGGAGCCCAGCCAAGAGCCACACCTGAAGACCCACAGATGCCATGGAGACAATGATCATGCAGCTCGGATACCCATGAGGGCCACAAAACCCACCGCCACCACCCCCAGCACCCCCACCCCCGGACATACACATACCGTGCACGACACAAGAGCCACAAAAAGCGCATGATGACGCACATTGTCCAAAAATAACACACATGTGTGGCCAGAAGAACGAGAAACAGTCACACAGCACTGAAGTAACAACCAAAAACTTTATTGAAATGGAACACAAAACACCAATGCACAAGACTCCTGTCCGGTCCGTCCCGGACAATCTCGATGTCACAGCCTGGAAAATAAAGCACAAAATCAGAACGTGTGCCCTGCGCACATCAAAGGAGCGAGACACAGAGAAACAGAGAATGAAAGAAAGGCAGAGAGAGAAAGAGAGAGAAGGAAAGGAAGGGAGAGAGAGAGAGTGAGAGAGAGGGAAGGAAAGGAGTGAGAGAGAGGGAAGGAAAGGAGAGAGAGTGGGAAGGAAAGGAGAGAGAGTGAGAGAGAGGGAAGGAAAGGAGAGAGAGTGAGAGAGAGGGAAGGAAAGGAGAGAGAGTGAGAGAGAGGGAAGGAAGGAAAGGAGAGTGAGTGAGAGAGAGGGAAGGAAAGGAGAGAAAGTGAGAGAGAGGGAAGGAAAGCAGAGAGAGTGAGAGAGAGGGAAGGAAGGAAGGGAGAGAGAGAGAGACACCGCCGCCCCTGCGCACCCAGGCCCCACTGTTCACCTGCTGCCACCGGTGTGTCTCCAACCACGTGCCGGGATACACTGCAAGCCACCAGGTCTGCAATCTGTAATCGAGGCCAGAGTCAATCATGGCAGAGTACATCACACAGCACACGGCAACAACGCCTGTCCGTCCCTGCGCACGCATGCAGCCGCACCCTACCCCCTCCCGCCGGCCAGCGCTGGCTGTCCGCACTTGCGCCCCCCAGGCCCACTGCTCACCTTCCGCCAATGGTGTGTCCACCAGTGGGCACACCACGTGCCCGTGCAAGCTCCAGGCCCCGGTCCCGCCACCATGGCATGGTCCACATCATGCGGACCCGCCCCGCAGCCCAGCAGGTCCCACACATGACGCTGAGTCCTGAGGCATCAATGGCAGAGACCACATCAGTGAACACGTCATCATCGCAGGCTGCACACCCGCTCAGCTATTTCGGTGCCACTAACCCTGTGCAACCCCAGTCAGCACCACGTGGTGGTAGGTTTGATGGATGCAAGGCCTTGGGTGCCACTAACCCTGTGCAACCCCAGTCAGCGCCACGTGGTGGTAGGCCCATGACGGGCGCAAGGCCTCGGGTGCGACCAACCCTGTGCTCCGAAACTCATGGGCCCTTTATGATTGAGAACCATGGAGCGTCCGTCATCCAGTCACCACCGGCAGTGGGGAATGTGATGTTGTCGGCCCCTTATATTGGCGGGGTCACATGGCCTGTGATGCCTGTGCCGGATGGGTGTGGTGTGTGTGCAGACCTGCCCTCAGGAGTGGCCGTGACATGCTGACAACTAGAACAGTGACCTGCATACCACCAGCGTGTACGCCTGCGACATATAGCTATGTGGCCCCCCCCTCGGAGCGTAAGTGGAGTGGTCTGGCCTGGCGTACGCCGGACCAGCGCAGGGCTTGCAACAATGACTCGGGGGCTCTGGGCGTGGTTCAGTCCATGTCCGGACAAGGAAGTGACTAATGCGTGTGTCCCTGTTGTAGTGTCCACGGCAACCGTAACACAATAGGCAATGTAGCACACTGTGACTGGCATCCCACTAGATGAGCATCATTGACGTAAGGGAAATCACTGTCCCTACATTCATCCACGCATTCATACATGAATGATGAAAGACATGACACAGCAGTGCGTTTCTGGATGTTTATTGCACATCCAGTGGAGTTTTGCAACTGGAACGGTACAGGGCCATGCCAAGCACACTACACAATATGGGCCCGTGGAGGGCCAGCCAGAGTCCATCCCGGGATGACAAGTACTGCGGAAGAGGAAGGGTACAGTCCGCAGTCTGGTCGCCGTGTCATTGGTCATCAAACAGGATATGGCAGTCCATGTCGCGGTCCAAGGTGAGTGCAGCGGAGTGTATTGGGGGTCAGTGGAAGGTCCTGGGGCCATGTGCGGCACTAAGCACAAACAGGCCAGGTGGCGGAAATGAATGCTAGTGCCTCCTTCTGAACTCTATCCCATCCACGTCCTCGGATGTGTGCCCTGCCCCACCTGTGGGTGTTGCAGTACCCGCTGTGGCACTGTGTGCCACTGACACATCAGGTGCCGGAGGAGGATTGTCTGCCGCACTGTGTGGCAGTGACACATCAGGTGCCGAAGTGGATACGCCTGCTGCACTGGGAGGCACTGACATACCAGGGGCGGAGATGTGGATGGTGTGGGGGCAACAGCATTCATCTGCGCCACGCCTTGTGGCAGCAATGACATGAAGAGGATCTGCAGGGCATGGTAGATCCCAGCTACATTTCGCTGATGTGCAGCGGTGGCTGCCATCCTTTCCGCCTCCATCCGCACCATGTCCTCCATGAGCCTCCGCATGTGTGCCAGCTCACGGCTGGGATTGCTGGAGCCACTCTGAGCGGACAGGTGTTCTAGTCTCCGAGTCATGACTCCAGCGATGTCAGTCATGGCTCGTTAGAGACCATGGAGCAGGCGTGGGTGTCCGTTAGGGACTGGAGCTGGTCCCTGATGGGACATAGTCACCCATGGATGGTGTCCAGTTTGGTAGCCATGAGGTCGAACCCCACCCGCACCTGCTCAGCCGTCTCCCTCTGGCCCTCCAGCACATGGCATTGGAAGGCCATGTGTTGTTCCTGGGGGTCTTGGGAGACTGCCGGGGCTGTGGGTGCCTCCTGCTGGGTGGTTTGGGTAGTGGGTGGGGTCTCCTCGATGCAGCTGGGCTGCCCTGATCCGGGAGGTGAGTTGCGGATGATGTCAATGATGTCTTGGAGGGCTTGGGTGTCGATGCTGGGGGTGTCCTCCTCGTCATCAGTGAAGAGTGGCTGGGACTGCTCTGCAGGAGGTGTTGACGGTGCCCCTGCAATGTGAAGGGGAGATGGTGTATTACAATGTGTCCACATGTATGTAGCCGCATGGTACAGGTTCACATTCAGACAGCATGGCATTGTATATTGTGACAGTCTGTGGATCAGGGCCATGATCCAGAGTCATTGTGGGTGTGCACTGTGCTCTGCTTGATTGTGCATGTGTGCCATTGTGGCCATCTCCACCCGTCACCCCAGTACCTGGTGGTCACTCACCCTGTTGCGGTTGTGTTGTGTCCTGTCGAGCAGTGTCCGGTCCCCTGACTCCTGCCACAGTCTCCACACTGATGACTGTCGACACCAGCTCCTCCATGTCATCCAGCTCCAGCTGTGGCGCTGGGCTCCCACCTCCAGTCTGCATTGCTGCCTTCTGGTTGGCTGCGAGTTTCTCCTTGGTCTTGCGCTTGATGTCAATCCATCGCCTCTTGACCTCGTCCATTGACCTCTTGTGCTCTCCGGCGGCATTCACCTTGTCCACGATGTCCCGCCATATTCCATTTTTGGTGCCCAATGACACGTTGGAGGTGACGAACAGTTGTTGATGGTGTTCCATCACCTCCGTGACCAGGATCCTATTCTCCTGCGGACTGAACTTCGTCTTCCTCTTCTTCTTGTCCTTGCCCTTCCCTGTCTCCGAGGTCCCAGGCTGGTCGTCCGGGGTGCTTGTGCGGTTGCGCTCGTCCTCTGCGCCTGCTCCGGCTGCCTCCATGGTGCTTGGGTGTTGGTCATTTGTGTTTGTGTGTTTTTCTACTTTTATAGTGGTTTTTCCCGCCTGCCATGTGTGTATTGCAGGCCTGGCGCTGCTTATCGCTGATTTCCTCATCGCGCTTTGGCCCAGCGCATGTTTTTTCGCGTTGAGGTTTGTGTTTTTATCACGGTCGCGGTTGTTGTATCGCGGACATTGGCTGCGTTTTCGGGGGACTATCGCATGGTACCGCCGTGTTGTGAATTCCACGTTAACACAGGGTTATTTTCCCGCGATGTGTAAAGTTGTGTTAACATTTTTTGGAGATGTTTAGCACACGTTCTTGTGAATATCCCCCTAAGTGGCTTAGCACCACCTTGTAAACATGGAAAATGGCACTACGCCACCGGAGCATCAAAAAAAGTGACACTCCGGTGGCAATAGGGCTTCTAAATATGTCCCCAAGTTTGCTGCATAATATGCTAAAGATTATCATCGGCAATGTATATATCTCTAAGGTGTGTTCTCTGAATATCGAAGCTAGAGTATTGTTGTATAAGAATACAAGTACACATATATGTAGGTTGATGATATATATGTTTCTTCAAAGTCCGTTGCTGTGGAGTTCGGAATAATAAATCTATACTTCTTCTATATGCACTTACCTTCCGATATATTGGTCTTCGATATTTTGTCCACGATATCCTTGCATTACGAAATTCAGACCCTCCATATTCAGTAGTACAATCTATGTTTTGCTATTGGTACCTTGCAGAAGCACGAGCCTAACCCTGCCAATAAATGATGCTCTAGGACTGTTGGCAGGGCCATTACCTCTTCAGTGTTTGAGGTATGTTTTCAGAAACACACTCCGGTTTCAAAATGCCAACGAGCTGGTGGCTCAAATAACAAACTGTTGGTAATTTTCGATCTGGTGGCAGCACTGAAATAAACATGCAACTTCCTTTAAGACACGAGATCCTTTGTTTGTTTAAAGGCACCATAAATGTTTCCACTCAAGAAATTAAGAAAATTGTGTTTTGGCGTTTGGAAGGCAGACGTAATTAATTGAGCCCAGGCAGGTAATATGCTGCACGGGGTTGTCAGTTGGATAATAATGTCCTTTTTGTGCCGCAGAAACTTGGCGTATTTTTTAACCAGAGAATCCAGACTTGGGCGCGTGATAAATGTAAAAGAAATGTCTCTCCCTTCAAAACACTAATCAAGCAATACAAGGAAAATGATTGCAAATAAAATATTGATTTAAAACTAAAAGGATTTTAATTGTATTACTTGTAAGAATAATTTAAGTTAACTGAAAGGGACCTCTGGGAAACGGTATGTTGCTTAAACAATCTGTAGTTGACTAATTAATATATCCAGGAAACTCAAGGTTAATCTCTAAATGATAAAGAATGTTTGTAGTTCTTGCAAGCCTGCAGAGGCTGCTGTGTGGTAAAATGGCTTTGCTTGGTTCCCTGACACACTTAGGGGCTTATTTACAAGCCCCTTGCGCCACTTTTGCGTTACTTTTCCCATGTTAAAAATGACGCAAAAGTGGCGCAGGGGCCTTGTAAATCTACCCCTTACTGTCTGTATGCCTCTGTCTAGTACGTGGGTAACACGAACGCTTTCGCTCCTATTGATGACTAAGAAGGGGTTTATTTACTAAGGTTCTGCGTGGGTGCTCACATGAAACAAAGTCGCTCAAAGCATTGCTAGGCACATTTACTTTTATTTCACAGAATGCAGCGCAGCCAGGAAACTGGCTGCGCTGCATTGCGTGTAAGGAAGACAGCAGAAATGCTCAATGTGGCATATTTCACAAATAATCATGAAGCACAGCAAGTCGCCTTGCTGCGCTGCGCTGCGTGATAGGGAAGGAATGCGGCATACAATGTGCTGCCGAGCGCCAATGCAGGCACCCTTGCGCCATGGTGTTGTCAGCAGGATAGTTTTTGTGCAGTAAGGGTCACCTTCCTACACAAAAACAATTCCCTGAGGCATTTTCCTCTTTCTATGTGTGCTGCGTCACACACAGAAAGCGGAAGCAACAAGGAGAAGTACAGATATTTCTCCTCGTTACGCCTCCCATGGGGAGGCGTAGCATTTTGACGCATTCCCAGATTTACCATTGTTACCCCAAAATCCAAGGGTGGATCTGTGGGAACACCCACGCTCCACCCATGGAAAGCCTACCTGGGGCAGAGTAATGCAACACATGGCACAAGGGTGATGCAAAACCTTCATAAATATGCCCATATATATACAAAGATATGGAGCATTTCTTCTCTCTTCTTATGCTGGATGTAAGAGCGCCTGATTTAAAGCCAGGAATGTTTTTGTTCAGGAAGGGGCAAATTCCTCTTTTTATGTGTGCTGCAGAATGAATCACACATGGAAGGAGAAATTAACAAAGGAAAAAACAATATTTCTCCTTGTTATGTCTCTGTCAGGAAGTTGCACCATTTTTCCACAAACTCAGGTTTACAATTCCATCAAAATGCATGGGTGGATGCATGGGAATTGCCATGTTCCACCAATGTAATGCCTACGTGATGCAAAGTAACACAAGGTAGCGCTATGCGCTGCATTGCGTTAGTTTGTATTTATTAAAGTACGCAAAGCCATGCAAAGTGCCTATGCGTCGCTTAGTAAATGCCAAAAATTATTTTGCGTTGGGTCTGTGCCACAAAAATGATCACCTACACAAACACACATTTACTTACCATAAGAAAATTGCATTTATCCAGTACAAAATTGAATAGAGCAATGGCCTATGCACCCCTTAGTGAATCTAGGCTCAATGTTTAGTTTATGTAAGGCCCTTATACCACCCCATGTGGCTTTAGAGTGCTATTCAGGGAGAAAAGTACTGTAGCAAACTGTTAAGAAAGAAGTAGTATTTGCATGAAATTTAGGTTATTAAATGCTGTTTATAATGCAGAACAGAAAGGTGTTCAGCATTTTCTGATTGTTTATGAAATCTTTTACCTATAGGATGTTCCGGGGCTGGGGCAACATAAAGGCCAGTGTTGAATGATGCCAGCAAAGTTGGCCACTAGAGGGCACCAGATTGCAACAAATGGCCTAAAGATGTGGCTCTGTTGTCAGGTAAAAGGCAGTATCTAAACAAAAAAACAAAAAAATGAATTTGCCTATGAAAATGTTTGATGTGGAGCTGTTTAAGGGGGAGGATTGAGGAAAAGAAATTAACCTGCCAAAACGTCAGTGCCAAAGTAAGGACTACCGGAATATTGTGAAGCTAAATATATAATGATAAGTATAGATTTCCTGTTCTTAACTCCATGGCTGCGTACTTTGAAGATATTTATGCTGTCATGGAGTTGGTGGACTTACCTTTATATACTTGCCTTCAAAATACTTCGATAGTCCATATTATGGCCTCAATATTTGAATAGGTTGACATTTAAATGGAGATATTCTGCTGGTGAAATGCAGAAAGATAGCTCCTTTGGGATGCTGCCTTTCGCGTGCAGGAAACTTCTTTCATAAGCTTTTTCTTCATTAGTTAGAGGGTCAGTTTCTTCTGTAAGGCCGACCTTAGGTATTTAAACATTAAAAAAAACTTCGCAAGATTATTCAGTGGAATTCTTCAATAACTCTCAAAATATGACAATTTTGTATATACCTTGAGCCTTAAGTTGGGGCATATTTATGAAATAGTGTCGCAGTGCAGCTCAGCACGTCACCTTGCTGCGCTGCACTGCGTCGCTGGGAAAGGGCAGCCTGTGTTGCATGTAGGATTGTTTTTATGCAGGAAGGTGCATCTTCCTATACAAAAACAATCCTGAGAGGCATTTTCCTCTTTCTATGTGTGCTGTAGAATGCAGCACACATGGAAAGAGGAAGTATTGAGGAGAAATAATTTCTCTTCGTTATGCCTCTCCTGGGGAGGCATATCTTTTTGGTGCATTCCTAGGTCTAGAAAGCCCTGTAAATCTTGGAATGCTTCAAACACCATTGGAGTTGCGTGGGAACACTTACACAATGCTCATGGAATGCTTAACCAGGGCAGAGTAACGCAACACAGCGATCTGCGCTGCATTGCTTTACTCCAGATTTTTGGAGCCACTCAAAGCCCCGAAAAGCGGCTTTGCATGGCTTCAAAAATCCGACTCAAGGTTTGCGTCGCTCTTGCACCACGATGCGGGATGCAAGAGCGCTGGGTCAGAAATATGGCCCACAATTCCCATTCCAGCTTATGTGCTTGTGCCGTTCTACCTTAAAAACCTTTTTGAAGCACTTGCTTCTGGCTCGAGAGGGGCATGACGCATGGCTTGCATTACTGCACCACTGTGAAAGATTCTTCAAACATGTCTGACTGTCTCAACAGGAACATCTTGTAACAGCTTGAGGTGCTACAGCTGTGTTACAACACCTGCAAGGACCTACACCTTTACTCTCAGAGTAAAACATACATCAGTCATGTCATCTCTAAACATTGTCTTAATGTTGTTGATGCCACCTCATATGATTTGAGCCTATTACATTTGGTTGCATGAGGGTCCACACCTTGTTGAACAAACAGCTTCTAGGCAAAAAGGCCTAATACATTTAAAAACAGTTCTTTGTATGTATGCAATAAAGGAACTTTTCAAGTACCAGTGACCAGTAGGTACCTGTAAAAATGGGGTGTTTTCACCTGCTTCTTCGAGAACATACATGAAATGCAGCTGGAACCATTACAATAAGTATCGCTGTCAAAGCCTGGCATTGGCAAACTGTTTTCGTCCACAAAAAGGACCACAACATATTAGACTAGAAAAAGTGGACATGCAAATAAACATTTGAAGCCATGGTCTCTGCATAATCTGTTGTGTGCAAAACAAAAGTAAAAGGGTGTTTGCTTTGTTAAAAATTGTCTGGTACACTGAGGCTGACACCTCTTGTAATATCCTATGCTAAGATAGCCTATTTCTGGAAAGATGTGTGTTTGACTTAAGAGGGACTTTCCAAAAATGTATTGCAGCTCTCCACCTTTTTGAAACACTCTGTAAGCACTTGCACTTAACTCAGCTGAGACATGTACTAACAGTTACAGGTGAATATTCAATATATAGAGAATTTTCAAGGGCTTGTTCCTGATTTCAAAGGGATATCTAGTTACGACCTGCATTGGAAGAATGCACAGACATGCAGTAGGTGCTATTGCATGCAAACACTATCATGCACATATACTATTTGCATGCATTGCCATATTAAAGCAAGATCTATTGGTTTTGTCAATGTTTGCTAATTAAATTAAATCTTACAGTGCAGAAGTGTTGACACCCAATTTTGAGCCTACTTTAGAGTGAGATTCATTGTCCCTAAGTGGAGGCTTGCAGTGCAAGTAGAAGCTATACCTCCTGGTCCCTCTGTTCAAAAAGTGTCCCATCCAACATTTGACAGGGCCAGGAAAATCTGGAACTCCCTCTCACCAGAAACAAATTATGCCTCTTGTTATAGAAGTATAATACAGAAAGGCCACAGGTATATAGCCCTCACTCTGCCAGGTCATACTCACATGTAACTTTCACCTTCTAATTGACGGTTTTGAATCACATTTGTCAAAACTCTGACATTATCATCATGTTTGGTCATGCTGTCTAGTGCTCATTGAACTCTCAGCCATGGCTTCATAGTCACTGTTATACTATCTACATCAATTATGGTTCTTACATTGTTCATGATCTGACCCGCATCCTCCACCCATACACTGTCCAGCCTCACTATTTATTCTTAATTCCATTTCCTTCTACTTGATATATACAAACAATGTTTCTATCCCTGAATTCATGACTAATCTGGCCTTTACCCACCTGGTCTGCCTTTCAAATCAATCAATCAAATAATACTTGACTTGATAAAGCATGCAGCTGCTTCACCAGAAGCATCCTGGTGCTCAAGAGTTTGGAGCACAGTGAAAAATTGCCTCTCTTTTTGATGCGTAGTTCTTTGCCCTGACTGTGGAGTCTCCTGACTTGTAAATTTACAATTAAATGCAGTATTGTGAATACGGCAAAAGTATAAACTTACACAAACATGAGTCAGGTGAATCAAAAGAAACCACCCAAAACCGGTTCCTGGACTTTGGACAGTGGATCAGCATAACCTGTCAGGAAATCATTATAAAGGTGGGTCAATCAAATCATTCCACTTTCTTCTGGTTCAACGTTCTTAGCGACCAAAAAACTGATTGATCCTCAGAATGCTCAAAGGTCACTTGTGATGGAGAGCTTTTGCATGTCTGACAGCTAATCTCTCAGAGGTGACTGGACATCACCTGATGCTCGTGCAAATTGCTGGAGGTCTGCGAGGCTGCCTAGTACCTAAAAGCCTGCCTGGCTACTCATTGAGGGATTGTGTGTTCCTGACTCTGCAGGAGAAACTGTCCATGATAAGAAGCCCAATTGTGTTTCCAGCATGAATAGACTATCTAACCGGACTAAAACTGGTGCTGTCTTGAGCTACATGAGGTCTTTTTGCCATGGGCATAGTTTATTTGACAAATTTTGTGAAGCGTCATAAACCCAAAGTGACAGTGTGCCACACGGCATCAACATGACAAGCCCTGAGGGGCATGTTCTGCTCCTGCTCTCAATGTGGACCTAGTACTAGGAGGTCCAACAACACTATTGTAGTGGAGGACAACCATGGGCATGGTGGCTGTGACTACCGAAGACAAGTGACCACAGAGAAGGTCTGCATGCTGTTCTGTATCCAGCATCAAGACCTGAGAGACTGGGCCACTGACTTCAATCCTGTGCTCACTGACTGATGCTCTGACTCTGCGATTTGAAGGGTGTACCACCAACCCTACGCCAGACCACATCCAAAAGAACAAGTGACATTAGGCACAAATTTAGAAACATACTGAGGCTTGGACTCAGAAAGATAAAAATGCATATTGGAGAGGTTAGCAATTGCCATTGAGAACTCATTCTGAGCAAGATATGATACAATTTGACCTATGGGTTACTGTAAGAAGTAGTTACTTGCATAGTCCGTTTGTGAGCTCCCACCTGTGCCTGATTCCTTCCTATGATATTTTTCATTGTGCTAGAACTCTGTGTTCTGATGTGATATTTCTGTAGAACTTTGCTTGAGTCCTTTAGTTGTAGAAGTCTTTGGCTGAACTCCCATTAATGTGTGTAGTATTGCATTTTATTGTGCAATTAAAAGCTTCTTTTAATAAGACAAGCAGTGGGCTGGACTGTGAATTAATATTATCCTTTAGAGGCCTTTGAATGTTCACCCTTACTACTCTGTGAGTCAATTATAGTGAGTCTTCTTGGCCCAGTTTCAGAGCCATAGTAGGACAGCCCAAGAACACTTGGGGCGAAGGACACCAGCCACCACGATTGTGACCCATTAGCGTCTGCTTACCCTATGTAACCAGCTGCCACAGTCTGACACTGTTCGATGCTCATATCTTGTTCTGGCCCTATATGAAGCCTGGGTTTCATGCTGCCATGTCTCAAAGAAATAAAACCAAAGGATAGTTTACCATATCAAGTGTGTAATGTGTTTGTGATCCAGCATCAAACTGTAAGACGATTAATAAAGGGATTGTTTTCTCCATTTCTTCAACAACGAGGGAGATTGGGGATATTACATAGTAGAAAAGGATTTTCAATAGGGCCTCGTACTATTTAAAAAAAAAAAAAAAGGCACTTCGAATAGTCCTTGTTTGCAGTTTCAACCCTGACTAAAAGATTTTAAAAGTGTGCTAGAGTAAGAAAAATCAAGAAATGATTGCTGTCAGTATACCATGCATCTATTAGATCAATCAATCAATCAATCAAGTGTTTATTAAGCGCGGCTACTCACCCGTAAGGGTCTCAAGGCGCTGGAGGGGGGGGGTGCAGGTTCCAGTCCATCAGGGAGGGGGTCTGTCGAAGAGCCAGGTCTTGAGGTTTCTCGCGAATATGGAGAGCGATGTTGTCTGTCTGAGGTGGAGCGGAAGGGTGTTCCAGGCTTAGATGCATATGTTAATATGTAATGGTCGAGCGTAACTTTGAGATGTAAATATTCCCTCAAACATTGTAAACTAAGCACTACATACAAGGCTGAAGGATACACCAGACAGACAATACCATGAGGTGAGAAAGCAAATACTCCTCCGGATGGATCCAAAATGCACTTTTAACTTATATTAAGAATTTGTAACAATAGGTATACATAAAGCTTTGCTTCCAAACCAGACTTAAAATGGAAAGTTTCACCATTTATTATGTTTTGTTATTTGTAGTTGGTAGAGTGGTAGAGATGCACACCCATCTTCTTCAACGGTACTCGATAGTAACATTGAGGAGCCTTTGTACAATGAGCTTGACGACAATTGATTTTGAATGATTTACATTTCTCTTAGATGATGTTGCTTTTTTGTTTTGTGGGCAAGGCGAGAATGCTTCTGCAATGTTCTAGAGTCCATCTTTTCTTTCCATTGTGACACCCTTGATTTTTCCTTAGCTTGACACACAGTTATGAAATTATTCTTTCCCACAACCTTTGCAGACCTGCCCGATGGCCAGACATTTACCTTCATGGGCAAACGAAAATCCACATCGGAAGTATAATTTTGAATTCTTTAAAGATGTCAACGTGCATCTTGTTTTTGCTGGTGTTTGCTTTCACAGCATGAGCTGATTCATTGTGGGCCATTTCCCCTTCCATATCAGCAGCTTGTTGGTCTGTGTGTTCTTCCGTTCTTGTAGCCATCAGCATTTTCTCCAAACTGTGTGTTCTCTCAACATGCGCCTTCTAAACGAATCAGAAAGGCAGCCATCAATGATTCTGAAGGTGCATGGCTTCTTCGTTGGTGAATTCACGGAACTTGCAATGTTTAATGAGTGTATTAAGTATTTCGACAAATTAATCGACTGTTTCACCAACCTGTTGTCGTGCTTGTTTAATATTCGACATTTGGTATTGTGTTGACCTTGGCCTACAACGATTTGTTCTGCTTCCATGTGGGGCTGGAGTAGTGGTTTGACTCCACATGTGCTGGTTGCCAACTGCTTTGCATCAATTTCGGTCACACATGGCATGCATGAGCAGTTTGCTGTATTGCAGCAAACTCTCAGGGAGAGCACTCTTGTTTTATTCGGGCACATATCCCCTACTCATCGCCAGATATAGCATCTTCCCCAGCCCTGGAGTAGGCAGATGAATTACGCTGCATGGAGCTGCAGTCAAACACTTCTTTATTCTACAGCACACACTCACACACTGCCCATTATCTCATACTCAACATTAACTACACTCTAGCACCTCCCCGTATATGATGTAGTTCCTGTTCAGAGTCTGCCCCAGAACCACGAGAGTCCTACTGCATTTAACATCAATACGCTACAATAATATTTTCAAAATTTCACACTACTTAAATATTTGTCAAAGTGTTGCATCACTTTTGTGCCACACAATGGGGCGCAAGAGCGATGCAACTCTTACGTTTGATTTATCAAGCCACGCAAGGCCACCTTGCGTGGCCTTCCATGGCCTTGCGTGGCTTGACAAATCTAGAGTAACTCAACGCAACGCAAATCACTGCATTGCATTACTCTAACTCAAAGAGGCATTCCATGGGTGGAGCAGGGGTGTTCCCACGCATCCTCCCATGGATTTTGGCGCATTCCCAGATTTACCAATACTGGTAAACCTGTGAATGTTCCAAAATGCTACGCCTCCCTTGGGGAGGTGTAATGAGGAGAAATATCTTTATTTCTCTTTGTTACTTCCTCTTTCTATGTGAGCTGCATTCTGCAGCACACATAGAAAGAGGAAAATGCCTGAGGGCATAGTTTTTGTTCAGGAAGGTGTCCCTTCTTGCACAAAATAATCCTGCTTACAAAGCAGGCACCCTGGCAGCATGGTGCCTGCATTGGCGCTAGGCAGCACATTGTGTGCCAGTGCTGGGAAATGGCAGGAATGTGCCATATCATGTTAAGTACGGCGCATTCCTGCCCTATCACACAGCGCAGCAAGGTGACTTGCTGTGCTGTGTGATGATTTGATAAATATGCCCCTTAATTAAGGCTGAGATTTCTTCTTTCTTTACAAAATTCAGTTTCAGAAGGCCAAATTAAAACATGGTTTCCATCCACACAACCATGGACATTTGGAACATTAGCTTTAGAATAAACCTCAACAATATTTACTGCAACTCTGCCTGTGTGTGTGTGTGTGTGGATGCTATGTGTAAATTAATTCTTGATAAAGGACATAAAAAATACCTTAAAAATTATACAAAGTTCAATTTGTGATATTCCTCCGGCAACAGCTATAATGCCCTGGTGAATATCTGATGCTAATAATTGCAGCTATCTAGCTATCATTGGGTCCAATTAATCGTTCACACCCAGTATAGCCTGCCTATCTTCTAAGTCTGTACTTAGCTTAAATCTCTTTCGTTTCTTCTCTGTCTTCACTTGATTGTACTATAGCCTTATAGCCCACCGTTGTGGGCTATACCGGCCATTAAAGGCTCACTCCAACGTTAAAGGCCCGAGCTGAAGGAGAGGGCCTTTAAGGAAGTGGCAGGCTTTTAATGGCCAGTATAACCCACTACGGTGGGCTATAAGGCTATTAGAACATTTCGCCCCTAGAGGGCAGAATACCCTAACTAGAAAAACAAAGGCTTCTCAGAGGTCAAAGGGGTTAAAACACCTGAGACTCTGAAGGCTTTGTTTCACAGTTGTTGCTGTCATTGTTCACCAACTAACAGCCACGAGCGGGACCATTGCTGTTAACTGTTGAACATTCACAACAATAGCTGTGAAAGAGGGATGGTCAGCCCCTGGTTCTCCCCAGGTTGGCTAGCCTGCTTCTTTCTCACTCAGCCGAGCCAGGGAGGCCAAGGAGCTGAACAAGATTCCCTCTCCCTCCTTCCAGGCTCAGTGACTCTGTACACTATGGAAGGGGGAAGGCTCCGGTGTACCCTGCAGCACAGCCTCTGCTTTTCGCTTTCGGGTGCCCACTCCATATATTTTGGAGAGGCAGGGGAAAGAGAATGGCAGAGTCTGTTTATTAGAACTTTGAATTGCTGAAAGTAGAGAGCCTATACCAATTTATGTAGCCCACTGCTGCTTCATTGTCTTCAATGGAGCGGTCAACATCCAATGTACTAAGACTTATTATCATCCTCCAGAATATCGTGGTACCCGAATCCTGAGGAAAAAAATATTGAAAGGTAAGTGCATATAGGGAAGTATTGATTTACTATTCCTAACTCCACATCTATGTACCCTTAAGATAAATGTACTGTGAAGTTACATATAAGGTATAGAAATTCTAGACTGACTTACCTGTCCACTTCATTGTGTCCCATCGAAACTCTAGGGTCGATATTCAAGGTGCACACCCTTCTCTGCCGGGCTGGCGAATACTGATTTGTGAATGCTTCATACATAAGAATAGTGAATCAGAAATACCAATTCATTATTGCAGAATAAAAAATTGGGCTGTGATTCGGTTTTCTAAGCAAAATTACTGACTTTTTATTTTGGGATGTTTAATGCATCCCAAAACATATTGTTTGCATTCACAAATCATTAGTAAGTCAGACCATTAGAACCCTATCACATAAAGTGAGCCCTGGGAGTCCCAATTTAAGACATGGTCATAGCAACTGTTTTGGGCTGACACAGGTGTTAAATATTTTAAGAGGTGAGGCAGCAGTGTCATGCCTCCATAGATCAATGGTTGTTTGTTACTAGTACTTAAAAGCAACAAGTTGCTTTGGGCTCGAAATGTAGCAGCATTTGTTGAGATTTCTAAAGTAATTACTGATAACAACAGAACACAACATGATAAAATAACACAAATTCAAAATAATAACATAATGAAAGCATAACACAACAAAACAGTCAAAACGAAATAGAGTACAACAGCTACAGTACAAGACAGCAATAGCACAATGCAATAGTGCAGCACAAAAGGCAACACAACACATCACCACCACTGCAAAATGAAACACAACAAATACGGCCAAATATTCTTGTTACACAAATCCGATTTCATAATATGAAGATAAAAGTTGTGTGCAACTATGGATGCCTTATTTACCTCTAAGGACAAGTAAAAGCACCAGTCAAAAATGTTTTGTGATATGGCTCCCTGGATCATTTGCAGAGGAGTGCAACTGAGAACCATGGGCTAGATGTACAAAGCCTTTTTGAGGTCGCATACGGTCCAGTTTGCACCAAATTGCTATTCGGTAACTTGCTACCAAATTGCAATTTGAGTTTGCCACCAAATTCCAATTCGGGATTTGGAAGGGGTGTGTTTGGGGCATCACTTCCAAATTCCGAATTGTGTGCTATAAGTTAATGTTTTGCGGCCAAAATGTGGTTGCAAAACATTAATATTTTACCAACACCTCAAAGGAGGTGGCAACCTGTTCATAAATGTTCATAAATGTGAAGGGGTCCCAAAGGACCGCTTTCCCTATGTGAATGTTAAAAAATCGAAATTACACTTTTCATTTTTTTCATTAAATGCATCCCATTTTCCCGTATGGAAAACGGGTTGCATTTAAAGAAAAGAATGCTTTATTTAAAAGTAATCACAGGCATGGTGGTTATTGTTATTGTTATTTTGATTTTGTAAGGCGCACAACTACCCTAGGGTTTCCCGGTGCCGCCTGAAAAGAGCCAAGAGCAAAGGAAGAGATCTACATGTTAAAAAGCCAAGTTTTTCAACCCCTCCGAAAATTCTCATAAGAAAGTTCATTCCGGAGACCTATAGGAAGGGCGTTCCATAAAGAAGGACCCAGGCACGAGAAAGAGCGACCGCCCATACGTACTAATCTCGTCCTAGGAACAGTAAACTTGGCCTGAGTGGCAGAGCGGAGCACTCGAGATGGTACATAAGGGTGAACTAGAGTCTTCAGATAGTGTGGCGCCTTACCAGATTTTATCTTAAACATAAGACTCAGAGCTTTAAATTTAATACGGTTCTTAATCCTGAGCCAGTGGAGGTCTCGAAGCGACCCAGAGATGGAAGCAGTTTTAGGAATCTTACAAAGCAGCCTCGCTGCAGCATTCTGTGCTAACTGAAGTTTGCGCAACACATCCTTAGTGGCACCCAAGTACAGAATGTTACTGTAGTCCAGTCTAGAGGTGATAAGAGCCTGGACCACGGTACGTTGGGTAGACGGGGGCAACATCCATAAGATTTTCTTAAGCCATCTGAGGATTGTGAAGCAAGTCGAGGCTACTCTCACTGCTTGCTGCTTCATGGATAATTGGTCGTCAATTAAGACGCCCAAATTTTGGACTTGCAGTTTCGGCTGAGGTAGAGGACCCATTTCAGTGGGCCAATGCTGGGGGCCCCACAGATCTTTATTCCTGCCCACAATCAGCACTTCCGTTTTATCGCCGTTGAGTTTTAACAGGTTGGTATGCATCCAGCCTGCTATATTCCTCAAACCGGCCTGAAGTAGGGAGGATTTGGACGCCCTATCAGCAGAAAGGGAGAAGACAATCTGGGTGTCATCGGCGTACGAAAAGAGGGACAACCCAGCTTCCTCCGCAATCCTCGCCATTGACCTAACATAGATGTTAAATAATAAAGGGCTGAGGATTGAGCCCTGGGGAACCCCATAAGGTGAGTTGTGGATCTCGGAGCAAGCTGCCGGCGAGAAAACCTGAAACGTACTGTTCGTCAGGAAGTCTGCAAGCCAATTCAGTGCCCTGTCGGTCACCCCCAATGATTGGAGAGCCTGCAATAACACGGTATGCAAAACCGTGTCAAAAGCGGCACTTATGTCTAAAAGTATAAGTGCCACAGTGCCTCCCGTGTCAACTTGATGATGCACCATTTCTGTAACCCCAAGCAAGGCGGTTTCAGTAGAAAAACCAGCTCTGAAGCCCGACTGTGAACCATGAAGAAAATTTTGGGAGTTCACAAATGATGTCAATTGGAGATTGACGTGCTTTTCCAAAATTTTGGAAAAAGCAGAAAGAAGGGAAATGGACCTAAAATTAGATAGTTGCGTGGGGTCAGCAGTGGCCTTCTTCAGCAATGGTAAAACCATTGTGTGCTTCCAGATAGATGGAACAATTGTCTCTTTTAAAGAGGCATTAAGCAGCTCCATGATCAGCATCAGGGAGGATTGCTCAAGTTTCTGAAGCACAGTGATGGGAATGGGATCTTTGGGAGAGCCAGATTTCAGGCTGTCCAGTATCCGCCTAAAGGAGTTAATTTCTAAGGGTGCCCAGACGTCTAGTTTGTCAGTGTGTTCGAGGAACAGGTCTGCCTGTAAGGTCCCATTGGTAGTAAGATAATGGGAATTCCCAGATTGCTGTGAGGCATTATTTGACGTATAGTACTGGAATGAGCCATATATTTTTTCGACTTTACTCAAGAAAAATCTGGCGAGCTCCTCACATTGTGAAGCAATCAGATCAGGATAAGCAGGTAGGCAATCGGCACCTGACAAATTTTTTACAAGCTTGAATAGTTGCTTGGGATTATTCTGTGCTCTAGACTTCGTTGAGGCCACATAATCTATGCGTGCAGCCTTGCAAAGTGAGTGATAGTCCCTTAAAGCCTTTTTATATGTTAATTTAGCCTCAGGCACATAAGCCTTTCTCCAATGCCTCTCTAACATTTTACATTTATTTTTCTCTATTTTAAGTTCCTCTGAAAACCAGGGGGCAGGTGGGCGGTGATTATTTGCCTTTTTGGCAGATGATGGGAGGCAAGCCTCGACAGAGTTGGAAATCCAACTTTGAATAGCAACAACATCGTCTGCCAATGAAAGGCCGACTGTAGGGACAGTTCTAGATAGCATATTGTTGAACACTTCAGCGTTCAATTTTCCCCAATTCCTAGATTTAGCTGTAAGGCCGGAGACCGTGGGAGACGGGTCAAATGAATCTTTTGAAATTTGGAAGCCAACTAGGAAATGATCGGACCATAGTACAGGCAAAGCTGGGGAGCAGCAAATGTTGTGCATATTAGAAAAAATGGGGTCAAGTAGATGGCCAGCAACATGTGTAGGCCCCGAATTGCAAAGCAGCATATTCACTGCAGCAAAATCTGAAATAAGTGCAGCACTGGTAACACAGGTTAAATCTTCAAAGTGCAAGTTTAAATCGCCCAGTATGGTAAAATTAGCGACGTCCACAAGGTATGGGATAACTTGATCCGGAAGAGACGCAGCCCAGGCCCCGCAGGCCCAGGTGGACGATAAAGCAAAATTCCTGAAAATGTAAATTGGGGGGTTAAAATGAGTCTAAATAAAGCGGCCTCACAGCCCTGGAAGGGTAACGTGTCAAATTTGAAGGTGTAAGAATTTTTGAAAATAATAGCTACACCTCCCCCTATTTTAATTTCCCTGTCTCTTCTGACAATAGCATAATTAGGGGGCAAAGCAATTGCTATGTCAGGGCCAGAGCTTCCGTGAAGCCAAGTTTCGGTAAGGAAGATGGCATCTGGTTGCTCATTAGTCAAAAGGTCAAAAATATCTAGCTTATGCTTCGAAAGTGAGCGGCAGTTTAAGTTGAAAAAAGAGTACTTTTCCTCCACTGCCTTGCAGTAGTTCACGGGAAGATTTCCCTGAGTTTTGGCATGTACCGTAGCTGACCACCCAGAATTTGTGACTCGGAAATTAGTTGCATTGCAAAATAGGAAATCACAATTTGAAGTTACCTCTTCATTCACAAATTTTGAATGTGGTCACAAATAGCGACTGCATTAAAGAAATAGCAATTCTGCTTCCTGGTTCAGGCAGATGACCCCTGAAACGGAAAGTTCAGGATCTCAGCAGCCAGTAAGGGAGGCATAAAGAGGCTGCAGAGCACAGGCAGTGATTTGATGACCCGAAACACCAGTCACCCAACACCAAGAATGGCAGACCAGAAACAGGTGTTATGAAGAGGAAACTGAGGTTTTCATAGCATGAACTGGAGATTCTCACTGAGGAGTGTTGCAAAAACCACGACCTCCTGTTTGGCCTGGCATCCGTGAATGTTGCAGAGACACAGAAGAGCAAGATATGGAAGGAGATGCAGCAGAAGATTATTGCTGTGGGTGTGGCACAGCACTCTATCAAAGAGATTTGCAAGGGGTGGGACGATGTCCTTTACCGCACAAAGTAAAAGGCTGCAACACACCTGAGTGAGTCCCGTGCCCCAGGAGGTGGATCCTACACTGCACCCCCACCCACGACACTGGAGGCAATGGTGAAGACCACCCTGGAGCCAGCGGCTGTCATAGAATTTGCCAACCTGGACACGTCTGCACCTGAACCCTCGCAACGTAAGTGCTAAACTTTAATTATGGCAACATTTCTGGCCTTGAACCTGGTGTCCATATCCTAGTAAAACAAACTTAAACATCCATATCAGGATGGGATTATTCCATGCCCAAAATATCCCACATGGTGCGTTATGGAACCTGTAGCCATAGACAGAAACAGTGTAGTCCATGTCAGAACTTTGCAGAATAAATTTGTACAACCCATGAGAATGTGTTTCACACATAACATTTTTTATTGTATCTCAATTATCCAATTAGATGTACCTGGGGAAGGGGGGCGGAGCTTGCCTGCTTCGGAGATGGCCGCCTGAGCTGAGAGCTCCGTAATGCCATCCATTAATTCGTCAGGAATCCGGCGTTAGAGGAACTACAGACGCTGAAACTGCACTGCCCTGTGCATCGGAGGGCGGACCCCACGCATTGGTTGTGTTCCAATCTGCAGACGTACCCGGGATCGGAAGATACGCGACGTGGACTCCGAGACCGGGTGCTGCGTGGAGAGGCCTGCAGCAACGCGGTGAGACGAGCCCTGCCCGGAGACGCTGAACCGGAGCGACTGGTGAGAGGGCTATTGGTGGGGCACAGCTGGGACCACGGCTGCTCCCTGCGGAGGCGGGGGTGCAGATCCGAGCGCAGCGGGTGGTTGATGCCGGGAAGGCGGATACTGACGGTGCAACCCTTGGACGACTCCCGCTGCCCCCTGAGCGCTGAGACCCCGCTGGCAGGAAGGAGCTGGCTCAGATACTGAGGACTCCGGGTACTGCTCGAAACGGCGTCCCGACGACACAGTAAGAGCTGCACCGCTTCCATTGGCATAGGGGGTGTCTGCAGGCGCGTAGACTGCATCGGCTGGTTGCTGGATGCAGAGCCGAGCAGAGAGGACGTGTGCTGAATTTGTCACGGGTGAGCCCCGGCCATTATTCATCGCGGAGCCTAACCGAGAGACCCACTTGAGCCTAGTTCTCCCGGGATTCCACAAGCCTTTGGGGGGAATTGGGGCAGAGTGCCGCCAGCTGTATTACCCTTATACTTGATAGGGATCCGTCATTCAGCCACGGGATACCTGGAACATAAGAACAGATCGCACCAGTGTAGGCGTGCGTGAGGAGGGAACTACAGGCCCAGACTACAGCCTACTGCGGAGTATACATTGCGGTCTGGTGACGGGGAGACGTACGGTTGCGGTGAGTCTCCTGACATGAGAGCATAACTCACAACGCTCATTTCCATATACTTACAAGCTGCTCTTGCTGGGAATCTAGACGATCTGCCTTTTGAGAGTGTTAGAACACAATGGCTGCGGCAACCTGCAATATCGGAATACCTGGGTGCAGCTTGGGACCTGAACACGGCAGAGTACGCTTGGGCGCTGGGTGTCGCGCCATAGGCCTGGACGAGGCGCGCTGCATGGAACTTTGACCAAGGGCGCTGTCCTAGACCAGCTCAGGAGTGTGCTGCTGGCTATACGGCACTGGCGCTGCGGCGAGGGCTCTCCGAGTGCGGAGACAGAGAGGACCCGTAGCCTATCTCGCTTACCTACAATTGGCAAAGTGGACAAGGCCCAGCCGAAGATATCCTTCGACCAGCGAAAATCTAGGACAAGGGAAGGCACCCCGGAGGGGAGCCGCGGTGCACAGGACGAAGCGCCAGAACCAGTGGAGGGGGATATCCGAAGCATGTTAACATCCATGCAGAAAAGTCTCCAAGATAGCCTATCTGCCATAGATGCAAAGCTGGACTCTCTGTCATACAGAATGGACAGAATGTCGGAACATATCGATAAGCAAGTAGAAAGGCAGGACATGACTGAACGCCGGGTTACTGAGGTGGAGGAGGCACAGACAGAAATGGACGCCATCCAGAGGCAGATGAACAGAGCGCTGCAGACCCTACAAGATAAGGCAGAAGACCTCGAGGCCCGTTCTCGAAGATGCAACATACGAATCACGGGCCTTCCGGAGTCCACACAGGTCGGGACTATGGAGTTGTTCATGGAGAAGATGCTGGTCACCTTGCTGGGCGAAGACACGTTTTCCAATATGTTTGTGGTGGAGAGGGCCCATCGATCGCTGGGTCCGAGGTCTGCCCCGGGGGCTGCACCGAGGCCCATAATAGCTAAGCTCCTAAATTATAGGGACCGAGACTCTGCTCTGAGAGTGTCACGTGAGAAACAGACATTACAGTTTGAAGGGTCCGCTATCTCACTGTATCCGGACTTTACAGTGCGGGTACAGGAGGCACGCAAGCAGTTTGCACCACTCAAGCGTCAGCTGCGTGATCAGAATATTGACTATGCCATGTTGTACCCGGCGAGGCTGCGGGTGAATAGACAGGGTAAATCCAAGATCTTTACAGACCCTAAAATGCTGCAGAAAGCTATTAAAGACTGGGCAAAAGAGCGGCAGAGAAGCCCAGAGCAGAATGGTTCGGAGGGCGCAGCTGGGGGCAGGCTAGATGAACAAGACTAACATACTTGCCCATCGACGGCCAGTCAAGGAGAGATCCTGAGGAGGACAAGTTGCGACCGTGTACCTTCTGAGCTGCACTGCTGCGAACTCCACAGCTAAGACTGAGACAAGGCGTAAAATCGACTTTGTTAACTATCAATATGTTGTGTATACTGGCAGTTCATTAGATCTGTACTGAGTTGGGCTGATCTTGTCAGAAGGAACTCTGGGATGGGTGTCAAATAATTGAATGGTTTCCTAATGCACACATAGACCTGATGGCAGATGGTAACGGGTATTAAGCCTAAAAAGTTAAGTTATTGTACAGGCAGGCAACATCCGCCCACGTGTGCGCACCACAACTTGGGGTTTATTCAATTAGTGCATGAGCACCACTGTTAGATGTGACCCTATCATGTTATTTTGGGAGTTTGTGAGGAAATTTCGCCATTGCACAGTTGGGGGAAGCTTGGCGTGGGTGGGGGGTGGGAGGGAGTTGAGACAGACAAGTTATGTTGCTTTTATTGCAGATATGCTTAGACAGGACAAAAGTAGCTTTGACCTTGGTGAGACCTCACAGCCTGGCCTCCACTTCAATCCATACACACAACTATGTTAAATACTAATACACCAAACTCAGAAGCGCATGGCAAGATCCGAGCTCTAACCTGGAATGTCCGGGGCCTCAATGATCACCGCAAGCTGAGGAAAGTAATGGCTTACTTGCTGAGACACAATATAGACATTGCGCTCCTACAGGAATCACACCTGCCCTTGAATAGCAACATGCTTCGTACTAGAAGCTTACATGGGCGCACTCATGTCTCTGGTTTCACTACACATGCACGGGGAGTGATCACCTGGGCGAATCTGAAATCATCCCTCAAACTTGAGCCGCTTGACTCTGATGGAGATGGCAGATATGTCATCACTAGATGCACGGGGAAAGGTTTGGACCTAATACTGGTCAATATCTTTGGCCCCAACTACGAGAACCCAACATTCTACACTTCATTGTTAGATAAGATGCAGAGATATGAGGGAAGCATCCAACTGTGGGGTGGAGACTTTAATTGTGTACTAAACCCGCGACTAGATAGATCTGGTGGGCCAGAGCGGCGTATCACTGCGTCCGCCTTAGCTATCACTGATACATTGACACAGCTAGAGCTTACTGATGTTTGGCGGCAACGAACCCCAAACGAAGGAGGGTACACACACTACTCTGCGTTTCATAACCTGCACACCAGGATAGACTATTGGTTTGCCTCTCAGAATATTTATCCCCAAGTGTGAGACTGCATGGTACTCCCACTCACCTATTCAGATCATTCCCCTATACTTCTGATTGTAGACACTCCACAGAAACATATTCCACCATTTACATGGCGCTTCCCCCCATACTCATTGTTAGACCCAGTTCTTAAATCAGAATTGGCGGAGGCCATAGATACCTTCTTCACTACCAATATAGTTTCGGTAGATGCCTTTGCGACTGTTTGGGAAACATTTAAAGTCTATATTCGTGGGATAGCCATGTCTAAACATTCAGGGGTGCTGCGGGCAATCCGCAAGAGGTTAACGACTTGGAGGGGTTGCTTCAAACACAAGAACGCCTAATACAGGACGGTCCACCCGAGACTGACGCGGCAACTTTTAAAACACTACTGGAGGAGTTCCACGGCGAAGCGGATGCGGAAATTAAGCATTTAGGTAAATATGCTACAGCACTTACGTATGGGGAGGGAGAGCGCCCAGGAGCAGTCCTAGCTTCACTGCTGAAAAACTGTAGGGAGGCCACTCTAGCCTCTGAGAACAGAGGGGCGGAGGGGGAGCCTATAACTGAAGAGACTGGGATAGCTGCTAGATTTCGACAATACTTTTCGGCGTTATATGGTTCACGACATGCGAGCGGGGAGGCTGAGATTCTAGACTACCTGTCACACATAAAGTTGCCCTGGCTAACCAACGGACACTGAGAGTACCTAATGCGACCACTGGAGCTAGAGGAAATCTCCTCAGCACTAGCGGGGATGAAATCGCCCAGCGCCCCCGGTGTTGATGGCCTAACGGTCAGTTTCTATAAAGAATTTAAAGACTTATTGGTCCCTCACTTGGCAACTCTGTTCAAGGAGATGTATGCGGAAGGCATTATGCCGCCCTCCATGAGAGAGGCGATCATTGTTGCAATTTTGAAACCGGACAAACCGCCTTCTGACTGCTCCTCTTACTGGCCACTGTTGCTGCTCAATGTAGACACAAAAATTTACGCCAAGATTTTAGCGACGCGGCTTGCGCCTTGATCCCTACTCTTGTAGCTCCGTAACAGGCCGGGTTCGTCCCAGGCAGGAACTTAACCTACAATTTGAGAACGGTGTTCGGAGTCATGCAGCATACCTGCCCAGACATGCAGGCCGTGGCGGTGTTTCTAGACATGGAAAAAGCCTTTGACCTTGTTGAATGGCCCTTTATGAGACAAGTGCTGACACGGATGGGGTTAGGTGATATATTCCTACAAATCATAGCTGTCTTATATAATACTCCTACTGCAAGAGTCAAAATAGGTAATCTTGTTACCGACCCTATACGTATTACTCGAGGTACACGGAAGGGGTGCCCCCTATCCCCGATATTATACGCGCTGGTGGCGGTTTGATTGTAGCGGCGTATGCTGACGATACATTGCTCTATGTTAGAAACCCTGATACTAACCTGTCTCCAATACTCAGGGAGGTTGTGCAATTTGGTGCGCACTCGGGACTAAGGGTCAATTGGACGAAATCAATAATTTTCCCCCTTACTCCTGCTACAGTACCGATTGAGCCTGACTACCCATTGCAGTGGACATCGGAGCCAGTTAGATACTTAGCAATAAAAATACACACTGACTCGGAAGTAGTGTTCCACGAAAACTATGGGGTGGCTATTACTAAACTGGAAGATGAGATTGAGAGGTGGATTTGTCTCCCCCTCTCACTGCTAGGTCGGGTCTCACTCATGAAAATGGTGATACTCCCTCGGTTTTTATTCCTTTTCTCTAATATCCCAATGGCTCTCCCCGGATCCTTTTTTCGTACCCTCACGTCACTTTTGATCAGGCTGGCTTGGGCTGGGAAACAGGCCAGGGTTCGATGGAACGTTTTGACTCTCCCCTACAGTTTTGGAGGACTGGGAGCCACAGACCTGGACTTATATTACAGAGCGGAACAAGCGGCTCATGCGCATCATTGGATGCACAGCCCGCTGGGCACGCCCATATACAGATAGAGAAAGTGGCGACATCACCACTCCCGTTACCTGCTGTTCTGTTTACCTCTGCGGACCGTCGGACGGGAATTTTTGACTCAATCAACGCGACTAGACATGCATGGCAGCACCTGCTCAAGTTGCAGACTGGGGCGATACTTTTATTCCCCCCTCATCCCCTTGGAGTGGTGCTGCTGGCTCCCCTGTGCACAGACAGAGGAGTGGCTAGAGCGCTTGGTGCTCTTGGGATATCGACAATTGGAGACATGTTCAGGGAGGGTAAGGTTAAGACATGGGAAGAGCTTGAAGTGACAGACATACACACTAAATTCCTGCACAGGCTTCAGTTCCACAGACTAAGACAAGCCCTGGCAGAGAATCTGGGAAGCGATCTGGATGAACGGCCGGATGTTACGGCACTCACATACGTGATAAAAACTGAATCCCCTACCCACTTAGTGTCAAGAATTTATAAATTAACTATGGGATACTGAGAAAACTTCTATACCAAGGCGCGATTAGCATGGCAAACTGATTTAAATAAAGAACTAGATGACGAAACCTGGCGATATTGCTGCGTAAACACGAGGTGGATTTCACTAAATGGGCGGCACAGGCTAATCCATTTTAAATTCCTAAACAGGGTGTACTACACGCCCGAAGGATTATGCAGATATGGGCTGCGTGACACGTCGGTATGTGATCGTTGCGGAGCACAACTGGCGGACTTCTTTCACTTAGCCTGGAACTGTCCTAGAATTGCTAGCTTCTGGGAGCTGGTGTTTAAAGAGCTGGGCGACATCACTGAAAGACAACTTACCCCTGACCCCCTACTTGCCCTCTTGGGCTTCTCCAAGCCGCTGCCAAAGGCAGTTCGTAGACTAGTAGATATGGGGATGCTACTCGCTAGGCGCAGAGTGGCTGTGTGTTGGATGAGAGGCCCGACCCCTACCATTACGGAGTGGTCCAGGGACATGATCTACTGCAGCACGCAAACTGAGAACTATAGCAAACTGCTCCCACCGTGCAGCCGTCCTAAAAACGTCTGGGCATTATATAAAACATACATAACGGCTAAAGGAAGCGCGACCCCAGGAGCTAACGCCACTATAAGTGATGAAGTGGTGGGGTGAGGGGAAATGTCCACGCACAGTTACTGAATGCATAGAAGGGTGCCGATTCAGCTACTGGATGCATAGGAGGGTGTTGAATGTCAGACTATTACGATGACCTGGTCTGCGGGTGGGGCGGACACTGTAAGGACTCAGTACTGAGATGACAATAGAAGAGGTTGGGAACTTGCCGTCATAGAATGCTACTGTACCAGGAGGTGTTTGCCGATGCTGTGTATAGTTATGAGCTAATTGTCGATGTGGTCTCTAAGGTATACTGCTGAGAACGATATTTCCTTTATTCTTTTTATTTGCTTACTTTGTATCCCCTGTCATAACACTTTCAGATGTCATGTCTCTTTGCTTTTTCTGAAAATGCCAATAAAGTTTATAAAAAAAAAAAAAAGATGTACCTGGGGAAGATATTGAAGGCTCAACTGATGAGAGTGAAGAACAGGCACAGATGGAGAAAGAAGAAACAGTAGTGCTTGAGAGTCTGCCCACTACGTCTCATGACCGCTCCAGCAGTGTGTCCTTCTCCCCACAGCCACCTCAGTAGAGGATGAGGATGTCATACAGCCACTCGCTCCAACCCTGCCGCCAGTTGCCAGGTCCCGACAGCAGCACTCCATTCTTCATGCACGTAGGCGCTGTCACACATCGTAGGCTTCTGGGTCTCAGGCGAGTGCTAAAGAACAGGTGGCTTATGGTGGTCTTGAGGCATCCATGCTGCAGGTTAAGTGCCTGCAGCAAAACAAATGAGGATGGTAAACAATTGCAGCCAGTACAACAGTCAATAACAGTTGGGTTTGGCATAGTGTTCAAACAGTTGGCAGACTATCAGGCCTGCATGAAGACAAAAATGGACCTACTGACTGGTGACCTAGAGAAACTCTGCACTAAGATGCTGGAGGACAGGAGCACTCAAAGGCACAGGCAGAGGAGCAGTGCTGTGCGAATGAATGCCATGACCAGGGCCATTGGGAGACTTGCACAGGCCACCAAAACACTATCCAAGCGTACTGTGATACCCCAGGTGGAGATGGGCCCCTACACTTCAGTGGGGATGTCTTGAGGGGCCTTGGCCAGATCACAGCTGCAATGGAGGCAGTCCAGACAGCACATATTGCTAGTGGTGTGGGTGCAGAGGCTCCTGACAGTGCGTTGTCCGGTGTTAGCAGCATTTCTGCCACAGATGCACCTGTGCTGTGATTCAGTGCCAGACGCGCTCCTGCACCTCAACATGGTGGCACCACACATACCAGATGTACTCCAAGAAAATAAATGAGGTGCCCTGCTCAGGGAGTGTCTATATTAGTTTTCCTTTTATTGTTGGTGCTTTAACAGACCAACATCTTGACTACATGGTGTCACAATTGTTCAGAATGACAGATTGTCTGTCAACTGTTTGGTAACACTTGTCATTAAAGGTAGCTTTACTTTGAGCATTGAATCAAGTGTGGTGGCATTATTGATCAGTAATGTGGACTTAAGAATGTCTTACTTTGTGAAGTAATGTGTAGCAATGTGGTCCCTGTGCCTTCTGCCCTCCACTACTCTGTTCTCCTCTGTTGGTTGCTGAACAGGTTGACCAGGATCCACCTCCTCTGAATCAGATTCGGACACCGCAATGTGTAGGCTTATCCTGCAGGCAATATTGTGTCATATGGCATATGTTGCTACAATCTTACACGCGGTTTCGGGTCTTGATTGCAAGGCCCCCCCCCCACTCTTATGGAGGGAGCAAAAACGAGATTACAGAAGTCTAAATGACCGCTCAATCAGAGTCCTGGTGCATCGATGTGCAGTGTTGTGTCGCCTTTGATTTTGGTTGGTGGGAGAAAGATAGGGTGTGAGGATCGAGGGACATAGGGCATACGCACTGTCACCTGAAACACATATTTAAATGAGAGTCAACATACCTTTTGTGCAGATTGGGCACTTACTTATCAACATTTACATTATTTGTCAGTACCTAATAAGTATCCTTCATCAACCTCCCACTTTCCAGTTGTCTCTATATTCTGTTGTGCCTGATCATGTAGGGTTCACGGGTACTCCTGGATATTGTGAATCAATGCCAGTGATTATGTTGTGTGCATTACAAACCACTTGTACATTAAAGAAATGTGTGTTTTTCCAGTTTCTAAAACGGTATTCAAGATGGGATGAGACATATGGGCACATGTGTTCCATCTATACACCCTATGACCTGGGGGATTTTTGCAATCCGGTTAAATAGTAATTTGGTAGTCCACATTTCCTCATCATTCCTGGGCATGTATATGTGCTGGTGTATATTGAGAAGTATGGCATCGAGGAAAGAGCTGAAGAAATGTAAAAGCACACATTGTGACACCCCACTTGCAACAGCTACCACATCCTGATAACTACTAGTGGCTAATAGGTGTAACAAGCACAACACCTGGACATGGGTAGGGATGGAATTGCTGTGCAGAGTACTGCTTTCTAGGTGTGTCTTTAAGATGGCAATTAACTCCAAAATGACAGTGTTACTTAGCCTGTATTTGTCATATATCTATTCCTCTGTTTGGTCAAAAATGACTCGCTATACCCTCTCTTGTCTCCGCCTCCTCCTCTGCTGAGCAACCAGCATGCGCATCCTCCTTGCTATCACATACATGGCAACCAATGTGGACACCCATGCTGCATTCTGGACCAGCTTTTATAGTTTGCACCCATTTCCTACCAGTTTGAATTGGTCTTAAATTGCATGTTTAAACAGGCTAAATAGCGACTATTCGCTATTTGCGACCCACTCACACATCCTGTTTGCGAGTCAGCATTAGCGATTCCCTAACAACGACTCGCTATTTCCGTTAGTAAAAATATGCAACTCGCTTATCGGTTGCATCACTATTTTTGTTTTGCGAACGGCTCTCGTACATGGGGTACAGCTGCTTTCCCATTCGCAAACCAGTTTGCGACTGAAGTTGTGAGGTGCAAATCTTTTGTACATCCTGTAAACTGGAGGTGCCAAATTACTGAGAAAAAATCTTGAGATTTGTGTGTTTTTTCCACGATAAGGAGAGCTGCTCTTGTTCTCTCTCTGATTAAGTTCATTCAGGTGATCTCAAAGCTCCTCATTTTCCTAATAAATAGTGTGGATTCTTGAAATTGTCATGAAAAAGTTCTACAAAAGTTCTGCAATTTAGTAGCAAATGATTGACCAACGTGCACACAAACAGAAAATTGCCTTAAGATCTTAGGGATTGCTAACATGGAAAACGCAGAATGAATTCCCAATTTCACTGTTTCTTATTTGATCTCCAGTTATGCTTTGCAGAATTTTCCAATTATTGGAGGAAAGCTCCCATAAACTTGTTTACGCACTTCACGGCTGAAAAACATGATTGCCCATAAAAGAATGGAGGGATTAGTGATTTTACAAGGTGTCCACTAGAGAGTTTCTGTTTAACAACGTGAAGAGAAAATTAAAGTTCACGGCAAATTAAAAAGGCATCTGAATCTCTGTGTTCAGCACCAAGGTCTTGTCATTATACACACAGCGGCATGTCTATAAAGCTGGTGATATACTAGCAGAGTGAGAATTTAGGAAATCGATATGCTGTTTTACAAGTCTTAACAGTGGTTTAGCAGCAGAAACATTTGCTGCCTTCTCGGATGTGATCACACTGCAGCTGTAGTACTGACAGTTATCAGCGAAAGGCAGAACGCTAGCATAAAAAATAGAGACCTAGGCATAAAGACATTTTGGGGTAGGAAAGTTGGGGCATATTAGCAAGGGCAATTACGCTGCTTTAGCGGCACTTTCTGCCGCTAAAGCGGCGTTAATTCTATCGCCCAATCAACAAGCTGTCGCTAACAGCTGTTAGCGACAGTTTACTGCCAATAGCGCCCGTTTCCTTACCGCTTTGCATGTCAGTGATAAACATCACTAATGACATGCAAAGTGGGCGTTCCCAACATCAAAGCGACTGAAAGCAGTCGCTAACCCACATACCCCCTATTACCAAGTCCCGCGGAGCGAAACAATAACTTGCGCTAACCGCGAATATCGCCTGAAAGTTACACCTGCTAAAATCCCTACTTAGGCATGCATATAATGGGAGGTGGATTATGGGGATACGGCCACATGGCCGTATCAGCAAGCATTTCGCCGTATTGCCAGGATGTTCGCTGGTTTTTCAGCGATGTCTGGCCGTTTTTCACGCTATTACTGGAATATTTATCGCCATAGCGCTATTCGTTGCTAATACAGCGTTAGCGTGGTGAAATATTCCAGCGATAGCCGGCGATAAAACTATTCGCGCTAAGCGCGCTCTGCGATATTTATCGCAGTTTGTTGCTAATATGGCCCTTTGTTCTATCGCAGTCTTACACGCTGTTGTGAATTGGAAACAGACCTTCAAAAAAGGATGTACCCTTACGGCTAGAGCTGCTGACTTTGGAGCTGGGGAACCAGGTTTGAGTCTTGGTGTCTGCTCAGCATCCGGTGGTTCTGGGCAAATCACTTAATCTCCCTATGCCTACCAAAAATTAATGTTTCCTTGTGTAATGTAACTGGTGCTCATGTAAAGCGCTCGAATACCTTCGGGTTGAGTTCACCCTATATAAATCTGCAAAAAAAAGGAAATGGGGATATTCATGGAATATTAATAGAAATTTAGTACAAACAGAAAGGGCTCTGTCCACTTTGCACTTTTACTCATAGTGATTTGGGCATTTTGGGTTCAATTCACGAAGGCAAGTAAGAGTATGTAAACACATACAACATGAGTACTACTTTACATGCTCCAAAAATTTTTGGGTAGTATAGTCAATGGCATCATATAGGAGCGGGTTGCATACCTTTTTCTTTGTGCAACCCGCTCCTATATGATGTTGTTGATATTTGCCCCATCGGGTTAGCACCCATTATGACTAAGAAACTTTATGAAAATTTTACGGTATCTCCATGCAAGGCGGAACATCTTGGTTCATTAAGCACGTTTATTTCGAAGGGAGTCAGAGGAACATTATTAATGACAACAGGAGACATTGGATAAACCATAAACCTTTTTCATTTACTGTTTACATTAACTTTTTATTAGATCGCACAATTTTAAAGACATGTTATTTAGAGTAGGAGAATCTTTCGTTCTACGAGAGGGGAGGATGATTACGTTTCAGCAGGTATGTGAGGGGACATTGTCATCGATTGTGAAAGGTCGTGGATAATGGAGGAGGAGAGGTCATGGGAAGGAGTGATTTGTGGCAAGAGGGAATGTAGCCAGGAGGGTTAAAAGGGTTTTTAAGGGAAGGTGGAGGAGGGTGGGAACGAGTATAACAGCGATGCAGAAATGGGATCATAGTATGGAGGACGGTGAAGCATGTGAAGTGAGGTTTGGGTGGGGAAGTTTAAAGAGATCAAGGCTGGGAATTAGCAACCGAGTGAATAGAATTTGGGGAGGGAGCTCAGCTACCAAAAAGAAGAGGGATATTTAGTGAAACACATTAGACAGCATGTTGATGGTAGCTAGGTAGGAGAGAAGAGTTGTGTAACCTACAGATAATGTGCATTATAATGAGTTTAAGTTTACATATTCGGAGGTGTGGTGTTTAAAGTATGTCTTATTGTTATTTACAGTTCCCCTGACGAAGGACCAGTGGTCCGAAATGCATTGGGTTACAATAAACTGCTTTTGATGAATCTTGCCTTTGTACGTGTTTTGTGGAGAGAGGTTCGGATGGCCCACCAGAACATGAGAAACTTGGGAAATTCGCAGTTCCTTGACAGAGGATATGTTCGCTTTAAAAGAGAGTGAGAGGATGAAATAACGTGCAGAATGGATTAAAAAGGATGAAAAGATAATTTAGTATTAAGTGATAGATGCAAATGCAGAATTATAAAAGGCTGTCGCCACTGGATTTGGGGCAATCAGGAGCCCCAATATGATGTAGTATAGTCAATGGACCTACGATGATCTGTCCACTTTAACTGATGTCTGGTGAAACACATGTGCAATTTTTGTAGCTTACACTGGTGAAAAACACCCCACTCAAAACCTGGGTACATGTATGAGCCTGTTTTTAACCTTATGTGTGGAGCGGCACTTAATTCACTGCACTATTCCATTGCATCATTTTAACTCTTTTTGTTGGTTTACTCAGGCCTTAAGGGAACATTAAGAGTTAGGTGGAGGGATACCGCTTAGGAGGGCCCCACTCAATTATTAGTTTTACTGTCTGCCATAACGCACCTGCAGGAATGAACCTGGTAATAACAAATGTTTTTCCATGCACATTTTCCTCCTGCTGAAAAGGTGGAAACGTGCCTGGAAACAGCCTTCAAATAGGAAAAACGTGAGAAATTGGACACCCAGTAATTCAGGGTAGAGAATTTTTCCCGTATTCCAGGTGAAAATCACATGAGGTTGTCTAACAGGTGAAAAAGTAAAAGACGGGTTCGATAATTCCAGCTGTGGTATATCTCCCTCAAAATACGAAAATATTTCTAATGAGGCCCTTCAGTGATACTCATTATGTAGCAGGTTATGGTTGATTCTGTAGTCTAAGGATATCAGCAAAGACCTGTGCCAGTGAAAGGTTGTAGACTACTGATTTCTCTGACTGCAATCTTTTTTGCATTGGTTTCTTGATATCTTCCATCTCGGAGGATAGGTTTGTCATGCATAAGTTCTCAATGGTGTTGCTTATGTGAATATATTAGGAGAGTTGAGTCACTCTATTTTGTCTCTGAACATTTCCCAGGCTATTTTCTTGAATCTTGGCAGTTGGGTTTGGAGTAGCATAATTTTGGCTCCATCATTTTACGTTTGGTTAGGCCACATGTATATTTACATTTGGCCTTCTGTACCTGTGTGGCGCAATAATACTAAAGAGATAAGGTGCACTAAAGATATAGAAAGTGCATCTATCCTGTGTTTTGATATATATGTGCGCATGCATATTAACGCTCTTCCTTTTCAGAGACATCTGGATTGCTGATATTAATCTTTTATAGGTTTTGATTGTAAGGTGGTGCGCTAAAATGCATTTAATTCAGTGCATTCACCAGAGATTAGTGAGAATGAATCATATGTGTGTTTAATGCTTTCTTTATAAATTTTGACCAGTTGTCATTTTTTGGTTAGTAAAAATGTATTGGTATATTGTGCCACATCTAAGAGTAGAGTAAAAAAATAGTTGATTCCTTTAATAAAGATTTCATTTATTGGATGTTATGTAGGTTGTAGAACTAATATGCAGTTAAAGATAAATGTTAAGTTAGCGCGATTGTGGGCCATAAGCTTACAGTCGAGACATTTAATACTAATGTGAAAGTTGTTTTTCTGCATGACCTCTCTTGACATTTCTGATTGCGTGACTTCATGCTATACATGACTCTTTACCTATAGACTTTCTACAGAGGGTTGATGATTAAACCTTTCTTGCTTCCTTGATTCAATAGGGTTTCCTCTATCCTTAGGTTAGTGTAGGGTTTAATAGATGCTGCAAATCTTTTCCATGTATGGGGAGAAGGATCAAAACCATTCGTCTAGTCATCAAATCCTTTTCCTTATTTTCTGTATGACTGCTACTGAGAACCTTATATGTTCTTTGCTGTTGAGAACCAATATTGTAAGACACTTTGATCTCCCTTTGGGTATTTTATGCCTTAATACTATGTTTTTGAGATTGATAAATATCAGTCTGGCTTTGAGTTTGTAATAAACCTTTTAACTTAATGTTACTGATTCAGATTTTTATTGTGTTTTCCTTATGATCACACTGTACTTTAAGATCTAAATTGTTGTTAACCCCTATTCCTCTCAGGCTACTAAAAGAGTCTCTATCGACCAGAATCAAATTGGAAGGACTGGCCCAGAGCGTTCTCAGATGGTAGCATACCGAGGATGGTTAGTACCTGAAGTAGAGGGGTTGAAAAACAGGATTGTGTATAATTGGCGTAGGCTTAGATTGCGGTGTTTGTGGCCATTGTATGGTGTCTTGCAGAGAATGCGTGATATGATGTGATAATGTTTTACATGATTGTGTGAGTGTAGCGCTTATTGTTGAGAAGCTGTTATCAGATCCAACGTGGCCTAACCTCCTGGGATGATATTAAAAAGTGTAGAAGACACTGTATTGTAATTGTCTGCTGAGATTTTGTTGAGTTTGTTGTGAGACATCATTGACAGCCGAATTGAGATAGGGATGTTTATCTTTTGTATGAACGTGAGGCATGATTAGTGTGGCGGACCATTTGTGCTAAGGTAAGCTACACTGATCAGAGTGATTCCCCACAGAATGAGGTTTCATTTGAATGTGTGTTTGTGTTACTTTGTATGATTTGGTTTCTGTCGACTTTTTACTGCAGAAGACAATCGTTATTTGTTGATATTGCATGTATTTAGTTGCAAGTGTATTGTTGAAAATAGTGTGTGTATGAAAATTGTAAAGGAGGGTGAGCTGCTGCGAGGAGTGAGATTTTCATCACAGTGTGCTGCGCTGGGAGAGGTCGGTTGGTGTAAAGCTGCACTGGTATTGCCTCTACCATGGAGAAGGAGATGCTTGCGTGCACGTGGCATGTGGAGAAATTAAAACCCTATTTTGGTTGAGAACAGATTACAAACCTTTAGTTGACATCCTCTTGAGAGGAAAGATAAATAAATCTACTGCTAGATTGTCCAGATTGTCTATGAAACTGCTTGAGTTTAATTGCGAAGTGTCACACATTACTGGGGGGAAAAATGTTAAAGCTGATTGCTTGTCTTGATTACCGGTGGATGACCAATCAGATTCTGTGAACGACGAGATTGAAGAATGTATCATTGCGAGGGTAGTAGATCATGTCTGTGTGAGAGTTCGCAGGATTAACGGAAAGATTTGGAGGTGGATGTTGATTTACAAGAAGTTATTGCTTTTGTCATCAAGGGTTAAGAAGAGTGTGAGGGTCAATTTGCAACCTTTTTGGAAGATTGCTGATGAGTTGTCTTTGGGATGTGATGTGTTGGTTAGAGGAGATAAATTGATTCCTCCCACGTGTTAAAGACATAGGATTTTCGGAGATGGCGCATTCTGGTCATTTGGGCATGACAGCTACCAAACGGTGAGTGGTGTTGTGAGTACTGGCAGCCAGGCATGGATGGTGATATAGATGATTTAGTCCGTCACTGTTGTCAGTGTTGCCATAGTGATAAACATTTGGTTACTTCGGTTCCAACTCCCAGTTTGCCGTACTGCCTGGGAAAGGTGTGTCAGTAGGTGGCAATTGATTTTTTGGGTTCTTTCAATGTTTTACCTTTTCACATGAGGTACTTGATTGTTATGATTGATCATTTTTCGAGATGGGTTGAGGTGAAGGGTGTGGCTGAACCCAGTACGTTCAGAGTCATTAAAGTTTTCAAGGAAGTGTTTTCTAGGGAAGGAACACCTTCTGAAATGCTGTCAGATAATTGTGTTCAGTTTATCTCTGTTGACATGCATTGATTTCTAAAGAAAAATTGCATCAAACATTTGCTCACTCCATTAGATTATCCCCAGTTCAAAAGTAAGGTAGGAAGGTTCAATAAAGTACTGGTGGAGTGTATCCGATGTGAGCTTAAAGCTGGCAAAGATAGTGCTGAAGCTATTAGGCAGTTATTGTGGGCCTACTGCACAACATTACAGTCGGGAACAGGACAGATTACTTTTGAGTTGATGAGGGGGAGGAGAGTGATGTCATGTCTTTCTCCTATGTGGATGAATAATGTTGGTGACTCCAGTGTTGATGTACAGATGTTGTGTAACAAAGCGAAGTGTGCCAGTGATGACATTAGCAAGTCTAGATACACTTGCGAATGTAGGTCAAAGAAAATGCAAAAGAGTGTTGCAGATGTGGGTGTGGGAGATTGCGTCTGCATTAAGGATTTATTGCTGCTGAGAAAAGGCTTATTGAAGTTTGGGGATACTATTCAAGTGGTTTGTCGATTTGAGTTGCTCACAGCTATAGATATGTACTCACCGAGTGTTGAGAAACAATGGATTTATTCATGAATTGAGGTTTTAAGCATTGTGTTTTTACTATCAATTTTATGGTATATTATAGAACATGAACTGTTATTTGTGAAGGTAACTCACTGTTATTACATCATATAATTGTGTTTTGCAAAACATTTTAATAAAATAAAATGAGGTTTGCTACTCCCTGCTATCAGAATTTTACAGATCCACCATATCAGTGATTTTAACAAAAGCTATTTTAAAATGTAATAATATGAGACTGAGGTAAATTCCGGTTTCTGGTTTAGAACGGCTAGTCGCTATTAGCTGCGCAAAGGTATAGATGTATACACACAGGGGCATATTTACAAGGAAAGGTTGCAGCGCAAGGCTGCGCCAAATTTGGAGGCGCAGCGCTCCAACATTTCCAAAATGCAGGGATGTGCCGTATTTACAACAATACGATGCATCCCTGTGTTTTCCGTAGCACTGGCGCTAACTTTAGCTGCATAGTGCTAAGGTAGGCACCCTTGCACCATGGTGCAAGTGTGCCTGCGTTGCAGGGAATGATTGTTTATGAGCAGGAAGGTGTCCGTTCCTGCACACAAACAATCACTAATGGGGATTTGTTACTTCTATGTGTGCTGCAGAATGCAGCACATGTAGAAGTAGCAAATCAACATTATTTAATGATTGTTTATGTGCAGGAAGGGACACCTTCCTGCACATAAACAATTATTAATGGCATCTCTTTTCTATGAGTGCTGCAGAATGCAGCACACATAGAAAAAGCAAAAATGAGGAGAAATAAAAGTATTTCTTACTGTTTCGCCATTCTAATGCATGCTCTTGCATGGCATTAGTTTGTGGCGCTGTGCCAGATCCTTGTAAGGTGCTTACACCTCCTTGTAAATCTGCAGTAGCATCAAAAGCAATGGGTGATGCGGTGGAACGCCCACAACAACACCCATTGCACGCCCCTTTCACTCTAAGTGATGCGTGTAAAGGGGCCTTATTTACAAAAAGTGGCTTCACTCCTCTTTGTAAATATGGAGAAGGGCATATGGTCACCAGAACATCAATAGAAGTGACGTTCTAGTGGCGATAATCCCTTGTAAATATGCCCCACAGAGTGTGGAGGAACAATCTTTTTATGCATGAATGAGGGTTTTAAGTATAGTGATGTATTATCAGTTTTACATAAAGTATAGAGCGGGAATTGCTTGTATTGCCTTATTGGCATGATATCAAACTATTAAATAAACTTGAACTTGAAACATATTCAAGTGGTGGACGTATGTGGGGACTCTTTGGGTTTCCAATGGTCAATGTGTGGAACATGTCACATGTGGCAAAATCATTTGTGCCGGAAGTTGTTAAAGCCATGTATGGGGAAGATCTGGGGTCTGATCAAGCTGGTCTGCTAGAGTCTGATCAAGCTGACCAGTTACGTAGGACTTCTCATGCAAGAAGAGTGCCTAATAGGTTTATTGATTAATTTTCTTTTGTTTTTTGTCAGTGTGTATTGTTTTGCCTGTGGGTTATATGGTTGTGGTTAGGGGTTGGGTGTGTTGAAGTGTCTGCAGGATTATTGTGTTTTGCGTTTGTGTGCTGGTTGTGTGTGAAATGGGAGACATGTGGTATTTGTGTAGCTATATGGAATTGTTTCATTCTATGGACTGTTAGTGTAAGCTATGTAGTTATTGGTTACTGTAACATTCTATGTATTGTGTAAAGAAGCCATGTCATTATTGGATTGGTTAGTGTTCTGTATTGAAATGTACTAGGTTGATGATTAAATGTTAGAGGCAGTTGGAGTAATCTCTGGGCCTTTTTACATCTGTATTAATGATGCTCCTGTTGCTTAAATAGACTACTCTTTCTGGATATCTACATTGTGTTCCTGTGCGTACCTGATGCTTCAGTTGACTTGTGGCACCATCATCAAGGTATAGGGGTTTTGTTCAGTGTTTCATGGTGAAGAAAATTATTTTCAATAAATGTCACTCATTTCAGTGATATAATGGTATGTTCTTAACTGAGCTACTGAAAAATGTTAAAAATGAATTTTTTCAATTTACAGTGTTTAGAATATTTTTTCATGGTATTATTTGCCCGATTTACACCTTCTGGTGGCTGGCTCATGCTTTGATTCTTAGTAGGCCTGGGCAGAGTTCACGGAGTTCCGCAATGCAGAACTCAGCAAAGTGCAAAACAACTCTGTCGCGCTACGTGGAGTTCCGCATGTGGCGGAGTGCGTTAGGTCGTGCCATTAGTGCTGATTTTTAGCACTGGGTGTTTGTCCCGCACTGGAAAATCAGTGCAAATGGCACCATGCACAGCGCAAGAGGACGCTGCTTATTTCTGCCGCTTGAGTGAATGTTCTACTTGAGTGGCAGCTTCCTCAACGCGAACAGAAGGTTTCTCAACGCGGGCGGTCGCGGCCATCTACGACCCCCACGTTGAGAAATCTTATTGGGAGGTGGTCTGTTGTAAGATTTTCCACTCTCACGCTCGTCAACTTAACGTTGGCGAGTGTGAGCGAGGAAAAAACTCTGCTCTGCGAAGCAGAGTTTTTGGAACTCGGAGCGGGGAGTGGGAAAAACTCTGCAAACTCCGCGAGCGCAACGGAATTTCATGCCCAAGCCTAGTTCTTAGAATCAAGCCAGACCCATGGCATGGCTCTTCCTAAGGCTGTTCATGCCCACCACACCCCAGAACTTTAGAGTCTCCTACAACCATGAATATACTAGGCTTTTCACTAGAAACCGCTATATCATAAGAAAACATTGCATTGACTGACTAAAGTGCTTGACGGATGTGGACAAAATGACCTGATTGCTCTATTGGGCTCGACCCAAGAAGAGTAGACAGCCAAAACACTACACTAAGATAAGCAGAGACACCAAGTGGCTGCTTAAAAGGCAGACATTGTGGCTTTATGAAAACATCTTAACCCAACTTATTAAGGTTTTTTTATAGTGCTGTTTAATTTGCAAGCACTGTATAGTGCTGTTTAATTTGCAAACACTGTTCATACGTTTGTGACTTTTGCTTGTTCTGAGTGTTGCTGTCAGGTTCTGTGGAAGCATTAACTTTTATTTTACAAAATTATGGTTTTGCAGTTACAGGAATATTATGCTTAGTTTCTATGATTAGACAGTTTTTGTTATGAATGAAACACGAAAGTTCCCTCAAGGACTTTACGACTTAATGTAAATCTAAAAACCACTGAATTCCTGAGTTATCGGTAGGGATGCATCCATAATTTTGGTAGTCCAAAAAAGTAGCTGAAATTCAAATATGTTCTAGTTCACTGTTTTTCAATCCTGCAGTTTAGATTTATTTCCATTGGGAGATGAACCATCTTTCCCAATGGAAATCTTTGGAGTGCAATTTCCATAATCATAAAAGTATAACAACTTTTTGATACATGCTTGCCTGTGTCATTATTATAGGACATTTGCTATATTTTTGTATCTGACAAAACTTTTGACAGGAATGATTAAAATGCGTTTTATACTTTATTTTTTTTACAAAAAGCTCAAGGCTACCGCTGGGAAACAGACAGCAGTAACCACAAGGAAGTGAGAAAGACACCCAAAGAAATTTAACTCCCTACATCCGACACTGCACAAGTGTTTCATATCATTTCACAGTATCTGACTCTTTCAAACTGGGCAGCAGCTGTAATATGTTGATGATGACCAAAGCTGTGATTTGCTGCAGTCATTTGCTAGGCATTTTGCAAGCATTGTCAAGCTGTTAATTCAATCTCTAACTAAGTCTTACAAATAAATTCCCATGCATAGCCAAGAAAAAGAGAAGTATAACTTGTTATTATAATTTTCTAAAATTGTATGGGCTAGATTACTCTTCTTTCATGCAAAGCAGCAAGGCAACTTGTTGCCCTGTGTTGTCTGAAATGGCGAGAACAGAAATGCACCATATCTACTAAGACATGATGCACTTCTGCTCTCTTTCAGTGCTGCCTAGGGCCATTGCAGACACCCTTGCACCATACAGGCACCCTTGCACCATGGTGCAAGGGTGCCTGCATTACAGGCAAGATTGCTTTTGTGCAGAATGGTATACCCTCCTGCACAAATAGAGTCCTTAGAGGCATAGTTCCAGGAAAGAGGAAGCCACAAGGAGAAATAAAGATATTTCTCGTTGTTACACCTCTGTCAGGTACCATTTCGGCACAAACCCAAGTTTACAAGTCTTTGCAAATATGGGTTGTCATTAACCCTGGGCAAAGCACTACGCTACGCTCGCGTAGTTTGCGAAGTTTGCGCTACTTCGCACAACGCGAATTGCACGTAGCACAGTGCAAACACGCGTAGCGTAGCGGTCATTTTTTGCTTGCTCGCGGTCCTCAACGTCAAGTTGGCGACCGCGAGCAAGCAAAATGACATCCCGGCGAGACTTTTTCCTCGTTCGCGATCAGCAACATGAAGTTGCCGATCGCGAGCGTGGAAAATAAACCTCCCGGCGAGATTCTCAACGCGGGGAGGTCAGGTTTCTCATTGCGAGTGGTCGCGTATGCTCGCGACCGCTTGCGATGAGAAACTACCGGTCCGCGTTGAGAAAGCTGCCGCTCAAGTAAAAATCTACTCGAGCGGCAGTAAAAGACAGCTCGCACTGTGCAAGATGCCGTTTTCAATGATTGCACAGTGCGGACAAGCATCCGGCACTGTGCAATCATTGCGAACAGTGCACTACGCAGTTCGCGTAGTGCTACGCGTAGCTCGCGTAGTGCGAACTGCACTTTGCGTAGCTTCGCGTAGCGCTACTTCGCGAACTACGCCCAGGCTTAGTTGTCATCAAAATATGAGGGTGGATTCACAGGATCGCTCATGCTCCACCCATGCAATGCCTATCCGATGCACTGTTTAACATGTCAGTAGAGTGTATCTGTATCTCCATTAGAAAAGCGTGTATCTGTATCTCCATTAGAAAAATGCTTGGCAATGAAGGTCGGCGATAGCTATCAATTATATTGTAAAGCCAATGCACATGAATGGAGAAGCTGCATTCCCCATTTTGCCGGTTCAGAAGTCGACAGTAATTGACCTAGGACTGCTAGTATCAATGAAGACCAAGGATACATTAAAGTGTTTTGCTATCGGGCATCCTGCCCATTGACAAATAGCACTGGCTCAAATTCACATAGATTTGGTTATGATTAAGATCAAAAGTGGTTTTACCATTTAATATATTTATTGGATCAACAACAATTTCTGGAATATTTGACCAACATTCATTTGAAAAGGACTGGATATAATTATATATGAATATTGCAAATGTGCCTGATAGGGATGTAAGAAACTAAAAGGTTTTTCATTGTAACAATTTAAACAAAAAACATTCTTGTATATAAATGGGTCTATGTGATTTTACATATTAATATTTGAACTATAAAAGATAAATAGCTGATAGAATCCTGTTTTAAGAATTTCTAATTGCCTTTTTTCAAGTGGAGTGGACTTATACCTATGAACTTTGGAAAATTGATCACTTCCATTTTTTATTAAGAAAATAGCACTTCTCATGAAGTCACAAGCACCAGTTGCAAACTCATTCACATCGAGACCTCCAGTGGCCACTTCCATCACCCTCCCCCTCCCCTTTTCAGAAGCACAGTTTAAACAAAATAGAAGGAGTTGCTGCAACATTTGCAGGTTATGCTTTCAAGTGAAATGACTTCCTGTCAATTGCAGGGAATATGTGCACATCCAACAGTACATTAGCAATGAACTTCAATTTCATGTAATGCAGAGACAGGAGTACCGGGATGCAAGCTTTAAACACAGCTTCATTGGGGGGCCTTGTCTCCAGCCATGCCACCTATTGAAGGGAAATATTACATTTTGTACAAGTGAAAGAATAATAACCAAAGCATCCTAAAAGTTGACATTAGGATAACTAGCGGTCCTGGAAGAGAATCCTCAACATTATCTACTAATCACTGGTGTCTAATGACCTGAACATTTTGCTGTTGCCAGTCTGATATATTATCACTACCCTGCCTCATCAATAAATAGAGCCAGGAACCCTTCCACCTGCACCTAAGAGGTAATTAAGGGTATATTGATATTGCAAACTTTGTACATAGCATTAGTTACAGTTTGCTGATGGGTGTAGTTGCAGTGTGCTTTTTATATGTCAATAATGTGTTGGGATATTTAGAAAGGACATCATTAATACATACCTTATACATACATATCCGGATGTTTGCATAGCTCAAAGGGAACATGAATGATTAAGATTAGGGTATACGTTGCATGTTACATGCGAGGAGATATCAGTGAGCCACAATGACAGTAAAATAGAGACATATGTGTAGCAATTTCTGGAAGCATTGCATAGAGGGGGTGAGTCTAAGATGCAAGGGTAGCCCATTTCAGAACCTTGGGCTGTAGGAAGAGAGGCAGTGGATGCATATGGAGTCACTTCAGGACTTTTGGGTCTCAAGCCTCTTGATCTTTGGGCTTCTGGAGGTTGTGCATTCATGGAAACATAAAACTTGCCTGCTTAATACTCAGTTTTTTGCAGAAATAGCCTTGTAGGTCATACAGCTGAATGACAACTTGATATGGGTTTAAATGAGAAGTCAATGAAGTTGCTTTAGCCCAGGGGATATGATAAAAAATCCTCTGGTTGATGATCATGCGAAAAGCAATATGAAAGGCCTTTTTCAAGAGAGCAAATATATTGTCAGGGCGCAGCCTCCATCGATGTTAGGCAGGAAGAGGGTTGGCACAGTTGAAATTACGCGTTTAGGGACAGGAAGGGGTTCATTCTTTTTAGGAGGCTGACTTGAAACAAGGGTGCTTCAACTATTTTCATAATGTCATCCTTGAACATCAGACTGGGGTCCAAGCTGAAGAAAAGTGACAGAAGGTGAAGTCAGATACTGATACCAGCAAGTAAGGCCTGGATCTGTGACTAAAGTGGACTGCCATTAATGAGTAGAAAATCAATGTTAGTCATATTTAATTTTAGGGATACAGCGTACATCCATGATTGTTTTTTTGTACAGGCAAGGTATGAGGGATTTTTATTATTTCCTGATGTCAGTTTGAGCAAGCAATATGTATTGTTGGTATATTGCTGTAGGGAAAGTTTTTATTTAAAGGTTCTTTTTATTGAGTTTAAGAGAGTAGACAAATACAGAGCAACATGAACATTGTTAGCGTAACCTTCGGCAGCTGCTTTTTGACACGCATAGTGCGAGCATAATAATCTCGGGAAGCAATAAAGCACAAATCGAAGTAATAAGTCCATACCGAGTGTCCATTCTCTGCAGTTGCTGTCTGTATCTCAACACAGCCCTTTTCTAAAAGGCAGAGCAGATTCCCAACCCAAACCTACCAGACAGATTGGAACACTACAAAGAGAAGAACAAAAGAGAGAGACAATAGAGGGAAAGAAGGAAAGATACCCCCCACAAGTGCTGACAAGGATGAGATTGTCCGGTCGTCATCAGGATGCTGGATGGGGAGTGATCATGTCAAATCGCAAGCGCACAGCGTCTAGGTGACCACCTCCGCCTCATCTACGTTGTGCTGGGAACGAGAATCGAGGTAACTAAGCAGGGGCGCCCAGATATCCCTAGGCTGGGAACGTGCAGGCATTAATTCCCAGTAGTCAGACAGTTGATTGTGGCAGAATGCTGCATCCTTCAGTCAATCCTCTATCTTCGGACTGCGCTTGCGGCCCCAGCAAAAAGCCACCTGTCTCTTACCTAAAAGCAACAGCATTGCCACAAGTTTTCTATGGACTCCGGCTACGCTGTGCACATATCCGAGCAGGGCCACTAAAGGGGAGCACTCAAGTGGGGCTTTGATCAACAGGGTCAGGGTCTCAAAGATACGTTCCCAGTAACTCGCTACCGCAGGACACTCCCAAGCCAAGTGAATAAAGGAGGCCTCCGGGACTCGGCATCGCACACACCTAGCATCTTCACTAAGACCAGCTCTACGCAGCCATACTGGGGTTCTGTACAATCCATGAAGAAATTTGAAGTGGATTAATCGCAGTCTATAGTTCCTTCAGCTGTGCGCAGCAGTAAGCCCACGTGCCATCCTCAAGCGGACCCCCCAGCACTCTCTCCCACTCTCGCTGTGCTTGGGGAATACAGACCGGGAAGACGCGTTGCATCCCCGCATAAAGCCGGGTTACCAGCTTTCGCGGTGAGGGGTTCTTCAGAAAATCCTCCAGCACCTGGAATGTTGGTGGTGCCACAGGGAATGACGCGTAGAAAGCGCGTAGCGCTGCTCGCAATCGATAGTAGGTGAACCTGTCCAGCAACCCCGTGTGCTCATCGCCTAATGCATCGTCAACAGTGACAAACACCCTGTTTCGGAACGCCTGCCCCATCGTAGTTAACTGAAGCCCTCGTAACTTCTGGCCCACACCAGCCTCAGCGGTTACAGGCAGCCCCGGGTGACCGATGAGAGGGATCGAGGGGTGAATGCGACTTCCAGGTTTGCTCTGCAGCGAAGCTCCCTCCAGGCCCATACCGTGCAACCAACTGTGTCAATTTTGGCTCTGGGCCTCCCCTGAGATCCGAATAAAACCATGTGTAGAGGCACCGGCGCCGCCCTATCACTCTCTGGGGCAGTATGGGCCATAAAAAGGGTTGGGAAAACCCAGTGATAGGCAAACTGAGCTTGAGCGCAGTTGTAATACAATTCCATGTCCGGGGCTGCCAACCCACCTTGGGCAAACGGCAGCGTCAGGGTCTCCCATGTCACCCGCGACTGCCGCCCCGCCCAGGCCAGTGCGATCAAATTTGAGCGCAGGTGGCGCCGGAACGCCGCAGTGAGTGGAAGTGGCAAATTGGTGAAGACATAAAGAAACTTGGGGAGGACTATCATCTTAGCTATGGCGAGGCGGCCGGCAAGGGACAAGGGGAGCGATTTCCACCTACTTAAACGACTTTCCAGCCATTCCATAAGCTTTCCATAGTTGTGACTCCATAATTCATCTAGGTTCCGGCTAAGCCAAATCCCCAAGTATTATACCGGGCCGTTTGGCCACTGAAGCGGGAACTCTGACCGAAATTGGTCAGTGGCCGCAGTGAGTGGGACAATGATAGATTTCCCCCAATTGATGGAGTCCCCTGACACTCCACCAAACCGGACCACCTCCCTAATGAGTGGGTCCAGGTTTTCGGCTGGGTGTTGCACATACAGTGTCACATCATCAGCATACATGGAGACCAGAATCACTCTGGGGGTGAAGTCCAAGCCACGTCTAGCATGATGCTGCCGGAGCCTTGCCGCGAGGGGTTCTGTCGCGATAGCAAACAGGAGGGGGGAAAGGGGCCTCAGGCCACTGGGAGTGCGGGGGATACCTGGCCGTTGACTGTTAGTCTAGCAGTTGGGGCTGAGTACAGTAAGGTGATTTTTTTAAGAAATAAGGGACTGATGCCAGTGCAGGAGAGAAGAGTGAACAAGTAAGGCCACTCTAAGGTATCAAATGCCTTAGTTGCATCTAAAAACACGGCTGCAGCGGGGAGGGAGTTGTCAACCATTTGCATGGTCGCGAAAAAAGTACGCAAATTGTGTGCGGTGCTCCGCCCAGGCACAAACCCACACTGATCGGGCCGCAGCACTGCCGGCAGCAGTGGAAGCAGGCACGACGCCAGTAGCTTGGCTAGGATCTTATTATCCAGATTTATCATGGAGAGCGGTCTATAAGAGTCACAGAGCAGCGGATCTCTGTCAGGCTTGTGGATGGTTACAATTAGTGCCTCCCGTAGGGAGGGTGGAAGAGAGCCGTGCTCTAGAGAGTCCTCATACATGTTGAGGAAATGAGGGACCAGATCTGTGCATCTTCTTTGTAGAAAGAGGCAGTGAGCCCGTCCAGTCCCGGGGCCTTGTCCCCAGGCATGGCCAGGATCACCGCAATAACCTCCTCCTCCTCGAAGGGCTCATCAAGATACTTCCGTTGTCCATCGCTCAACCATGCCAGCTCAATGGAGTCAAAGAGGGAAAGCAGATCTGGGTGTGCCGCTGTCTGATGCGCCGAATACAGTGAGGTGTAAAATTCAAGCATCTACGTTTGCATCTCTTCCTGACCTGTCACCACCTCCCCGTTGTCCCTGCGTAGTTCACCAATGTATTCGCTGGCCCAAGGCTTTTTCAACTGGCCCGCTAGCGTTTTCCCGGCGCGGTCCCCCTCACCATACTGTCGCGCTCGAGCCTCTTTGCTCAGGTAGTGCGTTTCCCGCTGTGCCGCCTCCTCAAATACTGCGATTTTTTCCTTAATGCTGCCCAGGACTTCCGGACTATTGCTGTCAAAGTACAAACAAAGCAATTTTTGAACAACGGCGGGCACGGTGACCGCACTCCCTGCTATATTCCCTTCATAGTAATGTCAGTACTATTTTGAATGAGTGTGCACATACAACTTTGTGAACGGAGCCTATGGAAGCTTACAGCTGTTCAGATTCTTCAAGAACTGGCCCTTATCAAGGAGGCCCACGTAGTCACATTAGTTTGTGTACGTTTTTATCCTACTCTGCTACGACTTCACAATATGGATAGAGCTCGTGTTTAGCTCTCCTTGTATACCAGGGGAACTCAGGACCTTCCTCCCGCGATAATCGTACATGATTCTACGCCCTGAAGAAGTTCATCGTATATGAACGAAACGCGTTGGCTGGTGTTTAATGAAAAATAAAGGATTTTTTGAGACAACTTTACAAGAGTAACTGAATTATTGAAAAGACAAACTTTTGGCTCCGAAGTAGTGCACCACTCCAACTTTTTGGGTTTATTGCTGTCAAAGTACTCAAGCTCCAGTTCACGACATTCCCTTTCGTGGTGCCGGAGATCACCCCTGAGCGAGCGGAGTACTCCCGCCTGTTTGGCAATACATTTTCCTCGGATTACCGCCTTGAAGGCCTCCCACAGCACTGAGGGGGAGTCCACAGTACCGCTGTTTAACTCAAAATATTCTATGATATCAGTGCGGATCGATTCCCTGAATACCTGGACCCATAGCGCTCCGGTCAGGGAGTCTCCAGCTAAAGGGCACGCGCATCGCCCCTGGCAACACGAACCGAAGTAACACGGGGCCGTGATCGAAGAGGGACCTGGCAAGATGAACAACCGTAAGTATCCATGCATCCATGTCGTGCATCGCAAACCAATAGTCTATACGGGACCAGGTGGGGCCCGCAGAAGTGACACACGTGCCCTCGCGCCTGGCAGGGTGCCGGCATCTCCAGACATCCACCAGCCCATGATCCTCCATAATAGTATGGAGCTGTTCTGCCGCCCTGGGATGTGGCCGGCGAGAGTCGCCAGATCGATCCATTTCCGCGTTCAACACCACATTAAAATCCCCCCCCCAAAGGACAGGCCCAGGCCCAAGCGATTCCGTCAGCCTCCAAACTTCACTAAAAAATTGCGGATCATCCACATTCGGCCCGTAAACGGACACCAGCCTAACCGGTTGCTGACTCAGGACCCCCGCAACAATCACATACCTCCCCTGCGGATCATAAAGCGCAGCGCGTGTTTTCCAAGGGAGGCCCTTTCTGAGAACAATGGCTGTGCCCCGGGCATAATTAGAGTAGCCTGCCACGAATTTCTCTCCCATCCACCCCGCCCTAAGGTGCATGCAGTTCTGGTTAGTAAGGTGTAATTCCTGCAGAAAGCATATATCTGCCCCGTGACGCTTAAGATATGCAGCTACCAGTCTCACCTTCCGGCCATCATTCAAGCCTCGCACATTCCATGTAACTGCCTTAATTACATCCAAGTCTGCGGTGGTCTCACCCATTCCCAAGCACTACAGTATCGCTCTGCGCTGTGCCATTCTGCGCACCCAAGGGACCGTGAGGGGGATCCAGAAAAAGAAAGGTAAGAGAGGAAAAACAAAGGAACGAAGAGAATCAAACTGCACATCAAGTGTGCGCCCCACCCAACAAACCCACCGCCACCCACTACAGCCCCCGGACATGGCTGACAGGTAAACCCGTTGAACATAAAGGGTCTATAGCGGCCAATAGTAAGAACTTGCGTGGTATTCATCCCTAGGGGAGGCACTAGGTGCTTGGGAAACCCCAGCATGCGAGTGCTGGGTGGCTGAACCAAGTACAATCAAAGGCGGAGAAGGGACTCCCCCCCCATCAGGAGTCAGACCAGGTGGGCCCCTACCCCCTAGTTCCAATGAGCTCGTACAATTCAGCCCGAAGATAGGAGTAGTTATTAGCAAGATCTCTCCCTTGCAGCCAGGCACGCCGCCGCCTTACCAGCTGACATCCAGTTAATTGACAGTTCAATCATTCTCTTCCAGGGGGTCTCCCTCTGCATGTCCTCCACGTGCCCCTACGGCTGGCACAGGTTGTCATAGGGAGCGAGCAAGCTTGGTGGCCGCCTTGGGATCAGTGAAGAACACAGTCTTGCCCTGGTGGAAGATGCGGAGTTTCGCTGGATAGAGAAGCGAGTACTTGATGTCTTGTTGCTGTAGCATACATTTTACCGGCATTAACTCCCTCCATGCAGCCTGCACCGTCAGGGTAAAATCGGGGAAGAATGAGATAGAGTTGCCTTGATACCTAGTGTCCTGGAGGTCTCGGGCCTTGCGCAGCACAGTGTCCCGGTCCCTATAATTCAGTAGGCGTGCAATTATCGGTCTGCCCTGGGTGCCCGGCGGCGGCCTCGGCCCCAGGGACCTGTGCGCGCGCTCCACGATGCACACCTTGGAGAGGGAGTCCCCGAACATCGCCCGGACCATTTCTTCAACATAGTCCTCAACTCGTGTCATAGACGTAGTCTCCGGGACTCCTGTGATGCTCAGGTTGTGGTGGCACGATCTCGCCTCAAGGTCTTCGTTCTTGCTGCGTATGACCTCCAGGACTTTCTCCGTCTGGAGTAGCTTCTCCCGGGTGTTGTTGCCCTCGTCTTCCAGTGCCGACGTGCGCTGCTCGACTTCTGTGAGGCGCTCTTCGTGGTTGGAGACCTTGTCCCTGAGCCGGTCTAAGCGGACAGACATGGAATCAATTTTGAGATCTATGGTGGAGAGTGACTGCTTCAGCTCCAGAAACATTTCCCGTATGTTAGGATCCGTCGGGGGTGCAGAGGACTCGGTCGATTCCGATTGGTCATCCTCTGGCGGGGGGCCCCCGCGGGGGCCCTTCCACTGCTCAAAGGAGACTTTAGTTTGTTTGGTGTCCGTCTTGCCCACGCTGAGACAGGATGGCGTCGCGGGTTGGTGCCGGCCTTGCGTTGTCGTCATGGACCTGCTCTGCGCTGGTCGCCACGCGAAGCCTTCTCCAATACAGACCCCGCTGTCGCCGTATCCGCCGGTCAAGCGCACTCTCCGTTGGTGGGTAGGGCTGCCAGGGGTGTCCCAGCCCAATGCCCCCACTTGCAGTGACCAAGCAGCGTCTCCTCACCTTCTCTTGCCGGTTGGCTGTAGTCCCTGCACACCCCGAGTCGTGGTGACAGCAATGCATGTGTGGTGGTCCAACTGCTCTGTCAGCCTTCCCAAAGCTCTACAATGTCCCCCAGGCCGTACCCAGCGATGGGAGAGCAGGACGCGCTGATTCCGCCATCAAGCAGTCAGGCCTTACCGTGGGCTCCGTCACTGCACCCCAAGTCCACTCTAGTTGTCTGCCCAGGAGGGAGGCCAGCAGAACCAGTGTGGGTCCCAGGTGCTTTCGCCACGTCTTTATGGGGGGTATTCCTTCGCTTCAGCTGCCCCACCGCCGCTCAGCAGCAGCCCACCTTTCCGGGCCCAGGACGCTCATGGCGCTGTCAGCAGGTGCACCGGGGGGCCCGGGAGATGCAGGCGTCATTCACAGCGCAGGCTCTACCCGCGCACCACACACGGGGCCCGCCGGATGTTCTCACCCGGCTCCAATGCCGGTCTCACTCCTCAGGCTTTGGCAAGCAGGGGACGTCACACGAGGCCCAGCTCCGCACCAGCAGTATCTGTTTCCTGCTACCAGGCTCGGGACGCAGCAGGCCTCCCCCCGCCGTAGTCCAGAGCACAAGGATGCCGCTCGCGTTCCCGGGCCAGACGAAGCTCCCAGCTCATCAGCGGCAAAGCACCCTCAGTCGGTAAGCTCCTACACACGAGTGTGCGTCTCCGCCGCAGATCACCGGACCCCGGGGCGCGATCCGTCCGTGCGGGCCCAGCCTCCCGCAGCGCAGCAACAGGCTCACCGGGGGCTCACCAGATCCGTGGTTTGCGCCTCTCCGCTGCTGGTGCAGGGTGTCTCCTCCTAGGCGGCGGGCACGCAGGAGTCCAGCAGGGGGTCCCGAAACTGTTTTGGTGCTCCGAGCAATCGCCGCTCCTCAAGCCACAGCGCGTGGGGCTGCCATCTTGCGTCCCGGCCCTGCGGCGGCGATACTCAGTCGTTTCACCCGCTGACGGATGTGTTCAGCGCTCCTTCTCGGGACCAGTCAAGCACGGGTCATTCCAGAGCCTGTTGCAGTCGATTGGGGCTCACAGGACCCACCCGATCCGCTCAATAAGTTACGGATCAGCGGTCCAGCCGGCAGAGCCTCACAGAGTGGCGGCCATTTTGCAGCCGGCACTCTAGCGCCCCCCTTCTGTAGGGATAGTTATTGGACTAGATAGACTTTCGAAAGCTTTGTGTGGAGATTGATAAGCATAAAAGCAAGAATGAGGCCCTGGGGAATGGTGAAAGTAACGAGGTGGTTGGAGGATATGATGGAGTCCCTTTAGAGATAGGATGCTTGTCAGAAATACATGAGGCTCCCACTTTAGGACAGAGTTGATGTTGCACATGCAAGAGAATGGAGTCTCCAAAAGATCAAGATATTTTGCAATTTCAAAGGCTACAGGCAGGTCAAGGTGTACTATTAGGCATTACAAGCCCACCTGTACCACTTATTAAAAAAGGATCGTCCAGAATGGAATCTGCAGTTACCTACATCAATCTAGTACTGGCCTTGTTGGCCAGGTTTTAAAGATATCCTTTTTGATTATGCATGATAAACATTTGCATGGTGTTACTGTTACTGGGGATTATCAAAAAAGTTTTAAAATCTAACTGGATTATGTTATTCATGGGTTTATCAAGTCAATGCTACGTAAAACCAATGATCCAGCAGTATCGGCTTGAGTAATACTAACGTAACAATAACTTGAATTTTACCTAGTACCCCATACCACACTTCTCCCATTTCAAGGCACTGTAACCAACGGGAATTATTATGACCCAATGTAGTAGTGCTGATTTCACCATCCTCGAAAAATAGAAGGTTGATTCTGATTTTCTGTGATTGGAACTTGCGCCCTGAAGATTACCAGTTATGTCAGCTGGCTGTAAGCGGTCACACACTGAACCAGCCTCTCATGTTAATTAAAACAGTCATCCTCCAGTCTGGAATCTGCGGTTATGAACTTTAAATCAAATATCCTATAGCCTAGTACCTGGTGTTCTAAATCTCATAACATTTACGTCTGCCTGGACCTTTTTGTCAGATGTCCCCCTGCCCTGTCCTGCAAAAAAGAGAACCTGTTCTTCAGCCCTGTTGATTACATATTATTAGTGATGTCATAAAAATTCTTTGCTTTCCTTATTTGCATTCGCAACATAGACATTTGAACTCTTGGAATGCATACAAACCTTCAATGATATGCATTTAAAAATCAGTTATCTGTCTAACTACCATAGTTCCTCAAACAAAGGATATTGTTTATACAGAGGCCTATTTAACCTGTAAGTCAGTCTTTGATGAGCGCGCAGTGCAGGAGAGGGCCATCACTAATAGGTTTTGAGGACTGTCACTGTAAAGTAATTTTTAGAGGAAACCGTAGCAAATCTCTGCATTTAACTTCCCAATACTTCAAATATATCTACTAAAATCAGCACTTCGAGGTGAGCCAAGTAGTGGTCCACTATTACTTATTTGTGGGTAGATGAGAAGCTGTTAGCTTTCCACACTGTTTGGCCACAGTGCAGATAAGGTATGGAACAGTGTCGATACACTTTCCTCCCCTCATCATATGCCTGCTCAGGTATGTCCACATGGGCGCTTGGCACTTAGCCTGGCTTCCAGTGTATGCTGGGTGTTATTTTGCATAGGGCCTTAGCTCTGGGCATAGCTGAAGGCCAGAACCTATGCACAATCCACACTACAGATGGTTGAATTGGATATGCATGACACCCAAAGCTCTTTTATAATAAAAATAATTATTAGAAATTGGGTTACTGGTTGATTGAGGTATAAGCCCTGCTTAGGCAATAACCACAATCCTAGTCAGGGCAAACTGCAAGCCAACCCCAAATTAACCTGTGCTCACCCTCTGTTAGCTTGGCAGAGAGCAGTCAAATTTAACTTAGAGGCAGCGTGCAAAGTATTTGTGCAATGCTTCAACAGTAAAACAGCAAAAACACCACATAAAAGGATTCTACAACAGACTATACAAATAGAGCTTAATTTAACAAATAAAACAAGTCCAAAATGACAAAAATCCAAGAAGTAAAACCAGAGTAATTAATTTTTAAAGAATAAACTAAAATATCACCTAGAAACAGAAAATGCCAACTGTGGCTATCTGGTCACGCTACACCAGGTCAAAGTCGAACGTTCAGGCCGACCACAATGCAGCGCAGGTCTGATACAGTCCCAGATTAGTAGCGCTGAAGTTTTACCTTCTCAAGTTTTGTTCCGTTAGTCCCGTTCGAGGGGGAGAAGTTCGCTGGGAGCAAGGAAAGTGTCACTGGCAATGGTCGGAGGGATACGAAGAGCAGGCAGGTATCGTAGACGGCTGGGCTGGAGCCACGAGGTGGCAATCTTGTGGGTAGACAATGCCTACTGTTTAAAGAGACAAACTTGCAGCGTGTCATGCTTATTTTCGGTGCAAGCGGCACAGTTCTGGTGTGAATGGGCCCATTTGTGGTCTTAAAGAGATCAAAAGCTTGACTTTAAGAGCTCGAGAACCACACCAAGGGCCCAGGACCTGAGAGACTCCTCTGCGGGGTCAGGAACCCGTTGAACACAGGTCCAGGAGCTGTGGGGAGCCTATTATGCCCCTAAGACTCAGATCAGGAGGCCAGGAGACTAGCCCTTTGAGTCACTCTGGGGCCCTGGGTTCAAGATGGGTTCCAGGTCCAGTTCTTCCTCCCCAGGCAAAAGGGAAGCAGGCAGCAGGTCAGCACAGCAACGCAGCAGCTCCTTCAGAGTGGCAGTCCAGAATAGTGGTGGTCCTTGCAGCAGCACAGCAGTCCTTCATCCTAGCAGAGTATCCACTGGTCCAGAAATGTACTGAAGTGGTGGTGTCCGAGGTCCAGTACTTATACATAGAGGTGCCTATGAAGTGGGGGAGACTTCATAGACATGCCTTACAAGTGAAGAGATGTCCTCCCTCACTGCCCTGGCTCCACACTCACTACAGGGGGGGGTATGCACCCCTTTGTGTGTGGACAGGACACAGCCTATTCAGGTGTAACTGAGGCTGTGCCCAGCTCCTCCCGCCTATTTATTTATTTATTTATTTATTTACTTGAGTTTTATATAGCGCTGGCTAGACCCGGAGGTATCAGAGCGCTTTACATGAGGACAAATGAGTTACAAGTTACAAATAACATCAGTTACAGGGTTACAAAATACAATGACATATAAAAAACAATGTTACACGGTGGGGGGGGAGGAAAGGAGACAGCGGAGAGACGAGGAAAACAATGTCCAATGTCCGGCTGGGTAGGTGACGGCCGAGGGGGTGAACCAAAGCCGATCTCCTCTATAGCTGTCTAGGCAGCTCCACCGGGCATCAGTCATAGTGCTCGGTCTCCGCGGTCAGGTTAATAATCACGGTTCCTTGGAAGGTGTGGAGTTTAAACCCGGGAGGATGGAGAGAAGTGAACTGCCGACCGATCTAACTCCTGGTTATCCCCCAGGGACGACCAGGGCTGGCTTGTCCAGCGATCTCCCCTCCCCACTGTTGTATCTGGAGAGTTTTTGTGTGATTGTGAGAGGAGTAGCAGTGCACTGCAGCAAGTGTGGCCACGAATCATTTGCATCAGCCACACTGTGGCAGCAGGGTTAAGATGGAGTGGCCAATTTCCGCGCAGTGCATCTGCCATTTTATAGACAGGCATCGTGGACTCAGACCTCCCCCGGCGCCATGTGGCCATCATCCAGTAACACGCAGTGCATCCACCGAAGTAACCCCCAGTGTCCACGCAGCTCCGGCACATAGTGAAGGGTGTTTAGAGTTTACTGGCGTGGGTGCTGTCCTTAACATCATCTCGTCACGGTCCAATGATGCCGCGCTATCATTACGGGTGAGGAGATCTCGTGGAGGAAGGATATTTGATTTTGTGCTCTAAGTTCGTTCCGCCTCCAACACCCATAACACATAGAGAAGATTGTGGCAAGGTTAAAACGCAAGGGTGGTGGCCATCTTGAGGTCAGGCAGAGTGATTAAAGAAATCTCGGTACAGATGGTATGACAATAAATTGCGGATCACGCCACTGAAGGACTAAACTCAACTTAACTTCGAGTTCTGTGAGGCGAGGAGAACTGTTTCCTCGGCATGTGACCAGGGAGATCACGAGTGACATAAACCTCTTGGTTGCAGCCATTGTAAGGTCAGGCAACACGGTGATCCTGCTTGGAGCTCCAATATACACTATCCCAAACCTGGTGTCCGCGAGCCAAGGCTCAGTGAGTTGCCCCCTCTTAGTGACTGCTGCTTTTATAGTTCTCTCTCCATCAGATAACTCGTTGAGGGCCACTCGGATTCACTGGGGTAAAGCCGCCATCTTAAGGTCAGGCGTCATCATTCCTGATGTACTGGTGATATGGCTAGTCTCTTAAGTCCTGCTTCTCAGGGGTTTAATCATATCCCATTCCGCTGTTGTACCTGTCTCCGCTGGTGATACTCAGCCTCTCATCATAAACCAGTCATTTGCGGGTCATCTCATCGGGTCGGCTGGTCACGGTCAGGTCCACTCGCTTCTCCGGCTTTCTCTTTCTGCCCGCCCCTGCTCGCCACTTTGCCACGGGGTGCGTGCGTCTCCGAACGGTCTGCGATGAGTCCTGCGGCACAGATAGTGTGTAATATCCACAGGGCTTGGAGGTGAATTTCAGTTTCCACCGATGTGCTCCCGTTTACATCGTTATGAGGAACGCAGTCACCATCTTGCCTCAGCGGCTGCGACTCGCTCGGTGTCCGTTTAGTTGATAGTCTGTCCATCGCAAGGCGCAAACTTGGCAATGCTGTGTTCCCGGTGCCGCCGGCTTTTAGGATTGTTGAACACCTTGTTGGTTAGTGCTCCGAATCCCGCCGTTCTGGAAGCAGGAGAGAGGGTTCGCAATGGAGCATCAGCTCCGAGTGGCCATGATGTTGCTCAGCTCCTCCTCTACCAATCCTAGCCTATCCTGTCAGAGATGGCCCATTGAGACAAAGCTAAGCTCCGATTGTTTGTGACTGTCTAGGAGAAATACACAAAGCCCAACTGCCACACTACACCCAGTCTTGTGATCAGAGAGAGGCTACAGGCAACCAAATGGCTAGAGCAGGAAAATGCCAACTTTCTAAATGCCATTTTCAGAATTGCACTTTAAAAATCGACTTCACCATAAGTTTGGATATAAAATTGTGATTAAAGAGACACCAATCTTAAATCAGTTATATTGTCCCTTTTGGAAATTACTCTTATAAAATCTAATGAGGTAATCCCAATGTCAGCCTATGGGAGATATAAGACTAGTAGTAGTGAAAATAAATGTAGGAGTTTTTCACTACCAGGACATGTAAAACTTAAAAGTACATGTCCTACCTTTTAAATACATTGCAACCTGCCCTCTGGGTTGTCCAGGGCCTACCCTATGGTGACTTATATGTATTAAAAAGGAAGATCTGGGCCTGGCAAAAGGTTTATTTTGCCATGTTGAAATGGCAGTTTAAACTCCACACACAGGCTCTGCAATGGCAGGCCTGAGACATGTTTAAAGGGTTACTTAAATGATTGGCACAATCAGTGCTGCAGGCCCACTAGTAACATTTAATTTATAAGCCCTGGGCACATGTAGTGCAATGTACTAGGGGCTTATAAGTAAATTCAATATGCCAGTTGGGTATGAGCCAGTATTACCATGGTTAGAGGAGAGAGCACATGCACTTTAGCACTGGTTAGCAGTTGTAAAGTGGCCAACAAAAAATTAACTCAGCAAAAAGTAGCAGGAGGAAGCAAAATGTTTGGGGGTGGCCCTGCAGAAAGGGCCATTTTTAAACAAGAATGTGAAAGAAAACATTGAGAAAGGAAGATGCTTTTTGGCATTTTGTAATGTCTAACAAAATACCACTTTTTGTGATATTTTGTAATATTTTTCGTTTTGTTCAAGAAACACAAAACAGAATGTGCAAACAACTTCTCCTAATCTATGTTGCACTTATGAACACTGTGACTGCTTTTGCACAATTTATGGTGGCTCAATTGAAGTAAGGAGATAGTGCTGGTGACATTGGGAAGTTGTATCTTCCACACCATCATGTTTCTGTCTTCTTTACTTCAATTTCTTTTAATAGCATGGCCATGTTAGATGCTTTTGTGTGCTAGAGGTATCAACATTATAAGGTCCTGATTCGCCCTGGATCAGTGTTTGCTCGTGGACGGTACTATGACCAATTTTGCATGTATTTTATATCCTTCTTCAATAGTTAAAAAATGCCAGACGGTGGACTTGTCTGGAGTCTTTGTTTGGTCATCTTCCGCCTTCTCCTTTACAGTAGGGGTGGGCAATATATTCCACTCCACCAGCGGAGCTGGCAGAGTTTTGGCCACTCCGTGTTACACTTGTAACATGGAGTTCAGGTCAAATTCTGCCATCCACCGCGTGGCGGAGTTTTTTCTAATGCACAGCTCGCTAATTTTACATTAGCAAGAATGGACGAGATTTGGCATCCAGTTGTGTGATTTTCAGTCGCTAGGAGGGCATCCGGTGAGATTTCTGCAACGCGGGCGGATTTGGGAGGTCATGTCCATTCACTAACAGAAAGCTGCGGCTCGAGTAGAAAATCTACTTGAGCGGCAGCAAAGCCACCTCGAGAAGCTGCACACTGTGGCATGCTATGTGGTGCTGTTCATGCTGATTTTTCAGAGCAAAATGAGCTCCCAGCGCTAAATCACAGGGCAACGTGCCTATTTTCACCCATTCATGGGATTCCGTGGAATATCGCTGAGTTAGTCTGGAACTCCACGAAATTCCGTGTAGTGAAACTCTGCGAGTTCCATTCAGACCTACTCTACAGTCACAAAATATTCCTCTAATTGGTTGTTGTGTGGTATAATGGTATCATCTCCTTCTCCTTGCATCTCCAAGAGTCACAATCTCACAACACTATATAAAAGGAGGTGGAGATACGAGCCCTTCTGTTTCTAAAACTACTACAACATAGTAGAATGTCCTGTTCTATCAATGATGTAAAGGAGCATCTTTTTTGGAGTTGTATCCTACACTACTAAGGACCAATAATATTCTTTCAATGGTTCTTCTAGATCTGCAGATCCTCTGCAGAGAATGCAGGGTCTCAGGGACGGCATCTCTTATCAAAATATTTATGGTTCTCTGGGGAAACTTTTTTATCCTTAAACACAATACAAAGGACACATTGTTTGCACTACAACTGTTATGCTCCAACTGAAAATATTTAATTACAGTTTTAAAATATGTTTTTCTGCAGATCTATCCTAGAAACCCACATTTTTTAACCCGAAAATATTCACCCATACATCAAAAGACCTGTAGATTATTTTTAGAAAGCTGCAGTTTCTCTCTGTAGATCATGGATAAGGCTTCATTTGTAGACATCCAACCAGTTGCACCAGTAGGCCCCGGACATAAAACAGGACATACAATCAGTGGACATTGCACCACTTAACAATTGTGGTTGGAACTACCCTTATAACAATTTCAACTAATCTCGATAAAAACACTCCATGACTCTCCACTATGTACTGTACCTGAAAATTCAGCCTGTGCGCACACATGAGATTCCTGGATCCTTAAAAATATCTGTGGATAATAAATTGCTGCCATGTCTGCACTGACTTCATTATGTGTTTGGATCTGTAATTTGCCAGAGTTGGAAAAGAAGATCGGCGTCACTTTAGTGAATAAAATACTTTAGCAGGCATTCCGAACCTTGTTCCTAATAGGAAATCTCTAAAATAAGTGTTCATATTTGAGGAATAAAAACCTGTGAAATGTTTCAGACGCCAGAAAGAAATTATAGTGAAGAGAGTAATTCCACTGAAGCTAAATTATTGTCAAGAACATGTATTCGTAAAGAGCTGCTATGAGTCAGATGTCGCAGGTGCTCATAAATCTTCATCTATCTTTTTTCTGCCAACGGACGCTCTATGATGCATCACCTTTAGTGTATCACTTTTTTTTGTCAAGTTACACTGAGCAAAGAGACAAACAGCATTGGACATACTCTGTAAAAATTACAGAGTGTGTACAATGCTCTGCAACTCTATCCTCAGAGGCAAATTTCCTAAAGAAATACTGTATCAGCTGGAAACAAATCAGCCCTTACCATATTCAAGAATAGCCAACCCTGGATCTAACTACTTTAATGTTCTTAGAATTTCATCTTTTGCAAGTAAATTGCTGTTCTTAATTCCAAAAACACAAAACTCATTGGTTTCTGCATCCTCACTTTCTCTCCCACTAGCAGATTCCAGCAAGGAAACATCATATACAGGGAGGCTCAGTCAAGAAAGGAGGCACATCTGCTGTGGGAGTGGCCATGTTAACAAACTCCTCCTGACTGACTGCACAACCTCACCTTCTTGGTTCTCCTCCATGCATGTGTCGGCTTAAGCTGAGCTGCTCAGTAAATGGATGAATAATGCTGCAGTGATCCATTTCCAAAGCAACTCTCATATAAGGATGAGCAGGTGCATCCCATCTCTTCTACAAACAAAAGGGCAACCAGGCTGTTTAGGAAGAAAATACAAGAAAAACACTTAGAGATCCTACTAGAAAATCCAAAGATTTTGGAGTAGACGCCTCACCCACTAAATAGTGGCATGCTTCATCATCGGCGCCTTTCCACACCCTGGTAGATTAGTACCACTGGGGCGGTCTCAACCACGAATGGGAGTTCTTATATAAAATATCTATCCTGAATAAAGCAGGGATCCTGTTGAAAAGAGAGGGTTAAAGAAACCTCATGGTATACCCAGTCAGAATTACCATTAATTAATAGGGTAACATGGGTTTGTTAAAATATAGATGCAGGGTTCTAATTGAGCATTATGTTCTAAATTACCTCTGATTCTTCACAACATGTTTCAGCACTCGCAAAGAGCCCATTTGGGTCTGGAGCCTGCTTCAGGTCTACACGTAAAAGCTCCCACCTAGGGTTTACACAACTAACACCACAGCCATTACAAGGTCCTGTTATACTGATAAGACCCCTGTGGGCGGATTGCATCAAAAGATCTGATATCCAAACTCTTAGTTATTGTTACACCCATAAGGCCCCTCCAGCAGTACTTGCTACTCCAAGGAATTAGTCCCATTCAGTCACCTAGACATGCTGCGGGACAACACAGGGGTCTTATCAGTATAACAGTACCTTGTAATGGCAATGGTGTTAGTTGTGTAAACCCTTGGTGGGAGCTTTTAACTTTCCATTCCCTCCACATACAGATTATCTGTTGGTTTATGTCACAGGTTGAAACTACGAAGGCAACAAAAATGATGTTGTTGGATGTTTGATCTTTGGACCCATCCCGCCCACAGGAGCCTTATAAATATCAGAGTACTTTGTAATGGCTGTAACATCTGAGTTGTGAAAACCCTTGACGGGAGCTTTGAGCCTTCCTTTCCTTCAATATACAGACTAACTGTTGGGTAATGTTACTATTAACACTAGGCGGGACCTTATAAATTGGTAACCCTTGGTGGGACCTTTAAAACCCGTCTTCTCAAGGACTTGTGAAGGTTTTGAGATTGTGATGCGTGTTTGGTATGAGACCCAAATTGATTTGTTGGGTGCACTTGGCCACACAGTTGGTGGATTTGGACAAGCCTCAAACATGGTTGTTCTAAATGTACCAGAAAGCTACAGACAATCCCCTTGGTGGAAGCCGGTGAAATTATAATATTACCCCTGGCTGGACATCAAAATGGGTCCTCCTTTAAAATGCCTACAGTAGAGGGGAGACTTATAAGAATGATAATTGAGCATTGCTTAGAACTACAGCAGGCATTTTAGAAATAGGAGACACTAACATATACTATCTGGATTTGGAACTGACTAATGTATATATATATATATATATATATATATATTCACTGAAAAAACCATAGGTTTCAGGGACGTTATAGTTAGAAATTAGCATTTAAAAAACCTTCGCAATTCACTGAAAAAACCACAGGTTTCAGGGACGTTATAGTAAGTTGGACATTTCACTCGTACAAAACCAGAGAAATTCGGCCGTTGGTTGAGCTAACTATAACTCGCGCCCCGCAATGCACTGCTGATAACGTCACATATTACATCATTCATGACATGGTCAGTGACATCACTGATGACATCTCAAATGACATCACTGATGACAGCACTGATGACATCATCCAGTGACTGCGTGTTTCTGTAAAGTTTAAATATGTTTTATATAGATATATATATATATATATATATATATATATATATATATATATATATATATATATGCCAAGGTGTATTGAAGAATGAGTGGGTGTATGAGTGTCTGAATGGATGATTTAGTAGGTGCGTGATTGACTGTTTAAGTGAGTGATTAAACGTGTCTTACTGAATGCATGGGTTAGTGACTAAACTGTGTGAATGTCTGTATCAGTCTGTCAGTTGGTGTGTAAGCGGCTACATGGGTTGGTGAGTAGCTACATGAGTGTCTATACGGGTTATTGATTGGTTGTCTGAGTATCTGTATGGGTGCCTGAGTGTCTGTGTGGGTGGGTGGGGGGTGTGTGACTCTGTGCATAGATGTGTGGGTGGGTGATTCACTGGGTGTATGGGTTCAAGAGTGCATCTGTGAAGGGCTATATGGGTGGGTGAGTGTGTGTATGGGTGTGTTGGTGAGTGAATGGATGTCTCAGTCTTACATGTGTGAGTAACTACATATGTGAAAGGTAGTATATGTGAGTGTTGGAGTATATAAATGAGTATATGTGAGAGTGAGTGATCGTCAGAGTGGCTGTATGGATGAGTGTGTGCTTGTATCAGTGATTGTATAAGAGAGTAAGTATATGTTAGTATCTGTATGAATAAGTGAGGTGGTGTGTGTATAACTGTATAGGTGAGTAAATAGGAGTGTGATTGATTCTTTGCATGACTGACTATGTGTGTGAGTAACTCTATGGATGAGTGGTGGTGTGTGAGTGTCTATATACATGTATGAGTGCATATGATAGTGCTGTATTGATGAGTGACTGCATGTATGAGTGACTGTATGGGTGAATGAGTGGATGTGTGTGTAGACCTAGGAATCAGTGAGTGGGTATGTAGTAACAGGTATTGGTGGGTCTATGGTTTCGAAAATGGTATTCTGTATTTTAGAGTGGGTGTATCAAAGGTTATATAAGGCTGTGAGGAGGTGCATCAGATTATCACATGGATGATATCATCAGTGATGTCATCAGTGATGTCATTTGAGATGTCATCAGTGATGTCATCAGTGATGTCACTGACCATGTGATGAATGATGTAATATGTGACGTCATCAGCAGTGCATTGCGGGGGCGCAAGTTATAGTTAGCTCAACTAACTATAACGGCCGAATTTCTCTGGTTTTGTACGAGTGAAATGTCCAACTAACTATAACTTCCCTGAAACATATGGTTTTTTCAGTAAATTTCAAAGGTTTTTTAAATGCTAATTTCTAACTATAACGTCCCTGAAACGTATGTTTTGTTCAGTGAATTTGAAAGGTTTTTTAATGCTAATTTCTAACTATAACATCCCTGAAACCTGTGGTTTTTTCAGTGAATTTCAAAGGTTTTTTTAATGCTAATTTCTAACTATAACATCCCTGAAGCCTGTGGTTTTTTCAGTGAATTTCTAAGGTTTTTTAAATGCTAATTTCTAATTATAATGTCTAAAAAATACTTTTTCTAAAATTTGAAACTTTTATAGAAATAAGGTGATATTTCTGCTTTCTAAAATATGTTTTTATCTTTTTTTTTTTTAAAGACAACTGGATTCGTGTACCGATCGTGTACCTGTCACGGTGGTTGTGCGAATCCAAGAATTTTGCTGCCATATTGGTTAAGTCGTGTAGGGTGCACGTTTGGTATGCGACGGGTGCGCGGTTCCCGGCCCCGCGTAACGTCATGTACGTATTTCCGGGGGTCGCGCCGGGTGCACGAACCAACCGCAAATCTTTAAGTTTTAAAAGTATATATATATAACTTTATTATATATATTATACCAAGAGATTATTTAACAAAATTGTAAATATCATATATTTGTAACTGGAATAAAGATAAATTATTGTTAAATATATTTTCCCAAAATTGCACCGGGTGCGCGCTGGTTGTGCGCCGGGTGCGCGAGCCCATGTGACTTCAAAAGAAAGCATTTCATTGGTTAAGAAGCTTTTTATTCTAGAAATTACAGCACCCCACCCAAATTTCTCATTCCTCCAACAACATTGCCAGGATACACACCTTTTGTGTTTAGTCCTCTTCTTGCATTTCTTTGGTGTTTTTTTTTTAACAAACTAGAAAAATGACATCTTCAAATCCACCAGGTGACATTCTTGGTGAAGAAGAGGACTTGGAGGAACCAAGAAAAGCAAAAAAGGAAAGCATTGTCTGGGCGTTCTTTACATTTCCAGCTGGAGAAAAAAAGGTGAATGCGAGGAAGGTAACCTGCACTATTTGCGAAAGAATAATATCTCGGGCTCCGAGAAAAAATACTTGTGCAGTACTACATCCATGCTCAAGCACCTCCAAACTATGCACCCTTGTCGGCTAGCACGGGAGCAACATTGTCGAGAGCTGGAACAACAAGCCCAGCAAGGTAATCAAGATGCAGGACCGAGCACCTCACCTGGTACCTCAAGTTCTACAAGAGAACCTGATATTAGACCAGAGTTTGCTGGTCTAGAATAGAGATGCATCAAGTGCAAGAAAATTATTTGTTATGGCGAGCAGTCTGTTGACGCTATTGTTTTAGCAGCAAAAAGCCACCACTGTTAATTTTTTTTTTTGCAATGATTTTTAAATTGCAAAAGTTTAGACAACAGTTTTGTCACTTTATTCTGTTTGTTACTTTTTTATTTAAGACAAAACACCAAAAAAATGCAAAAAAGAGTTAGAAAAACACAAAAAAATTATAAAAGAAAAAAAGAAGCAAAAAAATGGTTCTTGTTAGAACCGTCTATTTGGTTAAAAAAAGACAAATTTGCATGTGTTGTATGAATTGCGGCAACTGTAATATATGGAAAAGAACATGGGTAGTGTATGTGTGATTGCATGAGTGCATGTGTACTACGTGCATAATTGGAGAAGTGCATGGGTGGTGATTGGTTTATTGCGCGAGTGCAGTGATAATATCTGGGTTATTGAAGAAGTGCATGGGTATGCCTGGGTGCATTCAAGAGTGCATAGGTAGTGCCTGCGTGCAAGTAGGACTGCATGGGTAGTTCCTGGGTGATTGGAGGAGTGCATGAGTAGTTCATGGATGATTGCATGAGTGCAGAAGTAGTGCCTGAATGATTGAAAGACTGCATGGGTAGTGCTTGGGTGATTGCATGAGTGCCACAGAAGTGCCTGAGTGCATGTATGAGTGTATGGGTAGTGTCTGAGTGATTGCTTGAGTGCAAGGGTAGTGCCTGGGTTCATGGAAGAGTGTATGAGTAGTGCCTGAGTGCATGTAGGACTGCATGGGTAGTTCCTGGGTGATTAGAGGAGTGCATGAGTAATACATGGATGAGTGCAGGAGTAGTGCCTGAATGATTGAAAGACTGCATGGGTAGTGCTTGAATGATTGCATGAGTGCAGGGATAATGTTTGGGTGATTGAAGGAGTGTATGGATAATGCTTGGGTGCATGGAAGAGTGCATGGGTAGTGCCTTGGTGCATGGAGTAGTACATCGGTAGTTCCTCTGTGATTGCAGCAGTGCATGACTACTACCTGTGTGATTGCATGAGTGCATGGGTAGTGCCTGGTTGATTAGAGGAGTGTTTGGGTAGTGCTTGAATTATTGCATGAGTGTATAGGTAGGTTCTGGGTGATTGCATGAGTGCATAGGTAGTGCCTGGGCTATTTTATAACTGCATGGGTACTGGTTGCATGATTGGAGGAGTGAATGAGTAATGCCTGGGTGCATGGAAGTATGTCTGAGTAGTGCCTGAACGCATGTAGGACTGCATGTGCAGTTCCTGGGTGATTGGAGGAGTGCATGAGTAGTACATGGGTGATTTCATGAGTGCAGGAGTAGTGCCTGAATGATTGAAAGACTGCATGGGTAGTGCTTGGGTGATTGCATGAATGCCACAGAAGTGCCTGAGTGCATGTATAAGTGTAAGAGCAGTGTCTGAGTGATTGCTTGAGTGCAAGGGTAGTGCCTGGGCGCATGGAAGAGTGTATGAGTAGTGCCTGAGCACATGTAGGACTGCATGGGTAGTTCCTGGGTGATTAGAGGAGTGCATGAATAATACATGGATGATTGCATGAGTGCAGGAGTAGTGCCTGAATGATTGAAAGACTGCATGGGTAGTGCCTGGATGATTGCATGAGTGCAGGGGTAATGTTTGGGTGATTGAAGGAGTGTATGGATAATGCTTGGGTGCATGGAAGAGTGCATGGGTAGTGCCTTGGTGCATGGAGTAGTATATCGGTAGTTTCTTGGTTATTGCAGCAGTGCATGACTACTACCTGTGTGATTGCATGAGTGCATGGGTAGTGCCTGGGTGATTAGAGGAGTGCATGGGTAGTGCTTGAATTATTGCATGAGTTTATAGGTAGTTCCTGGGTGTTTGCATGAGTGCATAGGTAGTGCCTGGGTTATTTTATAACTGCACCGGTACTGGTTGCATGATTGGAGGAGTGCATGAGTAATGCCTGGGTGCATGGAAGAGTGTATGAGTAGTGCCTGAGCGCATTTAGGACTGCATGGGTAGTTCCTGGGTGATTGGAGGAGTGCATGAGTAGTACATGGGTGATTGCATGAGTGCGGAAGTAGTGCCTGAATGATTGAAAGACTGCATGGGTAGTGCTTGGGTGATTGCATGAGTGCCACAGAAGTGCCTGAGTGCATGTATGAGTATATGGGTAGTGTCTGAGTGATTGCTTGAGTGCAAGGGTAGTGCCTGGGTGCATGGAAGAGTGTATGAGTAGTGCCTGAGCGCATGTAGGACTGCATGGGTAGTTCCTGGGTGATTAGAGGAGTGCATGAGTAGTACATGGATGATTGCATGAGTTCAGGAGTAGTGCCTGAATGATTGAAAGACTGCATGGGTAGTGCTTGGATGATTGCATGAGTGCAGGGGTAATGTTTTGGTGATTGAAGGAGTGTATGGATAATGCTTGAGTGCATGGGTATTGCCTTGGTGCATTGAGTAGTACATTGGTAGTTCCTCGGTTATTGCAGCAGTGCATGACTACAACCCGTGTGATTGCATGAGTGCATGGTAGTGCCTGGGTGATTAGAGGAGTGCATGGGTAGTGCTTGAATTATTGCATGAGTGTATAGGTAGTTCCTGGGTGATTGCATGAGTGCATATGTAGTGCCTGGGCTATTTTATAACTGCATGGGTACTGGTTGCATGATTGGAGGAGTGCATTAGTAAAGCCTGGGTGCATGGAAGAGTGTATGAGTAGTGCCTGAATGCATGTAGGACTGCATGGGTAGTTCCTGGGTGATTGGAGGAGTGCATGAGTAGTACATGGGTGATTGCATGAGTGCAGGAGTAGTGCCTGAATGACTGAAAGACTGCATAGGTAGTGCTTGGGTGATTGCATGAGTGCAGGGGTAATGTTTGGGTGATTGAAGGAGTGTATGGATAATGCTTGGGTGCATGGAAGAGTGCATGGGAAGTGCCTTGGTGCATGCAGTAGTACATCGGTAGTTCCTCAGTGATTGCAGCAGTGCATGACTAGTACCTGTGTGATTGCATGACTGCATGGGTAGTGCCTGGGTAATTGGAGGAGTGTATGGGTAGTGCTTGAATTATTGCATGAGTGTATAGGTAGCTCCTGGGTGATTGCATGAGTGCATAGGTAGTGCCTGGGTCATTTTATAACTGCATGGGTACTGGTTGCATGATTGGAGGAGTGCTGCATGGGTAGTGCGTGGGTTATTTTATAACTGCATGGGTACTGGTTGCATGATTGGAGGAGTGCATGAGTAAAGCCTTGGTGCATGGAAGAGTGTATGAGTAGTGCCTGAGTGCATGGAGAAGTGCATTAGTAGTGCCTGTGTGATTGCATGACTGCATAGGTAGTGACTGGATGATTTTATAAATGCACAAATACTGCCTGAGTGATTGAAGGAGTGCATGAGTAATGCATGGGTGATTGTATGAGTGCAGGGGCAATGTCAGGGTCATTGGAGGAGTGCATGTGTAATGCCAAAGTGATTGCATGAGTGCAGGGGTAATGTCTGTGGCATTACAGGAGTGCATAGCTAATACCTAAGTGATTGCATGAGTGCAGGAGTAATGTCTGGAGGATTAGAGGAATGCATAGTTAATACCTGAGGAATTGCATGAGTGTAGGGGTAATGTCTTGCTGATTGCAAGAGTGTAGGGGTATGGCCTGGGTGATTGTAGGAGTGCATAGGTAGTGCCTGAGTGATTTTAAAACCTCAAGGGTTGTGGCTGAGTGAATTGAGAAGTACAGGAGTAGTACCTGGGTGATTGGCGGCATGTATAAATAGAGCTTTGTTGATTTTAGAAGTGTATCTGTACTGCCTGAATTAATACACCGTTGTATAGATACTGCCTGGATGATTGAAAGAGTGCAAATGTAGTGTCTTGGTGATTGCATGAGTGCAGGGATAATTTTTAGGGGATTGCAGAAGTGTATAGGTATAACCTGGGACATTGTAAGAGTATACAGGTAATGTGTAGCTGATTGCATGAGTTTACAGATAGTGCCAGGGTGATTAGAAGAGTACATAGGTAGTGTCTGGGTGATATTATAACTGTGTGGATGCAGGCTAGGTGATTTGAGAAATGCATGGATAGTGCATGGGTGATGGCAGGAGTGGGGAACAGTGCCAAACTGTATAGATCAGTGCATGGGTAGTGTTTGATAAAATAGATGAGTGCAATAAAAGTGACTGTAAACATTACTTCATATTGTTATACTTATTACATTATTTCATCTTACCTTCTTTATTAAACAAGATACAAAACTCAGTGAAACTACTTTACAGTAGTTTTGCTGTAAACTGAATTGAAAATCTTTTCAAGCTTTAGTATTACTTTCTGTAAAAAAGAAGGGAAAAATATATATTGCATATAATATTATAGTTTTAAGAACACAATATAATTTTGCATTTACATAACATATTCAGTTTCCCATTTTTGCTGTTCTCAGATTCTACTGAATTTCACCATACACAGTGATTTCAATGTAGATCATCATATAACAGCGGGGAAAAAAATACAATCCGTGAGATTGTAAAAAAAACAAATCTGCGTTGAAAATATTTACTAGTTCAACTATCTGTTTACCTATCTACAGTTTCTAAATTGCATTCTTCAACTACAATGAATCATTTATTTCTCTGAAGTACATTTCTGAAATATACATTCTCATTTACATCGCGTATAATATAAAGATCAAATATATAAACTATTTCTTTCAAACACAATTTTGCAAATGCAATAACAATTAGAACAAACAATAATCCAAAAGTAATTCTTCACATCTTCCCAATAGGCCAAATAATGTTTCCAAATCAATTTGCATTAAAAATATCTAAAATAAACTCATTAATTTGTGTTTACATCTTCCCAATAGGCCGAATGATGTTTTCAAAACTTTGGCATCCAAAAAATCAGATATGAATCGGGTAATTCGTAAGGCAACCTACATTTGAATTCCAAATGGGCATCATTGCAATGTGTCCATCCTTTATTGCACTTTAAATACACAGTATAGTGTCCAGATGTTGTAGTAGGTCCATCATGGAAAATAATAGCCACAGCTTTAAAAGTTCTTCCTGAAATTGATAGTTGACGCCACAAAAAAATTAATTTTGGTTTCCAATTTTCTTCCATTTGCTCTACAACGTTGCAGCATTAATATGACATATTTTCCAAATCTTTCTAAATGTAACGTTGACAACATTTCTGATTTACAATGAGAGCATTTCATATCTTGATTAGCTGATTTTACTAATTTATTAAAAGACACTGATTTGCAATCTGGTATTGTCAAATATATGAATCGTTCAGTGTCTATTTCAGTGGTAGAAGAAAATGAACACTCTTCACATTTATGATCCCATCTGTAACTTAGTCCAAACAAATTTTCAATTTCTATTCCTTCATCTTCCAATACTGCAAGCATAAACATAAGAAATTCTTGTGCATCTTGTTGTATATTGAGTGTAAATTGCGAAGAACCAGTACATATATCCAAAAGATGCCGAATGCTAGAAGCAGTATGGATTTTAGTTCTATCAGTTACCAACTTTTGAAAAATATAATGTAATAAAGAACAGAATCTTTTTTCTTGATTTTCCATAATTTCATGATGAAGATCTTCTAGATAAAAGACAACATTCACAATTACATTAGCATAGCAGTTGATACCTGAGCTATTTTCTAACTGGTATCCTACAATATCATCAACAGTGTCCATTTTCATTTTCTTTGCAGCTCCATTATTCTCTTCAATTGTTTTTTTTTTTAAATTTCACTAGAATGTTTGTCATGCTTCCGTTTTGGACATACTACACGTTTCTCATATCTCGGATATTCACCTAAGTTAGGAGCATAAAGTCTTCTTAACCGATTATACTCTCTTACACAATTTGCATCAGCACTAATCTTTTTCTCATCAAAATCAATCAAATACAAACCAGATAATGTTCTTACTCGGGACAATGCAACATATGCCATGCCCTCTTTGAACACTGTACTTCCAATATTTACCAAAGCATTGTCTACACTTAAACCTTGAGATTTATGAATAGTCACTGCATATGCTAAAGAAAGAGGAAACTGTTTTTTACGAACATACAAGTCTTTTACAAGCAGAAAACGAACAGCACAGCATCCAATCTGTTTTACTTCTTCAATCTGATCAAATTTAATCTTCAAAAATTCTATTCCATCTCTGTTCTGATAATTAACAAAATCAACAACTTTTCCCATTGCTCCATTTACTAAACCTTTTTCTACATCCAAATTACGCCGTAAAATTACCCAACAGTTTTCACATACATATAAAGTCTTTTCTAAACCTGCAGTCTTAGACACCGACTTTTCCAAGGAATCCAATTTTGACTGTAATTTTTCTGAGAGAAGAATAGTAACTCCTTCGTGTTCCATTTTATCAAGGGCTTCAATTTTCACTATTGGTTGTTTTTCCAGTTTCAAAAGTTCTTCATTGAATGTAGAACACTCTTGCAGTGTTGGCATTAGGCAAACTATAGAGTTCTTTTCTCCAATTTTTTGTACATTATTTCAGGTGCAATGTTTTCATTTGGAAACAAGTTTGTTAGTAGCCAACTTTGTAAAGCTTCTTTACCATGTTTTGTCAAAACACCAATTCTTATATCTTGAAGAATGTTTCCATAATGTTCATCACTTGCTTGTCGCATATTCTTAATAAGTTCTTTGTATTCAAAATGAGACCAAATGTTCACATTTCCAATACTTCCTAAAGATTTCCTAGTTTCTTCATGGACAAGTGTTTTAAAAACTAGTTGTACTTTCACAGGAGTAAGTTGCAGTAGATCGCCGAATACAATTACATGTTTTCCTCCAAACAGAACATCATAATCTGTTTTTAAAATCTGTTGCATTCTTAAATGTACGAAGGCAAGCATTAAGTTTGAGACCATGCTCACCTCATCAATGATCAGAAGTTTCATTTTCTTGAGTACTCTTGAAACTTCATAACAAGCTTCTCCTGATAGCTTGTGATATTCCAACTTATTTTCATGTTCAACTGGTAGCATGAGTAAACGATTGTAATGTAATCCCTTTAATGTTGTGTGCTGCTAACCCAGTTGGAGCGGTTACAACACAAGATAAATGTGATTCAGTGGTTTTCTGTAGATAACTGGTCAAAACTTTAATTAAGAAACTTTTTCCTGTTCCAGCTTGACCACTGATGTACATTCGAATAGGTTTAAATGATGTGCATTGGCATTCTTTTTTTCATGCAGTAAACCATGTTGTATCTGTTCTGTCACTTGCTGATATATTTCTTTTTGTTCAATATTTACTTGTTCTTCCAAGTTTCCCAACTCAATAATATCCTGTTGTGCCTGTTGCATAGCCATTTCTACTTCATTCATGGCTATTGCTGCTTCATTTTCAAGAATTGGTTGTCCTAATGGATCTTGACTTAGAGGAACAGAACTTTGACTATCTTGAGAACTGTCTCTAGCTATTTCAGCTGTAATAGTAGTTTCTTGTTCAATCTCTTCATTTAACATTTGTAGATAATTTGGACAAATTGTGCATTGAATGCTATCTTTACATGCATTAAAAGAATCTTCATAGCAATCAAAATCTCCAAGTAATTCCCTTTCACTACGCCAAGGTTTGAAAAGTTGCACAAGTGCCAAATAGACAAATTCCCTTTTATCTGGAGTTTCACAACTGAGTTTCCTGTGGTTAATAAGATTTCCTTTGGCATGTTTTACCAAACTTCCTTCACAGCCAATTACTGCATATTTTTCTTCATTTATATTTTCTGTAACGTTTCTCTTAAAGCTGTAATGTTGCAGTACTTCATAGAGACATATCATTTCCAGATGTGGACTTCTTCTAGGACAGTATGTATCCAACATATTCATTTTAACAATATATGTACTTTCTGCTTCATTCAATGCTAAGTATTCAATTTCTTGTACAGATTTCAATACTCGATTTCGTGTTGCTGCAAGACTTTGGGCCCGATTCTGATGCGGGTTGGAAAAGCTTCCCGACCGAGGGCCTGATTCTGATGCAGTTAGGAAGGCCTCCTAACGGCATTTGCTCCTTCCAAATCGGATTGGGAACGTGTCTTCCCGACCGAGGGCCCAATTCTGATGCGGTTAGGAACAAATGTTCCCATTGAAGTCAATGGGAGTTCAACCAAATCGTATCTGGAAGCATCCGGATGCATCCTACTCCGCCGGTCGGACTTTCCCGATCCGAGTGGGTCGGACACCATTTCCCAACCGATTCGGTCGGGAAGCTTTTCCAACCCGCATCAGAATCGGCCCCCTAGACTTACCCAAATGATTCCTCTTGACTTTGAATATAAACTTGCAGAGGTCAACCGATCCGAACATTCGTAGGATCCAATCTCTCAATGGGATAGCATCTTCAAACTAAAGCTGTACAATTTGTTACTAAGAGTCTTCTCTTGTGAAATTTCTTCCCACATTTCTTTCAACTCCGTCTTTTCAGATTTGGTTATATATGACGTAACATAGCGAGCAACAGCAATCGAATTATCTGCAACATACTGGATATCCATATTTACATTCCACATTGTCAAAATCACTGGATTGTAGTCATTAATATACTTTGAATCTTCAGTTCTTTTTATGTTGTAAGTATTCTTCGGAGATTTTCGAGTTATAGTATGCCTTACTGCTGACATGAAACTATTGACTCTTCCTTTTGAAATTACTGGACGTGGGAATCCAAAACGACATTTTGTATAAAATCTTCCCATTGACTTGTATTTCCGTCGACAGTATTTCCCACATCAGTGACTTGAAAACGTAAAACTTGCTGCCTCAAGTTGTTTTCTCCTCCTTCTTTTGGAATGGCACAGATAACATATTTTTCAATGAAAGACAAAACACTTTCATCAGTATCAGTTCCATATTTTAGTGCATCCTTGATCCATAATAGCATGTGTATATGAGGACCACCTCTGGCTTGGTACTCCTTTCTCCAAAAGAAATCAATAACTTCTCCAAGAGGTGGATTATTTTTATTGCAGATAAAAGACATCATAGCTTGAAACCTATGATTAAAATATCTGCACACATTTACAGGATCCAAGGAACACAGTTCTCCAGCTGTCTTCAATTCAATATTTTTTACATTTGAATTTGCTTGTTGTAGAAATTCAAGTAAGTCGTCCCATGCGTATTCAGCACAGCTAAGCGTAACAAACCATGTAGGGGTTCCTAAGTTCCTTAACATACATTAAAGTTCTCCGTGACGACAATACCAATAATCATTAGTACCACGTTGACACGCCGTCAGATTAATTAACTGAGATTGTAAAACATCGTCTCTTTGTTGAACTTTGTCCAAAAATTCCTTTGCAGAAAGATGTGTAAGATGAACTCTTGTTTTTAATATGTGGTTCACTGCATATGAAAGTCCAGACAAGTCACTTTCAAACAGAAGATAAAATAAATATGGAATACACTGTCAAAATCTTGGATTTTCTGAGTACAATCTTGTTGTACGATATTTTGAAGCTGGAATCTGCACTGGTCATTCATCATATCGTCCACCTTTTCCAATGGGGAAGAGCTGTGGAAAACAATGAGCTTCTAAACTTTATTCCCAAAAACTCATGGGAGTTCCCTTTGCTTTCTAAATTTGGAATAATTCAATAGTATTTCCTATCACTTCTTTTGAATGTAGAGGATGTATACTATAATGTTCATAATTTTCTTCACTCCTTGAGTTATCCACTTTTTCTATTTGTCCAGTTGAAATTTCTCTTTCATCTTCTAAAGATATTTCTTGTTCTTCCACATATACATTTTTATAATAAATATTGTTTTGCACAATATATACTGTAGCCTTTTGAGGTTTGGTGACATCTACTAACTCTTGCCATATTTTCCAACTCTTTGTTGGTACACCATTAATTAGAATAACTACAGGTTCACTTTCCTCTCTGTCTACACCAACAGTTTCAGTATTTTTCTTAAAATCTAAAGGTAAATACACAACTCTTCCTTTTAAACCTCTTTGTAAATCTGTTGGAGGCAGCTTACCTGTTTTAGGCTCCATACGAACTATAGCCTGAAACGGGTGCACAGATTGAATAAGAATGGACTCATATGTATTTAAATCTACCAGTTACGGAGGAATAGCTTTCAAATCTAGGTTGTTATGTACAGCTCTAGGTGGCATTTTGTTCTCTTCTAATTTGCTGTAACAATATTTACAAATACGTTGATCACTACCAAACTAAAAACGACCTTCCACCAACAAATAAGCACCAAATTGCTCCCACTTATCATTATTTTCCTTTTCACTTTTTAAATACACGTCAACATTCCTAGTTTGACTTCTATAGTGAGTACGTCGACAAGAAATACAAACATAGTTTGGATTTTTACAAGAAACTACCTTAAACTTTGTAATTTCTTCTGCAAACTTCACAGTAGTAGTATCTTCCATCTCTTCTTCAACACTTACACTTATTAAACTCTCACTTTCTCTACACTCCTCTTCAGGACCAAAGAAACGAAACTCTATATCATCAGAAACTTTTTTTACATCCAACACTGAACCATGCAAAAGAGCTGAGTTTATTTCACTTAAAGATAATGCAGGACTTTCACACAGTGCAATCTTTTTACTAACTTCCGCATTTCAGAGTGATGTACTGCTAACATTCTTAAATGATGAAAAGTACTTCGACACACTTTTCTAGAAAGACAAGCCAGAGAATGACCCTGCAAGTTACTATATTTTCTCACTTTACAAGGATCTAGTCCTTGCAACATCTTAATCTTCTGTTTAACACTTTTTTTACCATAATCTCGTAAGAAATTTCGTAATATATCAATAGATTCCTGTCGTATACTACAAATACTACTACAATCCCACTTATACACTGAAGCTTGTGTACGTCTTCCTTGAACTTCTTCAGCTATTACTGCTTCCACATTTCTAGGAACCATCTTTTCTTTTTCAATGGCACAACCGTTTTTAACCTCATAACAACGACCCCTGGTATCAACTGCATGAACTAATGTATTTTGTTGAAAATAGCTTTCTTCATTAAAAAAAGGTTCCATACCAGAAGTATGATTCCATTCACCAGAAAAGATTTTGCAAAAGTTAGTTTTATAAACCAGTCTTTTTCTTTTACTTTTCTCCTTCATAAAGTGCATTATTGTATTCAATGTTTTCATTCTCTTCAATACTAATATAAAAAAAATTCTTTTCAATTAAAAAGCCTTTTCAACTACACTTTCAATCTGTTGTTTCTTCTTGTAAAATGCTGATTTTCTTTTCTAATTTTTGCAATCTTTCAATAAATGTTGTAGTACTATACTTTTATACATTCTCTTTCTAATGTCTTTATATTGTTTCATCCTCATTTCAACTTGGATTGTGTTCCTATAATCTGATTTTCCATTAATTTCTCCGTTTTTCTTTTCCTTCTGATTGCTTGTAGTACTTCTCTTTCTCTTTTCCTCATTTTCAAAATCGATTACTTTTTTTAAAACACTTTTAACAAATTCTTTTGTTCTCTTACCAGAAGACTTTTTCTTCAACATCACATGTTGTACTTCATTTACTTTCTGCTTTTCTCTATCCTTTAAATAGTTCTGTTTCCTTTGTTCTCTTTTCTTTTGAACTTTTCTTGTCATACTGAATATTTCTTAACAATTATGAAGAATTTCTAAAAAAAAAGTTTATTATCTTTCTAAAAAATATTTAATATTATTAAAATATTTATATACAAATATTTTCATCTATAAATAAAGAAATACATTGAGTAATGCCTAGGTGAATAGATAAGTGCAACAGTAGGACTTGGATGATTCTACAGCTGCAACGGTGGTACGTAACGACTGCCTGTGTGATTGCATAACTAAAGGGGTAATATCTGGAGGATTACTGCAGTACATAGCAAATCAGTGGGTGATTTTATAACTGCATGAGTACTGCTTGGGTGATTGCAGAAGTACTAAGGGAATGTCTGAGTGATTGGAAGAGTGCAAAGGTAGTGCCTGAGTGATTGTATAAGTGCATGACTACTGGCTGAGTGATTAAATAAGTACAAGGGTAATACCTTCTTTATTGAAGGAGTGCAAGGGTAGTACTGAGATAACGCCAGACTGAATAAATGAGTGCAAAAGTAGTGCCTGGGTGATCTCATAACACTGTTAGTGCCTGAGTGATTATATAAGTGCATGAGTAGTGGCTACATGAGTGCATAGCTACTGCCTGGCAGTAGCGGCCCGTGGAGGGAGTTCCGTGGGGCGGTGAGGCAGGGCGGGGGAGGGGCAGGGTGGGGGGTAGTAAACACCGGAATATGGATGAACGGAGGTAAGTAAACAATTAAATAAATAAAACGAATTTTGTTGCATGCGCTGCATCGCATTTTGCGATGCTGCGCGCGCAACGAAAGTGACTAAGTGATTGGAGGAGTGCATAGATCCTGAAAAGGAAATTGGAGGAGTGCAAGGGTATTACCTGGGTGATTGAACCAGTGTATAGCTAATGCATTGGTGATTGCATGACTTCAGAGGTAATATCTGGGGGACTACAGGAGTACATAGAAAGTGCCTGCGATTTTATATGTGAATCAGTACTGCCTGGGTGATTAGAGTAATACCATCATCATCAGAAAACTTTATTACGATCACCAGGATCCAAAAAAATACACACAGCACAGGTATAAAAACAGTATATAAATGTTAGATTTTTTTTTTTAATTTTAAGAACAGTTCATTTAAATAGATGTGCAAAATAAGAGGTACCACAATTATTAGCAAAGGAAAAATGCAACATATGGGTTTCGTCCCTGTAAATATTTAAAAGCAATTTCATTTGGGAAATGTGCAAAAAAGCAAATTACAGTAATTCTTAACAAGAAAAGTGCTTCATACAGGTATCTTCCCACGCCTGATCCACAGTGCAAACCAAAATCTAGAAAGACCAAAAACTATTGGTCTTCGGGTATCAGTGCACAATATTCTCAATACATCGAGATAGTGGCCCGGACCAACAAGTCTACACAAAGGAAGTATCCATTTTTCCCTCAGTGATAAATAATGTGGACAGAAGAAAAGTAAATGGACAATCGATTCTGAACAGGCCTTACATGCAGGGCACAGGTCATCCTGTGAAGCACTACAACACCACTTAGAGCTAAATAATCTTGTGGGCAAGGTCTTGTAGCGGAACTGGAGGAATAGTTTACGTGCCAACGGTGGAGTAATTTCATCAATAGTTGGCTCAAACAGTGGAATATATTTAAAGGTCAAGAAGTCTTTTGTCAAACCTATCGAGGATTCTGCCAAGTCCATAGCAAGCATTTTTTCCCAATATAGTTCTTTCAGCTTCATCCTCGATATTTGCAACATATTTTCCGGGTTGGACCAGAAGGACTCCATCCCCAATCTCCCCAATAGTTCGCGTAGACAGATAAACCACCTGATTGATGTTGCCTGTGGAAATTTCAGGAGATCCTGCAAAGATTCTCGATAAGACTCCAACTCTTCCACTGTCCATAACCTGAACCAGAACATTAACAATTTACAGTTCAGCTTATGCTTTAGCTGCCTGTGGGCAAGATCTAAGTAGATAGGTTTTAAAGGGCAGCTAGCAGGAAGATCGACCAATGATCTTAGGAAGCGGTTTTCTACAGTAGTTAGGGGAGATTGGTTGCCCGTGCCCCATAGTTCGGCACCATAAAGTACCCCTCCCAAAACCTTGGTATTATAAATTTCAAGTGCAGGGGCAATTTGTCGAGAAAGCGTCTTCCTGTGAATTTTACTGATATGGGCACATTGGTGAATTAGTTGTAACTTTGCCTTTTCCATTTGTGGGCCCCAGTTGATAGATGGGGACAGGCGAATGCCCAAGTAGTCAAAAACATCAACTTGCTCCAGTTTCGTGCTCCCAGCACACACAGATCTAGTTAATGCTGTTTTTCTTCCCTTGTTAAAAATCATGTACTTGGTCTTTGTCTCATTAAGAATCAGACCCCTATCATTGCAGAACTTTATAAAATCATTTAGGAGTTGTTGAAGGCCTTGTGGTGATTTAGAAATTAAGAGGGTGTCATCTGCAAATAACAATGCAGGCACTCTTCTCAAGCCAATTTTCGGAGCATCACAGCCATCCCTATCTAGGAAGTCAACAACTCCATTTATAAAAAGGGTAAAAAGGGTGGACGCCAACACACATCCCTGTCTCACTCCACGTTGGACAGGGAAGGTTACTGTTACTTGGTTGTTCGCACCCCACCTAACCTGTGCTGTGTTATCTGAGTGTAGTCGAATTAAAATATTTAAAAGATTGGTAGGTAGGCCAATCTCTTTTAGCACCCCCCATAGTCTGGCACGCGGGACTAGATAAAATGCAGTGTGCAGATCTACAAAGGCCACGTATAATTTGCCCCCTTAACAACTACTTCCTTCCAGTAGGTACAAATAAAGCGGAAAACCTGATCCAAAGTGCTTACTTTGGTACAAAAACCCGCCTGGAAGTCACTCAGTACTTGGGACTCCATCATCCAATCCTGTACCCTTCCTAGGACCTGTTTACAAAAGATTTTTTGGAGAGAGTCAATAAGGCTAATCGGCCTATAACTCATTGGCTTGGATCTGTCCCCTTTTTTATAGATGGGCACTATTTCTGCGATGTGCCAAGATGGTGGAATGGGAGCACCAGACAGAATCAAATTTGTGACCAAATTTATATACAAGCCCCAGAGCATTTTATCCTCTCTATACAGGTCATTGGGAATTCTATCTGGGCCTGGGGCGTGCGCTGGTGCACAGGATGAGATTGCTATCTGTGTTTCCTCTAGTGTAATAACCAAAGTTTCGCTCTCACCGCCCAGGAGCTCGTCCCTCTCCTCTATTTTCTCACTATTTATGGGAGTGTCGTTGCCATAAAGAGAACCAAAATAAGCGACCCACTCTTCAGGCGGGACGGTGTATTCTAAAATTTGCCTTGTTCCCTTTAGCCAATATGCTGCTTGCCTCCAAAACGCCTTAGGGTCTGTGCAGTGTGTAAGGAAGTCCAGAGAGAGCCCTCCCACTCTTTTTTAGCTCTACTAGTGGCCTTTTTATTCTCTGCTCTACAGATTGTGGTCTCCGCACATGCCATTTGCTTTAATGCACTAATAAGCGCCCCCTTAGCCTTCCTACAATCCTGATTATACCAGGGGCTCTTAGTATCTATCAACGGATCTGTGCATTGACCCCCCTTTTCTCGCACTTTTAGCGGTCGACTAAATATATCCCTCACCTCATTATAAAACAGCTCATGGCGAGGCCCCAGGGTCTTAGCTGCAACATTGGGGTGGATTGCAACCAGGTCTTTAATCAGCTGCCTTGCTTTTTCCTTCACTAGTTCTAAATCTGCCTGGTGATCCTCCACCCAGCTCCACTTGACAGCTCTTTGATTGTTGCCAGCCGAGAGCACACCCAAATCAGGCCCCCCCTTGGTGACAATCTGCAGGGGGCCCACTTTTGCAAGGGTAAGGGCAAGGGCATGATGGTCACTCTCGGATCTTTTCACCATCTTTTCATAATACTGTGATAGTGCCTCAGTGATTTCAAAAGTGTAAAGTTAGTGCCTGGATAATTTTATAAGTGCATAGGCACTGGCTAAGTGATTGGAGGAGTGCATAGATCCTGACAGGGTGATTGGAGGAGTGCAAGGGTAGTGCCTGCATGATTAAACCAGTGTATAGCTAACGCATTGATGATTGCATGATTGCAGGAGTTATGCCTGGGGGATTAGAAGAGTACATAGGTAATGGCTGGTGATTCCATTATTACAGTGGTAATATTTGGGAGATTACAGGAGTACATAGCAGAATCATATATAAAAGTAATATACAGATAAATGTATAACTATGTTTTCTTATTCTATCGCCTTCGCACACATAACATGTACCATAATACATATGCAAGTAGACACATATCTCAGTCACAACACCATCCACAGCTCAAAACTTCACAGACTTCACTTCAATTTTCAAACAGACACTGAAAAGTATGCGGTATATATGAAATATAACTTTCCTCACATCATACAAATTACTCTAATAAATAACATCTCTACAAACATCTCAAACCTCACTTTCAAACTGCTGCTTTACCATTCTACAACTACTTATAATGTTACACCTACCCAAATACAAAGCAGGAACCCTTCACATGTCTTTACTAAAAGTCTCACCATATTCGTAAAAGCATACATGAATATGTCTGTACCATAACACTATCCAAACCTTAAAAATTCACAGAACAAACTTCCAATTTTAAGGAAACACCAAAAATTATGTGGCATACTTCAACTGTACCTCTCTAGAAACTTAAAAAAAGAACCCTAATCAATAATACCTTATGTCAACATCTTTCAAACCACACTATTATGCTGCATCTTCACCATTCCACTACTACTCACAGTCTTGAGACTACCACATAAAAAGCAACAACACCTCTTTGTTATACATCATGCACCTTTAAATGTATAAGACATATGAAAATACATATACAAGTAGAAACATACTTGAGAGAGAAGTCCATCCACACCTTAAAACTTGACAGACACCACCTCCAATTTTAAAGCAACAGCTAAAATGATGTGGTATACTACAAATGTACATATCCACACACTAAAACAAACTACCATAATCACTAATCCATCTTCCAATATACACATTACTATACATAATCTACTTCAAACAACATTTAACTACAATAAAACAAACTACAATACACATCTCTACATTTAATAATATATTTCAAATATCACAGTTCATCAATAATTTTTAAAGATTAAAAATAAAAGTAATACATAATACACCTCACAAATTTATAACTCACCTTCCAAATTGATTTGTAGAATTTAAATTATTACAAACTCATAAAAGATTTTCTTATGCACACAATCAATGTAATGCATCACTCTCAGCAAGGTAAAACCAGTAATGGCAAACTTTCCCTCTCTTTCTCCACACAAATACATGTAAGTAACAAATCACATTGCTTCCTACATTATTTCAAATTATAAAACGCATTTCTATTGGTTAGACATATTAACCCTTACCAACTGACTTCTAAAAGTGCCCAAACTGGTTCTGGAAATTTTTGGAGTCGCGACTCCACCGTGCACCAACGCGATGGAGGCGCGAATTCATACGGGAGTTCAAAAATATATTACAAATAAAAATACTACTATTTTTTAAGAACACACTACTTCTAAAGATAGTACTGACTTGGGAAATCTTACTTTAATAAGATATCACTTATATATAAATTACAATTTCACATTTTAAGACCACAGTTAAGTTTGAACTCTTCCCCCATTCTGCTTAATGCCAGTTTCCATAGTAACAGTTCATAGAACATTCAACTGAACTGACAGGTCACAAGTTCACCATATTTTCAAGTTCAGCACACAACGTTACAAATGCAAACAGCAGGTGTGGTTGACGTTTGCAAAAAATGACCTTAATCTATCTACTGTACCTTTCAAACATTTTTTACTAACCAATAAGAAACATGCTTTTTAAAGAAAGTAACATGCACCCTATTTTTGAATGTACAATGTTCTTAAGCAGCCAATCAATTCTCTACTTTTTAAAAAACAGCATCTTGTCCACCATTTTAGATACCTCTCATTCTACCAACTGACTACCTCAGCTACAGACATCTTTTCATTACTTCCAGACATCCCTTCAAGATGCTTACAGCATGGATTGTTGGACACAGCTATGTTTTCTGGTGCAAAAGGTATGCTGAACGCAGAGGTATTGACAAAGACCTAGCTTTGCAAAATGTGGGTATTAAATGGATTGCACAAAGAGGATTAAAGTGGCACCAATTGATGCCTTTGGTTAAAACCATTTTGCATCTCCAACCCCCTGACCTCATGATTGTGCACTGTGGTGGCAATGACCTAGGCACATTGACTGGGGTAGGTCTGGAAATGCTAATGAAGGACACCTTTGCACAATTGATGTTGATTTTACCTCAAACTGTCTTTGTATTGTCTAATATATGCCAAAGACAGAAATGAAAGTGGTCAAATCAATTCTGTCCACAGATTGAGAAAGCTAGAAAGAATGTCAATAAAGCTGTTTCTGCATACCTCAGAGATCATAGAATGGGGTCCATCTACAACAACAATCTACGTTTTCAAATGGCGACATCTACAGAAGTGATGGAGTGCACTTCACAGATCAAGGGAACAGAGTATTCCTCAACAACCTTAAACTGTGCATCCGCACTTACATGTAGCTACAACAAAGTCAAAATAAAAACAAGGGCTCTTTTTAGAGCCACCCTATAATCCAACATATAATCTTACTTTTTCAAAAACATATATACTCTTTTTTTGATTTTGCCTGGAGTCGCGAACCCATCGCAATTACACAGGGGGCCGCGCTGAGAGCCGCGTTAGAGTCGCGAATCCAAACTTGAAAGAAAAAAAACCACCCCACTTCCATAATTTGGTATTTGCCCCGGGGACCCCATCCCCCGGGGCCTGTCAGCATTTATTTCTTTTAATAAATAAGGAGGGGGACCGTGCGGCCCCTTCCTGAGGCCATTAATGTCCCCGGGGACCCCATCCCTGGGGCCTGCCACTATTTTATTTATTTTTTTAAAAGAGGGGGACTAAGTGCCTCCCTCCTCAGGCCAATATTGGCCCCGGGGACCCCATCCCCCGGGGGCCTGGCCTCAGCGTTGGGGACCGTGGGGGGAGCCCCAATGCCACCACGGTCCCTCCCGGCTCCCTGCCTCCTGCGGGAGCCGGCATTGCTTTTGGACAAGGGGAGCTGCTAACATGCAGCTCCCCTTGCCCAAAAGCAATTCTGCTTTGCTTTGTTGAAGTGAGAGCAGGTTTCCTCGCAAACGGCAATGTCCCGGGGGTGGGCACCCCGGGACATTGCAGGAGCCGGCCCTAGGGGGGGGGGTGGTCCCCTGGGCCATCGAGGGATCCAAGAGGGGGGCCCGTGGCCCCCCTCCCAGCATTTTTAAAGCCCCGGGGAGGTGGTGGTCCCCGGGGCCAGGGGTCCGCAACGGACCCCCGCCCTTTATTTAAAATTGCCCCGGGGAGGTGGTGGTCCCCCCACACTTAAATTAATTATTTGAAGCCCGGGGAGGTGGCGGTCCCCGGGGCTTGCGGGCCCGCGTGGCCCCCCCACCCAATTTTAATAAAGCCCCAGGGAGGTGGCGGTCCCCGGGGCTTGGGGGGGCCAGCGAGGCCCCCCGCCCTTAAAAAAATAATGCCCTGGGGTAGTGGCGGTCCCCTGGGCTGCGGGGGGCTGCATGACCCCTGCACATTTTTGATAAAGCCCCAGGAAGGTGGCAGTCCCCAGGGTTGCGGGGGCCCCCGCGGGCCCCCACTATAAAGTAACACATTGCCCCCGGGACCTGGCCCACCCGGGTCTTAAGGAAAACGAAGCGCGGGAGACCGCCCTTCATTTTTTTTTTGTTTTCTCGGCGGGATTCGCGCACCCAGCGCAACTTCCGCTGAAAAAAACAACAAAAAAATGATTTTTTGGGACCCCCTGACCAGCCCTAGGGGGTCAGGGTATTTCTACCCTGACCCCTTTCCTACATTTACAACATTTTTCAACCTTTTTCATGTGACTCAGTTCTACCGAGGCACAAGATGGCTGCCAACACACTGTGGTTTAGAGTGTTGGCAGCCAATAAGAATGAAGCTCGTGCTCGGGAGGGTTCGCAAACCCTCCTCGGTGCTCAGATATCGATATTTTTATTTTTTGAATTTCTCAGGAACTACTGAACGTATTTACACCATTTAAAAAAAAGGTTGCTTTCTGAACCAAGAGCTACCTTTTTGCCAAATTTGGTGTAATTCCGTTCAGCAGTTCGGTCTGTAGCCTGTTCCAAAATTCCTATGGAAATTAACATGGGGAAAACGCGTTCTGGGACCCCCTTTTTTCTCGGCCCCCGCTTGACGAAGATTCGTCAAACGGCGCAAAAGATATTGGCGAAAGAATAAACGCTTTTTGAATAGAAACGAGGTCCTAACTATAACTACCTACTGGCGACCGCCAGTAGGTAATATATATATATATATATATATTATCTACTGGCGGTCGCCAGTAGATAGTTATAGTTAGGACCTATTTTCCATAGGAAATCCGCGACATTCTATTTGAAATAACTCTCTTGCCGGTTGACGTATCTTCGCGAAATTTTCAAACTTCGTGGGGCGCTCCGGTCCGCTCCTACCCTGAAAGTCTCGGGGTGATTCGTCAAGCGGGGGCCGAGAAAAAAGGGGGGTCCCAAAACGCGTTTTCCCCATTCATTTTTCCATAGGAAACTTTAGACACGGCTACAGCCCGAACTGCTGAACGGAATTACACCAAATTTGGCAAAGAGGTAGTTCTTGGTTCAGAAAGAACCCTTTTGTTAAATGGTGTAAATCCGTTCAGTAGTTGCTGAGAAAATCAAAAGTAAAAGTACATATATATCTATGGGCACGGAGGATTCGCGCACCCTGAGCGCACCCTGCGCGCACCGTCCCGATCACGAGCTGCATGCTAATTGGCTGTCAGCTGGCTGTCAACATTCCGATTCAGGAAATGTTGGCAGCCATTTTGTCCCTCGGTAGAACCGAGGGACAGAAACAAGTGCGCAAAGCGCACAAAGGGGGCAGGGTAGAAACACCCTGACCCCCTAGGTCTGCTCAGGGGTCCCACAAGGACCCCTGGGCAGAAAGCATTTTTTTTTAAATCGGCAGGATGCGCTCAGGGTGCGCGGATCCTGCCGATAAAAAAATTAGCCCAAGTCCTGGGGGCATGGTGGGGGGGTTAAATTTATGTATGGGGGCCTCAAAGGGCCCCCAAACCCCGGGGACCACCACCCCCGGGGCTTTCTTTTAAATGGTGCGGGAGGGCTCTGAGCCCTCCCGCAGCCCCGGGGACCACCACCTCCCCGGGGCTTCTTTTTTTTACTTTTTCCTGTGTGGGGGGCTCGAGCCCCCCACACGCCCGGGACCGCCACCTCCCGGGGCACTAACAAATTAAAATGGGGGTCCGTTTTGGACCCCGAAGCCCCGGGGACCACCACCTCCCCGGGGCTTTGCTGATGTGGGGAGGGGGCCACGCGGCCCCCTCCTGGAGCCTGTGGTGGCCCTGGGGACCGCCACCCCCCAGGGCCGGCTCCTGCAGTGTCCCGGGTGCCTACCTCGGGACACTGCTGTTTGCAATGACAGGACGGAGCCTCGCGGCTCCGTCCCTGTCATTGCAAACTGCTTTGGATATTGGAAGAGAGAGCAGGAAACCTGCTCTCGTCTAATATCCAAAGACAATTGCTTCCACACGGGGAGCAGCATGTTAGCTGCTCCCCGTGTGGAGCAATGCCGGCTCCCTTAGGACACGGGGAGCCGGCGGGACTGTGGGGGTTTGGGGACCCCCCACAGTCCCCAACCAGAGGCCAGGCCCCGGGGATGGGGTCCCCGGGGCCATAAGTGGCCCGGAGAGGGGCCACGCGGCCCCCTCCCCAGAAATTATAAAACATAAATAAAAAGAAGGCCTGCCCCGGGGATGGGGTCCCCGGGGCAAAAGGAGGCCTGAGGAGGGGGCCACGCAGCCCCCTCCTTAAAAAGGAATGTTAAAGTGTGGCCATGCCCGGGGATGGGGTCCCGGGGCAGTTTTCAGCCAGGGGAGGGGGCCACGCGGCCCCCTTCCAGTTTAATTTTAATAAAAAAAAAAGGGGGTAAGGCCCTGGGGGATGGGGTCCCCAGGGCCCAAAAATAAGAAAAAGGAAGGGGGCCACACAGCCCCCTTCAGGAAAAAAACCACAAAAAACGATTGGGCACGCAGGCCCCGCCCCTTCCTTCACCACTCTGCAAACGCGCCCCTGGCGCGTTTGCAGATGGGGAAGTAATTCCCTTGAATACTGGGGTCCTGAGGGCCAACTAGCCCACCAGGAACCTCCAGTATGCGCCAGGGGCTGCGTTGCAGAGAGGTGTACAGAGGCCACGCCCCTTTATACACCTCTCTGCAACGCAGCTCTGTGGCGCTTTGGAGGTACATGGTGGGCTAGTTGGCCCCAGGGACCCTCAGGATTCAAGGGGACTTAATCCCCCAACTTAAAACGCGCCACGGGGCGCGTTTGCACAGTGGTGAAGGGAGGGGCGTGGCTTCAGGTGACATGTGTGCAAACAGTCCCGTGGCGCGTTTTAAGATGGGGAATTAAATCCCCTTCAATCCTGAGGGTCCCTGGGGCCAACTAGCCCAACAGGTACATCCAGAAAGCGCCACAGAGCTGCGTTGCAGAGAGGTGTAAAAAGGGTGTGGCCTCTCTACACGTCTCTGCAACGCAGCCCCTGGCGCATACTGGAGGTTCCTGGTGGGCTAGTTGGCCCCTAGGGACCATCATGATTCAAGGGGACTTAATCCCCCAACTTAAAACGCGCCACGGGGCGCGTTTGCACAGATGTCACCTCAGGCCCCGCCCCCTCCCTTCACCATTGTGCAAATATTCCTCTAAAATCTGCCGAACTACGAATTCGGATTTACTCACCTGTTATCAGGAGAGACCTCAGTGCTGCATCTTTCAGCCCAGTACTAATCCTGAAAAGTAATTTTAACCGTACTTACCAGTAACTTGAATTTCCTTCCATAGGATATCATTGCCTGCTTTTTGCTGAAAAAGTTTCTAAGTGTTGATTTTTGAAACATACAAATATTCCTCTAAAATCAGCCGAAATACGAATTCCGATTTACTCACCTGTTATCAGGAGAGACCTCAGTGCTGTATCTTTCAGCCCAGTACTGGTCCTGAAAAGTAATTTTAACCGTACTTACCAGTAACTTGAATTTCCTTCCATAGGCTAACATTGACTGGTTTCACTTGGAAATTCTTCTAAGTGTGGAGTTTTGGAACTTTAAAATATTCCTCTAAAATCAGCCGAAATACGAATTCCGATTTACTCACCTGTTATCAGGAGAGACCTCAGTGCTGCATCTTTCAGCCCAGTACTGATCCTCAAAAGTAATTTTAACCGTACTTACCAGTAACTTGAATTTCCTTCCATAGGATATCATTGCCTGCTTTTTGCTGAAAAAGTTTCTAAGTGTTGATTTTTGAAACATATAAATATTCCTCTAAAATCAGCCGAAATACGAATTCCGATTTACTCACCTGTTATCAGGAGAGACCTCAGTGCTGTATCTTTCAGCCCAGTACTGGTCCTGAAAAGTAATTTTAACCGTACTTACCAGTAACTTGAATTTCCTTCCATAGGCTAACATTGACTGGTTTCACTTGGAAATTCTTCTAAGTGTGGAGTTTTGGAACTTTAAAATATTCCTCTAAAATCAGCCGAAATACGAATTCCGATTTACTCACCTGTTATCAGGAGAGACCTCAGTGCTGCATCTTTTAGCCCAGCACTGACCCTGAAAAGTAATTTTAACCGTACTTACCAGTAACTTATATTTTCTTCCATAGGAATCCATTGTCTGGTTTTCAGCTGAAAAGTTTCAAAGTGTCGATTTTCACAAACTACAAATATTCCTTAAAAATCGCCTGTATGACTTAAACGCATTCTTTCAACTGTTTACAGGAGATGCACCAGTGCTGGATCCAGGATCCAACACTGAGTAAGAAAAAGTAACGATAACAGTTTTTACCTGCTAAGTGAATTTCCTTCCATAGGATAACATTGGTGATTCTATGAGAAAAAGTTTCTAAGTGTCAACTTTTAAAATACAATAATATTCCTTAAAAATCACTACTGTAACCAAAACGCTTTTACTCAACTGTTTACAGGAGATGTCCCAGGACTGAATCTAGGATCCAGTCCTGTGGTTAGAAAAGTAATCCATAAAGTAACTAATTGCATTTAACTAGAAATTCACATTGAGCTGAATGTTGCATTGTGTTTGAAAATGTGTTGCCCATTGCAACAACTGTAACTACTGTACTTAAAAGTCTATTGCCTATGTGCAAAGTATTTAAAATAAAGTAATTCATTCTGAGAAAGTATTTTTTTGTAATGTATAATGTAATTACAATGTAATTTAAAAATAAAATATGTAAAAAAAAAATGTTTCTAAAAATGTAGTAAATCAGTATGAAAAAAATAAATATAACAATTAATACATTTAAAAATTGTCATTTACAAAACCTTTGAAATTCACTGAAAAAACCGTAGGTTTCAGACATGTTATAGTTAGGAATTAGCATTTAAAAAACCTTTGAAATTCACTGAAAAACCATAGGTTTCAGACACGTTATAGTTAGAAATTAGCATTTAAAACACCTTTGAAATTCACTGAAAAAACCATAGGTTTCAGGCACGTTATAGTTAGAAATTTGCATTTAAAAAACCTTAGAAATTCACTGAAAAAACCATAAGGTTTTAGGGACAGTTATAGTTAGTTGGACATTGCACTCGTACAAAACCCGTAGAAATTCCCCGTTATAGTTAGTTCAGGTAACTATAACTCGCGCCCCGCAATGCACTGCTGATGACGTCACATATTACATCACTCATGACATGGTCAGTGACATCACTGATGACATCACTGATGACATCTCAAATGACATCACTGATGACATCACTGATGACATCATCCATGTGAGAATTTAATGCATCTTCTCACACCCTAATATAAGTTTTGAAACACCCACTCTAAATTACAGACTGCCATTCTCAAAACCATACACACTCCAATACCAATAAGTACATACCCACTCACTGATTCTTAGGTCTACACACACACATCTACTCACTCACCCGTACAGTCACTCATACTTACAGTAACTCAGTACAGGACTATCATATGCACTCATACACCTATATAAACACTCACACAACGCAACTCATCCATAGAGGTATTCACACACCTAGTCAGTCATGCAAATAATTAATCACACTCCAATTTACTCACCTATACAGTTATACACACCAGCTCACTTACTCATAAAAATACTAGCACATTCTTACGCTCCTATGCAATCACTGATGCAAGCACACACTCATCCATATAGCCACTCTCACAATCACACACTCTCACTTATAGCCATTTATATACTCCAACACACATATATACTGCCTTTCACATATGTAGTTACTCACACATGTACCACTGAGATATACATTCAATCACTAACACACCCATACACACACTCACCCACCCATACAGTCCATCACAGATGCACTCTTGAAACCATGCACCCAGTGAATCACCCACTCACACATCTATGCACAGAGTCACACACACCCCACCCACACAAACACTGAGGCACCCATACAGATACTCAGAGAACCAATCCATAACCCATATAGACACTCATTTAGCTAGTCAGAAACCCATGCAGTTCCTTACACAACAACAGACAGACGGATACAGACATTCACACAGTTTAGTCACTCACCCATGCATCCAGTAAGATACATTTAATCACTCACTTATAGACTCAGTCACGCACCTACTAAATCATCCATTCAGGCGCTTCTACACCCACTCATTCTTCAATACGCCTTTCCCTATATATATTAAACATATTTAAACTTTACAGAAACACACAGTCACTGGATGATGTCATCAGTGATGTCATCAGTGATGTCATTTGAGATGTCATCAGTGATGTCATCAGTGATGTCACTGACCATGTCATGAGTGATGTAATATGTGACGTCATCAGCAGTGCATTGCGGGGCGCGAGTTATAGTTACCTGAACTAACTATAACGGGGAATTTCACGGGTTTTGTACGAGTGCAATGTCCAACTAACTATAACTGTCCCTAAAACCTTATGGTTTTTCAGTGAATTTCTAAGGTTTTTTAAATGCAAATTTCTAACTATAACGTGCCTGAAACCTATGGTTTTTTCAGTGAATTTCAAAGGTGTTTTAAATGCTAATTTCTAACTATAACGTGTCTGAAACCTATGGTTTTTTCAGTGAATATATATATATATATATATATATATATATATATATATAGATATATATATATATATATATATATCCGCTCCAACTCCTGGCCTGCCAATCTCTCGACAGGACCACCAGGCACGGACCTCTTGAATGCCTCCAAGAAAAATTCAAACAACTCCAATGTTGTAAGTTTTCAGTGCCGTGATTTATTGAAATTATTCACTCCATAGCTGTTCAGGTGTAGAGCCCGCCATGACGCGTTTCACTCGCCTCACGCGAGCTTGATCACAACAGGAAACTGGCATTTTCGTTCAGATGCATTTATTTGCATTACGCATTTCAAAGCACTCAGCTTCTTGATCACAGGCATGATGATACTGCACAGAAATGGTGAAAAGGCACTCCCCTCTGCATGTCCATTTAATTAGCCCTCAGTGGGCCTCACAGGTGAAATCAACTAAGTGTTGCATGCTGGGATCAGTAGTGCACTTTCAAAATTCCTTAACCTTTAGTAGGTTTCTGTGCTGTGTCAAATTGTTCATTTCATTAAAAAGCCCTCCAGTGGGCCTCCGAGATGAAAATGTTCGGTTTATTTTTCTTTTTTTCTGCTGTTCCACTCAGGAAGACTCGGAGTAGTTCCATGTCCTCATGGCCCCCTCACCTTGACCTTCAGGGGTGGTGCAGTCTTCCCGGCTGGACTGCTGGCTATAAATCATCAAACAAAGCTTCCCCAGTTTGAAGACGCACTCGAAGAGCAGATTAATTTAAAGGAAACTGGCATTTTCATTCAGATGCATTTATTTGCCTTACGCATTTCAAAGCACTCAGCTTCTTGATCACAGGCATGATGATACTGCACAGAAATGGTGAAAAGGCACTCCCCTCTGCATGTCCATTTCATTAGCCCACAGTGGGCCTCACAGGTGAAATCAACTAAGTGTTGCATGCTGGGATCAGTAGTGCACTTTAAAAATTCCTTTATCTTTAGTAGGTTTCTGTGCTGTGTCAAAGTGTTCATTTCATTAAAGAGCCCTCCAGTGGGCCTCCGAGATAAAAATGTTCAGTTTATTTTTCTTTTTTTCGGTCTCGCCTAGCGACGCAGCGCATGCGCTGCTCGCTTGCGAGATCTATTGTTGTCGATTTAGCTTCCGAAGCGGGGACAGGAGATGTGTACGCGCCCGGACAGGCAATGTGCACGTGTACGGCTCGCGGCGTTTGAGCACAACGCGCACATGGCGCGCTTTCACTTTCCTAGTTTTTTTTTTACCATGGCGCCCGCTTCACGGGCCGCCATGCACATAAGTAAAACATGCAGGGGCACCATTTTAGTGCGCCCCCTGCGTATTTATTGAATTAATTTGGAGCGCGGTCCGCTGACTTTAGCGGCCGCGCTTGGTTTATTTATTTAATTAATTTGGAGCTGGGAGGAGATTTGTTTGAAGTGTGCACTTTAAAGTGAGTGAGATATTTTCCTTTTCTCCCCTGTGGAGTTACCACCTGCTGTGCCACATTTTTGGGTTATCAGCATCGGCCCCTTAGAATAAATGCCACGGATGTCGGCGGCTTTTATCTCCCATCAAAAGATGTGTTATCTTGACGGCGCGACTTGCCCCCCCAGCGTTACTCGGAAACCACCCAAGTGGAGGGGTGGAAGTGTGTTGGAATTGGGGGCTGGGGCAGAATACACTTAACATTTCACCTGAGGCACCACTCTAATATATAGGATTGAGGGCATGTTCCCCCCTCACATATGGGACGTCGATTCACACATCTTGTGCTATCTTTGTACTCCTCAATTTGTACTAAAATGTCAATTGGTGGGCGAGCTACTGTGCCCCGCAGGGCCACTTTAACATCGTTCGGTTTACCAGCTGGGGCTGTGAGCTCATTTTAGCCATTTGATGGCATTAAAGTGGGGAGTTTACCAGATGACTCCAGGTCACCAGCGGAACTCCAGTCCTGTACTTTTATTGACAGCCTGTTGCATTCTGGGGGTTGTAGTCGGTGCATGTCTACTGAAATAAAACAACCGAAGATAATTACCTTTATAAGGAAACCGCAGAACTGCTGTCGCTGATCATATGAAGTCACCTGTAACCTTCGACCTGGGCATACCTGCCGGGCGGGGCAAGTGTGTCTTTTTCTGGAAGGTTTACGTCAGGGGACAAGGGAGGCGGGATTCATCTGCCTGTTCTTTATGTACTCGACCCCACTGAGTTCCCTGCCGTGGCCTCTGCTTCCCTGGTGTTGCACCAGTCTCCGGTGTCCTCTGGGGAGAAGGGTTTAAACATTAGCTGCCTCTGGTATCTGGCGAGGAGATGCAGCGGGTTGGCATGCGCCTGGGAACCCACCTCACGTCATGAAAACAGTGGTGCCCCCTCTCGCCTCAGGCATTGGAAGCCAAGATCACTGATGCAGGTCAAACCCTGAGAATCCATGTGCAAGAGGCAGGACTTGGTCGCCTTGGAAGCCGGGGTCAAGAGTGCTGTCCGAGTCACCAGAATGCATGCGCACTATGCTCCACTGGCCGATTGAAGCAATAGTCGCTGGTGCAATTCAAGCCACTTGAGTCTATGTGCACGAGGTTGGGCTGGCCATTGGAAGCCTTGGTCACGGATACAGTCCGAGCCTATGTGCACGCGGATATCATGTCATTTCTAAAGCGCGCAGCTACTCCGAGGAGTTTCCCAGCGCTGAGCAGAATTCAAGGGAGCTGAAAGATGGGGTGCCTACAGTGTACAGAAATACAGTCAAAGCCATTTGTATCCATGTGCACGAGTTTGCCAAGGTCATTGGGAGTCATGTGCACGAGGGTGACCCAAATCACGTGCACAAGGTTATCATGATGACCATTGCAAGACGTGCATGGATACAATCCAAGACCTGTGAAGTTAAGCCAGCTTTACCCTGGAACCTATAGAAATATTGACTTCACGCAGGCAGACTATAACGAGCCATGTGCACGAAAAGCTGGGCCACGTGGACGCATGCGCAGAAGGACAGGCAAGGACAAGTGAATCCATGCACATCAAGGCAGATTAATCATACCGATCCATGATCCAGTCTGCATGAGGCCACGTATGCGATATTATTTGATTGTCAGCATCGTTTGTTTTACTCTAAGCGGTGAAAAAAGCAGTATTTTAAATATATGTATAATTGCTTCCTCACGCTGGCGCAACAACCTAGCACCCGTAACGTGGCTCCGTCAGCCACTCCCGGCTTTTAGCAAACAGTCTCCGGGGCTCGCAGTTTTCCATTCACATGCAAAGTGCTGCTGACTACACAGCCTAAGTGAGGTCACAGCTGCAGGAGGTCACACATGGCACGGAGGGCACCTAGTAGCTGTGCACAATCCATGCAGATGTTTCTACGTTGAACTAATCAGTCAGTCGGCAGGTTACTGCACTTGGATGCGTTGGGGTGCCGGCTTGGGTGAGGGGCGCCGGGTGACACACCTCTTCCTCCCCTGGTGTACAGCTTAAAATGCAGGCACTGGGTCATGCGCCCCTGTAATTTGAAAGGGGGAGTAGCAGTCCTTTTTAGCAGGGGAGTACTGGCTCACATGGCCGGCCTTGAGCATGGGCAGCTGGGCACAGGCCCCGGGTGCCGATATCCCGAGGGGCGCAGCAGGGAGGTGCCTGACTTAATGTTATGTAAACAGCAGCTCATCCATTCTACTTGGTCTCAATTGGGTGCCGCTAAAGACTTTGTAATCAGCCTTTAACCCCCATCAACACCCTGCCCCCTCCCATCTTCCTTACACCTCCTGTCGCCACACCACAACGACCACCACCTGCCCCCACAACAAACACCAGGTTTTCTTTCCGCCCAGGGTGCTATCCCTGTCAATCCGATTAGGGCCGGTCCTGCTGGCTCAGTAACACACAGGTACTCTGGGATAATGTGCACCTGTACTCCCCTTATAAGTATAACAGGAGGGAAGTGATTTCAGGGGGCATGAAAACACAACAGCAACCAAGAAGCGCCTACTGATTCGGGGCTAGTATCTACCAGCTGATTCATGAGTGGCAATAAAAATGTAAAGCAGCTTTACTGGACTGGTGAGTAGCTCTAGGTCAAAAGTCACCTTCAACCAGTCCTGACTTTTTAAGCAACGACTTTTCTTTTGTCTTGGGTATTGTAGCTTTCTGGTGCCCACGGTTACCAGGGTAAGGGGGGCTTCTGACGTGGCGCTTGATGGACGATGTGCGTTTACTGCTGGGGCAGCTTCGCGCAGAGAGCCTCCCCCCACTCCCCGGCAGGGGCCCACCGAAGCATCAACGCAGAAGGCTTGTCAGCGAAGATGCTAAAACAAGCATTTGCAATGCAATAGGTCTCGCATTTACGCAAGTTTGAGCTATTCACATTGCAAATAACAATGCCTTTTATTTTGGTTTTGGTTTTTAAAACTTAAATAAAAGGAATTGTTATTTACAATGCCAATAGCTTAAACTCCCGTAAATGCGAGACCTATTGCATTGCAAATGCTTGTTCTAGTGTTCCACTCAGGAAGACTCGGAGTAGTTCCATGTCCTCGTGGCCCCCTCACCTTGACCTTCAGGGGTGGTGCAGTCTTCCCGGCTGGACTGCCGGCTATAAATCATCAAACAAAGCTTCCCCAGTTTGAAGAAGACGCACTCGAAGAGCAGAGTGCTTTAAAACGCGTAAGGCAAATAAATGCATCTGAATGAAAATGCCAGTTTCCTTTAAATTCATCTGCTCTTCGAGTGCGTCTTCAAACTGGGGAAGCTTTGTTTGATGATATATATATATATTATCTACTGGCGGTCGCCAGTAGATAGTTATAGTTAGGACCTATTTTCCATAGGAAATTCGCAACATTCTATTTCCAATACCTTTGGCGCCGGTTGACGAATCTTCGTGAAATTCTCAAAACTTATGGTCCGCTCCGGTCCGCTCCTATCCTGAAAGTTTCGGGGTGATTCAGCAAGCGGGGGCCGAGAAAAAGGGGGTCCCAAAGCGTGTTTTCCCCATGCAATTTTCCATAGGAAACTTTAGACACGGCTACAGCCCGAACTGCTGAACGGAATTACACCAAATTTGGCAAAGAGGTAGTTCTTGGTTCAGAAAGAACCCTTTTTGTTAAATGGTGTAAATCGTTCAGTAGTTGCTGAGAAAATCAAAGTAAAAACACATATATATCTATGGGCACGGAGGATCCGCGCACCCTCCCGATCACGAGCTGTATGCTAATTGGCTGTCAACACTCCAAACCAGGAAGTGTTGGCAGCCATCTTGTGACTCGGTAGAACCTAGTCACAAGAAAACAGTAGAAACAAGTGCGCAAAACGTAAAAAGGGGGCAGGGTAGAAACACCCTGACCCCCTAGGCCTGCTCAGGGGGTCCCAGAAGGACCCCCCGGGCCAAAAAAAGCATTTTTTTTAAAAACAAAATCGGCGGGATACGCTTACGATGCGCGGATCCCGCCGTGAAAAAAAAAAACGAAGCACGGGCTCCCGCGCTTCGTTGTTATCTGGCCCCCGGGTGGGCCAAGTCCCGGGGGCATGCGGGGGTTTATTAAATATTTGTTGGGGGGGCCTCTAAGGCCCCCCCAAGCCCCGGGGACCGCCACCCCCAGGGCTTTAAATAACAAATGGTGCGGGAGGGCACTCAGCCCTCCTGCAGCCCGGGGACCGCCACCCCCCGGGGTTTCTTTTTTTAAAATAAAATTCACTGTGTGGGGGGGCTCGAGCCCCCCACACGCCCCGGGGACCACCACCTCCCCAGGGCACTAAGAATTTTAAATTGGGGGTCCGTTTCAGACCCCCAAAGCCCCGGGGACCACCACCTCCCCGGGGCTTTGAACATGTTGGGAGGGGGGCCGCGTGGCCCCCCTCCTGGAGCCTGTGATGGCCCTGGGGACCACCACCCTCCAGGGCCGGCTCCTGCAGTGTCCCGGGGTGCCTACCTCTGGGACACTGCTGTTTGCTATGACAGGGCAGGAGCCTCGCGGCTCCGTCCTGTCATAGCAAACTTGCTTTGGATTTTGGAAGAGAGGCAGGAAACCTGCTCTCTCTTCCAAAATTAAAGCAAATTGCTTTCCACACGGGGAGCTGCATCTTAGCAGCTCCCCATGTGGAAAAGCAATGCCGGCTCCCGAGGGACGCGGGGAGCCGGCGGGACTGTGGGGGCATTGGGGACCCCCCCACGGTCCCCAACGGAGAGGGCCAGCCCTGGGGGATGGGGTCCCTGGGGCTACAAGTGGCCCGGGAGGGGGGCCATGCAGCCCCCTTCCCCAAAATGTATTTAAAAAAAAATATTTAAAAAAAATAACAAAGGCCGGCCCCGGGGGATGTGGTCCCCGGGGCCATAAGTGGCCTGAGGAGGGGGGCAACGCAGCCCCCCTCCAAAACAATTTAAAAAAAAAATAAAGGCCATGCCCTGGGGGATGGGGTACCCGGGGCCGATTAAGGCCTCGGGAGGAGAGCCACGCAGCCCCCTTCCAAATTGTTTAAAAAAAAAAAAAAAAGAAATAGCGGGCAGGCCCTGGGGATGGGGTCCCCAGGGCAAATAAATTACAAAAAGAAGGGGGGCCACACAGCCCCCCTTCTTAAAAAAAAAAGAAAAAAAAGACCGGCATCGCGCTGGAGGCCACGCCCCCTCCTTGCAGCACTCTGCAAACGCGCCCCCTGGCGCGTTTGCAGATGGGGAATGAATGCCCCTTGAATACTGGGGGTCCCTGGGGGCCAACTAGCCCACCAGAAACCTCCAGTATGCACCAGGGGGCTGCGTTGCAGAGAGTTGTTCTGAGGCCATGCCCCTTTTTACACCTCTCTGCAACGCAGCTCTGTGGGGCTTAATGGAGGTAGCTGGTGGGCTAGTTGCACCCCAGGGACCCTCAGGATTCAAGGGGAGTTAATCCCCCAACTTAAAACGCACCACGGGCGCGTTTGCACAGTGGTGAAGGGAGGGGGCGGGGCCTGAGGTGACATGTGTGCAAACACGCCTTGTGGCGTGTTTTAAGTTGGGTGATTAAGTCCCCTTGAATCCTGAGGGTCCCTGGGGTCCGACTAGCCCACCAGGTACCTCCAGTAAGCGCCACAGAGCTGCGTTGCAGAGAGGTGTAAAAAGGGGCATGGCCTCGGACCACCTCTCTGCAACGCAGGCCTGTGGTGCTTACTGGAAGTACCTGGTGGGCTAGTTGGGCCCCAGGGACCCTCAGGATTCAAGGTGACCTAATCCCCAACTTAAAACGCGCCACGGGGCGCGCTTGCACAGTGGTGAAGGGAGGGGCGGGGCCTCAGGTGACATGTGCGCAAACACGCCCTGTGGTGCGTTTTAAGTTGGGGAATTAATTCCCTTGAATCCTGAGGGACCCTGGGGGCCAACTAGCCCACCAGGTACCTTCAGTAAGCACAACAGAGTTGCGTTGCAGAGAGGTGAAAAGGTGCGTGGCCTCGAACGCCTCTCTGCAACTCAGCTCTGTGGTCCTAACTGTAGGTACCTGGGGGCTAGTTGGGCCCCAGGACCCTCAGGATTCAAGGGGACTTAATCCGCTAACTTAAAACACGCCACAGGGCGCGTTTGCACACATGTCACCTCAGGCCCCTCCCTTCACCACTGTGCAAACGCGCCCTGTAGCGCGTTTTAAGAGGTAGTTTTAATCCCCTGCCGTATTATGTACTAGGGACTTACAGAGGATGTCATGCTAATGACAGGGGTACCCCAACGCATAGTGTTCCCTAGTGTATGTAGGTGTTTTCACTGTATTCTAAGTGTCTTTTAGCATAGCACTGGCTCTGGTTAGTCAGAGTCAGTTACCACCAGTACACGTCTAGAAAAAGTTGTGGGCACAGGATGATTTTGCAACAAGGCCTCTTTCTGCTCCTCTGTTGGTTCTTTCTGCACATCTTTTGCTTCTTCCTGCACTTTTCTTCGTCTTTGTGGACTTCTGTTGCTTCTTTCTGCATTTCTTTTGCTTCTTTCTGTGCGTTTTTCTTCTTTCTTCACATGTCCTACCTCTGTAGGCATATTTAGAAACTAGCATTTAAAAAAACCTTTGAAATTCACTTAAAAACCATAGGTTTCAGGCACGTTATAGTTAGAAATTAGCATTTAAAAAACCTTTGAAATTCACTGAAAAAACCATGGTCACTGACCATGTCATGAGTGATGTAATATGTGATGTCATCAGCAGTGCATTGCGGGGCGCGAGTTATAGTTAGCTGAACTAACTATAACGGGGGAATTTCTATGGTTTTGTACGAGTGAAATGTCCAACTAACTATAACTGTCCCTAAAACCTATGGTTTTTCAGTGAATATATATATATATATAGGTTCCTGAACTAGTGGGCACCACTTGTGAGAATTATTAAACAAGTGGAGCGTTGTAGAGCATTTGTTCTGAAGATTTTTGCCTCATCATGTAAAGAGAAATGAGCATTACATTGAGACGTTATGGTCCAAAGTGTTTAAATCAATTGACGTGATGTTGATATTATCATATTTTTGGTACTGATGACAATGATGTAATTGTGGTTATGTTCGTTTTGAAAAAACGTTTGTAAGGAGAAAGCGTATACTTTGAATTTAAAAGCAGCAACGTGAGTCTGTCTTCCATAGGCATTCAACAACTGGGTCATGTGACCGCAGTACTCTGTTTAAATAAAGCATTCTGTTTTTTGACGACTGCCAATGTGAACAAGGCAGGTATGCCGAAACGCGTCATAGCGATAATATCGTAATAAATGGAAGGATGGAATAGCAATGCTACCCCTGTGTCGGTGTCTGATCTGTACGGAGCTCAGAATTGATTTGAATGTTTAGCCGCTAACGCTGGAAGAGCGGCTGCATCGACACGACCTTGATTTGGTGCATCTCTGATAATTCCGGCAAACAGTGGAAGGAGTGTTTTGCAGCACAAGCAGAGAAGCCCCCCGCATACGTAAGCAGAAGGCACTAACCGTTACGTGGCGAAGTCTTAGGCTCAAAGCTTCGAAGGAGGCCGGACGCCGAGGAAACTGGCCACTGTTTACACGGTACGTGAAACTTTGATAAGCGGGGAGAGGAGTGGGGAAGAAAACCCGGCGGGGAAGCTGAGCGCGTCCTTTATTTACAACGAGCTATCGAGAGGTGTGTGAGGCAGTCGTTCCTGCAATCGAACATACTACAATGGATATTTTAACTAAACAAAGGGAGGAAACAGCAGATTCCATATTTAGTGAACAGAGCACGATTAATGTGGAACAAAAACGCGGATCTGAACCAGTTACAAAGGAAAATGACGTCCAAACTTTAAAACGGAAACTGGAGAAATTAAAGTGCAATGAGATCTCTAAGTGGTGGGAAGTAAAATCGCTGAGCAAATATCTCGATGTGGGTAGAATACCTCGTGGATTAAGAGTGCTAACAGCCCCCACTTACGAAAATCCAGATCCGGAGATGCTTAGAGAATGGGCTGCTAATAATGCATCTTCATCAGAGAATATGATGAAAATATTAATCAAATATGCATCTAAGGATCGAGAGAAAATTATAGATGAAATCACAACAATAGAAGCGGAATTAAAGGAATTAATGAGTGAGGACGCTATCACTAAATTTGAATCAGACCTAAGCGCCCTTCTTAAAAAGCATGAACAAGTTATTACAGAACGTAAAGCAACAAAGTGTCAACGAGATAGGCTGGACTATATGCGGGGGCAAATATACACCTTTGCTCGCCGCTTTGACAGCATACGCAAACAAAGATTATCCAAATTAACTAAAGCAGCTGGAAAACAAGATACAAATTTTGCAAGCCTAGATGGAGGAGAAACAAGTTCAGATATAAGCTCTCGGCAAGCTCGGATGTTGACACTGCCTCTGAAGACGGACATCAAAACACGGGACTCACTGACAACACGCCATCTGTAATTGAAGAGCTCGGTTTTTTATACATAGACCGGACTCAAAACACCAGACCGAACACGCAGGGATACAGAAAAGAAAATCAAGGAAACGTAAAAACAGACGGAGTGGGAATGGAGCTTCATTCAGGGACGAGGAAAAAGGACTCATACCAACGCAGAGGATGGAAGAAGCAACAGTGACAGTAGTTAACTTGACAAATCTGATCTTAACGGACAAGGACACTCAGATTCTATTGTTGGGGCTTTCATTTTGTAAGCGCACTAATTTCAACTATGCTGAAACGCGCATTGACTTTTTTAAGTTTATACGAAAATTGAAGCTTCAAAAATTCTTTCACAACAGCAAAAGCAATGTAGAGAGAACGTCAGAAGAAAGAGAAGAAGTAGAGAATCTTGAAGTTGGTGATATGGGGTTATTACTTGATTTGCATCAATTGCATCGGGAGGGCGAGGGATTGCAAGGAGTGGAAACTGTGAGTCAAATGACAGATTCATTGTGCCTAGATGTGTATGATAGTACTAAAACGCTATTTAGACCCAAATCTACATTCACGCCCAACACACCCAGCAATGCATTAGACATATTTTCAGATTTAGTCATTAAAGATTTAAAATATTTATCTTTAAACTCAAGCAGAGACTTCTTAAAAAATGAGAGCCATTTTGAAAAAGAATATCAAACAGTAGTCACCAAAATAAAAAACAGACAAGATATAGTGGTCAGACAGGCTGATAAAGGTGGGAACCTTGTCCTTTGGTCATTAGAAGCATATAACATCGAAGCAATTTCTCAATTGAAGGACAAAAAATGCTATCTTAAGGTCCCACAAAGTAACCTATCTGAGGTTAAACAGAAATACTTAAAAGATCGAGCTAGATGGCGAGGATTAGGATTACTCACACAAACAGAATATTTGTTTTTAAAAGTAGACAATCCAGTATTACCCACCCTATACCTGATCCCCAAAATCCATAAGAATAAAGAAAAACCACCTGGACGGCTGATAATTTCTGCCATTGGTAGTTTATTTGAGCCAACCTCAAGATATCTAGATTCATTTTTACAAACATATGTACAAGCATTGCCTGCATATATACAGGATACAAGAGACTTCCTGAACAAGATTGATACAATGGGCTGGAAAGAAACATACCTTTTGATTACTTTGGACGTTGTTAGCCTTTATACTAGCATAGCTCACGAAGATGGCCTGCGAGCGATACGTCACTTTCTAAATACAAGACCCATCAATTTATACCAACACACAAACATGCTAGTTGAGATGTTTAGATTGTGCCTGACAAATAGTCACTTCATATTTGGAGGAGATACGTACAGGCAGTTACAAGGTACGGCGATGGGCACCTGCTTCGCCCCCAGCTATGCTAATTTGCATATGGGCTGGTGGGAGGAGCAGGTGCTCAAAACCAAATACAGCAAGATATGGGACGACCACATAGTTATGTGGATTCGTTTCATAGATGACCTTTTCATTTTATGGGATGGATCAAAAGAATTGGCTGAGGTGTTCATACAGGATATCAATGACAATGATCTAAATTTGAAATTCACTGAACACATTAGCGAGTCTAGTGTTACATATTTAGATCTTGAAGTATATGTGAAACAAGGAATGATTCATACTCGCACATATAGGAAACCCACTGCTGGGAACACAATCCTGCATGCTCAAAGTTTTCACCCACCACGTTTGAAATTGAGTATCCCATACGCGGAGCATTTGAGAATGAAGCGAAACTGTAGTGAACGTACTGCCTTACATGAAGCACAAGATGCCCTCACTGAAAGGTTTTTGCAAAGAGGGTACAAACATAATACATTGAAGCAGGCTAAAAACAAAGTTGATAAGAAAGAAAGGGATATACTACTGAAATCTGACATAGAGAAAAAAGAAAAGAAAAAGAGCACTGAAAGTCAGATCAGGATGATCACTGGATATAATGCCTACCAGGCTAAAGTGAGAGATAGCCTGTGCAGGCATTGGTATCTAGTGAAACAAGACCCCATATTACAGGGGAAGATACCACGTAGACCCATGGTGACTTTTAATAAAGCAAAGTCTATGAGAAATGACTTATTTAACACTAACCCAGAAATAGTAAGAGGGGAGGATGGCTAAAGGCCAGTCCTGGCTTTCACAAATGTTTTAAGTGTAAAGCATGTAGGTTTGGAAAAAACGAACAACAAGTCATAACTCCATTGATGAGCAACCCATGGAAAATAAGGTGTTCATTAAACTGTAAAAGTGATTATGTGGTCTATATCATTCAATGTACTTGCCCTAAAGTATATGTTGGTAGTACAATTCATATGGTACACGTCCGCATTCTGCAGCATCTCAGGGCAGTAAAGAATAATGACAAAAGCTATGTGGTAGCCCGCCACATCAATGAGGTGCACAAAGGGAATATTAATGGGAATATTAATGATTTATCGTATTTTGCTATTGATCAAGTACAAAAATTGAGAAGAGGTGGAAACAGAGAAGGTAAACTCCGCCAACTTGAATCAAAATACATAATGCTGTTCAACTCAAAAAATCCATATGGATTGAATGCTGAAGAGGATCTGCATGTCCATTTGTCCATTTGACATAAATGAGTTATCCATTGCAGTAAGATTGTTTTTAAGATATATTTTTTAACATAGAACAGAGAAAGGAAGACAGACCGGTAAGATCAAGTTATAAGATTGGATTATAAATTTTAAATTTTAATAGGTGAGGTATTTTAAAGTTGAATTTAAGAACCATCATGAATAATCCACCAGGAACCAATGAAATTTTGTAAAAAGCACTTGCACTTTCAATAGCGAATTTTGCACAAAGAGGGAAGATAGGATTGTAATTTAAGTACTGTAAAGCACTTGCACTTTAATTGAACTAAATGTATCCGTCTTTTCAAGTTCTGTATTAGATTTGCATTATGAAAGAGGTTATGCATGTATCTAAATGAAATATATTTTCGGTTTATATTGGCAGATGTAATGGTGGAAAGTGAAAAGAAGACATTTTCAGAACACCTCTTAAGTTAGTAGAACAAAATGCAATTCTTATGAGAAATTGATCAATGAAACTTGCACTTGCACTTTATTCGTTTGATGCTGCTGAAGAGAATTTTTTTTGACTCCTTTACTAATGTATATATATTTATTTTTTAACATCATGATTTTATTACTGATATGACTTTAATGTATAAAATGACGATATGTTATTTATTGCAAAGGTTCCTGAACTAGTGGGCACCACTTGTGAGAATTATTAAACAAGTGGAGCGTTGTAGAGCATTTGTTCTGAAGATTTTTGCCTCATCATGTAAAGAGAAATGAGCATTACATTGAGACGTTATGGTCCAAAGTATTTAAATCAATTGACGTGATGTTGATATTATCATATTTTTGGTACTGATGACAATGATGTAATTGTGGTTATGTTCGTTTTGAAAAACATTTGTAAGGAGAAAGCGTATACTCTGAATTTAAAGCAGCAACATGAGTCTGTCTTCCATAGGCATTCAACAACTGGGTCATGTGACCGCAGTTTAAATAAAGCATTCTGTTTTTTGACGACTGCCAATGTGAACAAGGCAGGTATGCCGAAACGCATCATAGCGATAATATCGTAATAAATGGAAGGCTGGAATAGCAATGCTACCCCTGTGTCGGTGTCTGATCTGTACGGAGCTCAGAATTGGTTTGAATATATATATATATATGTGTGTTTCTTTTCGTTTAGCTTTATTTTGGTTAAAAACCATATAAGCATTGTTGAAAATCGCAGAGTCAATTTGGTAACCAAGAGAAGTGTGGTCCGATGAATAACAGCAGCAAACATTTTTGGACATAGGCCCCTTTGGGTGCCCTATGCGATTTCGCTCCTCTGCTACTGAATAATAAAATTAGAATGGAGCATAAGATACACAGCAAGCTAAAAAGTATAAAATACACTTAATTCTGTACATTAAACATTTAAGAAATAGCTAATACAATAATGTTCTCATCTATAATCCTGAGGGTATAAGTTTGCATTAAAGTTCATATACTGGACAGCTCTCATGTTAGTTCAGCCGAATCATCAGCACCTCTAGGAGGCATAGACTTTTGGCTTGATCCTCTGCGTGACCCAGAGGCCATCTCATACACATGTTTTTCCCTTGAACATAACCTACACAATGAATGGTGTTTCGAGTGAGGTGCTTTTTAATAGTAACAATTAAAAAAAAAATTTTTTTAGAGGGTGATGCTGTTTTCTGCTGGGTAATAAACAACACAATTACCAGCAGGTATTAAAGATTGGCCCCTGTGGTACACACGCCTGGGACCCCACGAGAGATTCACATTAGACACTACTCTACTATGTTTTTGTTTTCAAAATATTGTCCTTTCTATATATGCAGGTACCCATGAAATACAGTAGGATCCATATTCAGGTGAGAGCCTTCTGCCTCATTAAGGTGCATGGAATGCATGCAAGAAAAGGCAGGAACACATATGTATAGGCCTTAGAAGGCCCCAAACTCACATGCGCCCTTTTCAAGGGCGAAAACATGTTGGCAAGAATCAGGGGTGATTGAGAAAATAATGCTCAATTAGGACCCTGTACCTATATTTTAACAAACCCACGGTACCCTATTAATAAACAGGAATTCTCACTGGGTTTACAGAGTCTGTCCTGGTGGTACTATCCTACCAGGGTGTAGATAGGCGCCAATGATGACGCATGCCACTATTTAGTGAGTGAGGCGTCTACGCCAAAATCTTTGGATTTTCCTGTAGAATCTCTAAGTGGTTTTCTTGTATTTTCTTCTTAAAGAGTCTGGTTGCCCTCTTGTGTGTAGATATGCTTTTGGGAGAATGCAACAAGGTTGGCCTTCTCCCTGCTCTCCCTGTGTGAAGTAAGCATCCCATCTCTTCCCACCGCTGAACAAAGTTTAAAAAGAGCCTGTATTAGGTGTGATGATGCAAGATTCTCTAAACCGTTTCTTGCTATAGCTATGCCCCGGTATTCCACAAAGTGATATTTATATATTCTATCATATATTAATTCACGAGTACTCATCCAGCATTGAAGCTTTCAAAGGAGATTTTCTTTTTACTTTTGCACCAGACGACAAACTCAATGGGTATGAAAATTGCGTGACCGTGTTTTAAGTTGAGTCTTCGAGGTTTATGTTCCTTTTGTTCCACTAGTATAAGGATAAAAGTCTGCCAAAGATTTGAAGGTGTTTTCTTGTGAACTTGTAAAAAGCCAAAGATCACATTAAGCCAGTGTCAGCCAGGAGCTTTCAGAAGAGCCAAAAGGCAAAGTTGCTCAAAAGATTATTGATCCACAAGCAAAAATGATCCCTACATGCAAAAAGTTGACATATTGCATTCTTTATAAGAAGCATGTCTGGTGTGGTGAGCAAAACTGCAATATTGCTTTAAAAATATTGGGTGAGCATATCTGTTTTGATCTCAAGCCATTTATTTTGATGAATCGCCGCTTTTTTCTTTTATGTGCTTGACATGTTAGTTTACTGATTTGTACATAATATTTTCCACTAAAGTTTTATTTTTAAAAGGCTCTTTTCGGTGAGGTCTATTTAAAATATTATTATGTTATATTCTTTCAGTTGCCATCTTTTCTATGAGCATTCATTTATCCACTGTGCGTGCACTTATTACTTTTAAAACATGAGCTTTAAATGAAGTCCTTGTTGAATAGGTTTAGGTTCATGGGCACTGGGTGTGTACCACATCTATGTGACTGAATGGAGCAGTAAAGGCAACTGAGGACGTAGAGTTGTGTGCAGGGTTTGTAAAAAGTCAAAAACGTGTTCAATTCTCACTTTGCATGACTTGATGCAATGTGCAGAGGCATCTGTTTAAATGGGGAATGGTAACAATGACTGGGCCAAAGGAAAGACCTTTCACTCAGCCCTCACTGAACATAGCTAAAGGCCTGTACTGAGCCTCAGAAGCCCGGGGTCACCACAGTACCTGGCCAAATGTCTGGCTTGGTGCCTAACTAGTTCTATGTATAGCTGAATGCCACGTGCAGTAGATGTTCAATATGAGTTTTATGTACATGGCTTGAACTTAAGCCAGCCCCTGCATCCAGACACCACTGTGCACATCCAAAGGTCATGGATTTGTATGAGGTGGTGAAGATGGTTTGGGTGGGAGGAGGTAGTGCACTGGACTTGGATGTAGGTCCTTTACCCAGAGCCTGCTGTACATGACCAAAGCTGACTTGGGTGGGATGTCATCTGCATACAGGCCCTGACCACAAGCCAGGTCCAATGCCCAGAGGCTGCTACACACAGGCAAAAGCTGCTTAGAGCTAGTTTGACCTAAACAGTCTGTGCATCAATAAATCACAAAAAACAGAGAAACATTGTTAAATGTAAGCTATGGACACATTTGTTAATAGAAAAGTAATGTTTGTTCATAAAAAGCAACTTGTTTGGAAGAAATGGGTTAAGGGTTGTGCTGTGGCCAAATGCCATACCTTGCATCCAGACTCCTGTGCACAGCCAAAGGCCATGTACTGTGGACTCTATGGAGGATATTGATGGGGTTAAATCTGCAGTTTACCATATCTTCCAAGCATCAAATGCACATAGGGGCATATTTACGTTCCCTGGCGCATCCCTGCATATCAGCAGGGATGCGCCAGGGAAAATGCGTCACGCAAGTTTACCCTTGCGCCACGTCCGATGCGCCGCATTTACAATGCGGTGCATCGTGGCGCAGGATAAGCAGATGCGTGACGCATCTGCCGGCGGAAGGTTGGCACAGTGCTGAAGTTGTGTCGCAAGCGCGACGCAACTCCAGCACTGTTCCAACCTTCCCTATCCCTAACATGGTGCGTCAATCCTTACGCCTGCTTGAAGCAGGCGTAAGGATTTGACGCACCAGCGTCGAGAAAGTGACTGCGTGAAATCTTGTAGATTTCACTACGTCACTTTTCCGAGGCGTTCCTGCGCCGGAACGCCCCCCCCTGCGCTGGTACGCCCACATGAAACCTGACGCAGGTTTCATGTGGCGCAGGGGTTTACTACGTGACGCATCTTCCTAGATGCGTCACGTTGTAAATATAGCGCAACGCGGCGCATGGTTTGCGTCGCCGCTGCGTCACATGCGTGTCGCAACGGCGGCGCAAAAGTGGCGCAAGGGGCTTGTAAATATGCCCCCAGATGTGTTACAATCTGCTACTTATAACGCAGGTTGACAAATGAATGCATTTTAGCCAGAACTGCATTTCGCATAATTTAAAGCGATGTTTGACCCAGGGCTTTATTTAAAAACAATGGCATATTAACTTATTCCAATAATAATGCTTTCTTAATTGTGCACCGTGATCTGATGTAGTAGCGCTGTATTGTAGGCAACCTTTTGCAAAGCCCCCCAAAATGGATCGCTGCCTCAGACCTGTAACTCTTTTAGTATCACTGGCCGGAATGTAGACTCTCTTTAACACTCAGCTCATGTTTCGCCAACATAATGGACACGCTCTCTCTTCTGTCGTGGCCCTCGTGGTTTTCTTGAGGTGATATGTTACTGCATACCTGCCGTTTAATAGTGAGAAACCCCATTCTATCTGACCTTTCTGGTATGAACTGGCTGCCGCACTCTCAGTCCGAGGTTCGACAATTGTTTATGTAAAATACTCTTTTGAGTATTATAAATGAGGCCAATATTGCCACAATAGTCGTGTGCATAAAATGAGACCTAAACATCAATGCGTTGCTTTGCGACGCTTTAGTCTGGATAGTGCTTCACGTTTTTAATTTAAATTCCAGCAAGTGGTATCCGTAGGTGTCCCAGCTGAGTCAAATGGTAGATAGGAGTGTCTTTAAAGCCCGGTAAACTTGACATTTTCATTCATTCTCTCATTTTGATAGGCGTTTCAGCCCATAGTAGTTAAGGAGGAACCTTTTTACCACTGAAACACTGCAGGAATTTGTAAGCATTTCTTGAAGGCTGGGCATTCTGGTGTGATTACACCATGCACATTCTGCCCCAGTTGTGGAGTGTGATATAAGCTGGCAATAAAAGTTGTTTTAGAAGTAATTCTTCCTGCAAGGTGCTGCCACTAAAGAAATTTAGTTTGTTTAAGCCATACGCTTAATTACATAGGCCATGCATGCCCCTTTTAGAGACCCATGTTTTTTTTCATCCCACTTAAAACCCTGATGTCAAGTTCTTCCATTCCTGGTGCTTTGCAGCAGTTTTAAGATGATCTTAGAGTTTCTCGTTGCTTAAATGGCTGTAATTTCTGAAATTTCTATGTTTCCCTCATCTTCATTGCTTGATTTTGCTCGCAAGAAAGTCACTCATAGTCATTGAAATGTCACTCATAATTGCACTGAAATTCAGAAAACGTCACACATAAGCAATCCGAAACTTTGGCAGCTATGTTGGAACCCATTATTTGTGGGCTTTTAGGACGCTGCAGGGCATTCAATGTGGGACTTCCAATTGAGGCAGGGTGTCTGAGATCCCCTCTCAACATTGGCGCTTCAGGCTCAGATGAATTACATGCTCTTAATAAAAAGCATGTGTGGTAGCGATTGAATGTGGGAATTTGTATCGCCATACCATCAATGGTATGGTCTTACAGTCACCACTGCTGACTTTGAAGCTGGGTGCCCGGGTTCGAGTCCCAGGGTCGGATCCCCATCCTCTGATTCTAGGCTCATCACTTAATAGCTGGATATCAGGTTATGCTTCAGATACTTATGCAGGAAAGTTGCGATGATAGGATGAGCTGTTTGGTCTTAGTCGCCTACTAAAACCTTGCTTTGCATGACTACCCCTCTTTTTCTGCCTGCCCCGTGTGCAGTGGCACCGAGTGGGTCACTGATAAAGTGTGCTTGGATGGCTCATGACACGAAGCAGACAACTTCAGAGGATTCTTTTCAAAGGGGCTTTTAGTAGAAAATGGCTCCCCACATAAAACCTTTGCAAAGCATGTAAAGAGCATTAATCCACCAATAACCGCCCCATTCCACAACCATTCGTCTGTCATTTGATGTATTATACCTTATTAGTTAACTGGCTCAGGGGGAAAAAATATGAAAACGTCACCAGGAAAGGAAAAATAGGCAGAGAGAATTATAATTCTCGCTGTCTATTTTTCCTTTCCAGAATTAACTAATATGATAAAACATATTATTAATGGCAGAAAACCCTGTCATGGTGAATGAATCACTATTGTGTGTCTGGGCAGCAAAGCTGTGCTTTAGGTGAAGCCCAGCAATGATACAGGCCTGTCCTCCCTGAACTTTATGTATTTTATTTCTAGACATATATATTATAAAGCAGAGGCATACAGCCTTTATCCATCTCTTGCAGTATGTTCTTTTCTTCCTTCCCTTTTCACCACGCTCCTTTGCTATTATCCAGTCTTTCGTGCTCTTCCCTGTATACGCTTTCTCTCAACTCTCCCCTCACAAACTACTTTTCACCTTTCTGTCCTTCTTGCCCACTTTCCTTTCTCTCCTTTTGCACGCTTCCTTCTCCTTGTCTGCTTTTTCCCTTTCCACTTTTAATTCTCATCCTCCTTTCTTGCACTCCAATTTCTGCTATTAACAGTTCGCTTTACTCTTCTCGTTCCTTCTGTACCCTATCTGTCTTTGGCTACCACTCCGATATCTCCTCCTTCCTCTCCCTTTTATCTGTTTTTCAATCTTGCAACTAACTTTCATGGTTTCCGCCTCTATTTCCCCTGATCCCTACACCCCCATTTAACAGTTTTTCCCGTGCTGAGGTTCCATTCAGGACCTGTGAGAGCACAGCCAATGTCCTCGTGTCTGTGCTCATGGTGCATGAGCGTCGTACACTGCACAACCACTTGCTGTGCTCCATTGACGACGTGAGAGAGCACTTGTCCTTCCCTCGTGTCTGTGCTTGTGGTGTGTCAATGTTGTGCATCCCGCATGTTGGTGCTCCATTCACGGCCTGCGGGCCTGAGACAGCACATGACTTCTATTTGTGAGGTGTGAGAGAGCAATGCAGTTCACACGCACGTGCTGGGGATGTATTCACGGCCTGAGAGAGCAGGCCCTAAGAAAATAGCAGCATCTGGGAATAGGATTGCTGACGTCAGCTCTATATCCTGCGTGCACTAGGAGCATGTTGATCACAGGGACCGTGATAATTTTCGTCGGCTACCCGCAGGATCACACAGAAATGAAATATTTACTTGCTCTGAGAGAATATCACCTAGAAATGACCCACGGGGGCTAGTGTACATGTTAACGGGGATGGATGGATGCTGGGTTGGAGATGGATGGAGAGGGGTAGATGGATGTGAGAGGGGTGGATGGATGAAAGCATGTATGGATGGTTGACTGGGGTGGTTGGAGCACGGATTGAAGGATGAATTTGTGGGGAGAACTCATGTATTGCTATAACTATGACGGACTCTACTCGTGCATCCATTCCTTGATCGACCACCGTTCCATTGACAGATCACCTACTTCAACTATCCTTCTATCCCAATGTTTAATTATGAGCTGACATATGCATCCATTCGTTTTTCAGTCGATTCACTCGCCTCCACACCTATCTATCCAACTCCCCATGTCTCTGTTCATTCATTCATCTACTCATACACACACGCAGACATGCCTATCTTTTTCATCGCTTCTCACATGCATCCATCTATTCAGCTACCTACCCACCTTCCCAAGTATCACATCCCCCAACCAGGCGTCATTTATGCTATAAGGAGTCCATTACGCATCCAGTTATTCATCCTTCTAGCGCCATTATTGTGCAGCATTACTGCCCTATTAGCACTAGGACACTTGCTATGGGTTTTAGGAATGTGCAAACACCCGCATAGAAACGGTTGGCTACACCTAGACGATGGAGCCCTTCTGTCGTAGTTTCATTTTATTTTGTTGGATGGTCGGCAGACAGTGGCACAGGTCAGTCCACTGGGAACTTTTAGTTAGCTGAAGGGAAAAGCTCCATGTGTCATACATTTGCTTGTAGAATGTCACTCGTATGTACAATGATACTATGGAAATGTTAATCTGAAAACTTAGAAGCTATGAGTTTCTCGTTGCTCAAAAGGGTGTCATTTCTGATATTTATATGTTTCCCTTATCTTCATTGCTTGATTTTGCTCGCGGGAAAGTGTCACTCATAGTCGTCGAATGTCACTCATATTTACACTAAAATATGAAAATGTCACACATGGCAATCTGAAACCTTGGCAGCTATGCTTTACCTGTTTGAAGACTTTCTTCTCCAAGGGACAGATTTCATCAGATTTTGTCAGCAGCCAGTGATCGGATTACTGGCAGCAGGGATCGGCCGGGGCATTTTTTTTTTGCAGTTTGGAGGTTGGTATCACAACATTAAAATGTAAAGAAAACTGCTCATTTGTGCATTTCAAAGCATTTCAAAGCTAGCTTGGCTTTCTGAAATGTACTGTTAACAGCTTGCACGCCGGGCCTCTTGTGTACATACACTACGCTCTTCATGCTCATTATGCACAAACTTTGCATTGAGTCTGTTCGAGTCCTGTGGTTTTTACTTAGCAACACACGCCTGTTACCTGTACATGTAACGCGATCCCCGGGGGCTCTCGCTGTGCGTAAACTCAATCCTCGACCGGCCAGTGGATGCAAGCAAGACTCGAGCACTAGCGCAAAACAAAGATGCAAACATTTTTTGCGCAAGAGAAATAAATATTAGGTGGGTACTGCCCCCCCCCTCTCGACTTTAGCTCTTTGTTGTCTGAGGGAGTAAAAGAAATGGTTGGCTCAACAGCCTGTGATCCTAAGCAAATCACTTAGGCCCTCATTACGATGTCGGGGAAGGAGCCGCCCTGGACCATAGGTTGGCGGTTCCGACACCCTCATTTGGATGCGACCGCACATAGTACAGTCGGAAACATCCATTTTTCAATTGGAGCTTGTGCGGCAGGCTGAAAACGCCTTCAGTACAAGCTACCATTGTAAAATGGAAGTTTGTAAACATCCCAGCACCATGTGGAAGGGCCCGTGAGGTTCAGGGATGTTTACAAACTTCCATTTTCCTCACAGTGCCTTCCACACGGTGCAGGGATGTTGATGGAAGGCACCTATGCCCAAATGAGGAGGGGCCAGGGGGCCCTGCTAGGTGCTCCAAAGTCAGTTTCCGACAGCCAATCCATGTCAGAAAGGCCGACATGGATTGGCTGTCAGAAACCAACTTCGTAATCCCGACGGCGAAGCCGAGCCTAGCTCTGCCGTCATTGAAGGGATTACTATTCTGCTTCTCTTCGGAAGAGGAGTACAATCCCCTTGCAGTATTTTGATTACAGCCGTCAGAGGGGAACCTCAGGATGTCAGGCGGAGACTCTTCGCCCGACATCCAAATCGGGCCCATTATCTTCCTGTGTCTGAAAAAAGATGAATGTGACCTTGTGCAATGTAACTGGTAGTTATCCCGCTCCCATACCCTCGAGTTGAGTTCAGGCTATGAAAAACTGCCTAAAATATATTTGCAGAGATATGGACAGTTACCATGTTTCCTTCTACTACCATAATTCTTGGCAACTTTTTTCCACAGAGTGTCCTCTAAGCCCTTCCGTACACAAGGATTCTTAAATATAAAGGTTCCAAATTTCATCTATAATGGGCGGGTGAAAGTCTGAATAAAACATGCCAGAATGCAAACCCTGATTTGCATGTTGGATAAGGCTATTTGCACCAGGCACATTAACCTACTGTGTTCTTATAGATAGTTTCTAATACTATTTGACATTAAACCAGTACAGATAGCTCAGTGAGTTAAGGCCCACAGCTTTGGGAACAGTTTTAATCCTGGTGAGAAGAACTCTGCCTTTTATCTTTCCAGTACTACTGAAATGCATAACAGATATGATGGATGAAAATGTATGTTAGATAAATAGAAATGTCTAAGCATGAGTGCAATGAGCACCCATCCAGTCACTGCACCACACAACCCCCCCCCTAACCTGGATGCCCTACTCTAATAATCCTCCATAGTCCCACCCACATTACTAAATAGCTAAATTCAGAAATTGCTTGTAACCACCTGCTCTGCATGCCCAAAGAAACATCCATCTAGACCACTGTTTTCATAGTTCTTCTCTCTCCCATTTTCTATCCCTCCTCCACTTACATCCTATGCCACCAGATCTTTTTTTGCTCTTACCCTAAGGTTAGATCATATATAGAGGCACAACTACATAAATATTCAAGGCCAAAGAAACCTGACAGAAACACCCAGACTCCTAGTCTTCCCAGCTTCCTCTATCTCTCAAACACTACCTAGTCTTCACCTCTGTCTTTTCTCCTGGTAAGGTTTGAAGGTGGTGGGGTTGGGAGGGTAGAGAGTAGAGCAGCGACGGCTCCTCCGTAGCGGCAAAGGAGCGTCGCCTCCCCCCCACTGCTAAAAGCCAGCAGACAAACAATAAAATGATAATAAAACAATTTATCATTTTATTTTTCCTTGGCTAGGCCAAGTAGCCCGAGTCTACGGCAGGGCCATCCTCTAGGGACAATAGCAGGGAGGAGGAGTGGTGGGCACTGTTAGTTCACTTGTTGGTTTGGCCGGCCAACCTAGGACGGCCAAACCAACATGCACACTTACATTTCTCTAACCCAGCTGTGTTGTATTTCCAGGTAGAGAAAAGCCACAGACTCATATGCCTTAGTGAGCGTTAAACCAGTCCGCTCAGGCCAATCCTGGTGATGCTGTCATGCTGGGTAATAGCATGAGAGGAGCTTCGGGATTGGGTGTGCAGTCTGGGAGCTGGACTGCGCTCGTGGAAGAAGCTGGACAGCGGCAGGTAAGTCCTTTTTTCTTTTTTTAAATATCCGCTGCCCTACCACTTTCTATTGAAAGCAGCCACCAATGGAGTAGAGGCTTCGACATAGAAAGTTCTAACACCAAATATTATTGAGTTAAAATAGATGAACCAATAAAAGATTTGTGTATGCTAACTCATACTGTCCCTCAGCTGCTAGCATTCTCATTTACTTCATTCTTCCTGATGGTCCTATCAGAAAGATTGTAAATGTTTACACGGGTGTGGAGTCACTCATGCTTTCATTCACACCTACAGTTTTCACATAACAAGGTCTCTCACCACTGCAGTGTCCAGTTATCCATTAACTCCCGCTCCTGCTTGCTGCTCTCATACTCTCCTGTTTCAAACCCTCCCCCAGGCCGTGTCATTCTCTCCCAGTTGTCTCCTGCAGTCTACCCAAAGGACTCACGTCCACTTCTCTCAGGAGTACTAATTGGGGAACTGCTGCTGTCTACGTGAGGGGAAAAGCAAGGCAGCCTGGAGCACCATTTGGCGTCGTGACAGCAGTAAAAGGTAATTTAGAAAAACATTTAAGGCTCTGTGAGTGCCCGAGGGAGTAGTGTTGCTCCCATTGCCAACACTGGTGATATGCTGACTCTCACATAATGGTTTTCCTTGGCAACCAGGCAACCATTGCATGATACCCAACCTTTGGAAAACTTTGGCCCAGTCACAAAAAGGGTCATTCTCGGCCATATGTGAGCACGCATGATATGTTGGCTACCTCTGGTAAAATGCTGGGTTGGGTATAATGGTAGGAATTCCTGTCCTGTTGTTGGCTTCTATGATATCATGGTGCCTGTCTTTCACATGTGCAAAGTGGTGATTGGCCGTAGGGTTTTGTATTTTATTTTTTAATGTTTTATTGGTACCACAGTGGCTACTGCGCTGGGTACCCTAGTACCAGGCACTGATACCGGGGTACCTGCGACCCAATCGTCTTATTTTCTGTTTTTACCTGTTTTGAATTAAAGTGGGGTGTCCCAAAGGCAAAGGCATGCCTATCCTGACCCCTATGTGGCCTTTCATGTTTTTTTTCCCCCTTCAGGACTAGAGGATTGAGATGGCTGACCCATCATTCTCATTTTTGTGGCCAGCCAATCAGGGCCCACCCTTCCACTTTGAATGGGCCAATCGCAGATTATCTGGCACCAATGGTTCAGTTATTTTTAAGTTTTAACTGGTGTTTACCCTAACATAACATATACATTTGTAATGCACACGTTCAGCGAAAAGGTATCTTGTTGCTGATTAATAGATGTTTATTGTTACCCAACTCAATGGTACTCATTTTATCAACCTCAGGATAAAAGGCTGAGTAGATTGGGATTTGAACCCGTTGCAGTGAGGTCATGTATAGACTCCTACAGTGGATGCATTAGTCCACGAAGACAAGAGACCAGCTCATCATGATCTCCATTTTGATGCTAATTTCTCAAAAATGGCTGAACAGATTTACACCAAATAACCAAAAGCAGGTTTTCTCTATAAAGTTCTAACATTTTGCTGATCAATTTTGGTATAATTTCTGCATAACTTTCCATGATGAAGCCAAAGTGATTGTTTTTTTTAAATGTTTGTAATGAAACGGTACCAAGACTATTAAAGAAAGGAAAAAATGCCTTTCCTATGGAAACTCTGGCCAAACTAGAACTAAACTGTGGTGACTAATAAATTTATGATATTCACCACTCAATATGCCATAATATGGTGTATGGTTAGTGAAACTCAACCACACATTCTGTCTCAGTTTATGCTTAAGAAGTTGAATTCACAATGTTATGTGCCTATTTACAAAATACTTTTTAACATTAGTAAATCACTTATATCTCCTTGTCAATTATTACAGCTATTCGTCAGATTGCCTTGCTACTGGGCTGAAAAATAAGAACATTTCAAGGTAAGAATGGTTGCTAAAAGGTAAGTGAAACTCATATTTTAAAACCAAGTGAGTAGCAGCAACTTTGACCACATAACCCAAAACACCTAATTCTCTAGCACTTTCCCTTTGTACTCCTCACCTGCATATCTTGGAAATAAGTTTCTGTTTACCAAATGCAGACCCTTAAAAAAAAAATAAGAAGAGACGCCTACTGCATTGTAGGCCAGTTGAAGTACTAATCTGCAGTCATTAACAAAACCACTCAATATCCCTCTCAGTTTTGCCAGACCCTACTCAAAGCCACTGTGCTTCTTGCTCACTATACCATCACCCACTCACAACACATCCTAGTAACACTACTCACCACTAAACATTTTTCTTCTTATTCGCTGCTGCTGGTAAATATTTGAGAATCAACAGGCAACTGTATTTCCATTATCTCAAGAAATTGTCAATCTATGTAGGGGCCACTGGAATTGTGCAGCTGAAGAGGACCAAATCATGGGGCATAGTTGACTAAATTATGTGGTAAGAAAAGGCAAATTTTGTAGACGAATGCAGCACATTTTGTGACATATTTTTGCATTTATTATTTTGGCATTTTTATTGTTGTTGACACTGTCTTAGCGAAGGTTTTACTCCATTAGTACTACTTTAAAACTCAAATACAGCAATAGGCTACAGAAAGGTGACCCATCAACCTTCACAAAAGTACTTCCACTATGCAGCAACAGATTAGTAACTCTGCTCTATGCCACTCCACTGTACGCCCCTCCACTCTGTCACTCCAATACATAACACTATCTGCCACTCCATTCTACAACACTCTATTCCACTCTTCGCAATTCCACACTGCAACACTCCACACCACTAGCTAGTGCACAACATGGCTAAAACACATTGGCAAAGCCAATAGCTCTTCCATAGGCAAATATCATTGAAATGTCATATCACACACTTTTGTGTCCAACTGCATTTCCTTTAAAAAAATGTACAAGTCAATGCCATAAACGCCTTGTACAAACGGGTTTAGTGAATTGTCTTTATAAGTTCTAACATTAATGGAGTCTGGTGGACAATCAACACAGGAGGAATTAGAACAATTACTTTGTATCTGTCAACGAATTGAATTTTGCACAATTGCTCATTTTGGGTAACATGAAAATAAACGGTGGTGATCCTGTCTTGTCATGGACCAAGTGGGAATTCAATCAGGTTCTCGACAATTCAACTGGCTCTCTACTTGCAGGAGGAGGGGTCTCCTGGTACAATCATGTGTATGTCTGGGTTGGCTCCTTTGCTTTGTGCTTCTCCTACGATCTCTTTCTCCGGTCTTCTCACATACCACAATTATAAAATGCTTACTAAATGCATGACTAATGAGTTTGTAACAGGCGTATTAGAATCATTGACTCCCAAGATATGTAACACATAAAATTTAGTCCAAAAGCCATCATTAAAAGAAGCCTTCTGCAAGCAACCAAATGAATAAAATTGCTAAAAATGAATCAGAATTAATGCAACTTGTGTTCAATTAACATTCATTTTGAATTCTGCTATAGTCTTACTTAACTCTTGACAGTCATTGCCATCTTCAGATATTGCTCACAAAGATACCACTAATCTTCAATTAGCGGTCTTAATAAATGAGACTAGCCTTAATTTTGCTCTTGAAATAGCACAATAGTGTTCAATTAACATTCACTCTAAATTCTGCTAGTCTTACTTGAGTCTTCACAATCATTGCCGTTAGTATTCAGATATTGCTCACAAAGAATACCACTAGTCTTCAAACAGTGGTCACAATCAATGAGACTAGCCTTTATTTTGCTCTTGAAATAGCACAAGAGCTGCAAATAAACCCTAACAGAATACTACTAAGCTTCAAATACTATTCTTCTAGAATACTACTAGTCTTCTTTTAGCAATCAATTGAAGTGTTCATCATGTATTTGAAGGGTAGTTGAGTAGAACTAGTATTCCCTCATTTGCATATTTCGGCTTGTGGGCATACTACAGGGGGGCCGATTCCGATTCCGGCCGGAAATCTCTCCGACCGAGCCGGACCCGGAGAGAATTCCGACCGAATCGGACCCTAGCAGTCCGACCGGACGAGTACGATGCATTCGCATGCTATCGGACTCGATTCGGTCGGACTCCCATTGAAGTCAATGGGAGCCGGTAGTACAACGCGTACGCGGGCTCCCATTGACTCAATGGGTGCGAGGCGAACAAGGGCGCCCCCTACAGTGGGTACGCATCCATGCGCATCGTGGCGTACATGCACACGCGTACATGCCTACGCGTACAGGGGGGTCCGACGCAGACCTCCAAAGTCTGGCTCCGACAGCTCTTTCGAGCCGGACGGCGCGAGTCGGTCGGACTGCTTGCGGCGCGCATCGTACTTACCCGGCCGGGAAACGTCTCCATAGCGCGGTGCGAGTCGTGTCCGTGCGAGTCGGTCGGAGCGTGTTGAAGCCGCGTACGAGTCGGTTGGCGATTTCGCGGGAGCTTGCATCGTACTCGCTCGGCCGGACCCGCGTACGATTCGGTCGGGAAACAGGGCTCCGAATCGGATACGGTAAATCCGAATCCGATTCGGAGCACTACCCGCCGAGATCGGAATCGGCCCCATAGTCTTCATGCATACTAAATAAATTCTATATTTTAATAGTAAATGAATACCGCTGTAAACACTGGAATCACACTAAGTGAAGATCTTCCATTTTGGTGAGAGAACTTCCATCGCTTTTTCAAACTTTAGCAGCTGAGCTGAAAGATGACACTTCACAATCCTTGCTTTTCTCTGACACGTCAGTGGAAAAGATGTGCAGTCACTTTGTGGATGTCTAGGCATGAGTTTTCCACATAAATTAACAATGTAACACGTGCCTCTCTTCCACATGATATGTGCCCACGAATGAGCTGGGAGGAACTTCTCCGGTAAATTGACCAATATACGCCTGACCGCGGACTGTGCACGTTTTTCCCCAACATTTCATGACAGCTGAAGATAAATTCTAATGATTCTTAATTCTGAGTATCCCCTGCAGGTGATAGTAATAAAATGTGTCGGTCTTGGCCACAGGCACAAAGGAGCACCTGGTTGCATTTGAGCTGATCGAGTGTGAAACCCACTAACAATCTTTGCCATCTAATTCGTTAGTGTTCAACCAAAGAAATATAAAAAAAAGGTAACAGAATAACATTACCAAATATTTTCTCATCGCGGAAATTTAAACTCATAGTTTTATACCATGAGCCTATGTAGTATTTAGGAATAGGACACTTCACCCCGCACACTTTTACTCCGCGTGCCATTACCCTGCAGTTTTTACACCGCAAAATCTTTTACAACGCAGGGCTTTACAACCCAATCCATTACAATGCATTCCCCATTACAACGCAATTTACTGTTCTAACTCCACGGGGCGTTACTTTGGGGAATGCGTTGTAATAGTTTGCGGTGTAAAGCCCTGCGTTGTAAAAGATTTTGCGGTGTAAAAAATGTGGGGTAATGGCATGCGGTTAAAGGATTTTTCCCAGTATTTAGATATCAAAAGGGCAATTGCATGATAAATAGGGCAATGAAAGGTGCGGTGCAGCGGCCACAGCGTCTGACTCCGGAGTTCGATCCCCGGCGCCCGCTGAAGCTAAGCTCAGCATCATGTAACTCTGAGCAATATCTCACTCAATCTACCCGACAGCCCTCAGCACCTGGATACCCTTAGGAGTGATAAGTTAGCGAAGACTGCAGCTCAGCATCATGTGACTCTGGGCAATATCTCACTCAATCTACCCGACAGCCCCCAGCACCTGGATACCCTTAGGAGTGATAAGTTAGCGAAGACTGCAGCTCAGCATCATGTGACTCTGGGCAATAGCTCACTCAATCTCCCTGACAAGATCCCCAGGGCCTGGATACCCTTATGGGTGATAAGTTAGTGCTTTACAAATGTTGAATTTCATTTAATCGCACTTCACATTAGTGGCTGATGCATAGTGGAGAGGGCAGGATTAATATTCCAAGTGCGAAGTTGACTAATTTCACTAATTTTGAGAAGGTGTGAAGCTTGTTATCTTTGCATATTTTCACCTTTGGGCAAAGTTTCCAACATACGTTTTTTTGTGAGTGCATTCTCTCACTAACAGTAGATATTTTAGAGTTAATTGGGTTCAATGTTTTCGTTGATTACTTGTCAAAGGTTAGGTCTTAGACACAAATTAAGATGTAGTACTAAGGGACACTTACACAAATGGATTGAGTTTTTCATATCGACCTAAACAAATATGGTCCAAAATATTGATTTATACTTTATTGTCAAGGTAAGTAGAAATGGATTTAGAATTGTTGAGCTATACTTCCCTATATATGCTTACCTTGAACATATAGTCGGTCAGTCAAATACTTTTATTTCCAAGAAGTAAAATCTTATAGAAATACACACACATTTCATAAGTATAAAATATTTTGTTAAATAGCCTAAAACAACAATTCATGATTGTATCGTGCAATTCCATATAATTAGAAATTGTGCACTTACAAACATATAAAACATTAAAATGTCTCCGTAGCGTGCCATATATGCTTACCTTGAACATATAGTCGTAGTTGTTATTGGATGGCAACCTATTTTTGTATCTGGATTTTTGAAAGCATCAATCAAGGAAGACAAGCCCTTTATGACTTGGAGAAACGAGGGATCTAGATGGCCAGAAAACAATTTTTTACTCATTTGTATATATGAGTCAACTGCTCTTTTTAATGTAACCACATATCCTCCATCTCCACTGATTGTTCTTGGGAGAGTTCTTGTCATTCCCCAGTGGGGATTTCACTATGCTTAGCAGGTCATTGTGGACTAAGAGTTTCTCCATTAATTAAACAGCAATACCCCCACTAAGCTGGAGGGGCATGGGACTAGACTTCAGTCATTTATAAAACATCTAGGTTTTCCTTTATTAACATAAGCTATACTTCTGTTTCCTTTAAACAATGGAGATGTCTAGTGAGAAGCCAGAAATGTGAGGTGAATACAGATTTGTACAAACTGAGGAATTCAGTCACTTTGTTTTCCTCGATTCTTTGTATGTGACATGAGCTTGATGTAGGTGACCCTGATTAGGCTGTGCCAGTGTTTAATTTGTAAAATATGAAGTCCAGGTGCTCAAATGTTTGTCGGAGGCCAAACCAACTTTCCCAGGCCCCACCCACTTCCTCCACAGGCTCCGCCCACTTACTCTATTGGCTCCACCCACATCCTCAACTGGCACTGCTGAAAGTCAGATGCAATACCCGATCTGAATTTCAGCAAGGGAGCCTTCCGCCTCTGAAGCAAATAAGTGAAAAACATCTGCGCCCTAGACAATTCACTTAATATAGTGCTATATGAGTGGTTTAAATATTAGAGCCATAAAAAGTGATAACTTGTTTTTATAGTGCTTGCTAACTGTGGGCTTTGTCACTTTGATGCACTGGAAATACTAAGTGTTACTATTCAGTGGATCTACTTCAGAAGGATGAATGACTATGTGTGAAGCTTGTAGCTTACACATATATGCACCCATCTCGACAGGTAGAACATATCTCACTGAGCTATCTTCCCACAGAAGGGGTGTTGGTCACAGTTCAGGCGTGTAACTTATGCTTGACTTGTGAAACAGTGTCACACCGTGACATACATTCCGTGAATGTGATGCTGTAGGAAAGAGGGGAGGAGGCGTGCGTTTAGAAAGAAAAATAAGCAGTCTCAGGGGCAATTGTGTAGACAAACGGAGTTTTTAAAAATACATTGACACACAAAAAAGGACATATGAAACTGAGCTAGTAGGAGAGGGAATGCTGAAAGATTGTCCATTTTGAGGAAAATGACAAGGCGAATGCAAGCTAAGGAGTGAGATAAAAGTGATGACACATTTAGGCTAAAGAATAGTCAGTCCTTTGCCTTAGGTATGTTTCACTGAGCTCCTCTAACTTTTTTCAATAAAAAATACATTGTTGCATGACACTTCTACTAACAGGAAAAGTATAGACTGTCAGGAAGCAACAGGACTTCATAGGGCTACGTTTTCTTCATGTTCCGTCAACTACATGAAGCAATATCTGGATATGCGCAAGTAGTTAATTGTCACAGATGGGGTGAAGTGCCAAGTGAGTGTCTCCGCCCCCCTTATTGATACAGGTGAGGTGACCAGATTGTTAAAACTATATTCGTCAGCATGGAAATGGGAATTTAACGAGGCTTGTGAGCCTAAGATCTGCATTTTTCTACGCAGGGAAAATTAATGCATATTTTACACACAGTCATCTGTATAGCGTAAACTGCTTAGTAATAAAGTTGTTTGTCCCTCTGATTTATGTCCTGGCAGCACAAGGAAGCAGCCCCACTGTTCAAAAAGGATGCTTAAGCTGGACATGCTGTGCTGGAAACAAAAACAATATACAACTTAAATTAAGATAAACTATGTCAGAGCACCAGCACAATCTGGGCTGTATAACTACCACATCAGAAGGACTCACAGGCAAGGAGATCAGGGGACTCTATTCCAGTGCTTAATTTGTAAAAGGAATGAGTTCGAATATTCTATATTCTTTATCAAGCTCTTTGATCAACAAAATATGCCCCAAGAAAGTAACACACTGAGGAATGTGTCCCAGGTAAATCAAGGGCACTGTTAGCATGGACTTCATGAAAAAGCAAAATTGAACTAAAACTAAACGTTGGAAACGAAATACACATGCAACACCAACACCTTATCTATCAGTTAAGTAAAGAACTTCACATAGGTCTACGGGTATTGGTATTTTATCCCCGTGGGCTATAGCAAAATGGGTGACAGAGGAAGATATAACCCGCAAATACTTGGGATGCCATTGCGGTGTGTGGTTAACCAACAGAACTGTTTTACTGGGGACGTTGGGGAGAGTGATGGCAATGTTACTTATTTCCTAAACCCGCCATGCAGTTTTATCAAGAAACTAAGGCAAATGTTATTTGCTCTTCTCCGTTTCCATGTCGAGTGCCGACCACTTGCCCAGGGTCACTATGAATCCTGCTTGCAACTTCGGCAGACACTCTCTCCTTCCCGGGCCCAAGCGCACAGCTAACCCAGAGCAGCCAGGCTGTGCTATGGCCCACCATCCCACCAGCCGTGTGGAAGGCAGGGCTCAAGGCTTACTTTGTGCGACCACCCCAGAGAGGAGAGGAGACTGCCAGAGAAGGAGAGCAGGCAGAGGTAGACGGCCAGCAACATGACAGCTCCCGAGGGCCACTGGAGAAAACAGGTATTAAAATACCAAAGTATATACAAAAGAGATGAAACAGGGCACAGAAAAACAGCACTTCAGATGTAAGTCAATGAATAGATAGACAAAAATACAGACAGAAAGGGATTAAGGCCCTGCCCTTACAGTCTCCCGGCCCGGGGGATTGCACATGGAGCCCGGCGCCGCCGCCATGATTGCTCAGACTCGGAGTCCGAGTCAGTTCATTACAAGTTTACCAACCACGACCACCACGTGACCACACAAAAAAAAACACCATTGGTTTGATTACTTACTGGGTTACTGCCTTTATTAAGAAGAGGCCTGCAGCTGCACACTGCATGCATGACAACCTGGCTGCTTCAAATAATAGTGCAGTCGACATCGTGCTGAACTACCTGTGCATTGTGACTCATGCGTATGTGCCGGGGGCGGGGCGTGGAATTTTAAAAAGGTTACGCATGCTGCTGTGGCTGCTGCACCCCACTGGCCCAAATCCAGCCTAATCAGTGGCCCGCCCACCAGCAACACTGATTGAAGGCAAATTGGCATGGATTTATTATTGGCTGAGCAGCACTCTTTACCGGGGACTTGGGAGACAGGGTGTGAACACTGCAGTCGATTATACTTGTGTGACACACGACATACAGTCATTGATGTGAGTTGGTACTCAGATGTAGAACCAGCCCTGATAAATAAGTGCCGGTGCGAAGCACCGGAAACCACTGGCACAAATTAAGCACTGGGCTGTGCGCAGGAACATCAGCAGGGAGTGGGTCCATAAGGGAGCATGTGACGTAGACAGAGTATCATTTCTTTTTTGCAGAGCAGGGAGCTACATCCTGGCAATAAAAGAAACAAATGGAAGAAGCACATGAGAATTTGGTCTCAGTAGAACAAGTTCCACTTTTCCCGCTCTAATCCCTCAGCCTCCACACTCTGAGACACCAGTGGACACAAGGGTGTATTGAACGCAGAAGCCTGAGCTCTCTGTTAGGGAAAATGGGGGAGAGGGTTTGAGAGACGGAGAGAGATACTGTAGTGACTTATTGCTGATGGATTAAGGTGTTTCAGACCACCAAAATGATACAAGCTCTGCATGGATGATAGCCGACAGTTATTAGTGAGAGTCTCACATTAGCTATTTCATGTAGAGCACTAAATACATACATAGTAATAAGGAATCACTATGGCTTGCCAGAGGCATGCTGGTAGTGAACCAAAGAGGACCAGAATACCCTCCCACAAGTCAGAGATCCAGGAGACTGGAGTAAGAAACCAAGCCAGAAGGATGCCAAGACTGGAGAATGGCAAATGAAGATGCTGGTAAGTTCGTATGGCACCATAGCAGGATTGACGAGCTCGGTAAGCACAAGATTGCATGTGTACACCATTCTACAGAACTTTATGAGAGAAGAAAACTAGGAGGGAACATGGAAGACCAGCAAAATTGGAAGAAAGGAAAGCAACAGTGGTCAGATTTTGTTTAAGGGATCATAGAACTAAGCAGTTATGAGGTAACTGGTCACTCTTGCAACCTCTTCTTAATACCCCCTGGAAGTGCCCAACTTTCCTTGGTGTGCATGCTCTGACTGGTTGTTATGTTTGTCTGGCATGTAAAGTTCACCTAATCCATCTGTGACTCTTCCACCCCTGACAGCCCTTTAAACTCTAAATTTCTCTTTATTCCTGCACTGTCTCTCCCTGATCTTTTGTAAATCCCCAAGGATTGTGGTTTTATCTGGTCTCCTAACAATTTCTGTTCTTGAGAGACCAGAAGGAATGAGAAACCGGATGAAGTACTGAAACTGGTAATGCTTTTCTTTTGGTCTTTTTAATATGCCAAGAAGGCTGTAAACAGTCAGTCAGTGGGACTTGCACACAGATTAAAAAGTGTAAAGCAACCCAATTGATTATGGAGTAGCAATAGTTTCATAGGTAAGCACATAACAATGGTTGTGTGCTTTCAGGAATATTTCGATTTTTTTCTTGATTTTATTTAAAGCTTACACCTTTACTCTTACCATATCAGAGAGTGAACATTGTCTTTAATTAGCACAATAGTTGTTCCTTTTTTCGCAACCATAACAAAGTCTTAATGGAATGTCATAAATGTACTTCATATCTTATCGTCTACTTGTGATTTTTCTGAAACAATGAGTGTAAAGATTGGTAACCATGCCCATTGTGTTTCACACAATTAATTTGAGTTTGACAGCCATTGTTAAGTTGTATACTTATTGTAAGAAACTGGGTTATTGGTAGAGGGTGGTAAAACCCTACTCATTTAGCAACCACAATCCTTTTCAGGGTGAGGCACAAGCAAACCCCAAATTAACTTGTGCTCAACCCTCTGGTAGCTTGGCACATAGCAGTCAGGCTTATCTTAGAGGCAATGTGTAAAATGTTACGCAGCACTTCAAGCAGTAATAAAATGAAAACACAAAACCAGAAAAGTCCCACACCAATGTAGAAAAATAGAGTACATTTTAATAAATAAAACAAGACCAAAACAACAAAATCCAATCCAATCAGTAGAACTGGAGATATGCAGTTTTAAAGATTTCAGAGAAAATAGCGCCAAAAGGCACAAAGCACCAACTGTGGAAATCTGGTCGTGCCACACTGGGACAAAGTCACAAGCTCGGGCCAACCCCAATGGAGCAAGGGATGGCTACAGGGACCCAGGGAGGCCAGGTGAAGAAGAGAACATTAAATCCTGGTTGTGGAGCAGTGTGAGTTCTTGCTTCGAGGATGCGTCGAGCAGCCAAGGCGTGGCTTGGTTCTGATGAGCTGTGAAGGTGCGATGCGAGGTCCTGTTTCGTCATCGAGGATCCCGTCGACAAAGGCTTGTGATGCAAAATCCGGTGTCAAAGATGTGTTACACAGTCGAGGCGATGCGTTGGTCCCGAAGAGCTGCTAGGCTGCAATGCATGAACCTACGTCGCTGTCGAGACTGCCGTTGATGAGTGATTTGCGATGCAAGGGCCTGCATCAGAGAAGCTTAGTACCAGTTCCAGTGCACGCTGCGATGTTGATGCAGAGTCTTTGCAGTGACAAAATCCTCACAGCAGAGGTGATGCATAAGTTCTGCTCGGGTTTGTACTGTGCAGCAGAGAAGATGTGTCACTTCTTCTGGAGCCACAGATGGGCTGGCAGAGCACCTTCAGGCCTACTTCCAAAGGTCCAGGAGTGAGGTGGTACCACTTAGCCGGGCAGGACTCTGAAATGGCAGAGCCCAGGTGCTGGGTTCAAGGTTATTGGAACCTTCTGTCCCTGAGGCTCTAATCAGAAGGCCAGTCAACTAGCCATTGGAGTCACTCTGGGGTCCTGGGTTCAACAGATGCAAGTCCAGTCCTTCTCACCCAGGCAAGGAGGCAGCAGGCAGTAGGTCAGTACAGCAGGGCAGCATTCTTTTAGAGCAGTAGTCCAGCAGAGTGGCAGTCCATTCAGCAGCACAGCATTCCTTCTTTCTGGAGGGGTATCCACAGGTCTAGAAGTGTACTGAAGAGTTGGTGTCTGTGGTCCACTATTTATACCTGGTCCTTCCTCTGAAGTGGGAGAAGCTTCTAGAGCTTTCCCTATATAGTCATAGGCATCTTGCCTTCCCTGTCCTGGCTCCAGACTAACTATAGGGGGCAGGCAGGCCTTTGTGTGGAGGCAGGACACAGTCTGTTCTAGTATAAGGAGGGCAGTGCTTAGTTCCAGCCTCCCATCCTGCCAGGGATGGCCTATCCAGGCACACCTAAGCTCTCTCTTTTATGTGGCTGTTTAGGAGGAATACACAAAGTCCAGCTGTCAGGTACACCTAGTCATGTGGCCTAGAGACAGGCTGCAGGTGCTAAATGGCCAAGGCAGGACAATGCCAACCTTCTAAAAGTGGCATTTTCTAAATTATAATTTAAAATCTGACTTCACCATGAGAAGAATTTTAATTATAATTCCAAAGACACCAAACATGAACTGGTCACCTGCTCCCACTTGGAAATTCTCACTTATTAAATGTAAAAAGGTAACACCAATGTTATCCTAACAGACAGGAAGGCCTTGCAGTAGTTAAAAACGAATTTAGAAGTTTTCTACTACATGAAAGGTAAAATTTACAAGTACATTTCTAACTTTTTAAATACACTGCAACCTGCCCTCTGGGCTGCCAAGGTCCTACCCTAGGGGTGACTGATATGTATTAAAAAGTAGGATTGCGGCCTGGCACAAGGTTTATTTTGCCAGGTCAAAATGTCAGTTTAAGACTGCATGCACAGGCTGCAATGGCAGACCTGAGACAAGTGTAAAGTGCTACTTAAGTGGGTGGCACAATTAGTGCTGCAGTCCCATTGGAAGCATTTAACTTACAGGCCCTGCGCACCGGTAGTGCAACTTTACTAGGGACTTATAAGTAAATTAAATATGCCAATTCTACCATGTTTTAAGAAGAGAGCACAAACACTTTAGCACTAGTTATAAGTGGTAAAGTGGGTAGAGTCCTTGTCAAGGTTCCCCCTTCTGACACTCACCCTGCTCGATGTGTGGCTGTAATCTACCGCAGTCAGTGTGGGGGATGCAGGTTAGGTTGCAGGAAGTCCAGAGTAGCAGGTGCCCACAGCAGGTCTTTTGGAGTACGCTGCGGGTGCTTAGGAAAGACTTCGGAGGTTGCCGGTCTAGTCTCTCGCAAGCCATTGAAGGCGTAAGGACAGACTCGGCTGTGAAGATCGTCGGCAGCGTTCGGAGCCGCGCACTTCACCAACGTTTTTGCTGAGAGAGCTTGTCCGCGCTTGCGCTAGTCAGTCAGGGGTTAGTGTAGGAATCTTTTCTCAGACCCTGCACAGTAGTAGACTAGGTTAGTTTTCATTTCGAGAGCCTCGAGTAAGTTAGATAGAAATTATTCTAGAGTTTGAAGCATTTTGAGTTCAACGTAAAAAGGAAAAGGAAAGTAACAAGCATACAAGAAAAAATAATTCACTCACCGGTTCATTTCGTGGTAATCCGGTGACTAGGAAGATTGTTATTATCTTCTGAACCGCAAGTACCCAAACTGAAAAGAAAAATACATGTTAATAAGAGTTAACTTAAAATAGAAAAAAGCACTACTAGTTAAAGAGAATTGGAAAGCACGTTTAATTTAGTAATATCAGAAATAAGGAAAACAAATAAGAAGAGAGGCAAAGGTCTTAGCTTAAAGGGTAAGAGAGTGCATAATACGATATGTAGAGAATAGAAGAAGAAAAGATTGTAAAAGTTAGTAATGATGTGTTGTTTTAATTACAGTTCACATAAGAAGTGTTAACACCAGAAGGAGTAACCAGAAGATGCCTAGTTGGGTTGTAGAAGTGAACAACAAGAAGCAAGGCAGTCTCTTCTCTGTCCCCTTCCCCTTTCCCCCGACGGGGTTCACGTGAACACTTGTTGTATGAGGGCTCGTTTGGAGGTCTGTAGGGGGAAGTTGGAAAATAGAACATTCTGCTCCCGTGAGTGCTCGGAAAGGCTGTGAGTATACAACCTGACAGAGTGAAGTGCCCACGTTGTAAAGACTCACCTGAGCAGAATGGCTGAGGGTTACGATTTGAAAAGTTTAGGTAAAATTCTAGAAGTAATTCAGCAAGAGTTAATGCCGGTTAGAGAGGAGCACAAGGCTCTGAAGTCAGAAATGGAAGCCTCTAGGAGAGAAACTTTAGAGTTGGCGGTCAAGATGAAGAGTGAGAGTTCTGGAGTCAAATTTCACCCTTCCTCTTCTAGTGCAGCTACATCAGGTACAAGCGCAGTTATTAGTCCAGGAAGTACCACACAAGTAGTGCATTCTTTGGCCCCCGTGATTCCCCTAGCTCCACCAGAACAATTTAGTGGGGATCCCCAAAAGGCTCAGATATTCCTTACACAATGTTCACTACATTTCATGTGCCGCCCGACCATCTTTCCAGTTACATAGTCTCGGATTGCTTTTATACTCTCATATCTCAGTAGGGATGCTGCTTCATGGTCTATGCCCTTGGTTACGCAAGATGATCCAATTTTGTATGATTTTGAAGAGTTCAAAAAGGAATTTTTACGAATCATTGATCGAAGAAAGGTGGCTCAGGCAACTGATAATGAGCTGCTAGAATTGAGGCAAGGAAATCGAGAGCTGCTAACCTATTTAGCGCAATTCAACAAATTGATGGTTGAGACTGAATGGCCAGAAAGCAAGAGAGCAGCCTTATTTTATAGAGGTTTGAAGGATGATCTGAAGGACGCCTTAGCGCTAATTCCCAATTGTCCCACTGAGGTGTCGGCTTTAATTGACTTAGTCCTGGAAATAGATTATTGGCAATTTGAGAGAAAAGGAGAAAAAAGAAGAGAATTTCGTCCGAGTATTCCTAGATTTGATCGAGTATGAGCAGACTTCATGAAAACGTCAGCGAAAGAACTGGGAGTCGGACCGATGCAAATTGGTACAATAAGAGGCCCCCTTTCCAAGGAAGAGAAGGAAAAAAGAAGGCAAAATAATCTCTGTCTTTACTGTGGGACAAGTGGGCATTTTGTAAAAGGTTGTCCAAAGAAGCCCAAACTCTTCAAGAAGGAAAACTTGCAGCACCACCAGTAGGAGGAGTTGGATTGGTGGATGCGAATGTAGAAACAACTCCAAATAGTCATCAACTCGTGAATACCTTACAATCTTCTGCTCAGCATTTGATCTTAACTATGACAATGAAATTCAGGGAAAAGACCCTTCAAGTAACTGTAATGTTGGATTCTGGGGCAACTGGGAGTTTCTGCGATCTCAAGTTTGCCTCCAAGATGGGATTAGAAGCAATTCAAAAGGCCAAAAGTGAAGCAGTAAGGGCCGTGGATGGAACACATTTATCGTCTGGTCCTATCGTCAGCCACACTGAGTCTGTTGAACTACTTACCACTGAGGACCATCGTGAAGAGATACAATTTAACCTTATCGATGCCCCCCAATTCCAACTCATTCTGGGACTACCTTGGCTAACAGAACATAACCCTACAATAAATTGGAGTGAGAGAACCGTGGTGTTAGACTTCAAATATTGCACAGAACATTGCTATCACAAAAGAATGGAGAATAAGAAAGAGAATCCGGCCACTCTCTTGTGCGAGAACAAGATGATGGTATGTGTTGTTCAAACCATGCAACTCCCAAATGAATATCAAGAATTTGCTGATGTGTTTAATGAAACTGAAGCTAAGAAACTGCTGCTGCATTGATCTTATGGTTGTAAAATTGATCTGGAACCAGGGGCGAATCTACCTTGAAGTAGAATCTACGCGCTCACTGAAGTGGAGAATCAGTATCTGAAACATTATTTGCACAAATTTCTGGAAAATGGTTTCATTCGACCCTCACAGTCTCCAGTCTCCTCGCCACTCTTCTTCATTCCAAAGAGGGATGGCGAGTTGAGGTCTTGTATTGACTATCGAGCACTGAACAGAATAACCACCAAGAATCATTACCCTTTACCTTTGATCTTGGTCTTACTTGATCAACTGAAAGGTGCAAAGATTTTTATGAAATTAGACTTGCGGGGTGCCTATCATCTTATCAGCGTGCGTGAAGGAGACGAGTGGAAAACGGCCTTCCGAACCAAATATGGATTATTCTACTATCAGGTAATTCCATATGGTCTCTGTAACGCCCCAGCGGCCTTCCAATATTTTATCAACGATGTGTTAAAGGACTTTATTGACCAGTGTGCTATAGTGTACATTGACGATCTCTTGATCTACTCGTCTACAGAGGAGGAACGTCAGTTACAAGTCAAAAGAATTTTACAGCGATTAAGAGAAAACAGTCTGTATGCAAAGTTGGAGAAATGTGCCTTTGGAGTAAGGTCAGTGGATTTCTTAGGATTTATCATCGCGCCAGAGGGTCTGACCATGGATAAGAAGAAGTTTGAGGCGGTACTTAACTGGCCTCCACCTGCTACTGTGAAGGAGATTCAAAGCTTTATCGGCTTTGCCAATTTCTACCGGAGATTCATTAAAGATTTTTATCAGAAGGTCATACCCATAACCAAACTTTTGACAAAAGGAACACCTTTCCAATGGACAGCAGAGGCTGAAGAGGTCTTTCAGTCTCTGAAGAAAAGTTTTACCACTGCACCTGTTTTACTACACGTAGGTCTAAGTCAACCCTTTTACGTAGAAACCGACGCCTCTGAACAAGCTATTGGAGGAGTATTGTCGCAACGACATAAGGATACTGGACAGTTGCATCCAATCGCATATCCTTCAAGAAAATTGCTTCCGACAGAAATAAATTACACAATTACTAGAAAAGAATTATTAGCCATCAAGGATGCGTTTCAGGAGTGGCGTCACTATCTTCTAGGCACCAAACATGTGGTAACAGTGTTTACGGGCCACAAGAGTTTTCAAGTTTTGAATTCAGCCAGAACACTGACTCCCCGACAACTACGATGGTCCTTATATTTCGCTGACTATGACTTTGTCATCACATACCGACCAGGCAAGAACAATGGAAAGGCAGATGCATTGTACAGAATAGACACTGAAGGGAAGAAGACATTGGTGGATGAACAGAGAATCATTCCAGAAGACAAAATAATAGGGGCCATCGTTATGGAATCTATTGAAGAAAAGATCAGAAAAGAAATGACGCTTGAGGAAATGCAAGAGTGGGTTGGAGAAGATCCAGTGAGAGAGATTCGCCAGCAATTGCCCGATCATGCGGAAACCTTGTGCCAACCCGTGAACTCCAACAGCATGCATTGTTTGAGTGTCATGATAGTCCCTTAGCCGGTCACCAAGGAATTCATTGAACAGAAGAATTAATGAAGAGACAGTTTTGGTGGCCCAGTTTGGTAAAGGATGTTCAACAATATGTAGGTGGATGTGAGACTTGTGCACGAGGAAAGTCGGATCGACGGCCCCTCAGGGTCTTTTGCAACCCTAGCCTACACCTCCTCACCCTTGGCACACTATCACCATGGATTTAATTGTAGAGTTGCCCTCCAGTCAGGGGTACAATTCAATTTTAGTAATGGTAGATGCCTTCTCCAAGATGGCTCACTTTGTCGCTTTGAAAGGGAACCCAAATGCAAAACAGCTAGCCATGCAGTTCAATCAGTATTTAATTAAGATTCATGGAATTCCTAAGATCCTGATTGCTGACCGAGGATCTCAATTCCTGTCTCACTATTGGAAAGCCTTTACTAAAAGTTTGGGATAGAAACTAGATATTCCACGAGTTTTCACCACAAACTGATGGTCAGTCAGAAAGAACTAATCAAGAGTTAGAGAAATACCCACAGTTGTTTCTGTTAGATCAGGAAGGAGATTGGCCAGATCTCCTTTGGACAGCTGAGTTCGTGCACAACAATGTGAGAAATGCTTCCACTGGGTTTTCCCCCTTTTATCTAAACTATGGGAGGCACTCGAACTCATCAGTAGCTTTCCTAGAGGTAACGGTGCCTGCATTACAAGATTTAGGGAATCCGCAACTCGAAATTTGGGTCTGGCAAAGGAACGTTATAAAGTAAGTGCAGATAAAAAAGAGAAGACCTGGGTCAAATTTGCAGGCGGGAGATAAGGTTTGGTTGAGTACCAAGAATCTGAGGCTCAGAGGAAATAGAAAATTTCAGCCCCACTTTGTAGGTCCATACCCAGTTGTGCAGGCAATAAATACAGTGACTTAAAGACTAAAACTCCCTCCACAGGTCAAAATACATCCTGTCTTTCATGTATCTCTGTTAAAAAAGGTGTCACCCTATTTCAAAGAATCAAAACCTCCTAAACCACTGTTGATCGAAGGAAAGGAAGAGTATGAAATAAAAAGATTTTAGATTCAAAAACTGTTCGAGGTAAGAAACACTATCTGATTGATTGGAAAGGCTATGGACCCGAAGAAAGATCTTGGGAGGAACAATCTGACGTCCATGCCCCTAGATTGATAAAGGCCTTTCATCGACAATATCCCCACAAACCTCAGCCGGGAGGCTTAGCCTTGCGGAGGGGTACTGCCAAGGTTCCCCCTTCTGACACTCACCCTGCTCGATGTGTAGCTGTAATCTACCGCAGTCGGTGTGGGGGATGCAGGTTAGGTTGCAGGAAGTCCAGAGTAGCAGGCGCCTGCAGCAGGTCTTTTGGAGTACGCTGCGGGCGCTAAGGAAAGACTTCGGAGGTTGCCAGTCTAGTTTCTCGCAAGCCATTAAAGGCGCGAGGACCGACTCGGCTGTGAAGAGCGTCAGCAACGTTCGGAGCCGTGCACTTCACCAACGTTTTTGCTGCGAGAGCTTGTCCGCGCTTGAGCTAGTCAGTCAGGGGTTAGTGAAGGAATCTTTTCTCTGAGCCTGCGCAGTAGTAGACTAGGTTAGTTTTCGTTTCGAGAACGTCGAGTAAGTTAGATAGAAATTATTCTAGAGTTTGAAGCATTTTGAGTTCAACATAAAAAGGAAAAGGAAAGCAACAAGCATACAAGAAAAAAGAATTCACTCACCGGTTCATTTCGTGGTAATCCGGTGACTAGGAAGATTCATCTTATCTTCTGAACCGCAAGTACCCAAACTGAAAAGAAAAATACATGTTAATAAGAGTTAACGTGAAATAGAAAAAGCACTACTAGTTAAAGAGAGTTGGAAAGCACGTTTAATTTACTAATATCAGAAATAATGAAAACAAATAAGAAGAGAGGCAAAGGTCTTAGCTTAAAGGGTAAGAGAGTGCATAATACGTTATGTAGAGAATAGAAGAAGAAAAGATTGTAAAAATTAGTAATGATGTGTTGTTTTAATTACAGTTCACATAAGAAGTGTTAACACCAGAAGGAGTAACCAGAAGGTGCCTAGTGCGGTCGTAGAAGTGAACCACAAGAAGCAAGGCATTCTCTTCTCTGTCCCCTTCCAATTTCCTCCGACGGGGTTCACTTGAGCACTTGTTGTATGAGGGCTCGTGTGGAGGTCTGTAGGGGAATTTGGAAAATAGAACATTCTGCTCCCGTGAGTGCTCGGAAAGGCTGTGAGTACACAAGTGGAGCCTGACAGTCCTAAAGCCAGCAAAAACAAAGTCAAGGAAACAGGAGGGTTGAAGGCTAAAGTTAGGGGGAAAACCACGCCAAGGATGCCAGGTCTAACAAGTATATATAAACGTTTTTCAGTTAAATTGGCCCTTTCATCAAAGGGACATCCTATCATAGTATCTTGTCTCTGATGTAATGCTTCCTCTAAGTTTATTGTTACTTGTGGTCCTGCAACGCTTCTATTGATGATCTGTGCCCTGTGTGTAAAGCCAGCCCGGAATCCATTGCTCATTTACTTTTCTTCTGCCCACATTATTTGTCTTTGAGGAAAAAATGGATACTCCCGTTGTGTAGACTGGCAGGCCCGGGCCATTGCCTCGAGGTACTGAGAATTTTGTGTACTGATACTCGAAGAGCAATGGTTTACGGCCTCTCAAGATTTTGGTATGCACTGTGGATCAGGCGTGGGAAATCATGTGCATGAAGCATTTTATTCCTTTTTACCATGCAGTATCGTGTATCTGTAAAACTGTTTTTATGGCATGCCCTTTTAACATATTTATTGATAATGTTTTTATACCCTTGTTTTTACTTACTGTGCTGTGTACGTTTTTGGATCTGAGTGATCGAAATAAAGTTAATGATGATGATTGTTACTTTTTTATTGGCCAGAAGGCTTATACAAATGAGGAACAGAAGTTGTTATATTAAAATTTACTAGCTGAGCCCAAAAATCACACAGATATTTTTGAGTATATTCTCCTCCCTAAAGATCAATACTTTCAGATCAGGCATGGGTGAAATATAAAATATGGCAGAGCAATATGTGTAAGTTTGGGAATTTTGTGTTATTCTTGTTAAGCTAAATCCCTGAAATGAACCCTTTTTTCACTTCAAGTAAATAAACGCCATTTGCAGAAAAAAATTACACCAAATCTGCCATTCGCGCTAAAAATATACCGCAAATACACGAGAACAGAACATGAATAGCAGATGTTCACAATGCTTTATTTCGTTGCACTTTTTTATCATTAAATGCAATCTTGTGACAAAAATTGATGTGAGGACACATTTCACTCTAAATATAGTTCTAAGTAATGGATTTGCATTTCTCATAATTACACATAATTTGAAAAAACATTTCACTGAATTATGCATATTCAAATTACCACAAATTACACCCTATTTAAGACCCAACAGTTATTCCTTTGACTATGGCTTTCATCAGAACTCAGACCATATTTTTCATGGTCAAGGTCTTTTTAAATTTTAAAGCAGACCATGATCAGTGGAGATACATATAGTGCTTCTGCTAGGTAAGCTGTAAATGCTATTTTCATTTGTGAACAGAAATGGTTGTGACTAGTGGATCCATCAGACATGCTGTTCTTCCCAGTCCCAGGTAAAATATTAAACATGATAGTAGACTGGTCATTTTTTTCATTTCTTCATTTTATTTTGTTATTGTATATTAAGATAGGCCTTACCAAAGTGCTGTATAGAATTTGTTTGCACACAGTCCATGTAAAGCCCCCTCTCTTAACCTATTCATTTTATACCCAACATTCTTTAGTCTCTGCTTCTTCTATCTCAATTCCTCTACCAGTCCACCCCACAATAGCGCCCATGGCTAAGGACAGGATGTGGTGCAAGGTTGAATAAATTTGAGCAAGGTGCCAGAGTTGCTGCTGTGCATGCATTGCAGCGGCATCTATTCTGAACCAGCATCAGTCCACCGACATGCTTGTCACTGTGCGATTACTGCAGACTGCCATGCCAGGGGTAGCCATGAAGAGTGCTCATTTGAGACACGAATCAGATGGACTGGTTCAGGTTTCAGAATTATTGTCCCAGATTCGACAATATGTAAATCAACATGATAATGATATTAACCATTCAGTGAACCTCCTTTGCACCTTGTTGAATTATACTGCAACAGAAAAAGAAGAATAAGGTTGAAAAGAAGTGTTTTACATCCTGTAAATATTATAGAAAATGGTATAGATTGCACAGAACATAGAGACTACGCAGGCAGAGATAACAGTAGAGGCAACAGTAAAGGGAGGATGGCAACGCTAAGCCAGAAGCAAGGTAGCACAGGCCCTGTGTACAGCGACTGCTGGTGGTTCAATGGTAGCAATTGCCATTCACAGCCTGATAGGAAGCTTTTGAGGGTCCTGGGTCCTGGGTCAAAGAGCTGTCACGGGGCCTGACTCTGGGTTTCTTCTCAGAAATGGATACAATGATCTCTAGGGAATTCATACGATATTACCTGCCCCCATATGCATGTGCAAGCCAGGCCTGCAGTTTTTTAAATTTAGAATCTAAATGAATTTGCTGAAGGAGATCGTGGCCCTAAAGGAAACCGTCTCCAGCTGCCCTCCCCTGGTGATGGCCCTGGTTATATCAGAGGGTTAGAAACGTCTAGAGTTCCCTCTCGGTGTAAGTTTGGATTCGATCCTTTTGTAACTGTGGTAAGACCTTATGCTGCGTTAGGGTTTCTCTAGCATTCAGTTCAAAGCTGAGGAATATTATAGTGTGTGCTACAATTCGCAGTTTTATTCTCATTCCTTGTTTATCGGAGTCGCCAAACATCTAAAATGATTACGGCTGTGAAATATGGTGACGTAAATATACTTTAGCTGTTCATTCTACAACACCAGATGAATTTGACCTCTCTGGGCCCAAACCGCAGAAACACACAGCACCTGGCCAGTAATATATTCAATTGTGCAGGAAAGAAAATCAATGTTGCTTTTGTTAACATCATTGAACTATGCATTACACTATTTTAATTAAAGCAGTCTATTACCCATGTCCTTCAGTTCATTTCCACATGCAATACTCCCTGGGGCTAGCGGGCAGGTTCTCTGCTAGTACATGATGAAAATAATGTTCAAACGAAGCAATGTAATGAATCAATGCGGAGCCTGAGATACCTACTGTATTAGGGGAAATACATTAAAAAAATGTACAGCTCTTGTTCCCAGAAAAGACTGGAAGAAAGCCTATCCTACTTAAATATGCACCCAAGTATATTATTAAATAGCACGGCTCATGCTGCACTGGATTCGAATCAAAATTAACTTGATTGCTTTGTTTCATTTTATAGCATTTTCATTACAGATGGTGTAATTTCCCTTTGCTGCCAGACACGTTGTAGGGCTCCGACTGCTCTCAGTTTTACTGCAATACCGGCTGTGAATTTCGATTTTTAAACAACTGCAAATTATCCCAATTAGTACTTGCATAATTTAATATGCGTACCTTGCTCCCCTATTGGAATTCCTGACATGGTTCCTTTCTGAAGAGAACCAACCACTGTTGCTTTCAAGAACAAAATTCAGGGGGAAAATGTGGGGCTGTATTTACTAACATTTTTCGCTTTTAAGGCACAAAGTGACACTAATCATTGCCTCGATTTGAAGAATTGCACAGTGCCTCGCGAGCGCCTGCGCCACCCATAGTTAACCAAGGTCCAAGCGAGTTATGTGTTTTAAGTGACTGCCTGATCCACTTCCTATTCTTTCCCCACTTAGGTCCTCACTAGGAGAGGCCTCTTCATTCCCATGGGGCAGGTACCAGCAGTCACGAGCCCCATTGAATTTATGTTATCCATGGTGCTCTGGCTAAGTTCACTCTGAGATTTTGGTTGCTAAAAGCAGGGAAAATCGCTGAGTGAGAATCTGAGGGCAAATTTGAATTATCAGGGGATGTGAAACCAGTAGTATGAATTCACTTGGTATTCTTCATTTGTAAGCAGACACTATGGCCATATTTATGAGTAGGTTTGCGTCGCTCTTGCACCACGCAATGTGGTGCAAGGGTGACACAAGCAATAAGTTATATTTTTGAAGCCATGCAAAGCCACTTTACGTGGCATTGAATGGCTTCAAAAATATGGAGTAATGTAACGGGGTGCAAATCGCTGTATTGCGTGACTCTGCGCCAGGTAGGTGTTCCATGGGCGTTGCGTGTGTGTTCCCACAAAACTCCCATGGTTTTTGACGCATTTCCAGATTTACCAAACCTGGTAAACCTGGGAATGTGCCAAAAAGATGCTCCCCCTAGGAGAATCATAACAGGGAGAAAGATCTCTGGGGCATATTATCAAGGGCTTTATCGCCACTTTAGCGGCAATTTTTGCCGCTAAAGCGGCGATAATTTTATCGCCCTATTAGCAAGCTGTCGCTAATAGGCGTTAGCGACAGCTTTCAGGCGTTAGAGGCCGCGTTTTCCATCGCCTTGCATGTCAGCGATAATTATCGCTAATGACATGCAAGGAAGGCGTTCCCTACTAAAAGGGACTGAAAACAGTCGCTAACACCACTACCCCCTATTAGCAAGGCAGGCGAAGCGATATAATAATTCGCGCTAAGCGCGTTTATCGCTAGATTTTAACACCTGCTAGTGAGAATGACTTACCTGTATGAAGTATAGGAGGTGGATTCTAATGCTGAATCCACCTTAGCGTTAATGCAAGAATATCGCTGGTTTTCCAGCGATATTCTCGCATTTTGCCGCTATCGCTGGAAATATTATTCGCTATGGAGATAAACCTTACTAATAGGGTGTTATCTCAGCGATAATTTCCAGCGATAGGTGGCGTTACCAAATAACGCGCTAAGCGCGGTTAGCGATAAATATCGCTAATCCTTGGTAATATGCCCCTCTATTTCTTCTCGTTTTATCCTCTTTCTATATAGAGGAAAGAGCCTCTCAGGATTGTTTTTGTTCAGGAAGGTGTCCCTCCCTGCACAAAAACTATCCTGCCTACAACACAGGTGCCCTTGCATCATGGTGCAAAGGTGCCTGTGTTGGTGCTAGGCTGCCAAAATGGCACCAGTGCAAGGGAAGAGGACAGGAATGTGGCGTACTGGATAAATACGGTGCATTCCTGCCCTTTTCCTGTGACGTAGGGCAGCGCAGCAAGGTGACTTGCTGCGCAGCTCTACACCACAATTTCAGAAATATGCCCCTAAGAGAGCAACTCATAATGTCCCAGACTTTTCCTAATTCCACAGGTACTGATACCCCTAATATAGTGATCACGAATGACCCAAAAATGGATGAGAGGTCCAGATAGAGACAAGTGAATCTTAAGTATTTATTAGCCAGAAGAACGTGCTTCCAGTCTTGCCTGACAGGAATCTCCACACCAGTTTCCAATATTCTATTGTAACTTCATATCCACTGGAGAGGGAGAAATGGGGAAGACAGGATACACATAGAAAGGAGGAACAAATAATACAACTTAGTACATCACATAGTTTTTATGCCATGAAGGAGAAGAGCAGATTCTCCCTCCCTCCCTATGAATGGTGAAATTTCCAACTTGGGTATCTATTTAACACTGAGGTGTGTTAATGGGAAGTAGTCAGTCTGGCCATGGAGTCAACCTATCCGTGGTCCGGCGGAGCTTGCCATGCCTGAGGCTGGCCGCTTTGTGAGCGAGCTCCTCCGGCCGCCTTGCAATACTTTAACAATCCTGCACCAAAAACCCCTGCATATGGGCTAACTTTTCGCAATAACTGCATCGGAAGCTGATGGCATTTCAGTAAACCCACATTCGCGGGACAAATCGGTCCAGAACTTCAGTAAACGGGGTGTGAACTTGCGGCCGAGGTGAGGCCTTGATGCGACACTGAAGGCGAAACAGCGAGCTAGCGTGAAGACTGGCCAGACGGCTATGCTCGCAAGACTGGGAAGTGGACCCGCAGGGAGATACTAGGGGCTGCGGTGCCCGACAGTGAGCAGTGACGTCGGAACAAATACCAGCTCTGGGATTGGGAGAGTGACCGGAAAGAGGGCCCCGCAGGATGACTGTGAAGATTTGCCGGATCCGTTGCCTGAAGCCCAGAGGAGGTGAGAGCATTGCATCGCGGAGCCTGCGGTATGGAGGGCGGCTCAGACGCCCAGTAACTGTGTAGTACACGGCCCAATTGAGACAGCACACAGGCCGAAATAGGAGCGGGCGAAAATAACTGCTGCGCAGCCAGATTTACGGTAAGCGCGCCACCACCCAGAACAATAGAACGCAGTTGGCAGCTGTTAGAAATGGGATCTCTGGTTGGCTAAGGCTTGCGCCAAAGCCAGGCAGAGACCACCACTCTAGTCAGGGCGAGGGAGTTACACGCCAAAGATTACCCCTGCTCACCCCCTTGGTAGCTTGGCATGAGCAGTCAGGCTTATTCCGGAGGCAATGTGTAAAGCGTTTGCGCACGCACACAGCAACAACATACCAGGCACACTACAAAAAGGAACTCCACACAAGGTTATATCAAAAATAGCCTTTGTATTCTCATAACACATTATAATAGTTCTCACATAATATACATGGTGCCACCTGGCACTAGGTCATATTTACAAGGGATTATTTACATCTGACAGGGCCAACTGGACCACTGTCAGAACCAGCACAAAGTGAACTTAGTAAAAGTAAGACATATCATAAATGTACAACCAGTAATTACTGGTAACCACTGTACTTAGCATCAGCCTGTAACATAAATTACATTATGCACAGTATCACCTAGGCGCCAAATCTATTGTACGCCAACCTCATCAGTCTAAACACATTAGACCCTAACCTCCTAAGTATAACTCACATTAGGAAATAATCTCAGTGGAACATAATCTCACTAGCATAAACCATAAAAACAACCTCATAATCATGAAAGCCACATTTAGAGGTATCAAAACAGGGTGCGTAAATCATACTACATGAATTACATTTCCTAGCACCACATAACTCACATTTAGCACATAGTCTCCTAAAAAGACCATAGTAGAGGCACTAATCACATTAGGGCCTGGTGCCCCATTGACCTCACAGTCCCCCTGGCCAACTGGCCATCTCCAAGAGGCTCAAATGCCCTGTGTCCAGAATGTCAGGGCTGCTGCCTAGGCAGCAGAACAGAAAGCGCGCCATTGCGCTGGGGCGTAGGAGTGCATCTCACTCCTATCTCTCTCTTTAAAACTGCCCCCAAAGAACTGTGCCTAAACGTTGTAGCTGGCACTAAGTGCTGCGCAGCTGTGAATCAAAAATGTGGCACTGGCACTCACTGTGCCCTTTGAACAGATATGCCCAACACGTTGCAGTTGCCCACTGTCAAGCGGGGCAACTGTGAACAATGAAAGAGGCCCGGCTCTGGGGCTCTCTACACCATCATGCCCATGCTGCAGCTGCCCGCTCACACTCGGGGCAGCTGTGCGGAATATCGCCACACAAAGGGAAACACGGGCCCCTCTGAAAACAAACATGCCCCCACGTTGGATGGCCCGCTCTCTGGCGGGACCACTCAGGCACCGACAATGTGCCTTGAAATGCGCCCCCTCACCGAGGGCCCTCGGGGCCTACAACTTTAATAATATTGCCCCCATTTTGTTGGGGCTGCCCGCGCTCTGGTGGCGCAGCCCTCCTCCTCCAAGATCAGAATCAACTGTGCCTCAGGGAGTACAAAACTCGGCTCTGGTTTGCCCCACTCACCGGGGCTCTTCTGGTGCCTCCTCTGGCAGGGGGGAGGCACTGACGATCGGCCACAGGGAAACCCCACTCACCGGGATAACTCTGTGGGCTCCTCCTCCAGCGCTGGTCTCATCTGCGGTCCCAGGAGCCTCTTGAGGCTCCAACATCGGGACTCCTGGCCAGCTGGTAGACTGCGCGCGGGGCTCTCCTCACCTCACGGGAGCCCCGCCACAAGGGCAGTGCGGCCGGTCTCTCTTCGCCCGGTCCCCCTTCTTGGGACCGGGACTTCACCGGGAAACCCGCGAGGCGCTGCACGGCTTCCCCCAGGCAGGGGGAAGCGGAAGTCGAGCTCACCAGGCCCCGCCCACAGTCAGGCGTGGGCGCCTGGTTTCCGGTTCACCAAAACGGGCCGCGGCGGTGACTTCTTTCTTTTGCACAATGAGGGGTAGGCTCCCTCTCCATAAGAAATATAAAGCGGGGTGGGCACCCGCTCAAAGTGGCAAAATGCGGGGTAGGCCCCCGCGAAAAATGCAGCAGAAGCGGGGTGGGCACCCGCAATTCCGGCATCACGGGAGAATCCCTCCTACGGGGATTCCCTCTCAAAGGGCTGCCGCTCTGCGCTGCACAGCCCACGCTCTTTCTCCTCAGCTGGCAAAATTAGAATAAATCGCTCACCAGGCACTGGGAGCCTACATCCTATATAAAGAAAAAAAGAATAAGTCCCAGCCAAATGTTCTTCCAGGTCCAGGGGGGCAGCTGGGCCCACGGAGGCCAGCACACAGGGCCCTCCAGCAGGGAGGTAAGCCCCCATGGCGGTTCCTCCTGGACCCCAGCTGCAGCAAGCCCCCAGCACAGAACAGGACAGGAAAAGAACAACATCATGGGTCACAGCCCCTACTTTTATACACCCTTTCTCCTTTGTCTGTTAGTGCAGGGCATGGGGGAACCAGATGCAACTGGTTCAGGGGGGATTTGGAGCACTTTGTTTTGGAAGCTCCTCTTCCCCTTTGTCAGGTGGGGGCTCGTCATCAGACACACCACAGGGGGGCAGAGCCAGCATTCACTAGGGCAGGCACCATCCTATTCAGAGTCAGGGGATTACTCCTCCCACTATCCTTAGCCCAGGTGTCCCATTCAGCCCAGCGCTGACTCACCCTGCCCCTCCTGGAGCCACACACACCTCCCAGCCCCTGTCACTCACAAAGCCAGACATGCAATCCACATCAGGCAGGCAGGCACATAGCACACATAAATGCCAACTTCTAAAAGTGGCATTTCTACACCAGCCATAATAAATCTACGCACACCATTGCGCAGCATTTATTCTCACGAGTTCATACATACTAAACTCGCCCCTGTACTCCTCTCATACCAGGAATTACCATGGACACACATATCCCCCATGCATTCCTATGGGAGGGCAGGCCAGTCTCACCACACGTGCACAGAGAGCGCACGCACTTTCCACTGGACCACAGTGCGAAAGTGCACAGAGGCCAAAAATCACTACCACTATGTCAGAGCTTAAGGCACAAAGTTCAGGGGTGAACCTGCCAAAAAGGGCCAAGTCCAACACAACCCCCTTCCAGCCAAAACGCAGGGCAGACCAATCACCACTGTGATGGGCTTCCCTGCTTGGGGTGATAGAACACGGACGTGGGCCCGCACTGCAGGGACACCCTCCGGTTCTGCGCCACTCTGAACCCATGTGGTCCCCTCTGAAAAAAAAACTCAGGACCAACTAGGCTACCCCACTGGTACTCCCTAGTTGTCCACGGCCAGGACCAGGCCCTAGGCCACCCAGATACCACTGGTCCTTGCCAATCCACAGAGTGGGGGGCAGTAACCCCTGGCATCCAATAGCCATTCTCCACTCTCCCTCTCAGTGTAGTTCCAAACTACCACTGATCCTTCAACCTAGGGTCCGCACCCTCAGGCTGACCAGAGGTCACGGGTGAAGCATCTCCTCACCCTACCTCTACTTCTGGGGTCGCGCACTCTCCCAGGAAAAGCACCCTCCAGAACACAACTCTCCCACCAGTTCAGGACCTCTCTCCATCAACTGGTCTACCAGCTGGGATCCAAATTCACCGGCTGCACCGGGGTCAGAGGCAGGTACTCCCTCCCTCTGCACCCCCTTCCAGAGTCCGATACCCTCCCAACTGGAGTGGTACCCCCTCGAAGGCAAACCGGCCAGGACACTGATTACAGTCGCCCTGCCGTCCAGGTCAGGCAAACACCTGAACCTGGCTCCCCAACCCAGGGACGCTACCCTTTGGTCAGATGCCTGGCGAACCAGGACTTCCGGGGGAGCACGCATGCCCCCCCATCCTGAAGAGCAGGGTCCCTTCACTTAACATAGGCCCCACCTGCCCTCAAGGTAGTACTACCATACTCAGCCAGGGACCCCAAAGATCCCAGCCAGGCCTGTACCACCCCCCAGAGGGTAACACATCTAATGTGTAGTGTGACAGTCTGCCGGGCACAAACCCAGGGCAGAAGTGGTGTCCCCATGGCCCCTTCTGGAACCACTCGTTTTTCCACTGGGGAACCTCTCCCCCTCTCACCCCTCAATCAGGACTTCTGCACCCTCCACTTAGGAGCGGCGCTGCCCAACACTAGGATCGTTGGAGCTCTGATTACAGACACTCCATGTCCTCTAGACTCTGGGAGATCCTCCTCAAATGGCCTACAAGTACAGCCTAGGCCCCCAACCTGGTGTTCCCTGAAGAAACCATCCAGGCCCTGGGACTGGGTTTCGGGCACATTCACTCCTTCTCCTCTGAGACAGGACGTGAGCCCCTACACCCCTCCCGCTACACTGGGACCTAGCTGGGCTACACTGAACCTCTTCCACCACACAGGACCGGAAGATACCCGAGCCACTCTTATTGGACTCACTCCCCCATGCAAGCTCCTTATTTCAGAGAACTCACACCCAATCGTCCAGTGCAACACACCACTCATCCACAGGCGCCCCTCCGGACTGGTGAGACAGTATCTTACTGCCCCTGAATCTCAACCTGCCCCCCTCTTAACCGGGAACCAGGTACCACCGTCTGGGGACCGGGACTTTCTGCACTGGACTTCATATTGCTGCCACCACTGGATCCCACCCTTACTGGAGAACCCAGAAAACTCACACTGCACTTAGGGGATAATCTACCCTCCCGAGCTAGTGACTCCATGCCAATTAAGTCCCCACTGTAGGCCAACCCTAGAACCAGCAGACAGCACAGGGGCAGTCCCTCCCTCAGCTGCAGGCCAACCCAAGAACCAGCACAATGGCTCAAGGGCAGTCCCACCTCCAGCTTTAGGCCAACCCAATAGCAGTCTGCACAAGGGCAGTCACTCCTCCAGATTCTCTGGTTTCTGTCCTTGGCAGGACACCCAACTCATAGTGCAATAAAACACATTTCAAAGAAATGACTCTTAAAACAAACTCTAAAACAATAATCCCTTTCCATGTGACTATCTAAAATGCAGAGCTTTGTAGTGCAGCCAGTTGTCGCTGTGGTCCTGCGCAAACGCAAGTCCTATCCCCACCGCTGACAACCAATGTTAGAAATGGGATCTCTGGTTGGCTAAGGCTTGCGCCAAAGCCAGGCAGAGACCACCACTCTAGTCAGGGCGAGGGAGTTACACGCCAAGGATAACCCCTGCTCACCCCCTTGGTAGCTTGGCACGAGCAGTCAGGCTTATCCTGGAGGCAATGAGTAAAGCGTTTGCGCACGCACACAGCAACAACATACCAGGCACACTACAAAAAGGAACTCCACACAAGGTTATATCAAAAATAGCCTTTGTATTCTCATAACACATTAGAATAGTACTCACATAATATACATGGTGCCACCTGGCACTAGGTCATATTTACAAGGGATTATTTACATCTGACAGGGCCAACTGGACCACTGTCAGAACCAGCACAAAGTGAACTTAGTAAAAGTAAGACATATCATAAACGTACAACCAGTAATTACTGGTAACCACTGTACTTATCATCAGCCTGTAACATAAATTACATTATGCACAGTATCACCTAGGCGCCAAATCTATTGTACGCCAACCTCATCAGTCTAAACACATTAGACCCTAACCTCCTAAGTATAACTCACATTAGGAAATAATCTCAGTGGAACATAATCTCACTAGCATAAACCATAAACACAACCTCATAATCATGAAAGCCACATTTAGAGGTATCAAAACAGGGTGCGTAAATCATACTACATGAATTACATTTCCTAGCACCACATAACTCACATTTAGCACATAGTCTCCTAAAAAGACCATAGTAGAGGCACTAATCACATTAGGGCCTGGCGCCCCATTGACCTCACAGTCCCCCTGGCCAACTGGCCATCTCCAAGGGGCTCAAATGCCCTGTGTCCAGAATGTCAGGGCTGCTGCCTAGGCAGCAGAACAGAAAGCGCGCCATTGTGCTGGGGCATAGGAGTGCATCTCATTCCTATCTCTCTCTTTAAAACTGCCCCCAAAGAACTGCGCCTAAACGTTGCAGCAGGCACTAAGTGCTGCGCAGCTGTGAATCAAAAATGTGGCACTGGCACTCACTGTGCCCTTTGAACAGATATGCCCAACACGTTGCAGTTGCCCACTGTCAAGCGGGGCAACTGTGAACAATGAAAGAGGCCCGGCTCTGGGGCTCTCTACACCATCATGCCCATGCTGCAGCTTCCCGCTCACTCTCGGGGCAGCTGTGCGGAATATCGCCACACAAAGGGAAACACGGGCCCCTCTGAAAACAAACATGCCCCCACGTTGGAGTGGCCCGCTCTCTGGCGGGACCACTCAGGCACCGACAATGTGCCTCGAAATGCGCCCCCTCACCGAGGGCCCTCGGGGCCTACAACTTTAATAATATTGCCCCCATTTTGTTGGGGCTGCCCGCGCTCTGGCGGCGCAGCCCTCCTCCTCCAACATCAGAATCAACTGTGCCTCAGGGAGTACAAAACTCGGCGCTGGTTTGCCCCACTCACCGGGGCTCTTCTGGTGCCTCCTCTGGCAGGGGGGAGGCACGACGATCGGCCACAGGGAAACCCCACTCACCGGGATAACTCTGTGGGCTCCTCCTCCAGCGCCGGTCTCATCTGCCGTCCCAGGAGCCTCTTGAGGCTCCAACATCGGGACTCCTGGCCAGCTGGTAGACTGCGCGCGGGGCTCTCCTCACCTCATGGGAGCCCCGCCACAAGGGCAGTGCGGCCGGTCTCTCTTCGCCCGGTCCCCCTTCTTGGGACCGGGACTTCACCGGGAAACCCGCGAGGCGCTGCACGGCTTCCCCCAGGCAGGGGGAAGCGGAAGTCGAGCTCACCAGGCCCCGCCCACAGTCAGGCGCGGGCGCCTGGTTTCCGGTTCACCAAAACGGGCCACGGCGGTGACTTCTTTCTTTTGCACAATGAGGGGTAGGCTCCCTCTCCATAAGAAATATAAAGCGGGGTGGGCACCCGCTCAAAGTGGCAAAATGCGGGGTAGGCCCCCGCGAAAAATGCAGCAGAAGCGGGGTGGGCACCCGCAATTCCGGCATCACGGGGGAATCCCTCCTACGGGGATTCCCTCTCAAAGGGCTGCCGCTCTGCGCTGTGCAGCCCACGCTCTTTCTCCTCAGCTGGCAAAATTAGAATAAATCGCTCACCAGGCGCTGGGAGCCTAAATCCTATATAAAGAAAAAAAGAATAAGTCCCAGCCAAATGTTCTTCCAGGTCCAGGGGGGCAGCTGGGCCCAGGGAGGCCAGCACACAGGGCCCTCCAGCAGGGAGGTAAGCCCCCATGGTGGTTCCTCCTGGGCCCCAGCTGCAGCAAGCCCCCAGCACAGAACAGGACAGGAAAAGAACAACATCATGGGGTCACAGCCCCTACTTTTATACACCCTTTCTCCTTTGTCTGTTAGTGCAGGGCATGGGGGAACCAGATGCAACTGGTTCAGGGGGGATTTGGAGCACTTTGTTTTGGAAGCTCCTCTTCCTCCTTTGTCAGGTGGGGGCTCGTCATCAGACACACCACAGGGGGGCGGAGCCAGCATTCACTAGGGCAGGCACCATCCTATTCAGAGTCAGGGGATTACTCCTCCCACTATCCTTAGCCCAGGTGTCCCATTCAGCCCAGTGCTGACTCACCCTGCCCCTCCTGGAGCCACACACACCTCCCAGCCCCTGTCACTCACAAAGCCAGACATGCAATCCACATCAGGCAGGCAGGCACAGAGCACACATAAATGCCAACTTCTAAAAGTGGCATTTCTACACCAGCCATAATAAATCTGCGCACACCATTGTGCAGCATTTATTCTCACGAGTTCATACATACTAAACTCGCCCCTGTACTCCTCTCATACCAGGAATTACCATGGACACACATATCCCCCATGCATTCCTATGGGAGGGCAGGCCAGTCTCACCACATGTGCACAGAGAGCGCACGCACTTTCCACTGGACCACAGTGCGAAAGTGCGCAGAGGCCAAAAATCACTACCACTATGTCAGAGCTTAAGGCAAAAAGTTCAGGGGTGAACCTACCAAAAAGGGCCAAGTCCAACAGCAGCGCAGTCCCGTTCACCGGCCTCATCGCCGCAGACGAGCACACGGTGCAGACACTCCATAACAGAGCCTACGGGTGTGTGGGAAGGTCACGTGGCTCGTAACGCTGTGACTTATGCGGAAAGGATAAGGGCGCTTGAGTGCTGCAGATCGAGAGTGTCATTTATAGCGGGCTATCCGGAGCACCGAGGCTACGCTGCTGCTTGGGGGACACACGAGCGGCTGTAAGAGAGGATTCTTCTCTGTGCAACAGGGCCTAACGACCCAGGCGCGAAATCTGCAGTGACACCCCAGAAAGAGGCTGGTGGTGGAAGTGGCGTCCTGCGGCTCCACTACAACGCTGCACATGAAGTGGCAGAGAGACGTCGGGCTGTGAACAGACCAGGTCATAATCAAACGGGCCCTCCTTATCGCCGATTTCTGGGGGCATTACCAGAAGCATACATATGCACCTCCTCTCCACATACTGTACCGCGGAGGGTGAACAGCCCCTGACCGCAATTTGAACTACTGAGCACCCCTGGTGACGCCCATCAGAAATTCACTACGACGCTGTGAGACTCTTGTTCACGTTGCGGCTGAGAAAATACTTCCACTCAGTTCAGACCTCATGAACATAGAGGAGCAGTGAGTGGATAGCAGAACCCCGCTGAGCAATCACAGCGGAGACCGGAGTTCATGGATTCCCATACCTTGCGGGTAAATAGTGGGTAGGCCTATGGAGTGGTAGACTTGCTTCCGTCCTGTGCGGAGGTCGGTTACTGGGATGGGCTCCCACTGTGACTGAACTGGCCACGGCAGACCTAGCGCTCACTGAATTAACTCAACAAAGTGGACGCGGTGGTCTTGTCAATCCCCTCGCCAGAACTTCTGCACTCTCTGCCTACCGTCTGTATAGTACTAGTGGAGAAATTCCTGTGCCACATATAGAACAACAATGGGGAAGACGGATAGAACCCAATCGAAGCTCCAATTCGAACAACCCAAAAAGGTCACAGAGAGCAGCCAAGATGAACACCAGGCGGGGCAGCCTGCTACGTCGTCCGCAGGTGCTGAAGCTGTTGGTGACGTGCAATTCATGTTCGCCACGATACAAGCCACCTTATCCAATATAGACGGAAAAATTGACACTCTAACTTACAGGGTAGATCGGATGTCTGAAAAGCTAGACAAGCATACCGAACGCATAGATATGGTGGAACGCAGAATCTCTGAGGCTGAAGATGCGCACCAACAGATGGACACGAGACAGGGAAAGATGGATAAAACTCTGGCAACCCTAATGGCGAGGGTCGAAGACGCCGAAGCACGCTCGAGACGAAACAATCTACGCTTTATGGGTATTGCGGAGTCAACCAATACAGGGCCAATGGAAAAATATATCGAAAATTTGCTGATCACGCTGCTGGGCAGGGAAACGTTTTCCGATGTGTTCATTATTGAACGGGCGCACAGGTCGCTGGCCCCGACGCCACCACCGGGTGCCAGACTCTTAAACTATCGAGACCGTGATGCGGCGCTTCGTAAGGCTAGAGAACTGGGCAATTTACAATATGAGGGAATGGAAATTTCAATCTACCCTGATTTTACGCAACAGGTCCAAGAGGCACGGAAAAAGTTCTTACAACTAAAAAAGAAGCTTCGAGACCAAAATATTTCGTATGCAATGATTTACCCGGCCCGATTGCGAGTAACAGACGGGGGCAAGACCACTATATACAATGAGCCAAAGGACGTGCTTAAATTCTTACAGCAGAGACCGACCCAGGCCCCTCGCAGGAGATCACCGAGAAGTGGTCCGGACGAACAGGCGAGCACATCGGACGTTGAATGACAACCTGGAACTCCTGGGACCGGCTGCGAGCATAAGTGAACTATAGATTGCCGAATTGTGATCATGAACACAGACGATACAGATAAGTGATATACTTGGCTGGGGGCTTGGTCAGTATAAAGGGCTCCTGAGTTCTGGACATAGATTTGTTCAATACGCAGTTGAGATATCAATGACTTTCGAAGACAATGGGGGGGTCCATGGCCCTAATGTCTGCAGTGGGTTTAAAGTCTGCACTAGACTTGATTTCATCTAGGCGACCACCGTGTGATAGTCTTTCACCAGATATACGGCTGGTAGCTCCCGCCAACCTGTGTGCACCACTCCAAGTTAAAGTTTCTTTACGGGGTTGGGGGAGGTGGGGTGGGAATGTTAAAGTTATATGGGGTTTGTCTTCGCTGGAACTGGGATGGCGAAGTGGGTGGGGGAGGGGGTGTGTGGAAATTTGAGAAAACTGGTCAGCAACTGTATAATAGATATCACATGCACCAGACATTACATATTCACGAATTATCGTTCAGCCCATACTAGCTACGCAAATTCAGTATGGCTGATAACACAGGTACCACAAGATCACTAACACTTCTGACATGGAATGTTCGAGGCCTACATAATCCACAGAAAATTCGCAAGGTACTTACATATCTTGACCGCCACAGAGTAGATATTGCCTGCATTCAATAAACACACCTCACGGACTACACCGAAGGTAGAATAGGCATGAGATTGGCATCCTACAGCCTGGCATCCTCCTACTCTACCTATGCTAGAGGAGTATTGCTCCTTATTAGGTGAGGCACTCCTTTCACTTTGATTGGCTCAATTAAAGATGATCAAGGCCGCTACGTTATAGTCCAGGGCACCCCCCTGACTATTGTTACGACATATGGTCCAAACACTGACGACCCTGCTTTCTTTACACAAGTTTGGGCCAAACTGCGTACTTTAACACTTACAGCGGTAATATGGGGCGGAGACTTTAATACATGCTTAGACCCATCAATGGATAGGTCCACGGGGAATGAAAGATATGGCAGACAAGCAGCTAGGGCATTAAGAGAAGGTATGGACACTTATGCAATGGTGGATGTCTGTCGCCTGCGACACCCAGGGCACAAAGAGGGTACTTGTACATCTACAACCCACGGTACATGGTCAAGAATTGACTACTGGATTGCCACACAGGAGGTCTGTACGTGGGCCACATCTATTGAACACATGCCTAAAACACTGTCAGACCATGCACCAGTTCGCCTTGTGCTCTCCATACCCACGCATACTCCGCGACAGTTCACATGGCGATTACAACCCAGCGCGCTATTAGACCAGGTATTTCGCTCTGAACTACACCAGGCCATAGTGGACTACTTTGACCATAATGTGGGCTCTGTGAGTAGCGCCAGGATGTTGTGGGAAGCCTTTAAGGTTACGATCCGCGGACATTGTATAGGCAAACATGCAGGTATTTTGAGAGACATCCAACAGCAGCTGACCAGGGTCGAACGAGTAGTGTCATCTGGTGCTGGATTTTTAAGCTTTGACCCCTTTCTTTGTTTGTATATTTGAACGAGAGATTAGACAGTGGGAAACCGAATTCACAGCCACACAGGACCCCAAGCTATTAGCAGACATCAGGCTGAAAATAGACACCTATCATGAATTTGCAGATAATGAGATAAAGTATATCTCGCGTAGATATAGAGCGCGTAACTACGGGGAGGGCGGACGACCCGGCCGAGCCTTGTCACACAGAATAAGACCTGCGCACATGATGTCCTACATAACTCAAATATCAGATATACAAGGACAATCTATTTATGACACTCCATCAATATTGGATTGTTTTTCACGATACTACACTAATCTATATGCCACACGGACTTACACATCCCCCTCCGAAATACATCAATACTTAGATGACATTGCCCTGGCATGGTTGTCAAATGAACACCGTGAGTATTTTTGTCATCATATTACCGAGGATGAGATAAAAGAGGCAATTAACTCTCTCCCCAATAATAAGGCCCCTGGTCTGGATGGACTCCCTGGGGGGTTCTATAAAGAATACAGAGACTTATTAATCCCACACCTGGCTGAAATGTATGAGGAGGCCTATGGAGAGGGTTTATTACCGGCGTCACTACGTGAAGCGCTGTTGATCACCCTCCTCAAACCAAATAAAGACCCAACCAAATGTGAATCTTATCGCCCCTTATCCTTAATAAACATAGACTCTAAGGGGCTTATTTACAGCCTTGCGCCACTTTTGCGTCATTTTTAACATGGGAAAAATGACGCAAAAGTGGCGCAAGGGGCTTGTAAATCTGCCCCTAAGATTTTAGCAAAAATAATAGCAACACGGATACAACCCTTGCTGCGTAATTTGGTTTTACCCGATCAATCTGGCTTTATACCCACAAGGTCCACTACACAAAATTTGAGAACCATTTTCGCGATGTTCCACCACTTGAGACCAGAGCTGCCATCTGCGGCGGCCCTATTAGATGCGGCAAAAGCTTTCGACTCTGTGGAGTGGTCATTTATGTTCACGGTGCTGCGCAGAATGGGTTTTCCTGAGCCGTTTTTACGTTGGATAGCGCTATTGTAGACAGAGCCGAGTGCACGCATCAGAGTTAATGGTAATACATCGGATCCGATCAAGATAGGCCGTGGGACTAGACAGGGTTGCCCACTTTCGCCCCTTCTTTTCACACTGGCTCTAGAACCCTTGGCATGTAAAATTCGACAGAAACATGCGGACACTGCACTACAATTCCAACTACGACCAGTCAGTATCTCATTGTATGCTGATGATATGGTCCTGTATTCACGATACCCAGATACCAACCTCAACACTCTCATCAGGGAATACATTAAATTTGAAAATTCTCGGGACTCAGTATAAATTGGGATAAATCAGTGGTTATCCCTCTTACTCCTGTTACAACACAACCCACTTTGGATTACCCATTACAATGGCGGACTGAACCTGTGAAATATCTTGGCATTTGGATACATCGAGATCCAGAAATGGTAATCCGACAAAAACTATGGTAAGGCTCTAGCTAAATTAGAGGACCAGATAGATGGGTGGTTTAAATTACCCCTTTCATTAGCTGATAGAATAGGCATACAAAAAATGGTTGTGCTACCAAGATTTCTCTACTTATTTATGAACATCCCTATCTGGCTTACAGAGTCACTATTCACTAAATTGCGCACTGCCATGTTACGACTTACGTGGGCAGGGAAACAGGCGAGAGTGGGCTGGTCAGACCTAACCAAACCATATATCCAAGGAGGCTTTGGAGCACCTGATCTGCAATTGTATTTCTACTGCGTGCATGGCACAACATGCTCACTACTGGTTACACCCGCATAGCCATATACCACATATAGCAGTGGAACAGGACAGTGTGAAGCCGACTCCACTGATCACTTTTGTTTCGAACCCGAGGCGTCCCACTCCAAGAGCTATAATACATCCGGTGACTTGCACATCGCAGGCATGGTATATGTTAGCTAAACGAGCACAGAAACTTCCAGTATACGCACCAGCGTTACCCATGTCCCACCACCCGCACATAACAGTGATGCAGGAGAAAAAAATGATGTCTCTACTGAAGGGAATGGGCTTGGGCCTTATGAGTGATATATTCCCACACGGCCAATTCATATCACAGACTGATGTCTCCCTTAGCACACATCGCACTCCCTTAAAGATATTTGCATACCTTCGGCTGCATATGGCAGTAAGGGAATTATACCCTTCATTCCCAGATGAACCACAGACCCTTAACACACTTCAGATTTTGTTGACTTCTCCTACATGACAACGCTTAGTGACACGTTTGTACAATGCGGCCCAGAATGAACAAGTTTGTGCGCAAAACAAACCGTTACAGAGATGGGAAGAGGCAGTTGGTAAAACTATCCCTAAAGAGGACTGGGACTGTAGCTGTGTGCAGATGCAGATGCTCACGTCAAATTGCAACTTGCGCATCATACATTTTAAATTTTTACACCAAGTTTATTACATACCGGCAAAACTGCACAAATATGGGTTGCGAGCTGATGATAAATGCCACAGATGCGGCGCCACCGGTGCAGATTTTTTGTACATGGCATGGGCTTGTCCCCAACTTCTATCCAACTGGAGGGAAGTGACTGACGCCCTAGCTCACATGTTGTCGGAGCAGATACCCAATGAGCCGCTGGTTTGCTTGTTGGGGATGTATAAGATTAGGATGGCTAAAAGGCGTAAACTACTGGCCGTGGCACTACTGCTGGCCAAGAGACATATAGCTATATGCTGGGGGAGTAGACGCCCACCGCATTATCAGGATTGGGTTGCAGATATGACGTATTGCAAAGAGACGCTGGAAACATATGCAGAAGAAATACCGCAGGCCTCCAGACCTAAAGATTTTTGGGAACCATTTGTGCAACACCTTAGATCAATGCAAACTGACGATTGATTGTATACTGTAGCATATCAGTAACACTCGAATATGTGCTTTTCCATGGCAATTAAAGTAGAAGGGAGTAGTAGTAATAGACTGTGGTAAGATCTAACTATTTGTGCGCCGAGGACGAATGGCCAGGGCGAGATTGCTACTGAGATGAAGATAGGACTTACACTTATGAACGATAACAGAACAGGCTGTATATGTCAATAAGTGAAATGTCATAGTGATATGTAAATTGTTTAATATTGGTATCTATGATGTACAAACTGTATTCTTATTGCTGACCTGAATAAATAAAATTTTAAAAAATAAAAAACCTATCCGTGGTCCAAGTCCTTCCATCCTCAAGAACAACTACATTGAGTGTCACCTTCTGGATCTTAATGGGTTGAGAAAATGTATTGAATGTCTTTAGAGTGATGGTGTTTATTTTTACTAACACCCATAGCCCGACTCTCCACTATCTGCTTCTACTGCCACAATTTTTGGTCACATCAATTTGTGTATTTCCTTTGATGGTGGGATACCTTTTCAAAGCAAACACAAGGAGATGATGGACGGAGCGCTGAAACTTTTCAGACACTCACCCCCAGTCACAGATCTGGGTTGAATCCATCATCGTTCTTTAGCTCACTTCGCTACCCCAGTTCAGACACAGCTATATGCAAATCAGTCTTGACCCTGTGCCTCATGGGAACAGTCCAGCCCGAACTGCCAAGCCATGTCTTCCCTGGACCGGAAACAAGCATCCTGGGACCGGTTTTGGGCTAACAGCCCTCATCAGCCAGGCTAGCTTGAATCCAGTGGCAAAGTGAGCAAGGGACCAACGTCTGGGCATACCCTGCCAACTTAGGGCGAACAAAGCAAACACAAGGAGATGATGGACAGAGCGCTGAATCTTTTCCGACACTCACCCCCAGTCACAGATCTGGGTTGAATCCATCATCGTTCTTTAGCTCACTTCGCCACCCCAGTTCAGACACAGCTATATGCAAATCAGTCTTGACCCTGTGCCTCATGGGAACAGTCCAGCCCGAACTGCCAAGCCATATCTTCCCTGGACCGGAAACAAGCATCCTGGGACCGGTTTCGGACTAACAGCCCTCATCAGCCAGGCTAGCTTGAATCCAGTGGCAAAGTGAGCAAGGGACCAACGTCTGGGCATACCCTGCCAACTTAGGGCGAACAAAGCAAACACAAGGAGATGATGGACAGAGCGCTGAAACTTTTCCGACACTCACCCCCAATCACAGATCTGGGTTGAATCCATCATCGTTCTTTAGCTCACTTCGCCACCCCAGTTCAGACACAGCTATATGCAAATCAGTCTTGACCTTGTGCCTCATGGGAACAGTCCAGACCGAACTGCCAAGCCATGTCTTCCCTAGACCGGAAAAAAGCATCCTGGGACCGGTTTCGGGCTAACAGCCCTCATCAGCCAGGCTAGCTTGAATCCAGTGGCAAAGTGAGCAAGGGACCCACGTCTGGGCATACCCCACCAACTTAGGGCGAACAAAGCAAACACAAGGAGATGATGGACGGAGCGCTGAAACTTTTCAGACACCCACCCCCAGACACAGATCTGGGTTGAATCCATCATCGTTCTTTAGCTCACTTCGCCACCCCAGTTCAGACACAGCTATATGCAAATCAGTCTTGACCCTGTGCCTCATGGGAACAGTCCAGCCCGAACTGCCAAGCCATGTCTTCCCTGGACCGGAAACAATCATCCTGGGACCGGTTTCGGACTAACAGCCCTCATCAGCCAGGCTAGCTTGAATCAAGTGGCAAAGTGAGCAAGGGACCCACGTCTGGGCATACCCTGTCAACTTAGGGCGAACAAGGCAAACACAAGGAGATGATGGACGGAGCGCTGAAACTTTTCAGACACTCACTGCCAGTCACAGATCTGGGTTGAATCCATCATCGTTCTTTAGCTCACTTCGCCACCCCAGTTCAGACACAGCTATATGCAAATCAGTCTTGACCCTGTGGCTCATGAGAACAGTCCAGCCCGAACTGCCAAGCCATGTCTTCCCTGGACCGGAAACAAGCATCCTGGGACCGGTTTCGGGCTAACAGCCCTCATCAGCCAGGCTAGCTTGAATCCAGTGGCAAAGTGAGCAAGGGACCCACGTCTGGGCATACCCTGCCAACTTAGGGCGAACAAATCAAACACAAGGAGATGATGGATGGAGCGCTGAAACTTTTCAGACACTCACCCCCAGTCACAGATACCTTTTCACACATAGCTTCTGTATTGATAGTTATAGTATGACCACCATTTAACCAGTTAGAAGTACGTTTCGATCCCAGGTTTCCTCCCTTTAAGCGATTCAAAAGGTGAAACACCTGAAATGACATTGGGTGTGGTATAGTAGGACCAAAGCAAGATTCTCTGCATTTGCACAATAGGTTCTCTTGCAGTATGTGCTAACTGTAATGATTCCTTTATCATTCTATTGGTCCTTTCTGCAACGCCATTGGTTTTGGGTCAACAGAGTGGAGGTTTAATATGGCAAATGGAAATATCTCTTATAAACCTCCACATTTCCTCTGAAGTGAATTGGACACTATTGGCTGTGATACGGGTCCTGGGAATCCCTTATTTGCAAAATATGATGGAAAGATATTCTTTTTGTGTTGATATTGAGAGCAAATTTGATGTTAACTGTTAGAAATTGGGTTTCTGGTTGGCAGAGGTATGCACCCTGTCCAAGCAGGAACCACAATCCTAGTCAGGCTAAGTCAGAAACACACTTTAAATTAATCTGTGCTCACGTTCTGGTAGCTTGGCACAGTGCTTAACTTAAGAGGCAATGTGTAAAGCATTTACGCAACAGTTCAAACAGTAACACAGTGAAAACACCACAAAAAGTCTCCACACTAGTTTGGAAACATAGATTATGATTTTATAAATAAAACCCACAAGATGAAGAGGAATAACCAGTGAGTGTTCCAGAATAATGAATTTCAGGTCCATCGCCACATGAAGATTCGAAATACTATACATCTTACCAAAGTCAAAGTCCCAATATAAACACAGAGCAGGGCAAGAGGCAAAAATATGAATGGAGTTGGCACCCTCGAGGCCACACCAAAAGCAAAGATCATCTGCCTGAAACTTCAAGGCAAAAAGGGGGTGTGGAGTATAATAGAAGTTGTTGATATATCTAAAATGGAGCACCTTAACAAGTGACACATTAAGAACAGATTGTGCTAGGATATTTCTACACCTCAACTCAACGGCCATAACCTCTGTGTTGAGAGATCGGCTTCATTTATTGGCCCTGCTCTGGAGAAGATCCTCCGTGTGGTCCCGAGCATGCTGATAGATCAACTTATATACAAAGCCAAGATTTCTCTTTGCTGGAATGTTCACTACCAGCTCTGTTGTATTCCTCTTAGGGTGTCCATAACGGGCTTTCCAATATCATGTCCTTATATAGGCACAATTCGCCCTGCCCTTATATAGGCATAAAATCCCAGGCCCATCCCTGGAGAAGTGTGGCTCAATGGTTAGAGCGGCAGACCCTGATGCAGAGATCTGGCCCGGGACCAGGGTTCAATTCCCACCTCGGCGGGTCTTGGGCTCAATTTCCTCGGACCTGATAATTCTCGCCTCGGTGCCTATTCTAATCATGGGTCCCACTCTGCAACTCTGGGCAATAGCTTGCTTAATCTCCACAACGGCCCCACCAGCGCTGGGATGCCTGCCTTCACCTTGGGGGTGCCCAGGAGTGGACATTTCACAGGGAAAAGCCAGGAAGGGTTCCACAGCGGTATGCGTACAGCGCCAGGACACCCCTTTGGGGGTATAAGTGCGCTTTACAAGTACGAATTTCATTTAATTTCATTTCATTTAGGCATTAAACCGTGCACTCCAAATACAGGCATGGTCTCTGACATCCGTCCACCCTAACGTCACAACGAGTTCATGAAGAACAGACCCTTAGGCTGCGGGAGTTTCCCTAGCCCAGGACTATTGATTTCTTCAAGGCCTCATATATTATGCATGAACCATTATTCCTTAGGGGTTCATTCATGACATCTTTCGCTGTCCAATTCACGTCAATGCTAACATTCCTAAGGTACTCTCAGGTATAAATATACCTTCCCTAGCCCCTGTAAACCAGAGGAGACCTCGACTTCAGAGGAGCCCGTATCCCGGCCTGACGCACTGAGAAGACGCTGTCATCCCTGCACGCAGAGAGTCCCGCTTCCAGTGATCTGACTTCCCTTGCGGGGTGTTGGAGTTCGAGTCTGGCAAAGAGATTCCTACCTCTCTCATTCTTCAGGTATGGAGCTGATAAGAACCTAGAGGGACTCTTGGCATACTAGGCATACTAGGCTTAAACATACTCCTAGTATACCATAGTAAGGAATACTTCACCTACTTCATACCTCATCCTACACCTAGGTTAGGTTAGGTACATTGGGGTAGAACTAGCTTAGCAACGCATCGTATGAGTACTCGCATTTTTAGTCTGTGTTATTTATGTAACAGCATCTGTACTAAAAGATAATGCTATCGCAGTATTATTTATTTCTACTGCTCACCCTGTACATTATTTATCTCGCATACTGTCTTGTGATCGTAACAGCACATTATACTTACACCAGAAACAAGACTGTTCAATAAATCTTTTATTGAAAATGCCCGTCTATTCTTTCTGTGTAACTTTGAGGAAAACTAAGCGTGCACGATTGAGCTGAGTGAAATAGTTATCTATTGTTTCCACAACTCTGGGACACGTTCTGATTCTAAAAGGGAAACATAGTGGTCATGTTTTGCGGCTGCCAGAAACTACTCCCTTCTTGTTGTCAAGGAGTTTCTAGTGGCCTCTGAGCTAGCTGGCACAAGTAATTAAGTTTAATATACTCGATAGGTACATACTGACCTTAGTCCTATGTCAAACCTATAGGATATATTATTTCAATGCGCAGAGCCTATTAGGGAAATAGGAGCTACACTACATGGCGCCCAACGGTTTGGTAAGGCGGTAATTCAACGTTAGATACTGAGTAACTCAGCCGTGCTTTTTCTCTCAGAGACCCCTCCCCATATACTCCAAAAGACGTCTGGAGTGGGCAGGGTTTAGTATCCACCACGGCTACATAGGGAAGTACCCTATATATTAGCTGTTTGGTTTGCTCAATGTTGAAGGATACAGTGTTCCAAAATATTGTGCACCTTATCTTTGTTTCCTTGAAACTTGTTCTACATTTTTCAAAAAACAAAATGCCTGACGGAGACAATGACACTGAAAACGGTGGAGCTGCGGCTGACCCAGTCGTAACAGCTTTTAACTTTACAGGTTTAAATGAAACCAAGGAGGGTGTTATAAACATCCCTCAAAACTTAAGAAGAGCCATAACTCTAAAACTTATAAAACATGGCCTATCGCCAAGAGGAGGTAGAGCAGTTTTCGTGATGGAGGCACATGAATCCTTTCAGACAGAGGTATTCTTTTCATGGGTAATACTTCCTGAATGCAATCCAACATCATAAACATTTCACTTATACAAAGAAGATGAACTACCAGAGGAATACATTCCTTTCGAGGATATTGTAATTCCATTAACATACCAGGAGCATCAGCTCTGGTTTAAAGGCGCCCTAAAACATCACAAAAACATTACCAGGCTCGGTCCACTAGGTAGACCAGGAGCAACATGGCCGATTTTATCCGGCTACACACCTCATCCTGAACTGGATATAATGACAGATGAGGAAATACATACTCAAATAAAAGAGTTAATAAAAATTTACAGACAATTGGTCCAATATGTCATGCGGACTCTCACAGTCCAACCACCATTCACACTTCCAAATCAGACCCCTCATCAGGGGACTACACTAAAAATTACACCACAGACTCTCAACTCAGTCATGGGTAAAATGCCCACAAAACGTGAGCAAATTCCGTTCTGGATAGCTCAAAAAATTACTCAAATCGAAGCAGTATTTCCAAATACTAGCTCGTATGAGAAACACAGAATCCTAACAATCAGTTTACCAATGGGGATCACACCACAACTGGAAGACTGCACCACTTGGGGTTCAGTCTTTGCTGCCATCTACACTAAAACACATGGCATTCCGTCAATTGCGGTAATACCTGATGTCCTAAAACAAAATCAAAACGAATACGGGGCAGAGCCTGCTCTAAATTTAGGTATGAAATTACTGAAAAATTTCAACCAGGTGTCAACAATAATATTATCTAATATTAAAGGAGAGGCAGCAGCAGTTGCGATCCGCCAAAAATTGAGGGAATTCAATGTTACAGAACATCAAACTGAGCTACCCAGAATAATAGAACAATCCTATGCAGAATTAGGCAGAGATAGTTTGGGTGGAAGACCAGTGAAGCCGAAGCTATCTGAAAGTCCAGAAAAGGACTCAATTAAACAAACTCCTACATCTTCTAAAAAGAAGTGGGAAACTAATAAACAAAATTCAAACGAGAAACGTTCTCAATCCCGAGGTAGATCTCCTCAAAAGGAGCCCTCTGAAAGGAGGTATAACCTCAGGAATAGGGATAATTTGAGAAAACCTGACAGGTATCATGATACTGATAAACGTTCCTCTCGTCCCTTTCAGATCTCATCACAGACTTCGGAAAGAAGAGGACGGACGGAACACAGAGAAGAACGCGTGAAATCGAAAGACGACAAACACGCTCCAAAAACTAAGGCTAAACCTCAATTCTCCAAAAAGAAAGTAGCAGGTCTAAAGATTAGACATGCAGAGAATACTGAGAACACAACTCAAGAATGGAGAATGGGCTCAGACCATGCTGGACAGTGCAGCAGAAGTCACAATAGTTCGCCAGAACGTGAAGGAACTTCTGGAGATAGTGGACTTGAATGAATACATTAAAGTAGAGACTGTAGACACCAGGGTTAGTACTCCACAAAGGTTATTTGAAATAACACTCCGGATGGAGGGAGACAAACCTAGACAGGTGAAAGCACTTTTTTGGGAAAGACTATCAAAGGGCTATGACATACTTCTAGCAGAAAAAGACTGGCCACCACAATTTGTCAGGGAGTGCCCACATGGCGAGGACATTATTATGCCTGCCTTCTCCAACCATATTCCAATTAACCTAAAATATACATATGCCAGGAAATGGGCAGTAGCCCAGGCCCCAGCATTATATAAAAATCATGTACGATGGGATGAGGACTCGCCTCACCATAAAATACATCTGAAACATGAACCAACTGCACAACGGCAGTACCCAATAAAGCAAGAAGCTAAAAAACAGGTCAGGGAGATCTTAGATCAACTTGAATATCAAGGGGTGATTGAAACATGCACCTCCTCAATGAATAATCCTTTGTTTCCTGTCTCCAAACCAGACAATACATATCGTCTAGTTTTGGATTACAGACACCTAAACACTTGTTCTAAAACTTTTGCAGTGCAAAATGCACATAGCACAGCATTAATGAATAACATTGTGCGTAAAAAATATAAAACAACATTAGACATCTCAAATGGTTTCTTTTGTCAAAACATAGCACCTGAGAGCAGGTACTTAACAGCATTCTCCATAATGGGGACCCAGCGTCACTTTTGTCGACTCCCACAAGGGTTCAAGAATAGCCCAGGTTTATTCTCAGCGAGGGTAATGGAGTTACTACAAATTTATGACAATGAGGCATTGTCCTATGTCGATGACATCTATCTGACAGACGATGACCTGGATAAACACTTGAACAGGGTGAGCACCATTATATTGGGTTTCGCCTCCGAGGGCTACAAATTCAACTTTAAAAAGTCCAGAATTGCCCATCTCAATGTCCTATTTCTAGGATATGAGCTTTCAAGTGAAGGCAAGAGCTTGGCAGCTAACTTTTTAGAAAAATGTGCGCTGCTCCAACCTCCAAAAACGCAAAAAAACTTACAATCCATTCTGGGTTTCCTAAATTTTGGAGGAACATACATTTTAAATTACGCAGAAAGGGTTAAACCTCTCTACGCATTAATCAAACCTGATTTCTCGATCAGAAACTGGACACAAGAACACACAGAAATCTTGCGTTCACTACAAGCTAACATGTTAGCAACAAATCACTTACAAACACGCGTAAGTGAACGCAATTTGGTGATCCGAATAGTTTCGGGTCAATGCGGATTCACCTACTTAACTTTCAATGAGGGTGAGAAAATACCAATAGCGTACAAATCTCATTTGTACACACAAGCGGAAATGCGCTTCAGTTCAACTGAAAAAATTCTAACAGCAGTTCAAACCGCTGTAGCAAAAGAAAGAGCCTTAGCCCAAGGGAAACGCATTATTGTCGTAACCCCAGTACCTGCTTTAGAAGCGGTTACAAAAGTAAGCATTCCAAATGCTAATGCATTGCATCCGAGATGGATACAATGGGTTAATTCTCTTGCTGCAACTGATGTTGAATATGTTTTTGATCCAGATTTAAAAACACAAGCATTCCTGCAGTATGAACATGAATGTCCCCTGCCTACTGAAATTCTGCCTCTCGATCACTACGAATTTATAATTTACACTGACGGATCCGCACAACCCGCAATCGGGAGTAAGCAAGCTTACAGTGCAGCGTGTGCTATCGTTAAAGGTTGCATGCGAGATGGCATCTTCAGACCTATGGTCACAAAAACACAATCTCTAGGAGATTGTACGGCTCAGCGAGCTGAACTACAAGCATTCAAACTGGCACTTGAAACTACAGATCGCAAATTCCCCACACTAATCGTGTGCGATTCTTTTTACTGTGTACAGTCGTATAATGAATATATACAAAACTGGCTTGAAAACGGTTTCAAAGATGCGAAAGGTGGCACAATAAAGCAGAAAATGCTTTGGGAACAAGTAGTTCAGTTGAAAAACGAACTACCAAAGGCTCACGTGATCCACACACTGAGTCATCAACGTGATGGCGTTCACGTTGCAGGGAATTCATTGGCTGACGAAGCCGCAAAGGGGGCTGTGCAAACGGCTTCCGTAGCTGCGATCACACGTTCAAAAACAAAAGTAGATGGTGAGATAATGTTGGCTGTCAAGGCTTCAAGCAAAGGCAGCAGTGCAGCGTTACCAAAAAGTTTCCACTCAAGTACTCTTATGTAATTGATGCGAACAACGTTCCTTTTGCTCGAATCCCTGGAGTGGGGGATAGGGTAATTCCAAACAAGGAACGCAGATTAGGACTAATCCTAGCAGCACATGAAGGGATAGCTTCTGCACATGCAGGTGTTTCCGCAACAGTATCTTTACTCAAGCAAAGATATTGGTGGCCTGGCATTCGGAAACAAACTAAAAACTATGTTTTAGAATGCGAAATTTGCCAACAGATGAAAGTCTCAACAGTGAAACGTCCTGCGCAGACACCCCTGTTAATTTCAGACAAACCATTAGCTTGTGTTTACCTGGACCACTGCGGTCCCTTGCACAGGGACGGTAATTATAAATATATCATGGTTGCAGTGGATTCATGCTCTAGGTTCCTATAGTTATGGCCTCAGCGCTCAGCTGACGCTCGAACTGTTATAAAAGATTTGCGAGTCTTTATCGGCATATACGCAATAGGCACGCTACATTCTGACCAGGGTCCTGCGTTTAGCTCTTGGGCTTACAAAAAAGCCATGGCCAATCTGGGCGTTGCATTGCGGTACTCCTCTCCATTCCATCCTGAGGGAAATTCGGTTGTGGAAAGGAAAAACCGGGACATAAAGCAGTCTATAACAGCTAGAGTATTAGGCTCGGGTGACGGGTGGGTCAAACACCTTAGTGGGGTTCAACGTGCTTTAAACAACCTGCCAAGAAGTTCTCTAGAGGGGGTCACTCCATATGAGGTCCTATTTGGGACAAGAATGTGGGTACCAGACCTAGAACACGTAGGCACAGTCGTGGAAAATAAACCCTTTGATATCAAAGATCGTTTGGCTGTTTTACAGGACTTAAACAAATTAAGAACGAAACAAAGCAACGTGTTCCTACAGCCAACCACCACTGGGGTTCAACCGGCTGTCCCAGCAAGGCCTGTCTGGATTCCAAAAGTTGGGGATCTAGTCAGAGAAAAAATTGCGGATAAGAAGGAATTTGGACCTTCTTACAGACAACCAATACCTGTCCTAGCAGTTCAAGGAACAAGAACAGTACTACTGCCGCCACTTGCTGGAAGAAAGGAGAAAAGATTTGTGTCCATCGACCACATCAAACCACAGTATGTGGCCAATACTAAATAGTAGGCCTCGTGGACTCCGACCTAGTAGCAAACGCACTCCTCTCGCTACTATCCAAGAGGTTCATACTGAAAGACTGATAACAATCGAGAATTCAGCAGAAACAAATGAAGGACTAAGCAATAATGCTATGGAAATCATTCCTCTTGAAGAACAAGTAACAGTTCATCCAAATACACCTGTCTACACCAATGTGGCACGTGATGAACTGGTTCCAGTGATTTCTACAAATCCTGATGCAATTCCAACAATTGATAGAAGTGCTTCTGGCTATTTCATAAACTTTGATACGTTCTCAGAAGATCCAAGTGAACCTGAAACGACGCCAGCAACATTCAAATTCAAGCAGCAAATACAAGACTTTCTTCACTCTCTGAAAAAGACTTATTTGGTTTCTCCATGGATTGAACTCTGGATTATATCTGGACTTTTTGTTTTCCTGCTCTGGCTAGCTTTGGTTACAACTGTGAGCATGCTTATAAGTGGCAGATACATCCATGCGAACACTGAAGGCAAAGGCGTGAACGTACTTTTGAAACCTCATAAATCTTCCCATCGTGAAGCAAGAGACTTGTCATCAGTGAACATCACAGCTGTTCCTATACACGATGGTATAGTGTGGGACAAAACAGATTTTGATATCTTCGGTCCGACGGAAGAATTGAACATTCCACATTTGTTTAAAATTTCACTAAGTGATCTAATCACGTCCAGTACCTATTCTGATGATTGGGACTTTGAGACTGTGACTGACATTATGTTTGACCTAGAAAAATCTGCTGCATTTTCTAAAAATGAATATTTAGAGGGTTCATCAGACTATGAACAACTGTATTGTTATAACCACTATGGTCATCATTATTTGCATAAATCTGCATATCCAAGAAATGTGTTTATGTTTAACCAATGGGAACATTGTCCTACACCACCTAAAGGTAGTTCAAAAACATTTGCTAGTAAATTTCCATATTTTTCAGGTTACAATACTTCTGATCCAGAAATGTTTTACTATAAAAATGTAAACAAGACAGGAATGAAAATTATGTTAACAAATACAAAACAGATTTACTCTGCATTTTTTAATGCCCAACTGTCTAGACAGGGTTTCGACTTTTGGAAAGACACCATAGACACAAAAACTTTGTGGGGTACTAAAGAATGGCAAGTACAGGGGATAGAAGCTTTATTTAGAGCCTGCATCATCCCTGAACAAATGATGTTTTTGAATGAAACAATCCAACAAACATCTTGTCTTGGATTAGCCAAGATCAAAGAGATGAACACACCTTCTGTACCAACTCCTGCAAAAAATAATGAAACACAGGCAGTGGTGACAGTTGACAATATACTACAACTCAACAGATCTAATCCTGATTGGAAAAAATGGTTGATCTGGCCCACAGACACGATTAACTGTCAGGAAAGATTCCTGAATAAAACTCAGGGTTTTACCATTCATAGGCCAGACCCAAGATACGTCCAAAGACAACATCCGGGGGTAGTAACAACATACAGTGTAGGGAAATTATGCCTCGATTGGCTGCATACATCTACACTACAGGATGTGAAACAACACTTAACCTTACTTGCAAAAGACGCAGACCTTAGGGATTTCTTGCTTGGACCAAGAAAACAGCGTCAAAAACGTTTCATATATGCCGGCATTTATGCTGCCTACAATGAAGCATGGAAAGTATCACAGATGGAGGCTGCAGAACGAATACGTGAACTTGATCGTATTAATTTAGAGAAATCACTCTCTGTGGTCGACAATGGGTTAACAACTTTGTCCTCCAGAATTTATTCACTGGACGGCATTGTATCCTCTGCTATCGACATACTAGAACAAGATTTGGCGATGTTACAACAAGGCCAATCTCAATTATGTTCTATTATGTTATTAAGTTGGACGCTGCAATCATTGTGAGCGGGCTATGTGCCTTGGCGTTTCATCAACACAACGGCTCTGTTTGCAGAATACAATCTAACTGATAAACAGATCGAAATGGCACAAAGAGGAGCAAAGTATACAGTGCTGAGCATTGAAAAACTGGAAAAGTTACCATTCACAGTGGCAGAAAAACCAGCTACAGAATGGCTTATTCATGGCAAAATCACACTACCTGTGACTACTTTTCAGTTTCAGTATTGCCTCAGACAAATGCAAGCAGGCAAATATGAAAGGTTGGGTAAGGAATACATTAAGACATCTTGGGCTTTGCCGTATACATATAGATGTTGGAGCGGGGATCGTGAAGTGTTTTTGAGCGGTAAAAACTGTAAACGTGCACTAAGCGGTTCACTTATATGTCAGGACATTTCCTTGCACGGGGCTTTTAATGGTTCTGTGGCAAATTTGTCTTGCCATCAGCAGGGTACACCAGCTGCTGTGATTAATCCAACGTTCGGACAACTTTCTAATGGGAGTTACCTCATGTTGAATGATCAGAGTTGCTGTGGCATGCTGCCAGGCATCCCATATCTAGTAACGGTCAACTCCAGGGTCACTTACTGTATGCAAGTATTGTTTGCCCCAATAGACACAGTCAGGGAGTCGCCTCTATGGCCTTGGCTGAACGTCTCTTTTATAAGATTTGATACTTTAAGCAGAATGAAAGCCATGCTTTTACAACAAACTGTGCCTTTGACCTCGGCCAAAGAAACCTATGATCTACAAGTTGCAAGGACTTCGGCTGAGATACAGACTTTAATACGTACAAACTGCCCTATACATTTCGTAGAAATGATAGGACAAATTTTCAACATGTCTGATACAACAGGAATTGTACATGTATTTAAGGGCATCTGCTCCGGTCTGTTAGCACCTTTCCAGGCAATACTCGGAATCATCCCGAACTTTGCACATTCGGTGTTTGGTGGCATACCATTAATTCTAGCACTTGTTGCCGGAATTCTATTTCTCTTCCTGCTATTGCGCTATGGCCAGCCAATTCGCCGACATCACTCCGAGCGACATGGAGAAAGCTCTCCTTGAACGAAAGTGCTGTGAGCAAATAGTACAGCTTTTGGGCATAAATCGTCTACGGGACCTTAATACCACATGGTTCCTGTCATTCAGACCAATCTGGCAAGATTGCATCTTACCTGTTCTACGATGCCTGCTATGCGGTGTAGAATGCGTGTTGGACACCTGTCTAACATTTCCATTGGATGCGCCAACGGACGTCGATACTCTGCTGGACCAGATAACGGCCCATGCTATGTGTTGTCCCCATTGGCTTCCTATCCTGATGACAGCATTCATTGAGATCTCACAGACGCTTCCGGCTGCTGCTGAGGTACGAGAAAGAACTACAGGCACACAGGTAACAACGGACGCGAACATTGCTGCGGCGACCATTGCTGAAAGCAATGCTTCACATCTCTGTGCGATTAACCTGCTTCACGAGGTGTTCCAACTCACACCAACTACAGTGGATGATGTTTTGTCTATAGAAATAGATGATCTCATGTTTACACCAGACCCGTAAACTGACTCTGATTCAGCATACAGTGTTCCAGAGATGCAGTAACAATTTGGCCTTCATTATTTTTTTTCTACAAAAACTTGGAACTCTACCAAAAATTGAACTTTTTCCCATTTTTCGAACGAAAATGGTACTTCAATCTGCTTAAAGTAGAACTAGCCTTATAGTACAGACTTGGCGGTCCTTCCACAGACATTTAGTCATCTTGTGTGTCTAAAAACAGTTCATTCATTCACATGACATGAAATGACTTTGATTTTTGAAGAACTTTATCGATCATTTTCTGTCACATGTAAATATTACTGCTTATTTCATTCCAATTGCATTTATTTTCGAACTTTATGCCTGAAATGATAAGCAATGCATCGAATGTACAGTACCTTTTTGCATTCTAATAGGTTTTTTTTTTTTTTTAAATGCCTTTTTAAATGGTTTTATGAAATATTTTAGAAATATGCGGTACTCCATTTTAATGTTTAGCATTTTAAATGTTTAGCATTTATGTATTATCGTATACACGAAAGTGGAGTGGGTGTTGTATTCCTCTTAGGGTGTCCATAACGGGCTTTCCAATATCATGTCCTTATATAGGCACAATTCGCCCTGCCCTTATATTGGCATAAAATCCCAGGCCTTATTTAGGCATTAAACCGTGCACTCCAAATACAGGCATGGTCTCTGACATCCGTCCACCCTAACGTCACAACGAGTTCATGAAGAACAGACCCTTAGGCTGCGGGAGTTTCCCTAGCCCAGGACTATTGATTTCTTCAAGGCCTCATATATTATGCATGAACCATTATTCCTTAGGGGTTCATTCATGACGTCTTTCGCTGTCCAATTCACGTCAATGCTAACATTCCTAAGGTACTCTCAGGTATAAATATACCTTCCCTAGCCCCTGTAAACCAGAGGAGACCTCGACTTTAGAGGAGCCCGTATCCCGGCCTGACGCACTGAGAAGACGCTGTCATCCCTGCACGCAGAGAGTCCCGCTTCCAGTGATCTGACTTCCCTTGCGGGGTGTTGGAGTTCGAGTCTGGCAAAGAGATTCCTACCTCTCTCATTCTTCAGGTATGGAGCTGATAAGAACCTAGAGGGACTCTTGGCATACTAGGCATACTAGGCTTAAACATACTCCTAGTATACCATAGTAAGGAATACTTCACCTACTTCATACCTCGTCCTACACCTAGGTTAGGTTAGGTACATTGGGGTAGAACTAGCTTAGCAACGCATCGTATGAGTACTCGCATTTTTAGTCTGTGTTATTTATGTAACAGCATCTGTACTAAAAGATAATGCTATCGCAGTATTATTTATTTCTACCGCTCACCCTGTACATTATTTATCTCGCGTACTGTCTTGTGATCGTAACAGCACATTATACTTACACCAGAAACAAGACTGTTCAATAAATCTTTTATTGAAAACGCCCGTCTATTCTTTCTGTGTAACTTTGAGGAAAACTAAGCATGCACGATTGAGCTGAGTGAAATAGTTATCTATTGTTTCCACGACTCTGGGACACGTTCTGATTCTAAAAGGGAAACATAGTGGTCATGTTTTGCGGCTGCCAGAAACTACTCCCTTCTTGTTGTCAAGGAGTTTCTAGTGGCCTCTGAGCTAGCTGGCACAAGTAATTAAGTTTAATATACTCGATAGGGACATACTGACCTTAGTCCTATGTCAAACCTATAGGATATATTATTCCAATGCGCAGAGCCTATTAGGGAAATAGGAGCTACACTACAGCTCTAGTAAAGAATTATGCGAACACCCTATCTCACCTGCATTGAGACTTGATATGAAATGTCGGATCTGGAGATACCTGTAAAAAGAGGTATGAGGATGAGACTACTGCTGCTGCAAATTCTCGAAGGAGAAAAGAACCCCTCCCTCAAATAGTTGACCCAGGGTGAAGAGTCTTGCCCTCTCCCAGTTTTCTCAAAAACAGTCAAGAACACAGGAGGGTAAGTTGGGATTGTATCCGAGGTAGGTTAATTGATTGAGCAGAGGGAGATCAGAAAATATTTGCTTTAAAGAACTCCAGACAGAGTGAAAAACCTTTAAGGTCTTAAATCGCCTCCATTTAAAGCACATTGTATCAATGAACCCAACACCTGGGACAATTGGTACCCCCAATGCCAGCAAATCAGTGAAAATACACCCTTGTTGCCACGTCCCCATTCCAGAATCAAGCGAAGTTGTGAGAAAATGCAGGACTGGAAGAGAAATCCTACTGTCTTCCTTGGATTGTTGAAGAAACTGAATCTTAAATCGAGGTATCCTATAGCACCAGATAGACCTCTACCAAAAGGGACTCCACCCTGTTAAAAAAGACCACCAGGAGAAAAAGCGGGATATAGCAAAAAAGGTAAAGGTACCTCGGGCTTGTGCAGGCACACTCTTGGCTCTCCAGTGTGACCCCCAATCTGTGGAATTGGTGGTGGGAATTTCTGAATATCAGCATCCTGGAGATGATACTAATAGAGAATGCACCAACGCAATCAAGGTTGAGGCATTTATGGAATCCAATTCGGCTCTGGATGAAGGAAGCACTTGCTGGTCAGGACACCCTAAATCAGTTTGTTAATTTTGTTCCTCAACATACTGCGCCCTTCAATACCAAATAATGCATTATTGTCTTAAAAATATATATATATATATTTTTCATCTCATGTCAGGACGCGATATTCAATCTGTTCCCCGATGTCAATGTATGAAGGTGTTTCTCTTAATCTCAATAAAAAATTAGTTAAAAAACTAAATGAATAAAACAAGACCAAAACGACAAAAATCCAATAAGTGGAAGTCGAGACTTGAATTTTTAAAGAATAAGAGTGTAGTAGCGCTTAGAAGCAATAAGTACCTATGAAGGTTATCTGGTCCTGCTGGACTGAAGCAAAATCAAGAGTTCAGGCTCACCACGATGGAGCGCAAGCCAGATACAGGAGCCCTGCACAGATCTCTGAACAAAGTACCTTTATCCTGGTCACAACAGCGATATGCAGGGCGCAGCCGAGTGATGCATCTGTGTCAATCCCACAGTTGAGGTGATGTGTCGATTTTCTTCATGCAATGATGGCGATGCGCTGGTTCCAAAGATGAAGCACCGAAGCCGAGATGCGTTGGTTCTGAAGTCACTGGGTTTCTCCAAGCAGTTGAGGAGATGCGTTGATCATCTCTCACTGCAGTAGCGGGGGTACAGCGGCTCTAGAGGTGATTCACTGGTTCGGAGTGCGATGCACCAGTTCTGTTCCTGCTGCAGCGGCAAAGTGTCAATTCTGCTTCACGCAGCAGAGGAAGCGTTGGTTCCAGTGGAGCAAGCACCTGGATCCACTTCCAATGGACTAGACACAGGAGCAGAGTCTCAAAACAAGAGGAAAGCCAGTATGCCCTTGGAGATCACTCCGGGTTCAATCAAGGTCGGTTCTTCCTCAGCAGGTACAGAGTGTAGCAGGCAGCAGCGCAGACCAGCAGAAAAGCAGTTCTTCCAGAGCAGCACTCCAGCAGAATGGCAGTCCTTGTAGCAGCACAGCAGTCCTTCTTCCTGGCAGAGTTTCTTTACAGGTCCATAAGTGTCTGATTTGGTGGGGTCAGAGACCCAGTACTTATACCCAGTTGTGACTATGAGTGGAGGTGGCTTCAAAGAGGGGCTATGAAGTGGACAGACATCCTCCCTTCCCAGCCCTGGATCCAGATTCACTACAGGGGTGTATGCAACCCTTTGAGTGGGGAGAGGTCACTGCCCATTCAGGTGTAAGTGTCAAATCCTCCCTCCCATCCTGCCCTGGATGACCCATCAGGATGCAGATGGTCACTCAGTCACACTTAACCTTCCTTTGTGTGTGGCTGTCTAGAGGGAATGCACAAAGTCCAGCTGTCACCCACTCCAGAAGTGTATTAGAGTCAGGCTCCAGGCACACAGAGCTTTAAGAGAACAGTGAATATCTGATAACTTAACTTAACAGGCCCAACAATATCAAGTCCTAATTTGTCCCCTGGTTTAAAAGGAATTTCCATGGGGGGACAGAAGAGATTTGAGGGTATGCTTGGATTTGTCACTGAGTGCACAAGCATAACAATCTCTTTCTAATTCCTCTATCATAGCATCCATGTGGAGAAACCAATATTCTCCCCTGACCTTGTTCTTAGTAAGACTCCTTCCTAAGTGGCATTCATGAGCAATATTTACAATGTGTTCTCTCATGCCAAAAGGAAGTACAATCTTTCCCGATCAAAGGATAAGATCACCCCCAACAGATAACTCATGTCATCCATGTACGATTTTTTCTTTTACTGTGACAAGGATAGTATCAAGTTTAGTGGAGTCATCCCATTCATCTGTATGAATGACTGAATCTGACAGAGAAAGTACACATTCTTCAGGTTGTTGCATTTCATGAAGTTTACATTGAAGGTACGTACTAAAAGACAATCAGCAGCAAGGTTTTCTTTACCAGGAAGATACTCTATATGGAAACTGTATGCCTGTAGACCTAAAACCCATTTAGCTACTCAAGGTGTTTTCTTCTCAATACCTTTTGTAGAAAATACAGACACAAGAGGTTTGTGATAGGTTCTTAAGTGGAACGGTATACCCCATAAGTTAAACCTGAAGTGGTTTATAGCCCAGTAACAGGCGAATGCTTCCTTTTCAATAGTAGAAAAGTTCAGCTCAGAATCATTGCAAAGGCAATGATTCTTCCATTCCCTTCAACTATTTGGAAAAGGGTGGCTCCTAACCCCTTATTACTGGCATCTGTGGTCAAGATGGTTTTACCTTTTACATCAAAGTGCCAACAGTGGGAGGACACACAGTAGATTCCATTACATTGTCAAAGGCTTGAATACGCTTAGTATTCCAATCTAAAGATGTTCCTTTTCCAAGTAAGTTCCTAAGAGGATGAACTAAGTCAGCAAAGATGTTTTACATATTTGAACATGTACCCAGTTAGACCAAGGAATTATTTTAATTCCTCTTTATTGGTAGTAGGGGGTGCTTCCTTAACAGCTTCAACCAAACTCATTATAGGCTTGATTCCCTCACCTGAAATGGTGTGCCCTGGGGATTCTACTGATGTAACCCCAATGTTCCATTTCTTAATTTATATAGTGAGCCCTGCATTCTTTAAACAACTGAGCACAGCTCTTAGTTCTTCATTGTGTACCTTTTCAGATGTACCATAAATCAGTGTGTCATTTTGAAAGCACATCTGATGGTAGGTAGAAGACAGATCGAGAGCATTAGAGAACTTAGCATCATGTATAATACTCATCATTTCATTTATTTCTAGAAGACAATGTCTGTATACCCATTTGTTTGAGTTCAGATTGCTTAAATCAACAAACAGCCGAATTTTATCACCCCCTTTTTTTGTGGTGATTACAATGGGGGCAAGCCATTTCGAACTTTCAATCTTTTCTACGAGTTCCTGTGTTTCTAATTTGTCTAGCTAGTTTTTTAATGGAATTCTCTATAATAAAGGAACAAGACAAGTCTTGTGAATGACTGGTAAGGCATTGGCCTTTAACTTAAATTTATGCACAAAATATGTGAGCAATCCTAATTTTCCAGTAAATACTTTAGGGAAATCCTCACAGACATGCATGCTGGTGACAGAACTATCAACTAATAAGACCTGCTCTTCATTATTAGGATCTAGATTTATACCCAAAACCTTTTGGTGCTTTCTACCTAAAAGGTTAGAGTCTTGTTTGATGGCATAAGATTTGCCTACAGTAGACCTCTCATAAAATCTGCTAACATTTTTAACATTCTTTCTAGGGGAATGAGGTGCTTGTTGTATCCCCCTGGGCTTATGTCTGCAGGTTCTCAATTGTATTTTTTCTCCACAAACATCCTATTGAATGTATTGTGGTCAATTAAGGTGTATGGTGAGTCAGCAAATACACTGACATTAATGCCATCAAGAGTGATATTGCCTATGAGGTAACTCACTAGATTGTCATCTTCTTAAGATTTTACTTGGAATAGCATTTTCATTTTTCCTTCCTCACCAAATTCTTCTGTTGAATTTATAATATGTATGTTTTTATTCTCAGATTCTTTACAGACCTTACTGAAATGACCTCTCTTGGAACTTTGTCTACAGATTACCCATTGCAGGGCACTTGGTATTATTGGCTAAATGATTGGTGTTCCTACACCTAAAACATTTCAATCTCTATTTGTGGTCTAGATTTTTACAGTTTTACATCACATATTTTACAAACTTCATTTGTATCTGAAAGTTTGTTCACCTCATTGCCCTCGTTTAGGTTTTATTGGTTGTCTTAATTTCTTAAATACATATAGGTGCTTATTCAATGCTTTTGGCAATGTCAATAGCTTCATTAAGATTAGGGTTACATGTTAGTAATTTGCTTAACATATAGGGTTATTAGTGCATCTAACTAGTTGGTCCCTAATAAGGGACTCTGTCAAAAGATCAAAGCCACACATAGCTGATAATCCTCTGAGCACAGCTATGTATGTTGCCACATTTTCACCTTTACCTTGTACCCTGCAAAAAAATTGTATCTTTCCAATACAATATAATTTTTTTCCTTGAAGTGACTTTCTAAAATGTTCAAAATATATTGCAATACATCTACCTCATCATGCTCCCCTTCACCTTCTGCTTTTTTTATCCAGGGCTCCCATGGTAGGTCTGGTTCCCCAATCTCAATTAAAAAGGTGGGGAATGGTTCATACTGCCTGCAGACATATTGAACAGGGCAATTGAAGATAAGTAGGAGGAGGAAGACTACTGTGGGATATATATGAGAATATAATATATAAGGGTGACCAGAAGTGGTAAGATGTCTGAGAAACAACAACAAGCAAATAAAAATGGTACATAATAGGAACAACAGTTAAATAATACAAATAGTTAGATTTAAGTTTCAATTGCACCGACGTCCTGAAAAGCAGAACCCACCAAGAGGGAGCAGAACAAAAGTGGTGGAATCAATACAGCAGTGTCCTGTAGAAACTGTAGGTGATGAGCTATACCAATGATCCACCTATAAAGCTGCGTGGGAGACAGGCAGGAGGAATAATGGTAGCGGAGATCAGGAGTGGCAGCCCGTAGAGAGAGAGAAGGAGTACTTCACTCCAACACAAGCAAACTGGATGTACAGGAAACTGCTCACCTAATGGATAATTTGTGACAGCAGAGAAAAAAACTTGATGCCCATGAACGAAAGAATGCCACTTCCACACAATGAGATGAGGAATCAGTTTTGCAGAGGTGAGGCCACACAGCTGCCTCAGCACAGCATTCTATCCTTGTCGCCAGTGTAGTGATCACGGTGACCAAAAGATGAGAGGTCCAGAAAGAGGTAAGTGAATCTTAAGTAATTATTAACCAGAAGAATGTGTCTCCAGTCTTGCCTGATAGGAATCTCCACTCTAGATATCAACATCAACTTCAAATGGAATGTACCAAGATAACTGTGAAGGGAGGAATGGGAAAGAGAGAATACACATAGAAGAGAGGAATAGGGAAAGAAGAGAAGGAATTTGAAAAAGGAAATAATTATAACCTATAAATTACAAGACCCAAGTTACCAATACTACTGGTATCAGTAACTCCGGAGGTGGGGAACATCCAGACCAATTTTAGGGGTACTCAAATAACGGATTCAGACAGCCATTCTAAGATTATTACAAATTCCGATGTGCTAATTTTGTGAGGATTTGTAATTTTAGGATGTGAAATTAACACTCTATTCTGAGATTTGCTGTATGGAATGGAAAGGTACCTTGGACACCAGTGTTTCTGCACCAATTACCAAAGGTGGTTCTGAATTCCTGACTTTTGACAAGACAATTTCTGAATTTGGAAACATTAGTAATGGATGTGGTAATATTGTAATTATTGATTGAGCTAATAACTTGTATTTCCAGCCACATACCGATATGACCCCAATGTGGGATTAGAGGTTAAATAGAATAATTGACAATTTCAGTGGAATGGAATAGTACATTTTTCAGTATTGGTGTTTATTCTTGACTTTAGTTGTGAGAGGCAGTCATTTCAAATTCCCCTTGATACATCACCAGATAATCCACATAATTTGGTTCAGGAAAGTAAACAGCAGATAATGACTGAGCATGGAGCAAGCATTTGCCTGTGTGTGTGTATGTGTGTGTGTGTGTGTGTGTATGTGTGTGCTTGTGTGTGCATGTGTGTACATGTGTTTGTGTGTGTGCGTCTGTCTTAAAGTAGATAATGTTATATTTTTTAGTTTGGAGCTCTTTTATTGAGATCCAATGCACAATTTCAGTATCAATAAATATATTTAGAGCAGTGGGTGGCGAGCACCCCCAAGAGAATAACAATTTATGTCTAGAGTGTGGGGTCTATGAAAAAATGGCCTGAATTAATAAGTGATTGTGTGGAAACTGTTTGGACAAAATATCGGATGAAAAATATCAAGATACAGAACTATCATGTCAAGAATATTGGAACTCTAACTATATGATGGACAGGATTATCAAAGGTAAAAGTATTGTTTTTAGTGTTGCTTTTATTATCGTTGTGAAAAATACCAATGTAGGAAATATCATTGTATATAATAGTGTTGTTTTGTGTTAATTAGTATGTTATGTGTTGCATTTATTTTTATTATATATGTTTTTGTTCATTAGTTTTTAGGTTTTTTAAAAGTATTTTTTTTAAAGGTATTATTGTTTTTAAATAATTATTGAAATATGTTTTAGTAGCATGATGTTGGGTTCTTAGGGGATAATGGTGTAGAATAAAAAAGATTACATTCAAGTTTTTAATTTAATAATTTTCAAGATATGCAAATTATTCTTGGGAATTTTTAAATATATTTTATTATAATAATATTTTCTAACTAATAACATGTTATATTAACTAATATACATGTTATTTGCATTTATTTAATTATTTTTTATTTATGTTGTTTGAATATATACATTTAAAAGAAATGGTATTCAGTAGTAAATGTGCTTTTATTGGATGTTTACACCCAAAATAATTTTTTATTACATTTTAATAGTTGAAAAAATACTTAGATAATTAAAAAAAATATATTTATAAATTAAGAAATTTAGAAATGTTATCATTGTTTTATAACATTTGTATTGATAATTTTATTTGAAATTCATGTAATTCTATTTTTAAAAGTGTAGGAATGGCAGGAAGTAAGAAAAAAGATATTGAGATTTTACATCAAATTTATACTTTGCAGATTTAATTATATGAAAGTTAGTAGTTTAAAAAAGTGTGTTTTAATGGAGTGGGAATAGTAAATGTTACCCCTTCAGTGTTTAATACTTTCCCCAAGTTGGTTTAGTTTGGAGTGGGAATAGTTATGTCACCCCTTTCGTGTCCAACTCTTTCCTCAAGTTGGTTTAGATTGGAGTGGGAATAATGAATGTCACCACTTTAGCATCAACCACTTTCCCCAAGTTGGTTTAGGTTGGAGTGGGAATAGTAAATTTCACCCCTTTAGTATCCAACATTTTCCCCAAGTTAGTTTAAGATTGGAGTGGGAATAGTAAATATCATCCCTTTAGTGTCCAACACCTTCTTCAAGTTCGGATACATTGTAGTGGGAACAGTAAATGTTACTCCTTTAGTGCCCAACACCTTCTTCAAGTTAGTTTAGATTGGAATGGGAATAGTAAATGTCCCCCCTTTAGTGTCCAATACTTTCCCCAAGTTTTGTTTAGAATGGAGTGTGAATAGTAAAAGTCAGCTGTGTAGTTTCTAACACATTACCCAAGGTGGTTTAGATTGGAGTGAGAATAGTAGATGTCACCCTTTTCGTGTCCAACACTTTCCCCAAGTTGGTTTATATTGGAGTGGGAATAGTAAATGTCACCCCTTTAGCATATAACACTTTTCCCAAGTTGGTTTATATTGGAGTGGCACAACATGTGCCCCCTGCATGCACCCCCATGCACAGGGCCAAGAGGGAGCCCTGTAGGACCCCCTTTCTTTCCTCACCACAAGCAGTCATGGAGCAAGAGCCTCCATGAGACCGCTGGTGGTAAGGAAAGTTGTAATATGCTTGGCGGTGCCGCAGGACACCACCAAGCATACTGCACACCTCAGACCGCCTTGCCACCGCACGGGATCTCTGATCCCTGGCAGTTGTGGCGATGCCATGGAGGACCCACCACCAAAGTTGGTAATCTGCCGTCAGACCGCCGGTGCAGCAGTGGCCGGTTCACCACCACTGCACCATCATGAGTTTGGCGCTCCTCGGACCGCCAAACTCAGAATTAGGCCCTTAGTCTTGATATATTAAATTCCACTTGGGGATTTTACCCATCACACCTCACCGCCAATTTAAATTGGTACACTAGTGATAGTGACAGGTTCTGCCCTTTCTGTCCACAGGTGGCATAAATGGTTGAGCATGTCATTTTTTTGTCCAAAGTACCAAGTTATTAGAAGGAAGTAGGTTTTCCAGTCTGTTGTAATCTGGGAACTAGGAATGTTAAGAGTTGATAGCAGTCAACACATTGTGTTTCCTGTCTCACAATTTTTAATGTGTATGTGGAGGCTCAGGGGCCAATTACGAGTTTCGCAATAGTCCTGCGGCACCACCATCGCTGCATCCGCAGGAGGACTGCAAAGCCTGTGGTGTGCCCACCCACCCCCCAGATTCAGCATTGAATCCAGGTCAGGCGGGTGGTGCTGCGGCAGTCTCACAGCAGAGGAGCCTTAACAGCCGACTGTGCTGTGACAGCATCTGCAGCACGTTCCTGCATGGTGTGGCATGCACTATGGCATGCATGCCACACTGTGCAGGAACAAGGGTGCAAATCCAGGGGGACACAACATGTGCCCCCCACATGCACCCCCAGGAGTTGCAGAGGGACCTAACAGGGGGCCCTGCTGGATTCAGATTACCGAGGTGGCACACATTCTGGCCACAACCCACATTACGTTATACTAGCATGGGAGTGTGGGACCCCTCACATCCCCACATGGCGGCTACAGCCGGGATATCATAGGGGAGGCCGTCAGTGAGTACTTCACACATAACACTGGGACTGCCTCGTCCATCATGGTGGAGTGGGCCGCCATGAAAGTTACACTTCGTAGGAGGTGTCTGGCATTGGGTAGTGGCATGAAGAGGCAAATAGAGTTGGAACTGCTAGTAGTGGAAAAGGACCTATTGGCATTAGAATGTCGTGCTATAGAAGACGCTCCAGACTCCACCCTGTTATCTGAGATGTTTAAAAAACACACAGAACTCCTTGAGTGTCAGCGGTGCTTAAACTTTGCGGCACATTCAGCAGCCGCACATGCAAAGGCTGATCGATCCGGGCCCTTACTGGCCTGGTTGATCAAACAAGAGCAAGCTGTAGGACCCACCACTGCAATACAGTCGCCGGAAGGCAGACTTAAGTACACACAGCATGAAATTCATAACGAGCTAACCACGCACTTTACCAAGCTATACAGATCGGCCTTAGACGTCCCTGTGGCAGACATACATTCCTTTTTGGATGGACTCACTTTCTCCACTGTCACAGCCGAACAGCGTAGAGAATTAGATACACCGCTCATGCTGAAAGACGTGAGAGGTACAATGCGAGCGCTGCCATCTGGCAAGGTCCCAGGACCTGATGACTTTCCCCATGAATTCTACAAGACATATGCTGAACTTTTAAGTCCGCAACTGCTGGGGGTGTACATGGAAGCATCAGAAGGCACCCCCTCCCAACCTCTCTGACTGAAGCAACCTTGATTACACTTCTGAAACCGGATAGGGACCCCACATACACAAGTGCCTACCGACCCCTGGTGATGCTAAATGGGGATTACAAGGTACTGGCAGGTATTTTAGCAGGTCAATTGGGGCCCATCATTGCGCTTCTGGTCCATCAGGATCAGAATGGCTTTGTTCCGGCTCGAAACACCACTCTAAATATTTGCAGGCTTTTTCGAGTAATGCGCAGCGCTACGGCGGCTTGGCCGGCGTCAGGCTGCCTGGTCTTGGACCTAGAGAAGGCCTTTGACACTGTGGAGTGGCTTTATATGTTTGCCGTGTTGTAACCGTTTGTTTTGGGCCCTACTTTTTGAGTTTAATCAAACTATTGTATGGAACACCTTCTGTACTTCTCCCGTTAGGAACTTTATTTTCAAGGCCCATACCAATTGGGAGAGGGACTAGACAGGGGTGCCCCCTTTCCCCACTAATCTTTTCCCTGGCTATAGAGCCCCTGGCCATGGTGTTGCGGCATTCAGCAGTGCATTGGGGTATACAGTTGGGACGAGAGACACACACCATTTCGCTTTACGCACATGATATCCTGCTTTACATAAGGGACCTGCAGCCAATACCCCCAATCATCCCTGATACACTCAAGCTTTTTGCTATGCTATCAGGACTGGGTGTGAATTGGGGGAAATTATGGTTATTTCCTTTTGCTCCTAACACAGACAGTCCCCAACTGGTGGTGGATGGTACATTGGTGTCCTGGCAGCCGGTTGTGTTTCAGTACCTGGGTGTAAGGATTTACCATAATGACCGGGACCTCCTGGATGGTAATCTATCCAGAGCGATTGCAGCTTTAAGATCCCAAATAGATTCTGAAAAACGCTCAACCTATCTGTCGCTGCTAAGGTAGCACTTATCAAGATGGTGATGCTGCCCAGATTGCTATATTATTTCCCCAACCTTCCGATATACTTACCGGTGTCATTTTTTCGACCGCTGGAGGGGATAATGAGAGACCTCATATGGAGTAATACGCGCTGTAGGGTGGCGCTAGTTAAATTATACTTACCTCAAGCACAGGGTGGGTTAGCTCTGCCCAACATGGAACACTATTATTTGGCGTCTCAAATACAATGGGTGGCAAAATGGGTGGCGGAACTGCACCTTACAGATACAGCGGAGTGTGATCCCCGTACACATTGGACAGACTCCTTTTTATTTTTCACCCATGCACTAGGCCACATACTTTGCTTCCCCTTCTGGTGCTGTTAGCTCAGAATGCTTCCATAGAGCTCTGCATCTTGCCAGGCATGTCACGCCTCATGCACCCATAATCCCGCTACTGGGTATGCCAAGGAGGGGGGCAGGGTTAGAACGACAAAACTTACGGACTGGCATGCTGCTGATATACACACGTTGGGAGACCTATATGCGGGGGGTATGTTGCGGCCCTTCCTTTCTCTGACTGAAGAAGGCGTTCATCCTGGCCAATTTCTAGATAATGTCTCTTGGATAGCCAAGTTGGGTTGTCACTGGGGGAATATCTCGCAGGAACTCCAGACGCACCTCTTGATGCAGTGTATACATGTAATGGGTATGGGACGGCACCTGATAAAATGGTTTGCAGAATCAATTTGTGAACACACTTTGGCCGACTTAACACCCCTGCGTAATAGATGGGAAGCAGACCTGACGCGACCCTGTACACCTAAAGAATGGGCTATGGTACTAGAGAGTCCCAGACATATTCCCAGAAATGCAAGATTCAGGCTGATTCAATTCTATATCACTCATAGAGCATATCTATCCCCAGATAAAATCAATAGGTACTTTAACAGAGTGGATACTTGCTGCCCACGCTGCAACCTGATAGACGCCGATCTCCTACATATGTTGTGGTCATGCCCCAGGTTACAAAACTACTGGCATGGAGTGATACAACTGTTGAACACAAGCACAGATAGGGCTTTGCTGAGTACGTGGGAGGCCTGGATCATAGGGATATTTCCCAGAGATAAGAAACACAAAGCCTCTTCTAGGTTCTTAGACCTGGGTTTAGTGGTGGCCAAAAGACTTGTCACACGTGATGGAAAGCCAAAGACCCCCCCACCGCTTAAAGCCTGGACACAATCTATGCTGAACTGGGCTAGGGCTGAGACTGTCTCGTTGATGAGGGAGGACACGCTAGGGCTGCGTAAGTACCCCATTTCAACAGCTTGGAACACAAATCCTGACGGCGCTCCAAGTAGCAATAACTCCGGATGACCCCCTAGACATTCCTACTGCTAACTAATCTAACCTGCACATACTTTGTAGTATAACCTGGTGATGGTGTGGTCTAGAACACACAACACACATTATGCACACTGACCCAGCATGCAGTAATATGATCCTAATGCAGATACAAACTCACCTGTGTAAATGGCAGCATTGTAGTAGGTATGGACCGTCTCCCCTCACCTTAGCCTACCCTGTCCTCCCTTCATTTTTCTTATGATTTTTTCGTTATAAGTTTATATTGTAATATACATGGTATTTGATCACTAATCCTGGCACCACGGCATGGCCGAATGGAGTCACTAGAAATACGCATGTAAAACAAAATTGTATGTGAAACAAGGCCCCTGTAATCTGTTTATTTATGGAAACGACAGCCAGTCATGTTATTTACTTGATGTATTGGTTGTGAGTTATTATGCTGTACAAATTTGGATAACATAATTATTTTCTGATTATATTTTGGGATATAGCCTGGAAAATTTGATTTCTATATATGTTTACTGGTTCTGCAAATAATTTGTAAGTTGTAACATGCATTGCATATATCAAAATCTAATAAACAGATCAAAAAAAAGGGGGCCCTAACCCTCAGTTTCCTCTCCACAACCCTTTTCATGGCAGGCTCACGGCTGTGAAATGGGTGGTGGACAGATACATCGTAATACATTCGGCAGTGCCGCAGCGGCACTGGCAGCATATTGCTGGCCTAATCAGCTGCGCCACTGCCATGGGATACTGGATCCTGGATCCAGGTGGAGGCATCCTGTGGCGGTCCGACCGCCACACTCAAAATACTGTGGGCAGTCCCACAGTGGTGGCACTGGTCAGACTGCCACCGCAAGTACAGCGGTCCTTAAGACCGCCGTACTCGTAATGAGGCCTTAGACAGAACAAAATTTCAAGTTAATAGTTTAAGTTTTACTCAGAGCTGCTTCCTTTTAAGCAATACTTGTTGATACTGTTCTTTAATCATATTAACTAGTTTTGTATGTAATGTCTCATGTCTGACTGACTTTATAGTTTTTATGAATTGAAGAATGCAAAGCACTATGTCAAGTTTGGTTCATCTGCTCTATGAAATGTTTTTTTTTTACTAATGTTTTAATTGTTTTATTTTTTTTATTTATATTTATGTGGTGTGTTGTTAATATGCTCTTTTATGGCCTTTGTGCGGAAATAAAGATTTATTACAATTGCTTACAATGTTTTCACATTATTTTAACTTTTTTAAATTAGTGTAAATTAAATAATTGTATATATTCTATTCTATTATTTAATTTATACTTTACAATTTGAATAACATTTTTTTACAACATTGTTTGAGAAGTTTGACATTTTAAAAAATGTATTACATTTTCTTTAAATTTAATAAACATTTTTTCTATATTTCACATTGATTTCTTTGGGGAGATAGTGTTTTTTCCAGTTTCATTTTTACCACTACCTTCTTTTTTGTATTCTATATGTGTTATGTCAGGTCATTTTTCTAGGAACCAAGTCGCGGTTAGGTGCTGCTGTTCGTCAGGACAGGTAGGTCCTTTTTATAAGTTTTTTCTAAGGGTTTTGAGGGTAGGCGGGCTTTAGGATGCATGTTTTAAAGTTGGGTACAGTGTTGTTATAGTGTTTTTTGTATATTTAGATGTGTTTTGCTCTGTTTTGTTTTGCATTCTTTTTAAATGTGATGTGAATGTATGAAATTTTTATATTAAATTATGTTATGTTATTTATATTTTGATGATTAAGGGCCTGATTATGACTTTGGCGGTCTTACCGCTGGACCGCCACCATGGCGGTTTGAGGAAGACCGACAAGCCTTTGGCATTCCCACCCACCGGATTACTACAGTAATCCAGGGCTGGCAGTGCGGCGGCGGCTGTGTCATAGTGGTAGGAATGTTTGGCTCATAGGAGAGCCTAAAAAGCATACTGCCGCTATGACAATGCCACCAGCACGTCCATACACAGTGTGGCATGCACCATGTCGTGCATGCCACACTGCGCACACACGACTGTGCACTTTTGGAAGGGCACATTATGTGTCCCCCGCATGCACCCCCATGGGTAGATTAGTGCGGGGACCTGTTGGGGTCCCTTTACATGCCTTTCTGCCAAGCATTTCATGGCAGGGTCCCCTCGAGAAATACTTGGTGGAAAGACAGGCCATAATCTGCTCAGCAGTGCCGGCATTGCACTGCTGCAATTCCTGCCTTCTTTCCCCACTGCCGTGGGATCCTAGATACTGGTGGTGGTCTTGTGGCAGTCCCACCACCACCATCATAATTGGGCGGGAGGCTCAACATGATGGCGGTGATAGGACCGCCCCAGGAACGCAGCACTCTTAATTAAGCCCTGAGTGTTGTGTATTTGTATATTTGGGACTGTGGGTGGGTCTTTAATGTTTATTTTACAGGTTTTTGTTCCCAAACGATTTCTATGGGAGTTTACATTTTTTTTAAGGAAATCTGTTGTGGTTTATAATAAACCAATGGTTTTTACTTAGATTTTCTTTTTTTGGGGTTTCCTGGAGCGGTTCTTTTTTCTAAATACTTTTTAGTTTTTTTATGCAACCTACAGATTTTTGATTACTTTGAGGGATTTCAATTGGATTGTTCTTATATTTGTTTTTTGAGGGAATTTTTGCTTTTAGATTTTATCTTTTTAGTGGATTCCTATTTTTAATAATGTGGGGATGGAGAAAGATCTGTAGTTACAAAACAATAAGTTTTATTCCTTACTTTGTGGTGGGAAATGTGATATATTGTTTATGCTATGTGTATGTTATCTTTATGTGCAATTGTTTGAACATGTGTTTTATTTCGTTGTATTTATTTGATGTTATGAATTGAATTTGTGTATGTTTTTAGGTGGATTATTGTTCTATTTTTTTAAATATTCATTTTATATACTTTGTTATATAGGTGTTTAAAAACTTGGTGATTTGATATAATTGTTTCACTGAATAAAATATATATGTTCATATTTTTAAAAATAAAAACGATTTGATTTTGTGGTTTATAGTTTGTTTTAGTTTTTGTGGTTTTTGGTAGGTTCATATTTAATTTATAATATGCTTCTGGCTATCATTTCTAAGTAATGTAGTCCTTTGTTATTCAAGAAGAGTTTGACTTTAAATTGTAGCATGTAGTACATTCTTTTAGTGTGTTTGCTTAGTTTAGTGCCAATTTGGGTAACAGACTGCTCTATTCTTAGTTCTTGGTAGCTTTGCTCTTTTTGTAATGCTTTAATAAGTCTATTAGGGGCCTAAGTTTGTCTTCATTTGTATGTAGAAAGAGCTTTCAATTAGTAAATTATAGTGGTTGATACCTTTGTGACAAGAACGTTGGCTAGTGCTATAATCTTTTTGATTTTGAAAATGAATTGGCTGTTAGTTGAGTATTCTACACTTAGGCCCTGATTTCGGGTACGCCGGTCCCAAGACAGCTGTACCTGCGGTGGTGGTCCAACCACCACCTCCTCGCCTGTCTGACCGCCCAATTACAGCAAAGGTGGTCAGACTGGCAGAAGATCGCTGCCACCACAAGGATCCTGGATACCACGGTGGCAGCGGTGGGGAAAGATGCAGGAATGGAGGCGGTGCCGATGCCGGCACGGCCATGCCTATTCTGACTGTCCTTTCTGCCGACCTTTTCATGGTGGATACGCCATGAAAAGGTCAGCGGAAAGGCATGGAAGGTGCCCCAAACAAGGCCCCTGGGCGTTTTAGCCCATTGAGGATTGTGGCTGGGGGCACATGTTGTGCCCCCCTATGCATGCACTGTTGTGCACGCACTGTGTGCCATACACGACATGGTGCATGGCAACAGTGTGCGCAGAATAGAGCAGGTGCTGCAGTGTGGCAGCATTGCCTTCAGGCTCACTCTGTGAGCCTCAGCATGGCATTGCCGCAAGACCGCCGCATACCGACTTCCGGCCCGGCAGTTAACTCAAAATGCTGTGGTCAGGATGCCGCCGGCTTTGCGACTTTCTCCCAACTGCCGACGCTGCGGCCTGACTGTCTGAGAACCAGGGTCAAATTTAGGGCCTTAGTGTAGATTTTTGGAGGTGTTGCCATATACTTTGATTAAAATGATAGTAACATCCTTGTATGGCTGTGTGGGGTAACATTTTAGAATTGTTTGAATCCTAGCTTGTTCAAAGTCTATGACTATTTTGGGGGGTAGTCGTTTTTTGCAAGCTGTTTTATATTATTTAGGAGTTTATAATAGGTGCTGCTTTGTTTGGTAGTAAAGCATATACAAAAGGGATATTGGTGTTTTTATATTCACTATGTACGGTGTATATTTGAGTGAATGGCTTGAGAGATATTTTGAAGGTCCCATCTATCATCCAGGTTTGGCATTGGGTAAGTTTCATTAAGTTGTTTGATGTATAGAAAATAAAGATTTGCTTTTCATTATTTAAATTGTCATGTTAAAGGAAGGGCACCTTTGTGGGACAGAGCAAAGGGTCCGTAATCGACGATGTATTTGTTTCAAGGCCCTTGGGGAAAATGGTAAAAGATGGGGGAGGGACACCTGCTCTGGTGACCACAACCCCATTGTTCGTGATATGCTAATACCCACAGGGAACAAGAATACAAATAAAACAGGTTTCATTTGATTAAGTACCCAGGACAAAGGGCTCACAATTAAATGGTTCATTAGGGCAAATCTGAGTGTGCTTATGGATTTACTACTCATACTAGACTCACCACCAGCGGGGGTTCTGGAGAGGTTCGAATCTCTAAATAATTCAGCCAAGCAGATCATATATAGTCTTTCCGGTACCAGAAGAATGGCTAAAAATGGGTGGTATGACGGTAAATGCAGAGCCTCTAACCGGCGATAAGAAATGTCCTTAACGCCCAGCCAAGGAGTCAGGAAGATGTTAACCTTGCCCAAGTCCACTACAAACTGGCCATCATGGAGAGGAAACAAACCCTGAAAGTAGAGATATGGGATCGTCTGATGATCAGCTGTCAAATGGGAGATTCTAAAGGATCATGGGAGATTGTAAAGGGGAGATAATGGTCCCCAGGTACTCCAGATGATATTGGTACCACATTAACCCCAGAGCAGTGATGGCTCATTTCACAGCAATGTATTCAATGGGAGTAAGAGGGCCAGTAAATGATGCAGAGGAAACATCTAAGTTCCCACTGGATATTAGGTTCAAGCATAAGGAAGTTAGCTCTGCCATACATGTTAGCCCTTCTAATAAGGCTCCTGGCCCCTATGGACCTTTACAAGTTGAACATCCTATTTTGGGCACTGTCAATTACGAAGGAGGTAAATGCAGCTGCTATATAATGTATCCCTAAGGCATAGAAAGTTGCTACAATTGTAGCCGTATTCAAAAAATTAAATAGGCAGGACCCAAACTGTTACAGGCCTATCTCCCTGTTGAATTCAATTATAAAAGTGGCAGGCAGAATTATTCTGAACCGAATAGATGAGTAAGTGCAGCTTAAAAACATTCTTAGCCCTGTCCAGTATGGGTTTAGAGAGGGTAGAGGTACAATGGAACAATGCCTAAACCTTCATTTTGTGATTGGAATATTCTTTGTGGCCAAGCAAGGTGCTATTTAATTAGCGTTTATGGATCTGAGCAGCACCTTTGACTGCGTTAACCGGTCGAAAATGTGGAATCTATTGGCTGACTTAGGAATGCCTCAATCTCTGTTGGTTTTTTACGAGCTTTGCATACAGATATTGCTGCTGCTGTTGGGTATGGACAGGAGGGTGAATGCACAGAATGTATACGTTTCCGACAAGAGGTCAGACAGGGCTGCGTGTTGCAGGCTCTTTTATTTTCATTATATATTAATGTTTTGAACAATTTATGTCTCTAAATGGGAAAGACATGCCAAAGGTTAACGCTGTTTTTGTCCTGTCCCTGCTATATGCAGATGGTGCGGTTTTGTTATTGCACGCTCCAAGCGGTCTGAGGGTTTCGGTGGACCTGTTTGTTAAATTCATGGATGAGATCGAACTAGATACCAATATGTCTAAAGCTCATTTTATGGTCTGTGGGAGACAGCCAAATAAAATGAGGCCACTAACTGTTAAAGGGAAGTTTATTTTAAGGGTTAGTTCCTTCCCATATTTGGGTGTCACCTTTGACCAACAAATCACCTGGTCTCCCTGTTTAGCTGGTAGAAGCCAGCAGTTTAATCAAGCCTGTGGTGTTCTGTTTAGGTTTTCGCAGGTGATTGGTAGTAAGCCAATAATTCCCTTGCTCCACATCTACAGAATGAAATGTTTGCCGGTTATTACTTATGTTGCCGCCATCTGGAGATATCGTAATTGTATATGAATACAACAGGATGAAAACAGGTTCTGCAGGAAACTGCTTAGAGCGGGTCCAGCTAGCCCTAGTTCTTTTATTCATGATGAGCTGGGACAGGGGTATGTTGAAGATTATGTCAAATTAGCCCCACTGCTCCTATGGGTATCAGTATTGAGCGGGGAACACACAACCTTTAATAGGGAAGTGATCCAGGATTGTTTGAACTGTGACCATGAACATAAAATCCTGTGGCTGTCTTATATTAAAAATGTAGCTATTAGGCTGGGAGTGGGACGCCCTGACTTGTACCAAGCCCCCCAGACTATCACCAAAAGTGATGATAGGAAGGTCAAGGAGCTGTTTTAAAAACAAGCTGTGAGGAGAAGGTAATCTGCGGCTCTAGAAAAGCCGATCATGTGAGCCTGCCAGATCATCCAAACTAGAGATGGCCCTATCTTCCCCAAGCCGGAATTCTTTGGAAGAGATTTCTTCTCTCCAAATTCCGAATGGGCGCGATACGATACATGTTATGTTTTCCACCAAGGCAATTCCACCCAAACTCTATGTTAATTGGCCATTGTGACAGCAGTTCACTACACACTTTGGACCATTTAATTCTTTTCTGTAAAATGAATGAACTCACCCAAAGAAGATATCTGTTGCCGATCTTAAGGGCCCTGGATTTTTATCAATATAGGCCAGCTTTTCTGTATCTCCAGATTCTTACTGATCCTGCTGTAACAACTGCTGCTAGGTAATTTTTAAAAGCACTTTGTATTTGAATGGCCCCTGGTTCAAGTTTAATCATGTAAATAATAGCTGTATGAAATGGACTTATACCCTGCTTTTATGTGATTTAATTCTGTTTTATGATCATTTTGAAGGTTTATGTAATAATCTATCTCTTATTACTGTGATATACAAGCTTTTATATTGATGAATTTTTTATGTACTTTTATGCTTATTAATTAATAATCGAATAAAGATATTTCAATCAATCAATCAATAGTTCCTCATTATGTGTTATTTTTAAATGGTCAGGTATTATGTCTTGGTATGTTCTTGGGACAGGTTGGGTATCGCAAGTGGCTTTTTTTGTGCTAGCAATTAAGCGTTTTAAAGTGGGGATAGGTGGTAGTTGGCGTATTACATGTATGGGGACTTTGGGTAATACCTCTTTCAGGATTTTTCTTGTAGGTTCCTGGGAGTTAGTGCTTGCCTCTCATATCTTGTAAGAATTCTCAAACTTCTATTTCTGTAATATTTGGTGGGGTGGTTGTACTCTTTTACATTTATTACAAAATTATCTTTTATAATATTTAGTACTTTTCCTTTTTGTGGTTTCTTTTGATACACTTTCTTGGCTGTAGGTGTAGCCAAAATAGTTTAATAATTGTTTCCATTCCTGTGAAGTTATATATGTAGCCTCTTCAGTCATTGTATCTGTAAATAGTTTAACAGTATAAATGTATTATAAATTGACTTTTGCTTCCTTGTTATTAATATTTTTTTAACAGAAGATTTGTTAACTGATAAAATATTGTATCATTTTGTAATACATACATACATACATGTATATGAATATATTTTTTATTTATTTTAGTATTAAGTATTTATTAAAACTACATCTTATAGTTTATGTTTAAATTAGATTATATATAGTTGTTGGTTTTATATCTGCTTGGTAATTTTTATTTTATGTTATTATTAGTTTAAATTTAATGTATTTAATAATTGTTTAATTATTTATTTAAACAAGAAGGAGGAACTGGCTTTTTGTTTAGAGGACTAGCTTTTTTAATGAACAGTGATCAGCTGAAAGGAAATATTTATGGCTACAGTTTATTTTTCTCATGCTATAGGTCATAACAGGAAATATAGAATCTCTGTATGTTGCTACTCTTTATAAGATACAGCATTGCAACAAATTGCTTACTGCTTGTTGTTTCTGCTTTTATTCTTCATGTTTGCAACCGTACTATGTATTTCCAATGATGGAACAATACCCTACAAATGTAAGAGGTTTTTGGGAAGAGTGATGTAGTAACCATGTATTACAACATAAGGAATAAACTACTCTTGCTTTACAAGGATATTAAAAGTAACCAAGGGGTTCCATGACTTTATAAAGGAAGTCAAACGTGCCCTTTTTCCTCCATATGGTCAAGGAACTCATTGGTGACTTCCAATATTCTTATAACGCACGTAAGAGGGTAATTTATCCTACATATGTTGAAAAAAGATCATGACTGATTCTTTATATTTGATTACCCTTGATACTTGACATAGCTTAGGAGTCCTTCAGTCTACTATGGTAAATCTTTTACCAAAATTATTTTAATCCCTTCATGCTTGTATTTAGTCAAAAAGTCAACGCGACAGGCCATCTTTTTACCTACTTCACATGTATTTGTTTTATTGAAGGAGGTGGTTTTATAGCATGCTACACGCCAACTTAAGGCAACTAATGGAATCGCCGTGGGGGGATGGTTCCTTGTGTGGTTGGTGCCCTAACTGCAATTATCCTAGCCCCTCCTATTCCCCGCAACTGGAGTCTGACAAAAACAAGCAGACACCTTCATGCCCCCTGGGCAATTGGAGCAACACATATTTCACAGTGTGGGATACACTCTAATGACTGCTGTAACCTGCACATTGAAAGCAATCAGTGAAACAGGCCTAGAATTCTGGGAAATGCTTTGCCAGAATTCTCGGCAATGGGCCTCTTTTACCCATGTAAGCCCTCGCTCTACTTGCCTGCCAAGCAACAAACCTGCTAGCATGCCAATAGCTTAAAGCAGGTGAGTAGCATTTTGCTGGCTCCAGACAGATGTTCTTGGTGGCCCTGTTTCCACATACCATGTGTGGATGAGCAGTAACGCCACAGAAGATTACTGCTAGTGCCACGAGGAGAACCAGTGCCATCCTAGACATTACTGATCCAAGCAGACTGGTTGCTTCTGTGCCAGTGGATTGCTCTCTGCACTGGAGGTCACTATTGCTGCTGGAGAGACAATGGAGAAGCAGAGCAGTAGCCCTGCAGCAGGGAAAAGTGGAGCATGAGGAGGCCACCAGGAGAAGAGAACTCACTCTAAGCTGCCTGCCAGTCACAGTAGTGGCAAGTAATATGTGTTTAGCATGCAACAGTGACCAGGAAGCATTACCCCCAAAAATGTTAAATATATAGCTGGCAAGTTTTTAGATTGCTTATTTGTGACATTTTCATGTTTTTAGAATGTTTTGTGTGACATTTCCTTTCTTTCTGAGTGACACTTGGTGTGACAGTTTATGGCACAGAGACGAAAACCATTAAGCTCATGAAATTAGGTTCATTTCTACCTATGTTGCAAAGGTATGGTTCAGACCTGGCTTTTTTCTCCCATAAATCTTTACTGAATATTCCTTACTTAATAACATCGTAGTTGGGTCGATCAGATGAAAGGTTAATCAGAATTTGTGTATCAAAGAGGGAAAAAAAATAACCAATAGCTCAACAATTGGGTAACGAGAGTGACCCAAAACTATTACCCGCAAACCTTCATATATAGTTTGTTATTAGAGCTTATCCAAGTTCCACTTGTGTATCGCAAGACATAAACATAATGAGAGAGAGAATGAAACATGTAGGGGAGATCCAGTGATTGTTAAGTCAAGCTAGCCACGGAGATATGGTCAGGGGTGACGAGAAATATTGTTGTGTTCTGTAAATTTATCTGATGTCTGCCATATTTTCTGTCTTATCCTGTGATTACTTGGCAAATCCTCCTGGGAGTTGTGAGAGTTGAGGTATATGATCCTTTCCCATCAAGTGTGATAGGATATGGTTTTGAATGATTTCCATTCTGTGAGGATAATCTTGGTGGCAATGGTTCAGGTCATGGGTGTTAAGATGAAAAGTGATCGGTGAGGCCCATGGGCCTAGGACAACCATCGAGAATTTTAGATAATCTTTGCTTTTAATATTGTTGATACCTGGTCTTCAATCATCAATCAAAATGAGCTAAGGTGGGTGCAACTAAAGAACATATGTTCTGCTGTCCCTAGGGACAGATTGCAGTTCCAACACTTATCATTATCTCATAATTTTAATTTATGTAGTTTGATCAGTGCCCAGTGAAGTAGGTTCATAGTAAAACGTTTTGATTGTGTGAGTGAAGGGACAACCTTATTTTGCACTGCTGTGTCACAGATACTTGTCCAGTTTTCTTCTGAATGAGAGTCTGGGTTTCTAGTTGCTCAGCCCATTTCACTTGCATTGGTGTTGGTGACGTTGGGGTGGGCCTGGTTAGCACTTTGTATAATTGTGATGCAATATGTCCTGCTAAGTTCCATGGCACCAGGCGTGAGACAATGTGAGGGTGGTCAAACAGGCCTAATTTATATAATTTCGCTTTAAGTTTCATAACAGTATAAAAATCGAGATTGGTCAAGTGAAATATATATTGGAGTTCCACAAAAGAGCAGGAGTGGCGTTATCATTATACGAGTGTTTGCTTAACCCTCGACCTTTGCTAGCCTATAATGGTCGTTTCTGCTTTAATTTTTTGATTATACCATTAGGAAGCAAACGTTGAGTTAGAAATGAAGTTTGGCATGTGTTTATCCAATAGTTTCAGTGTTTTGTCAGTATCTATACATATTTGTCGAGAATGTGTTACTGTGTGTCCCGACATGGTGATGGTAAGCGATGTGGTAGGGGTCACATAGTGTGCGTTCTATATCTAGCCAGCAAGGCACCGGTAGCAGCCAGTGGGCACCTTGGGCCACCAAAATGTCAGTTTGATTGTGGTTAGAGTTCCGTAATTTGCAGCCACCTGGTGTAAAGTCTAATCGAAGGGATTAGTAAGCAATTCTGGCTTTTTGCCAGTCCACAGAAAGGTCAAAATTATTTGTAAATGGTGTTAAAGAAAGTAGGTGATAATCTCATGGAAATCATTTACGTGACAAAGCTGACCACTAGGATAATCATAATACCAAGGGTTGCAAGTTTACCCCACCATTATATGTGTTTTGGGACCCAGTAGGAGATGCGATTTTTGACATTAGATATAGTTTGGGTTTCATTATTTTGTAGTGATTCAATTAAATCACTGGTAAACTAGATATCCAGATATCAGATGAATTTCGGCTGCCATTTGAGTCCGGAATCCTCAAGGTGTGTAGGTAAGCAATGTGGATTGAGGGGTGGAACCTCAATTTGCCATTGTTTAAGGTGTACCCAGAAACCAAGGAGAACTTGTGAGTTATATTAGTGATCAGCACGTATTGCTTCCACAATTACGTCGGAGAATATAAGGATATCGTCTGCATATGCAGTGGTTTGATAGGATGTCGTACCAAAATAAAACCCTTTAATGTCTGAAGAGTTATTTAGCATGTGTAATAATGGGTCAATGGATAATAGGAAGAGTAGTGGTGACAGGGGGTAACCTTGATGTGCCCCTTGATGTAGGCTTAAGAGAGCGGATAGTGCGCCATTAATTCTGATTTTCACCATAGGATTGTCATATAACGCAATAGTAATTTTTATGCATGGCGCACCTAAGTGACGTGTATCAAGTATCAATTCCAGAAATGGTCATGAGACTTTATCAAAAGCCTTTTCCGAGTCAAGGGCAATTGGATCTGCTGGTTGTAAGGATAGTTGGGCTTTTTCAACAATGTGACAGAATGTGCATATATTGTCTCTGGTTAATCTCCCTTTAAAGAAAACCTGTTTGAGAGTTGTGTATGAGCTTAGGAATGAATGGTGCTAGTCTTTTTGCCAGGACTTTGCATAGATTTTGGGCTCCATGTTTAGGCGGGATATTGTCCGGTAATTTTTGGGTTCAGTGTGATCTTTGCCTTCTTTAGGGATCACTACGATTGGTGACTCCACTGCAGTTCCTGGGACCTTACCCAGTAATGCAAAATGTTCCAGGGTATCCTTCAAAGGTTTTACAATGGTTTTTGTCATTTTTTTATAGCATATTATAGGGAAGCCGTCTGGGCCTGGAGCTCTGCCAGATCGGATAGATTTTATTGCTTTCACAATTTCCTCCATATCTAACGGTTAATTTAATCTATTTTTCTCTGTATCTGAAATTGTTTTTATCAGCAAACAGTCTTCCCTGTTAATAACTGTCTGTGAATGGTATAGGGGCTGCATAGAAATTCTTAAAGAATTCCAGAATATCTAAGGTTTTGGTTCTGTGAGCCATCTGGGGCTTTGATGCGGGAAATTTGGTTACTGAGCTTCTTAAATTTAAGGGTTGCCGCCAGAGCCTTCCCAGCTCTGTTAAGGTATAGCAACCTCTTAGACTTCTGTGCTTGTACCCACAGGAATACCTGCTTGCTTGATATAGTGGTTTAGTCGTATTTCAGTTGCTTAATTTAATTTAAAAGGTGAGTATCCTTGGAGAGTCGAAAGGCGACTTCCTTCATCTTTGTTGTGGATGCTAAAGGCATAATTTGCAACTTTTTGGTGCTGGGCAGCTCTGCAAGGCTTCTTGGGCAGGAATGCACCACATTAATGAAATATGGTGCATTCCCGTCCTTTCTGCCTGTGCCGTGCACACATTGGTGGCTAGCACAAATGCAGGCACCCTTGCACCATGCTGCAAGGGTGTCTGCGTTGTTGGCACGATTGTTTTTGTGCAGGATGGGACACCTTCCTACACAAAATCAATCAATGGAGGTGTGTTCCTCTTTCTATGTGTGCTGCAAAATGCAGCACACATAGAAAGAGGAAAAAACAAGGGGAAATAAAGTTATTTCTCCTTGTTACACCTCCCCTGGGGAGGCGCACAGTTTTGACACATTCCCATGTTTACAGATCCTTGTAAATCTGAGAATGTGTCCAAACCTATGGGTGTTGAGCATATCTGCTTGCCAATTTTTTTAAATGTTATTAGTTTAAGTTTAATATATATATATTTTTTTAAAATAAAAAATATTTGTCCTCATCTCACCAATAAGCTTCTGCGGATCTTATGAAGCCGTGTAACGCGATCTAGGGGCCTTCCGGCTTGCCGCACTCGCTTAGGTCACCTGACCGATCCCCTTAGTGAGGGAACTTGATGTAATCATAGGACCAACTATATTAGTCTTTGGTTTCGACCCCAACTCATAAGGGGCTGCCAGATGTTTTTTGGCTTGTCCCGTTCGCCTTCATACTCCAAACGAGCCATAGCAAATGCGGCTTTAAGCCAGTCTTCTCTTTTCGGAGGAAATGCATCTTTCCACTTTTTGCAGACCTCTCTCCGTGCTAGCAATATTAGATATAATAGCAGCCCTCTGTGGGACTGCGATGCTGTCTGACCGTATAATCCATCATCCCCAAAGAAAACCAATGACAAATTCACATCAATATTGGCCTCGAATATAGCAAGAAGGGTATCACCTATCTCCTTCCAATAATTTTTTAGTTCAGGGCACTCGAAAAAAATGTGGAGGTCATTGGCTATGGGCGTCATACATCTTGGGCATTTTGGTGTTGGAGTAGGGGCAAACTTTGCTATCTTTGCTGGGGTGTAATAAAGCCTGTTAATAACAAAAAAGTGATTCTTTTTCAGGCTGGCAGGTTTAATATATTTATATAACACCTTCAGTGAGGTTTCGAAGAGAGCATCTATTGATGGTTCAAGGGGGGTTTGATTCCAGACCGTAGATAAAGATGGAATCTCCAGATCTTCAGCTTCAAATAGATGATTATACCACACAGATATTTCTTTCGTTATCGGATATACATGTTGACACAGCCTCTCTATATCCCCATTCCCCCTTACTTTATCTTTTTCTGCATCAAACCATGACACCAGCTGTAGATATTTGAATCTTGAAAACCCTATGCCGATCCTAGCCCTCAGAAATTCCCAAGGATGGATCCCCTCTGAATCTACCAATTCAGACCAGATAGTTATGCCCGCTCTCTTAATAGGTACCGCCAGACTATCTCTGAGGCAGCTAGGTGTTCCGGGTGAGTTCCAAATTGGAGCTAGATCTGAATAATAACCTATCCCCCATTTGCGTCTAACATTGTACCATATTTCCAGGGCTGCCCTCAGAACCTTCAGGCGTACTCGCTTAAAGTATTTTGGAGCCCCAAACTTATATAAGAAGGCTTCATCTCTCCCTCCTTCTTCCGTTCTTGCCATTTCTCCCAACAACCTTCCCCATGCAGATTCTTCTGGTTTCCCAAGCAGCAACCGAATGCCCTTAAACTGAAATGCTATTGCATACCAACTAATATCAGGTAAAGCCAGCCCGCCTTTAATAAGTCTACGTCTCAATTTCTTTCAGGCCAGCCTGACCCCTTTAGCTCCCCAGATAAAACTCCCGATCTTACTCTGTACTTTACTAATGCTCTTGTACGGAAAAGCCAGAGGTATAGCGGAAAATAGATATGAAAGCTTCGGGAGAATGACCATCTTTACTAAGTTGACCTTCCCATAGATGGTTAAAGGGAGGTTCCTCCATCTACTAAAAAGGCGATCTATTTCTTTAATAGATCTATCAAGATTAATCTGGGGGATTTTTTCCAGATCTTTCACAATATAGATGCCCAAGTATTTTAACTCTGTACTGGTTACTCCCCCCCATTGATCCAAATTCCAGCACATCACCTCTGTTTTTGATGTATTAGCTAAATATCCCGACAGGGACCCAAATCCGTCCAAAAGCGCCTCCACGCGGGGAATAGCCACCTCAGGGTCATTTGTATATAATATTAAATCATCCGCATACAGAGCCAACTTACAATTATAAAGTTGGGACTTATAGGGAGTTATGGATTCATCCATCCTGATTGCCTGCGCCAGAGGCTCAATATAGATATTAAACAAGAGAGGCGAGATTGGGCAACCCTGCCGGGTCCCCCTCTGGATGTTAAAACTTGAGGTCAATAAACCATTCAGAAGAATCCGGGCAGAGGCTCCCTGATAGCAGTTTCTCAAAGTTTGTATAAAAATTGGACCAAAACCCATTATTTCCAATACTTCCCAAAGATACACCCAACAGACTCAAATGCCTTGGCCGCGTCCAAGGCAATTATTGCCAATGGATCAGATCTTTCAATGGCCAGGTCGATGTTACCAATTAACAATTGCGTCTGTTCCTGGATGTACCTTCCCGCCACAAAACCCTTCTGATCAGTGTGTACCAACTTGGGGACCAATTTCGCCAATCTCCCTGCTAAGATACCCATAAAGATCTTATAATCGGCATTCAGCAGGGAGATTGGAAGATATGAATCAGCTTTTAGGGGGTCCTTGCCTGGTTTTAAAATTAGTACAATTGAGGCCTCCTTCCAAGACGCAGGGACTTTACCCACAGGGCAATATACAGAATTAAAGGTAATACCCAGTATAGGGATCAGTTCGTCTGCTTTATACACTTCGTTTGGGAGCGAGTCTATACCTGCAGCCTTTTTATTCTTACATTTTTTAATTTGCTCAGTTATCTCCTCCAATGTGATAGGCGCATCTAAGTTGTTCCGACTCTCCTCTGATAAAGAAGGCAGGGATTTAGTCCTCAACCATGAACGTATGGAGCTTGGGGATGGAGCCAAATCTTCTTTATAAAGGTCCGAAAAGAGAGACAATAGACAAGTTTGCATATCTTCAAAGCTACTTGACTTTTCTCCATTACTATTCACTATCAACTCATTGATATTGTTCTTAATACGGTCCGCTCTGGCTTTCCAGGCCAATAATGCTCCTGCTTTCTCCCCATATTCGAAGTTTTGCATATTCTTAATATGCCATTGTGCCCTGCATTTTAAATCTATTTTCTCCCTATACTCCTGACGTGCGTCATCTAGCTTTTTCAAGACTTGTGATAGACGCTCTGAACCCCCATGGTTTAATCTATTCCTCTCATTCTCCAGCTGGCTTATGTTTTCCTCAATTGAGTTTAGAACCCTAGCCTCATCTCTATTCTTACAATAAATGAGGCCGTGGAGTTTCCCCCTTAGGTTTGCCTTATAAGTATCCCAAATAAAATCCATAGTTGTAGAGCCCATATTCAAAGAAAAAAATTCTAAAGAGGAATGCTTAACAACCTGAATAATTTCAGGGTCCAAAAGCATGGCTCTATTAAGCGTCCATCTAGACTGCAGAGGAAGCCCTTTACTTTGGTATGAAAATTGCACTGGAGCATGATCTGAGAGGTGACTTGGCATAACTAAGATCTCCTCCATGCCTGTCAGGGCGGATCTATCCGCCAAGATATAATCAATCCTAGAGGAGTGACTATACTTTTACTGTAGAACGTAAAGCCCTTTAAATCTCCCTTCTTAACCCTCCATACATCAACCAAGTCCAAGTCGTGTAACATATTTAACAGAGCACGACGTATCCTTGGAGCCCCAACATAGTGGCTCAAATTAGACCTATCTTTTAAAGGGTCCAAAAGAACATTAAAGTCACCTCCAATAATAAAAGGAGGGGTTTCCAAAGACAATATTGATTGTAATTTGTAAATGTAAGTTGGATCGTCTACATTTGGACCATAAAACGAGGCACAAACGAAGTCAGATTTTTCCAGGGCCGATTGTGCTACCAGCCATCTCCCCGTCGAGTCCGACTGTGAATTTTTTATAGAACAAGGGGCGCCATGTTTGATCAAAATTGCCTAAGTTTAATATATTTAAACATTATTTATTATTTAAACTATTTTAAATAATTAGATTAATATAATAAATACAATTTTGCTATTTTAATTTTTTGGGTAGTATTCTGTTCAACAATATTTTTTACATGATATTTTTGTGGTTTACTTGGAAAGTATGTCAACTCAATGTTTCTATAGTTGATATTTTTGAAACAATATTTCTGTAATCCAATACTGTTGATCTCGATATTCTGTCTTACTACTGTCTCAGCCAGTCTATAAGTGTCTACTGAAATTTGTGGGGTTCAACAATTATGAGTTTGAATACCAAGGAGGCCACATTTAACCTTTTCTAGACTGAACACCACTGAGTTTGGCAATTTTGGCATTTAAAGGGTTAAAATAAAAAAACACGTAAATGAAGTAGGAGCAATGGGTTGGGTCACAAAACATTTGTAAGTGATTTCATTTATTTATCACCTTGATGGTAAATGAGGAGAGAGATTAGTGAGAAAATCTTTTACCACCAATTGTTAGATCTGTCAGCCTTAGGGTAGGCCTCCCCCCAACTTTTTGCCTTCATCCTCCATTTTTTTCTTACCTCGTTTTTGCTGGCCTAAGGACTCTGCTAACCAGTGCTAAAGGGCATGTGCTCTTTCCTCTAAACATGGTAATATTGGCTTCTACCCAATTGGCATATTTAATTTACTTATGAGTCCTTAGTAAAGTGGTACTTTATGTGCCCGGGCCTTTAAATTAAATGCTAGTAGTGGGCCTGCAGCACTGATTGTGCCTCCCACTTAAGCAGGCCTTTAAACCTGTCTCAAGCCTGCCATTGCAGAGCCTGTGTGTGTAGTTTAAACTATCATTTTGAGCTGGCAAACTAATTCTTTTGCTAGGCTGAAACCTTCCTTTTTAATACATATGTCACTTCTAGGGTATGCCCCGGACATCCCAGAAGGCAGGTTGTAATGGATTAAAAAAGTAGGTCATGTACTTTTCAGTTTCACATGTCCTCGTAGTAATACAACCTCTCACATTTATTTTCACTCCTGAAAGGGCTATCTCTCTTATAGGATAACATTGGAGTTGCCTTATTACATTTTATAAGTGTAATTTCCAAATGGGAAGAGATAGCTTGTTCAGGTTTGGTGTCTCCGGAATCCTAATTTAAAATGCTCTCTTATTGTGAAGTTGGATTTTGAATTACAATTCCAAAAATGCCACTTTTAGAAAGTTGCCATTTTCTTGCCTTAGCCCTTTGGTGCCTGCTGCTTGTCTCTGGTCACCTGACTGGGTGTATTTGGCAGTTGGGCTTTTGTGTATTTATCCTAGACAGCTGCATAGTGGGAGCTTAGGTGTGACTGGGTGGGCCATCACTGGCAAGATTAGAGGGAGGAGCTGGACTCAGCCTCACTTACACCTGAATAGGCCTGTGTCCTGTCTCCACACAAAGAGCCTAATGTCCCTGCATTGTTGCTTCGGCCAGCTTGGAGCCAGGGCTGGAGAGGTAAGGAACTACCTGCACTTCAAAGACACAGTCTAGAAGCTTCTCCCACCTTCCAGAATCAGGGCACCAAGGTATAAAAAGGGGACTTCAGACATAGCTCTTCAGTACACCAGTGGTGGCCGGCATAGCTCGCAGGTGGCAGGGAGGGCGCGGGGTTGCATGGGGGGGTCGTGCAAGGATGCGCATAATAAAAATAAATAAATAAATGTTTTTGCTTACCTTCCCGCCGGGTCCAGCGTCTCTGCTCCTGCTCTCCTCAAGGAACAGGAAGCACAGCCAGGCTCCACTGACCAATCACAATGCTGCAATGCAGCATTGGGATTGGTAGGCACCCAGACTCCCCTCACCAATCACAATGCTGCAATGCAGCGTTGTGATTGGTTTTGAGAATCCTGGTTTGACGCTCAACCAGGGAATGGGGGCCTGGGTATGTTATCCATGCAGGCTGTAATGCAGCCTGCATGGAGAATAGGGAAAGTGTGCATGACTGGTTTGGGCGGCCCCAGAGGGCCAACCAAACAGTCACTGCACACTTATGAGTGGGCAAACCACTCCTCTCCTGCCCTGCTCCGAGAGCAGAGCAGCTCTGCCCACCCGCCCGCCCGCAAAGCAGCACAAACATAAAATGATAATAACTGAAAGTTATTATCATTTTATGTTTCATCTTCTCGCACTGCTTGAAAGCAGTAGGGCAACTCTCCTCCGCCATAGCGGAGGAGCCGCCACTGCAGTACACTTCTGGACCTGTGGATACTCTGCCAGGAAGAAGGACTGCTGTGCTGTTGAAGGATTGCCTCTCTGCTGGACTTCTGCTCTCAAAGAACTGCTTCCCTGCAGGGCTGCCTGCTTCCCTCTTGCCTGGGTGAGAAGGACTGGATCTCCATCTCTTGAACTCCGAACCCAGAGTGACTCCATGGGCTAGCCGGCTGGCCTCCTGATCTGAAGCCTTAGAGACATAACAGGCTTCCAGCCACCTTGCACCTGCACCTGGACTTTGCCATCTGTGAGTCTACCATGTCAAGTGTTTCCACCCCAGTCCTGGACCCTTGAAAGTGGGCGTAAGGGGCTTGCTTGCTAGAAGAAACAATGCATCTTCTCTGCTGAACGACGCATCCTCGAGCAGTACTGACGCATATCCTCTGCCAAGAGGTGCATCCCCGAGCAGAACCAACGCATCTCTGTGGCTGCGTGGATTGGACCCATTGCAAAGCCCCGCATTGACTCCGCAGTCCTCGGAATTGATGCATTGCCCCAATGGTGCTGCACATCTACAGCCCAGGTTCTTGCATCTCTCATTGACGGAAGCCTCGATGACGATGCCAGACTCTGCATTGCAGTCTTGCAGCTCTCCAGCACTGACGCATTGTCCACAGTGCGCCACCTCACTGACACTGGGCTTTGCATTGCAATCCCCATCGACGGGATCCTCAACGACAACACAATAGGACCTTGCACTGCAGCCTCATCGCATTTCAGAACATAAGCATTACTTCGGCTGCGCGGCGCATCTTTGATGCAGATCCACGCTATGCTCCACAACCAGGATTTAATGTACTCTGTTCAGCCAGCCTAACTGGGTCCCTGCAGCCGGTCCATGCTCCATTGTGGTCGGCCTGAACATGCAACTTTTTCCTGAACAGATAGTCTTAGATGGCGCTGTGTGGTTTTTGCTATTATTTTCACTAAAAACTTTGAAATTCTATATATCCAGTTCCACTAATTGGATGTTTGCCGTTTTGGTCTTGTTTTATTTATTAAAAATTACTCTATTGTTCTAAATCTGGTGTGGGTTCCTTTTGTGGTGTGTTTCACTGTCTTACTGTTTGAAATGTTACACAAATACTTTATACATTGCCTCTGAGTTAAGCCTGACTGCTCTGTGGGAAGCGACCAAGGGGTTGAGCACAGGTTAATTTGGGATTTGCTTGTGCCTTACCCTGACATGGATTGTGGTTGCTGCTTGACCAGGGCTTACACCCCAGTCAACCATCAACCCAATTTCTTACACCCATATTATGTAAACATTGTTCTGGAGGTGATAATGTGTGAAAACAATGCTTGTGCATATTTTTTGTGCAGCATGTTGTTTTGTTGGGGATATGTTCTGTGTTGTATTGCTCTTCGGTGTTTTTGTGCTGCATTAGTGCAATTTAATGTTGTGTTGTACTATGATTGCTAAGCTGCGACTTTTGACTTGTTTGTTATGTTGTACTTTTTATGTTTTAATTGTGTTGTTATGTTTATTTTGTGTATGTTATCATGTGATATTGTTTGCTTAAAATGTCGACAAATGCTACTACATACTCAGCATAAGGCTCTAAAGTTACTGTGACAAGCAACCATTTACTGGTAATAGCACTAATCCAGCTTTTCAATAATTTAAGAACCCAGTTAGCCCATAACTATGGCATGTATGTGGCTAAGAATTCATCATTCTTATGTCACCCTGCGCAGAAACCAAATTTTCTAGGTTGCACAAGTGGGAAAGCACAGTGCAGAGCCATATCTATTAAGATTGGCCTGCTGCTACAGGCATCCCCTGAGAAGGAGCTCTAAAAGGCTGCCTGTGGCTCAGAGGTCGGTGTGCACTGTCGCCGTGCACTGGATGTGTGCTGTGCACTTCAGCACACATACAATGAGAGTGTTTTTTTCAGAAATGGGAACATTTCTCCTTATTGGTGTCCAGGGAGGTGTGACTTGTGTGGATTCCCCAACGTGATCTCGAGGAGAGCAGGCAGTGGTCCTCTGAGCCACTGCCCACTTCCCTCAAGGCCGTCGTCATGATTTCCAAAGGGGAAGATGTCCCATGGGTACAGCTTCCCCAAAATGAATCAGGTAGCTCCTCATTTGAGGTTTTGGTATGTGATCAATGATTTGCAACTGCATCTGTAGTCACATAGAATTGATACATTCCTCTCAGAATACCAAGTAGGAGGGGGTGCCCATTTCACGTCCCCTCCTATTTGTGATTCAGGCAGGATCCAGTGGCAGCCGGCACAGATAGGGGGTCGTGGGGCGAGGGGTGGGGTATAGGGGGGTGTAAAAAAAGAAATAAAGTACCTCCTCGCCGCGTCTCTCCTCCGTTGTCTCTCCCGGCCAGAATGGAACAGGAAACACCCAGGTTCCCCATAGCCAATCACAACACTGCAATGCAGCGTTGTGATTGATCTGAGGGCCGTGGTTCAGCACTCAGACAGGCAGTAGGATCCTGGGCATGTTCTCCACCTAGGCTGTGGTACACCCTGGGTGGAGAACATGCAAAGTGCGCATGGCTGTTTGGGCGGCCCCAGACCGCTGGCCAAACAGTCATGCACACTTACAGTGTGCCACCACTCCTCCCCCTGCTCCTCTATCAGAGCAGCCCCGCCTCCAAAGCTGCCGCAGCAGGAACAAATAAAATGATAATAACCTCGATTTATTATCATTTTACATTTCCTTTATTTTACTGCTGCAAATCAGTGGGGCGAGGCTCCTCCACCTGAGGAGGCACCTCCGGCAGGATCACAAAAGACATTTTAGAGGGCTTTTGTAAATTGCATAAATGTATTTTGAGGTCACAATTCTTGTGATTTTGATAGTCACATACTTCCTAATCGCAAAATATCTTTGTTCATCAAGCCGTAAATTACATATGAGTGAAGTGATATCTTTATCAAACGTAGATTAAAATGCTTGATTTCATAGTTTTAAATAATTCAACATGTGGACTTAGATCATGTTATTTCTATAGAACTTCCAGATTTGCCTTAATTTGTATGTTTTAATACAATTTGGAAATGTATTTATTCTTTAGTTATTCTTTACTTGAATTGCCCTTCTGTGCTAGGCCTCCTAAGGAGTTGAAGAAGTGATTGAGGATGTCCCAGTGCCATTTTGTTTAACCAAGGACTGTTCATGTCTATTGCCTGAATGGTTCTTAATCATTCTGCTTCTTCACACACAGATCCCTTGAGACTCCAATTACATTTACAAGTGCTGAAGTAGACTATGATGACCAGTGTTGGAACTGTAAGTCAGAACAGGTTACTCAGTCTTACGTATTTATTAGTGTTCCTACTTTAATAGTTATTGGAAGCATATATGCGTTCACGCTGGAAATCATATGACATTTCAGAAGATCTATCGCTGCGTGTAATTAGAAGTGACACCATCAAGAAATTGACCAGCAGAAAACGGAAAAAAATCATGATATAAATGATGCAGTTTGTGACCTTTTACCTGTGTTAAATTATAGGAACGTTTTACATTACACCAGGTCCACAATTTATGGGAGTGAAAGATCATACCATTATAGTTTATTCCTTACCTATCGAAAAAGTTGCCGTTAATACAGAAAGAAGCAGCTATACTGAACTAATTGACTTCTTAATTCTATAATCCAACTAGCTCGAGACCTTTCTTTTAAAATGATGCCTCATCATATTCGAGGCAAAGACAGTCATTTGCCAATATCGACTTCATAACATGTTTACAAAGTGCTTCAACTCATGTCACCTGGCCTGTGTGCTTAACTTACCGCAAGCTCGGCTGTAAATCAATGGAGATTTACAATATGAAGATTTTACAGTGAGAAGTGCAGAAACAAGCATTGGCAAATCCAGTACATCTCGGCTGTGAAACCCATTGGCTTTACTAATGGAACATATCTGTCCTTGGCCTCCAGGTCTGAAACTCATGGGCATGCCCAGAACCACCGGGTGAAAACACATTTGGCCCCGATTCCAAGACTCGGAGACAGACTACAGCCGCTCTTTAATACCTGTGGCCAACCTTCTGACCAAAGGTCTAAGTATATTGTATATAATTCTTAAATTTTCCCATATCCAGGTGGCAAAGTACCCTAGCTAACACTATAACTAAAGAGTATGCGCAGGTCTTCTCACAAGTGGCCCAAGCATTGGCTCCAATAGCATCAGCAAGCACTGAAGCAAGAGGTACTATCACTACCCTGACCAGGAAAAGCCTGTGTTAGTGGCGTGACCCAAAATGATGGGCCCTCCCTGCAGAATTTGATATGGGGGCCCCCAGGCCTCCCATATCTCACGGATATTCATTGGCCTTGGGCTGAATGGGCCCCCCCCCTTGAAGGGGTGGAGGCCCCTGGAGGGTTGAGCCACCCTCCCCACACCACAGGAGTTGCAGGGGCCCTAGTTACGCTACAGGTCTGTGTGGGGGCAGATGATCACACAGTTTATCACCAGTAGGACCTGTAGCCAGCACGGTGTATCAGCAGTAGGTGATAGAGAAGTCCACCTCTCTCTGCAGAAACTACAGAGTTGGCCCCACTTGTGTTTACAACAGCCGCTCTCCGACAGAAGTGCAGGATGTGGATGCTCCCATCTTGCTCCATGCTGAGCTGAGTCTGTGCCTGCAGAATCACAGAACTGCAACTGATGCCATCTTCCTCTCACTAAGCACCAGCATCCGCACCACCAGTCAACCCGAAATGCATGACTAGATGACCAGCATGACAAGAAGGGCACGTTGTGAATCATAGGCATAATCAGAACAAAGCTCTGAATCAATTCGACTACCCTACTACACCTGCCAAACTTGCCAGCACCCCAAAATATCTTTAAATGTATTTTGTTAATGCTTTACAAAAATACATTCAAATATGCACATTCATCCTTTAACTTATCCCTGCATATTTTATTAAAGCATTAACAAAATAAATTTAAACATGCCCACCACGCAGCATTCGTGCAATTCACTGTAGGTTGCCATGAAATTATATAAAAACCATTTAATGATGGCTGCCTACCAATAGCATAGCGGGTGACCCTCATAGTTCGGGGGTACCTGAGGGGCAGCTGTTGGGTGAGGGGGTTGCAAAGGGGGAATTAGCGGAATGGTAATGAAAAAGAGAGGAAAAGGGAGAGAGATAGGGAAGAAAAAAGTCTCTTATATGCACTATAAAGCAGGGCGAGGTGTCAGAGGTGAAAGGAGACATTCATAATCCAATCAAAACAATGTCAAATGCTCCTGGAAGGGGCAAACACTAGAAGAGGGAGGTAAACTTTCCATTCAAATGAGTCGAAGTTAGATAGACAACTAAACCAACCAATCAAGAAAAATATAACGAACTAAAGGCCATCCTAAGAATATGCAATATAATGGAAACAATAGATGTCCAACAGATTGCTAAAGCTGTCCGTAGAGCAAACCTAAAATCGCGGCAGAGGCAGCAATAAGGAGTTAAGGATGGATGTTTACATTGGGCATGAGAAGGTGCTGGTGTTAGGCTTCACTGATTGTCATGGCTGTGAGGGAAGGGGTGCAGCTTTTGTGGGAGAGGAGGTATGATAGGAAGGAGTCGTGGTAGTAACCATGTGCAAAAAAGACAATTTTAATACATTCTATGCAAAAATAGCACGGTTACCCCCGCTACCTTGTGAGTTGATTATATAACAGAATATTGTGTACAAAAATATCAAGAGACATAAATTAATATGTTAAAAGTATTGTTAACCACAATATCATGTTCCTATATTTGTAATGGAATAACAGAAATATAATGTCAAAAAAGTGGAAGGGAATATCACCGAAAACAAGGTAAGAGGTGAGTAGTTTTGGAGTGTGGGTGGTGGTAGTGTTGTAGAGTGCTCCATTTGAAGGACCTACTCGCCACCTAAAACTTGGTAGCTACCCAGACTTCCACACTTCTTTTTTTGTATATATATATAAATATATATATATCTATATATATGGCTTGGTTTTCACAAAATACCAAACAGCAATAAAAAAAATGCAGAGTTTAAACAACCCTGCACCGTGTGGCTGGCACCATGCGTTGCCTCTGCCACATGGTGCAGCGATGTTTAGCCCCCCTGGCCCCGTAGTGGAGGGCCGGAGAAAGGGGCCCTGCTAGGGGCCCCAAAGTCACTTTCTGCCTGCCTTTTCTTTGCGGGCGGACCGCCATGAAAGGGCAGACAGAAAGAGAAATTGTAATCTTAACGGCGAAGCCGAGGCTGGCTCCGATGCCATTTGGGGATTACATTTCCGACTGCCACCCTGACGGTATTCCCCCGCTGGTTTATCTCCGACAATCAGTATCGTAATACGGCGGTCGGATGGAAACCTCTGAAGTCAGGCGGAAAGCCTCCAACAATCTGTCAGATGGCTTTCCACCCTAAATCATAATGAAGCCCTAAGTATGTTTACTACATCGTTTGAAATGGTTATTAGGTTGTCTATTTATTTTTTATAGAAAATAGGCACTCATGCCCTAAGGTAACTATAATTCATGCCCCGCCATGCACAGCTTTCTCATCAATAATTTTACAGCAAATGTTGCAGTGATATTATCAATTATGTCACAGAATTTGTCATGAGTGATGTAATATGTGGGGAATCAGCAGTGCATGGTGAGGGCATGAGTTATAGTTACCTTAGGGCATGAGTTATAGTTACTTGAGATAACTTTAACTATAACTGCTGAATTTGCATGGTTATGTGTGTGTAAAATGTGAGCCTAACTATAACGTCCCTGAAACTTTGTTTTTTTTGTGACTTTCTATGCTTTCTTAAATTCTATTTCCTATCTATAATGTCCCTGTAAACTTTGGGTTTTTTATGTGAATTTCTAAGGTTTTATAATTTTATTTCCTAACTGTAACCTGTAACCTTTGAGAGTGAGCGTGTGAGTGAGTGGATGAGTGTCTCAGTGGGTTTGTGAGTGAGTGTGTGAATGTCTCAATGGGTGTTTGAGTGTGTGAGTGCGTGTCTCAGTGGGTCTAGAAGTGGCTGCATAAGTGTCTAACTGGGTAAGTAAGTGGGTGCATGAGTGCCTGAGTGGGTCTGTGGGTGGATGCATGAGTGTCTGAGTGTGTGCATAATTGTCTGAGTGAGTGCCTGAGTGAGTCTGTGAGTGGGTGTGAGAGTGTCTGAGTGGGTTTGCAAGTGCCTCCATGAATGTATGAGTCAGTCTGTGTGTGAGTGTCTGAATGGCTGTCTGAGTGGGTGCATGAGAGTCTGAGTGGGTGTCTGAGGGGGTACGTGAATGTCTGAGTGGGTGTGTGAAAGGCTTAATGGGTGTGTGAGTGTGTGTGCATGTCTGAGTAGGTCTAGAAGTGGCTGCATAGGTGTCTCACTGGGTGAGTAAGTGGGTGCATGAGTGTCTGAGTGGGTCTGTGAGTGGGTGCATGATTGTCTGAGTAGGTCTGTCAGTGGGTGTGAGAGTGTCTCACTGGGTTTGTGAGTGCCTCCATGAGTGTATGAGTCAGTCTGTGTGTGAGTGTCTGAATGGCTGTCTGAGTGGGTGCATGTGAGTCTGAGTGGGTGTATGAGAGGGTGTGTGAGTGTCTGAGTGGGTATGTGAGTGGGTGTCAAAGTGTTAGAATGGGTCTGTAAGTGGGTATATGAGTCTCTAAGTAAGTCTGTGAGTGGGTGTGTGAGTACATGTGTCTCTGAGTGGGTCTGTCAATAAGTGCATGAGTCTCTGAGTAGATCTGCGAGTGAATACATGAGTCTCTGAGTGGGTCTGAGAGTGAGTACATAAGTCTCTTAGTGGGTGTGTGAGTGAATGCGTGAGTCTCTGAGTGGGTCTGTGAGTGGTTGCATGAGTCTCTGAGTGGGTCTGTGAGTGGTTGCATGAATCTCTGAGTAGGTCTGTGAATGGGTACATGAGTCTCGGAGAGGGTCTGTGAGAGGGTTCGTGAGTGTCTAAGTGGATCTGTGAGTGGGTAACTGAGTGTCTCAGTGGGTATGTGAGTGGGTTCAAAAGTTTCTATATTGGTGTAAGTGTGCATGTGAGAGTCTCTGTATGGGATGGTGAATGGGTATGAGAGTCTCTGTATGGGCTTGTGAATGGGTGTGACAGGATCTGTATGGATATGTGAGTGGCGGTGAGAGTAAGAGAGAGTGCAAAATATATATATGTATTTTTTTGAGCCACACTCGATCCATGGATTTCCCATGGAGTTACACGGGGGCCCCACTGACCCCTGCGAGGGTCTGCAGATCTCGTGAGTGGCCCAAAATAGATTTTTTTCACATTTATGACCCCAAGACACATGCAAACAACTTTTCAGCCCCAGGGACCGTTTCAGCAAGAAACAAAATGGCAACTTTCTGTGAAGGTGTCGCCAGCCAATCAAGACTCTGCTTTGGGACGTGAAACCCTGGATCCCCCGCGGGAAGATCCACGAAGGCTTCGCATCCCTATATATACAAATTCGTTTTTTGGGTAATATCTCTAAGGCTATGAAAGGATTTAACCAAATCACAAAAAAGCGTGTCAAATTTAGTGTAATTCTGTCCAGAGGTTTGGGCTATAATCGTGTACAAAACTCCTTTCGGAATTAACATGGGGAAAACACTTTTTGGGACCCTCCCTTTTTCTCTGCCCTCACTTTACAGATCACTCCCAAAACTTTCCAAACAGCGGCTGAAGTAAGCGCCAAATTTTTTGGGAAAATTTCATGAAGATTCATCAACCAGCGTCAAAGATATAGGCAACTGAAAAACAGCTTTTTAATTCAAATTAGGTCCTAAGTAGTACTGCCTACTGGCGACTTGCAGTGACTTCGCCAGCAGGTAGTTATAGTTAGGACCTATTTTCCATAGGAAAAGTGTTTTTTCTTTTGCCAATATCTTTGGCAACGGTTGACGAATCTTCACGAAATTTTAAAAACTTTATGGGGCGCTCATGTCAGCTCCTGTCTTGAAAGTTTTGGGGTGATTCGTCAAGCGGGGGACGAGAAAAAAGGGGGTCCCAAAATGCATTTTCTCCATGTTAATTTCCTCAAATTTTGGAACAAGCTACAGCCCGAACTACTGAACGGAATTACACCAAATTTGGGAAAAAGGTAGGTCTTGGTTCAGAAAGCGACCTTTTTTTAAATGGTGTAAATCCATTCAGCAGTTCCTGAAATATTAGTATTTGAAAAATATATATATCTGGTGACCGCTGTGGATCCGTGAACCTTCCCGAGCACGAGCTTTATTCTGATTGGCTGGCAACACTTCAAACCAGAAAGTGTTGGCGGCCATCTTGTGACTCGGTAGAATGGAGTCACAAGAAAAAAGGTTAAAAAAAGAAAAGGGGGCAGGGTAGTAACACCCTGCCCCCCTAGGCCTGTTCAGGGGGACCCACAAGGACCCCCAGGGCCCAAAAAAGCATTTTTTTAAAATATTTCGGTGGGATTCGCGTACGGTACGCGAATCCGGCTGAAATTTATTTTAAAAACGAAGCGCGGGCTCCCGCTCTTTGTTTGTTTTAAGCTTCTGAATGGGCCAGGTCCCGGGGCAATCCTGATTTATGTACCACCTCCCCAGGGCTTTGTTGATAATGCGTGGGGGGCTTGATGAAAAAAATGTGTGGGGGGCTCCTCCACCCCATGCTGCCCCAGGGACCGCCACCTCCCCAGGGCTTTAATTTAAATAGGGCGGGGGCCTCGTGGCCCCCGTCCCATAAACTTAAAAAAAAAAAAGAAGAGTCAAAGCCCCAGGGCATGGGGTCCCCGGGGCCGAAAAAGGCCTCGGGAGGGGGGCCGTGCGGCCCCCTTCCCGTTTTCTATTTAAATTAAAATAATGGCTCAGGCCCTGGGGGATGGGGTCCCAAGGGCCCAAAAAGTGTTAGGGAAGGGGGCCACACAGCCCCCCTTCCACAAAGAAGAGAAAAAAGAGAAGCCACATCTCCCCGGAGGCCCGGCCCCCTCCCTGCATCACTATGCTAACGTGACTCCTAGCACATTCTGGGTTGGGACATTAAGTCCCCTTGAATCATAAGCGTCCTTAGGGGCCAACTAGCCCACCAGGTACCTCCAGTAAGCCCCACACAGTGGGATTGCTGAGAGGTGGTCTGAGGCCACACCCCTTTTTACACCACTCTGCAACCGCGCCTCTAGGCACACTGCTGGTGGGGCGATGAGGTCCTCTTGTGTCCTGAAGACCTCAGGACTGGAGTGGACTTCATCCCCCAAGCAGCAGTGCACCAGGCGGTGCGTTTGCAGAGTGGTGTAAAAATGGGGCGTGGCCTCGGACCACTCTGAGCAATCCAGCTGTGTGGGGCTTACTGCAGGTAACAGGAGGGCTAGTTGGTCCCCAGGAACCCTCAGGAGGCAAGAGGACTTCATCCCCCAACCAAGAAAGCGCCAGGAGGTGCGTTTGCAGAGTGGTGGACAATGGGAGCGTGGCCTGTGTCCACCTCTCAGCAATCCCACTGTGTGGGGCTTACTGGAGGCAACAGGTAGGCTAGTTGGCCCCTAACAACCCAGAGCAGCGAAGGGGACTTTAATCCCCATCGAAGAGCGTGCCAGGGAGCGCATTTGCAGATTGGTGGGCAAAGGGGGCGTGGCCTGCTATGAGAACTTACCAGTGCTGCTGTGTGGGACTTACTGGAGGTAATAGGTGTGGTAGTTGGCCTCCAAGGTTGTCCTTGGGACCAACTACCCCTCCTGTTACCTCCAGTAAGTCCCACACAGTGGAATGGCTAAGAGGTCTTCGGAGGCCATGCCCCCCTTTCTCCACCACTCTGCAAACGCGCCTCCTGGCACACTACGGGTTGGGGGATGAAGTCCACCTTTCTCCTGAGGGACTTTGGGGGCCAAGAAGCCCTCCTGGTACCTCCTGTAAGTACTACGCAGAGGATTTTCTGAGCGGTGGTCGGAGGCCCAGCCCCCTTTCTCCACATCTCTGCAAACGCGACTACTAGTTAAAGAAGCATTTGCAATGTAATAGGTTTCGCATTTGTGAGAGTTAGAGCTATTGGTGTTGTAAATGTAAAAGTGTTTACTAATGTTTCTTGTAGTGGAGTGGATGTAGGTTGTGTGTAGTGGAATTATGTTTTATGTTGTGCAGTGAAATTATGTGGATAGAAAGTATGTGGTATTTAGGGTACAGGATTTATGTAGAGTGGGATTATGTGTTATGGAGAGTAAGTGTGTGGTATGATAGTCTGTGTTGTGAAGTGGTAGAAGCTAAACTATAAACTCAATGAGACAAAAAAACAGAAGGAACCACTGAGGAGCACTTCTGGACCTAGTCAGAGGTATGAGCAGGGCCACTGGAATTATGCGACTGTTTGGCTGCACCGACTTTTGCACAGTTATACATTTTCCGCATTTGCCACATAATCCATCATCTGCTGCATAACCTGCAGATCTGAACAAAAAAAACCTTGTTTCTAGCTCAAATGGCTCAAACGTTACTAAACATGCAGCGACAAGTGTTACAGCGTGGTGGAAGGCGCTTTGCAAACCTAGAATGGTCACCTATTACTTATTGCTAAATGTGGATATTAAACTGGTACTAATGGTGTGCAAGCCACTCTTGCTTCTTTCTGCGCCTCTCTTGCCTCTTTCTGCATTTCTGTTGCTTCTTTCTGCACCTTTCTTTCTTTTTCTGCACTTCTTTTGCCTCTTTCTGCTAATCTCTTCCACTTTCTGCAACTCTCTTGCCTCTTTCCGACCTCTGTTGCCTCTTTCTGCACCTCACTTGCTTCTTCTTGTACCCCTATCGTCTCTTTCTGCACCCTTCTTCCCTCTTTCTGCACCTCTTTTGCCTCTTTATGCACCCCTTTTCCCTCTTTCTGCACCTCTCCTGCCTGTTTCTGCACCTCTGTTGCCTCTTTCTGCACCCCTCTTGCTTCTCTCTGCACCTCTCTTGCTTCTTTCTGCACCTCTCTTGCAAATTTCTGCACCTCTCTTGCCTCTTTCTGTACCCCTCTTCCCTCTTTTCTGCACTTCTCTTGCCTCTGTCTGCACCCCTGTTCCCTCTTTCTGCACCTCTTTTGCCTGCTTCTGCAACTCTCTAGCCTCTTTCTGCAGTTCTATTGCCTCCTTCTGCACATCTGTTGCCTCTTTCTGCACCCCTCTTGCCTCTTTCTGCACCCCTCTTGCCTCTTTCTGCACCCCTGTTGCTTCATTCTGCTCTTCTCTTGCTTCTTTCTGCACCTATCTTGCTTCTTGCTGCACCCCTCTTGCCTCTTTCTGCACACTTCTTCCCTCTTTGTGCATCTCTCTTGCCTCTTTCTGCACCTCTCTTGCCTCTTTCTGCACCCCTCTTGCCTCTTTCTGTACCTCTCTTGCTTCTTTCTGCACCCTTCTTCCCTTTTCCGGCACCTGTCTTGCCTTTTTTTGCACCTCTGTTGCCTCTTTATGCAGTTCTCTTGCCTCTTTCTGCACCCTCTTCCCTCTTTCTGTACCTCTTTTGCTTATTTCTGTACTTCTCTTGTCTCTTTCTGCACCCCTCTTGCCTCTTCCTGCACCTCTCTTGGTTCTTTCTGCACTGCTCTTGCTTCTTACTGCTCCTCTCTTTCTAATTTCTGCACCCCTCTTGCCTCTTTCTGCACCTCTCTTCCCTCTTTCTGCACTTCTCTTCCCTCTGTCTGCACCCCTGTTCCCTCTTTCTGCACTTCTTTTGCCTGTTTCTGCAACTCTCTTGCCTCTTTCTGCACCCCTCTTTGTGCATCTCTCTTGCCTCTTTCTGGACCTCTCTTGCTTCTTTCTGCACCCTTCTTCCCTTTCCCTGCACATGTCTTGCCTCTTTCTGCACCCTTCTTCCCTTTTCCTGCACATGTCTTGCCTCTTTCTGCACCTCTGTTGCCTCTTTCTGCAGTTCTATTGCCTCTTTCTGCACCCTCTTTCCTCTTTCTGTACCTCTTTTGCTTCTTTCTACACTTCTCTTGCCTCTTTCTGCATCCCTCTTGGCTCTTTCTCCATCTCTCTTGGTTCTTTCTGCACTGCTCTTGCTTCTTTCTGCACCTCTCTTGCACATTTCTGCACCCCTCTTGCCTCTTTCTGCATCCCTCTTCCATCTTTCTGCACTTCTCTTGCCTCTGTCTTCACCCCTGTTCCCTCTTTCTGTACCACTTTTGCCTGTTTCTGCAACTCTCTTGCCTCTTTCTGCAGTTCTATTGCCTCCTTCTGCACCTCTGTTGCCTCTTTCTGCACCCCTCTTGCCTCTTTCTGCACCCCTGTTGCTTCATTCTGCTCTTCTCTTGCTTCTTTCTGCACCTATCTTGCTTCTTGCTGAAGCCCTCTTGCCTCTTTCTGCACACTTCTTCCCTCTTTGTGCATCTCTCACCTCTTTTTGCACCTCTCTTGCCTCTTTCTGCACCCCTCTTGCCTCTTTCTGCACCTCTCTTGCTTCTTTCTGCACCCTTCTTCCCTTTTCCGGCACCTGTTTTGCCTCTTATTGCACCTCTGTTGCCTCTTTCTGCAGTTCTCTTGCCTCTTTCTACACCCTCCTCCCTCTTTCTGTACCTCTTTTGCTTCTTTCTGCAATTCTCTTGCCTCTTTCTGCACCCCTCTTGCCTCTTCCTTTACCTCTCTTGGTTCTTTCTGCACTGCTTTTGCTTCTTTCTGCTCCTCTCTTTCTAATTTCTGCATCCCTCTTGCCTCTTTCTGCACCCCTCTTCCCTCTTTCTGCACTTCTCTTGCCTCTGTCTGTACCCCTGTTCCCTCTTTCTGCACTTCTTTTGCCTGTTTCTGCAACTCTCTTGCCTCTTTCTGCACCCTTCTTCCCTCTTTGTGCATCTCTCTTGCCTCTTTCTGCACCTCTCTTGCTTCTTTCTACACCCCTCTTGCCTCTTTCTGCAGTTCTATTGCCTCTTTCTGTACCCTCTTCCCTCTTTCTGTACCTCTTTTGCTTCTTTCTGCACTTCTCTTGCCTCTTTCTGCATCCCTCTTGCCTCTTTCTGCACCTCCCTTGCCTCTTTCTGCACCCCTCTTCCCTCGTTCTGCACATCTCTTGCCTCTGTCTGCACCCCTGTTCCCTCTTTCTGCTCCACCTTTGCCTGTTTCTGAAACTCTCTTGCCTCTTTCTGCACCACTCTTGCCTCTTTCTGCACCCCTCTTGCCTCTTTCTGCACCCCTCTTCCCTCTTTCTGCATATCTCTTGCCTCTGTCTGCACCCCTGTTCCCTCTTTCTGCACCACTTTTACCTGTTTCTGAAACTCTCTTGCCTCTTTCTGCAGTTCTCTTGCCTCCTTCTGCCCATCTGTTGTTGCCTTTTTCTGCACCCCTCTTGCCTCTTTATGCACCCCTGTTGCTTCTTTCTGCACTTCTCTTGCTTCTTTCGGCACCTATCGTGCTTCTTGCTGCACCCCTCTTGCCTCTTTCTGCACACTTCTTCCCTCTTTGGGCATCTCTTGCCTCTTTTTGCACCTTTCTTGCCTCTTTCTGCACCCCTCTTGCCTCTTTCTGCACCTCTCTTGCTTCTTTCTGCACCCTTCTTCCCTTTTCCGGCACCTGTCTTGCCTCTTTTTGCACCTCTGTTGCCTCTTTCTGCAGTTCTCTTGCCTCTTTCTACACCCTCTTCCCTCTTTCTGTACCTCTTTTGCTTCTTTCTGCACTTCTCTTGCCTCTTTCTGCACCCCGCTTGCCTCTTCCTGCACCTCTCTTGGTTCTTTCTGCACTGCTCTTGCTTCTTTCTGCTCCTCTCTTTCTAATTTCCGTACCCCTCTTTCCTTTTTCTGCACCCCTCTTCCCTCTTTCTGCACTTCTCTTGCCTCTGTCTGCACCCCTGTTCCCTCTTTATGCACTTCTTTTGCCTGTTTCTGCAACTCTCTTGCCTCTTTCTGCACCCTTCCTCCCTCTTTGTGCATCTCTCTTGCCTCTTTCTGCACCTCTCTTGCTTCTTTCTACACCCCTCTTGCCTCTTTCTGCACCTCTCTTGCTTCTTTCTGTACCCTTCTTCCCTTTTCCTGCACATGTCTTGCCTCTTTCTGCACCTCTGATCCTTCTTTCTGCAGTTCTATTGCCTCTTTCTGCACCCTCTTCCCTCTTTCTGTACCTCTTTTGCTTCTTTCTGCACATCTCTTGCCTCTTTCTGCATCCCTCTTGCCTCTTTCTGCTCCTTTCTTGCCTCTTTCTGCACCCCTCTTCCCTCTTTCTGCACTTCTCTTGCCTCTGTCTGTATCCCTGTTCCCTCTTTCTGCACCACTTTTGCCTGTTTCTGAAACTCTCTTCCCTCTTTCTGCACCTCTCTTGCAAATATCTGCAGCCCTCTTGCCTCTTTCTGCACCCCTCTTGCCTCTTTCTGCACCCCTCTTCCCTCTTTCTGCACTTCTCTTGCCTCTGCCTGCCCCCCTGTTCCCTCTTTCTGCACCACTTTTGCCTGTTTCTGAAACTCTCTTGCCTCTTTCTGCAGTTCTCTTGCCTTCTTCTGCACATCTGTTGTTGCCTTTTTCTGCACCCCTCTTGCCTCTTTCTGCACACTTCTTCCCTCTTTGTGCATCTCTCTTGCTTCTTTCTACACCCCTCATCCCTCTACCTGCACCTCTTTTGGTTCTTTCTGCACTGCTCTTGTTTCTTTCTGCTCCTCTCTTTCTAATTTCTGCACCCCTCTTGCCTCTTTCTGCACCCTTCTTCCCTCTTTCTGTACTTCTCTTGCCTCTGTCTGCACCCCTGTTCCCTCTTTCTGCACCTCTTTTGCCTGTTTCTGCAGCTCTCTTGCCTCTTTCTGCAGTTCTCTTGCCTCCTTCTGCACCTCTGTTGCCTCTTTCTGCACCCTCTTGCCTCTTTCTGCACCCCTGTTACTTCATTCTGCACCTCTCTTGCTTCTTTCTGCACCCCTCTTGCCTCTTTATTTACCCTTTTTTTCTCTTTGGGCACCTCTCTTGCCTCTTTCTGCACCTCTCTTGCCTCTTTCTGCACTTTTCTTACCTCTTTCTGCACCCTCTTCCCTCTTTCTATACCTCTTTTGCTCCTTTCTGCACTTCTGTTGCCTCTTTCTGCACCCCTCTTGCTTCTTTCTGCACTTCTCTTGCTTCTTTCGGCACCTTTCGTGCTTCTTGCTGCACCCCTCTTGCCTCTTTCTGCACACTTCTTCCCTCTTTGTGCATCTCTCTTGCTTCTTTCTGCACCCCTCATGCCTCTTCCTGCACCTCTCTTGGTTCTTTCTGCACTGCTCTTGCTTCTTTCTGTACCTCTCTTGCAAATTTCTGCACCCCTCTTGCCTCTTTCTGCACCCCTCATCCCTCTTTCTGCACCACTCTTGCCTCTGTCTGCACCCCTGTTCTTTCTTTCTGCACCTCTTTTACCTGTTTCTGCAACTCTCTTGCCTCTTTCTGCAGTTCTATTGCCTCCTTCTGCACCCTTCTTTCCTCTTTCTGCACCCCTCTTCCCTCTTTCTGCACCTCTCTTGCCTCTGTCTGCACCCCTGTTCTCTCTTTCTGCACCTCTTTTACCTGTTTCTGCAACTCTCTTGCCTCTTTCTGCAGTTCTCTTGCCTCTTTCTGCACCTCTGTTGCTTCTTTCTGCACTTCTCTTGCCTCTTTCTGCACCCCTCTTGCCTCTTTCTGCACCTCTGTTGGTTCTTTGTGCACTTCTCTTGCTTTTTTCTGCAACTCTCTTGCTTTTTTCTGCACCCCTCTTGCCTCTTTCTGCACCTCTGTTGCATCTTTCTGTACTTCTCTTGCTTCTTCCTTTTTGTACACAAATTTACAGAGTATGCTGTTTGAAACACAGGTATTCAAGTATTTGTATGTTTATTTTTATGTAACGTGTCACTAGGTAAAAGCAGAGACACACGCATGCATACCTTCACAAACTTGGTCAGATTTACAACAGTGATATGCTTAGGATTGCTGTTTTATATTTGGTACGCCTAACATTCTGAGCAGTCGATGAATAGTGAACCTTCAAGAGAAAAGTGAGGTTTAAAACATCTTGGGAGAGGGATTAGTGATTAGGCTACTTTGTATGAGTCTGTTGTAAGGTACAGTCGAATTAGGCCTCTTTCTGCACCTCTGTTGGTTTTTTCTGCACATCTCTTGCTTCTTTCTGCACCTTTCTTCCTCTTTCTGGACTTCTGTTGCCTCTTTCTGCATTTCTCTTGCTTCTTTCTGCACCTTTCTTCCTCGTTCTGCACCTCTCTTGCCTCTTTCTGCACTTCTCTTGCTTCTTTCTGCGCCTTTCTTCCTCTTTCTGCACATGTCCTACCTATGTAGGCATAGTTAAAAATTAGCATTTAAAAAGCCTTAGAAATTCACTGAAAAAAACAGAGGTTTCAGGGATGTTATAGTTAGTATTAGCATTTAAAAAACCATAGAAATTCACTGAAAAAAACAAAGGTTTCAGGGACGTTATAGTTAGGAATTTGCATTTAAAAAACCTCAGAAATTCACTGGAAAAACCACAGGTTTCATGGACGTTATAGTTAGGCTGACATTTCACTCGTACCAAACCAGAGAAATTCGGCTGTTATAGTTAGGTGAGCTAATTATATCTCGCGCCCCCGCAATGCACTGCTGATAACGTCACATATTATATCACTCATGACAAGGTCAGTGACATCACTGATGACATCACTGATAACATCTCAGATGACATCACTGATGACATCACTGATGACATCATTCACTTAATATCTGATGCACCTCCTCACACCTTAATATAAACTTTCATACACCCACTCAAAAATACACACTATCATTCTTGAAACCAGACACACCAATACCAGTTAGTACATACCCACTCACTGATACATAGGTCTACACATATATCCTCTCACCCATATAGTCACTCATACACGCAGTCACTCATCAATACAGCCACTGATATATGCACTCATACACCCATACAGACACTCACACACCGCCACTCACCCATAGAGTTACTCACACACCTAGTCAGTCACCCAAAGAATCAATCACACTACCATTTCCTCACCTATACAGTTATACACACACCATCTCACTTATTCATACAGATAGTAACACATACTTACTCTCTTCTACAATCACTGACACAAGCACACACTCACCCATATAGCCACTCTCACTGGCTCACACATACAGTCACTTATAAACTCCAACACTCACATATACTGCCTTTCACATATGCAGCTACTCACCCATATACCACTGAGACCTCCATCCACTCACTGACACAGCCATACGCACACTCACTCAACCATGGCGTCCCTCACAGATGCACTCATGAACCCATATACCCAGGGATTCACCCACTCATACATCCATGCAGGGAGTCACACAGCCCCTCACCCACCCACACAGACACCCAGGCACCCATAGAGGTACTCAGACAACTAATCAATAGCCCATATAGACACTCATGTACCTACTCACCAACCCATGCAGCCAGTTACACACCAACTGACAGACTGATACACACATTTACACAGATTAGTCACTCACCCATACATTCACTAAGGCATGTTTAATCACTCACTCATACAGTCAGTCATGCACCCAAGAAAATATCCATACAGACACTCATACACCCACTCATTCTTCAAGTACACCTTGGCGTATATATATATAAGATTCTTAAATGTTTTAGAAACACTGACACTCACTGGATGATGTCATCAGTGATGTCATCTGAGATGTCATTAGTGATGTCATCAGTGATGTCACTGACCATCCCATGAGTGATGTAATATGTGACGTCATCAGCAGTGCATTGTGGGGGCGCGAGTTATATTTAGCTCAGCTAACTATAACTGCCGAATTTCTCTGGTTTTGTACGAGTGAAATGTCAACCTAACTATAACGTCCCTGAAACCTGTGGTTTTTTCAGTGAATTTCTATGGTTTTTTAAATGCTAATTCCTAACTATAACATCCCTGAAACCTCTGGTTCTTTCAGTGAAATACATATATATATATATATATATATATATATTCACTGAAAAAAACAAAGCTTACAGGGACGTTATAGTTAGGTTAAGATTAGTAATGTGCGGTAAACTCCATTCCACCGGCGGAGTTCACAGAGTATTTGTCACTCCGCACTCCGCTTGGAGGATGGAGTTTGACAAAAACTCCACATATGTCACTAAGCAGAGTTTACTGGCACCCACCATGCACACTCTGCAGTACACACTTGCACATGATGAGAACCAGTCATGTGTAAGCCAAATAAAAAGTTCTATTTTGCAGAATTTGCAACTGTGATGCATGAGAATATTTTGCTGGGCCATGTCCTGCTCCTGGTTTGAAGTGGCTCTGGAGTCTCTGTGAAGGCAGCACATGCCAGTTTGGTAGATTTTGCTTTGCGAGGAGTGTTTGGGAGATTTGAACTGTTCCTGCCCCTTTGTGCCTCCTTTACATTTATTATCAGGATTTGTTGCTCCATGACACGTCAGCTTCTACCATTGACATTTGTGGTCACGCCCCTTCACAGAGAAGGGCATGCTAAACATATAGATAAGTGTTAAGCCTCGCATGTCACACTCACCCCCTTCATAACTCCCCCAGGCGGCAGCCCAGCGCACAGATTAACGATGTAGGACTCGGAAGAGAGACAGTCCAGGCGGAAGCCAGCAGGAATACTTTAGTGACTTCACACACTTAGGAGCTGTGCGGGCTGGAGCGGGTGGCTCACGGTGGCAGCTTGCACCATCAAAGCTGCTGCAGGAAGGAGTAAGGATTATCAGGCAGGAGCGTGCTGCATCGCGCCCGTGAAGTTGGTCTTCAGGCGGATTCTGTGATAGCTCCTACCCTGGATGGTAGGATTGGGCTAGCAGTGTTATCTGGTACTCTACAACTGCAGCACTGACCATTCTCCAGGGTGGATGGCAGAGCGAAGAGCCGAAGGCGGGCAGCGGGCAACGGTGGTGCATTTCCTGTAATAGGGTGAAGGCCCATCTTCATTCAGTAAGTAGTGAGTCTTCCTTTTCTGCGGCTCATTGTCCTTCCCGGTATTGACGGCAGTGTATGGGTCCCGTCAGGGCTTCCTAGGGCTCAGTGGGGAGTTGGACCCAGCCTCAGGGGGGCTCATCACGGCCCTGAGGCTTGGCGAGCTCCGGGCTGCTTTGGTAAGCTAACGCATTGTCAGCGACCCAGGGCTGCCAGTTTGAATGTGGCCATAAAAGAGTGTGCTGCGCAGCCCCCGTCACCGCATTCATCAAGTGCACCCCATTCCATTCTTTAGGATGAGGTGTTCAAGATATTGGAACTTTACACAGTTTGGCTCTTTAGATACTTTTTGTCAACAGAGTGGAATATCTTTAGGTGGAACATGGAAGCGCATAGACCAGCTAAAATGTCAGAGCATAAATGGGAATTTCAAGCAATTGCTCAGCCATTATCACTCTAAAATCACAAAACTTATATATGTTATTCAGCTATTTAATAGGATTGGGCGAGTGGAGCAACTCCGCCTGCTCACCGAACTCCATGGAATTCCACAGAGTTTTTATGGAACTCCGTGGAATTCCACATAGTGCAGCTCCGCCCGCCCCTAGCTAAGATTTCACTCGTACAAAACCAGTGAAATTCAGCAGCTCTAGTTACCTGAGCTAATTATAACCTAGGCCCTCGCAATGCATTGCTTATGACCTCACATATTACATCACTCATGTGGTTGTTTTTGAATCAATAATCCCCAGGGAGGTGGTGGCCCCCAAGGCATTAATAAGCCCCAGGAGGAGGACCTGTGTGCCCCCCTCATTTATTTTGCAAATTCCCCCGGGACCCTTGTGATGGCCTTAGGCATCTAGTCCAATTCAATGCATATTCCCAGCTCTGATGGCTTCTCGTCCTGTCCACTCCAATTTGGGTTCAAATGGTGCTTCTGCAGAGTTTGATCAGTTTCTTCCATGTTGTTTCTGACCTTTTGCAAGTTCCGGTCTTCCCGTAGTTTAGTAAGGTCAAAGACTTTTCACAGGTTGGTAAATTGGATTCTGTATGTTTAACACTAAACAAGTATCAAAGCGTGACAGCGCTGAATAAGAGTGCAAAGCGCAGTTCCACCTGCAGCAAACAGTTCTTTGAGTAATTAATGGCATTATTTTAACTTAACAAACCTATCATGTCCAAGCTCCATATGCCTGTGCTTCACATTTTGACCCATTCAAGTGGCTGCCTATGTGCCTCCTCAGCTCCTAACCACTCTTCCACCCTCTTGGTGCAGCAGAGAAATGAGTCGCTCACCATCTTCAAAAGGCAGAATGCTCCAGTGGCTCAATGCTCATTATTCCTCACATCATTCTCCATTCACTGCGAGCAATAGCAAGAGTGGCGGTGGCAGGGATTGATGGCACAACATTGTCAGGGCAACTTCGTCACTATGATGTCAACACCTCTCACCTGGGCCCCAAAGTCCTCCCATTCAGGCAAGTCCTGCAATGTGGGTACTTCACAGAACCTCACTGGTTTCCATCCAACCACAATCTCTGAGAGGGTTTTCCAGCAGTCACCATCTCCCAGGTGGGGAGTCACCACATTTGACCGACAAGGCCCTTGGTAGCCTCCAATTTCTAAACTGCAGTCATGGAGCCTTACGAAAAAAGTAACATTCGGAGGTTTCAGGAGATTACTTACTGTTTACAAATTTCTGGACTCAATATAGCAGAATTTACTTTACAATGATTGGTGCAGGGCTTTCCCTGTCTTCAGTGATTTAGTAGCTTTCACAGTGTCCTGCAGAGAGAAAACATCCCTTTGCATTCCTCACCGATATCAGGGACCTTTTCAATTGATCCCCTTAAGAACATTGCAGAATTAGACAAAGTAGGAGAGGAACTATTAGGAATGGAAACATGATGAATTCATTTTTTAAATGTATAAAATGAACCACACTAGTGGACTAATTTTTACTTCCATAAGCTATAATATGCCAAAAGGTTTTGTTGTCTTTTGCTTTTCAGCTGCTAAAAGATCTACCCAATTCCTATCCTTTCGGACCCTTCTGGAGGTTTCCAGTGTTCTTTTGTAAAAACCCTTGCAAACCTAACATGTGCTCGTGTGTGAACTTTCATTGCAGCTAGTAGTTTGTCCTTGGCTAACCTACAATCATTAGCATACCAGCTACAATTTTTAGAGCAAATTGAATACTTCTGCTGGCTAGCCTTATAGAAGAAATTTCAAATTGCATTGAAAAGAGAATTGTGCACATATAAGAGAGGAATATCAATCACAGGCATATTGTTGTATGGAGCAAAGGCATTAACAAAAAGACCATACAAGTTAGCCACAGACACATTGTTTGACACAACATTAGACCACTTAACTGTTCTGTAGTTGTTAGTAATCAATGGCATTGAAACTAGGCACATTTAGTCCCTCCCAGTTTTTTATGGCGAGGTCTTTCAAGAATCAAGAAAGAGGATTTTGATTCCTGTTAAAACGAGAAACTATTGCCCTATCATCTAGATGGGGCCGCAGTTTTACATCAGTTAAAATATAATCAAGTTTACTCATATAGCCCACCGCTTAAACGTATAAGCTACATTTCTGTTCGATTTTGTACGACCATTGCCCTCAGCCCCAGATAAATTGACAGTGATTCCAACTTTAATGCTACAGTCAAGCAATTCCTTAGTGGTTTGGCTTCCAAACAGGTTGTAGAAGAAAAAACCTTTCTAGGGGGTTCACTGATGCACCTGGTCCTTAAACCAACAAAGAAGAGATTGGCACGGAAGCTGGAATATCAAAATAACAACTTTATTAACCTCACATGAGGGAGACTGTGTCAATACAGTACCCGCAGGCCACTGTAGGAGACAGTCTATGGAGTACAAACACTCTGGGTCTTTTATGCCCAGTTTATAGCTGAGTTAGCATGTAGACTCAAAAAGAGGCGGTACAAGTGTGCACATGAATAGCTAGTTACATATAAGGATACATAAGAATTGCTTAGTCAACAGAGTGGGAGGGTTTACAATATTGCTAATATTAGTTAAAATAGCCTGACAGTTACTCTAAGAGCAGGTGCATTCTAGCAGCTAGACCTTTCTGAGCATGTGCAGTGCTCTGGCTCAGTACTGAAGGAGTTAATTATAGTTCCTGACTCAAGTGAAATACAAGAGCAGGCAACAGTGAAGAGGGAGAAAGCACATGGCGAGCACATGGCTAACTAAAATGGCTGCCAAAAACAAAATTGCAGCTAGTTTTCCACAGATGGCCGTTTTAGCATTAACTGAAGACATCCGCTATGAATTAATAGAAGCATGGAAGTTATCCTGCACATTTATCCTATCCATTGCTAGGTGGGCATTTACATTTTTAACATTGTTTAACTGGTGAGATACAAGTAGAAATACATGGGAAACAGAGTATTGGGTCATAATGAACACACAGATAGCAGGAGAAAATAATGGCTATTATTACAAACAGAACTATCAATTTTTCCAACCCCAAGCAGAAAGTACATCCCAAAACCATCCAGTCCAATTCTAAGTTTCAGGGCTCCAATGTATTTCAGTGACCATCTATTTCAGCTTTAGAATAGCCAACAACACATATCTAATATAATATCTTAAATAAAAAACATTTTTTAATAGACCTTTCCGGTGTTCTTTGTATGAGGGCTAGAGTACCAATTGATATGCTCAGGAGGAGGGCAGAGTAGTATTTATCAACTGTTCAAAAAAACGTTTCTCTAGCAGAATAAACATTCCTAATGCAAATATAAAAGCAAATACAAGGATCATCACAAAAACAATTTTCGCTTCAGGGGACCAGGAAGACCAAACGGGGCCATGGGAATTAGGACGAGGAGCCGCAAAGGGCTGCTCCTCCTCAATAAAGGGACGACCAAAGGAGTACATTGCTAAAAAGTACATAAAGAATAGAAGCCGCTGTACAACCAGCCAGAGGGGAGTCTTCTCCCTGTGTCCGTCTGAGCCTCACAGGCAGGCTCCTATCGAAGTTCTTTTCCAACGGTGGAGCTGCACAACTTGCAACTCAAGAAAACAATCGCGGCCCAGTTTTAAGGGAAAAGGTTTCTTCTTTCAGGATAGGGCAATCACCCTCCGGGGCAAATGCCCTCAACGATCCTGTCCAGTGTCTCAGGCAGTGCACCAGTATTCTTCACTTTAATCTAACAGGCACCAAAGGCACAGCACCTGTACCCTGAACTCAAGTCCTTCCCTAACTCCTGTGTTGCTCCGCTGGCGCACTGCTCTTTTGTCGGGGCCACAGATTGTACCCAGTATGCCCAGGCACCTCCTGATCAACAAACAGAGGTGCAGACTTGCATTCACTTGGGGACCAGGACTCAAAGGCCTGATGCTGGGATATATGAAGCAACCTTTGTTTCAAAGGGGGTCACCTCAAGCAAAAGCCGCCTTGCCGTCCTTGTCGGTCTGTGACTCTCTCAGCTGGGCATCAAAAACTGGATCCACGCAAAGAATTCTCCATCCTGATTTGTGACCCCGTCTTTTGTCCAAGACAGTAGCAGGGGTACACACTTCACGTCCCAGTGCTTCCGGCCTTCTACCTTCACTGAGGTCCTAGTTGCCAGCAATGCCTGTGCTGGTTCTCTTCACCTTGGCTTCAAGCTGGACTGGCGCTGACTCCCCAGGCTGGATCTGATGTCCGGGCCCCTCTGGCAATGGTTGTAGGGCAGCAGCTATCTATTGATGGACAGAACAAAAAATCTTTAGACAAGGCATACAAATAATCTATCAACAGAGAGGATAGTCCATTTCCAAATACCTTCTCCTTTTTTTAGCTTGGGGCGCCCCATACATTAGCAAGGCACCCAAGAACCACTTCATCTATCTGAGAGTAAAAAAAAACCCTGGACCTATTAGCGAGTACAAAAGGAACTTTTTGGGTGAACTGCCAAGAGTAAAACGTTACACTATTTGAAGCAGCCAAGGAAGTCTATGTTTATTTACTAAATTTTGAGGGAAAAAGAAAAACAATACGGACATACTCTAAATCCTTACATTTGTGTATTCCTATTTCATCTGAAGAACCTCAAGAAAGGGAATTTTTAGAACAAGCATTCTTCTGTGCTTCTTGTCTTAACAAGCTTGTGTTTCATAAGTTATAACCTTTCACTACTTGTACAGGACTGCAGACACTTCTAAAATTATTTTTCTTACATAAAAACACCTACATTTTACGCTTAGGACCATGCTCTCATGTTATAGGCGCGGCAGGAAAATCTAAAACTGCTAATTTAACAGGGATCCTGTCAACTCAATTATACAGACTAATAAGAGACTAATAATGCCTTTGCAAAACTGTACGTAGCATAAAAAATAACAAACAATAATGGTGTTATCACCTGAGAACAAAAACTACCCACATATAGTTCCCCTTTAAAGATCAAATAAGGGAACATCAATTTAGACTACTCATCCATTCATAATTTCATCAGACAGGATGGGCAGTAACATGGCGTATTTTTATTCATTTTATTAATCTTAACAATTTTAAAACAGTATTACTAAATAGTCAATTAAACGTCTCATGGCCATTCCTAGACAACTTAGACTGGCTCAAGAGAGAATGAGAAAAAGAGAGAGAGAGAGCATATAAATCAAGAAAAATGACAATGTATTACTTAATTTTAGTTACCCTTAATTTGCCCAGGAGATAATCTCCCTAATCTCTTCCCCTCATTCGACAGCAGGTAACCTGAAACAGGTGACCTTCTGTCGACACTATCTACCCCTATTTTGGCAGCTGGGCACAAACAAACTTGTAGGAGGTAAATAGCACATTTGAGCTAGCTAGAAAACATTAATAACCAACTACCAATTCCTTTAGCAATTGTACTAGTGTAACATGAGGGCGCATGAATGCAAAATGAATTTCATAGCCTTTTAATCTAGCCCTAGCTCCAGGAAGGCTTAATCAAGGCCATAACTTTAGTGAAACAACTAAGTAAATTCTTCTATTTCTTAAATGTGGTTAAATTACTAATGGCGATATCCCTAATATTATTAACAAGAATTGAGAATTCATTTTCGCCCTAATTTCCCTAGGCACATTATAGCCTCAGACATCATTAGAGCAAAATTTACATTTACCTGTAGTGTTTTACCCTACAATGTTAGAATCAGGATATTTAATTAATACAAAAAAATCAGTTTATTAAACTACTCTGTAACATTACAAGCTTTCATAGTGTAATGTAGAAATCACATACTGTCACAGTGGCTCCCTGCGTGAAAATTTTTACATGCAGTAAGGCTGGTCAGTTCTAAATACAGAACTTGGCCTCTGACCCTTAAACCTGCTGTCCCCTGTCAGTAAGGCTATTCCATGCGGTCTTTCCAATTCAAAGGAACTCTGGAGAAGCACAGCTGAAAAGTAGTCCTATTCCGTGCCTGTGAGCTAATAATTTTAAAGGTAAGATGCACTGTTTGCTGTCTTATTTTATACTTATTTTTATTCGTATGCAGTGTGTGATGTGCTTTCTAGCAGTTTAGAGGCCAGCTACTTGTTCTGCAATTGCATGTGTGCACTGCTGAAATCTAAGATCAGTTTGAAAACAGCCCTGGGTGCCAGGACTGCTTGTAAAAAGTAAATTGTGCCCAAAATCGACTTTGGTGGTAGGGGCACTTAAAAATGAATAACCTACAATGTTTTAGCATATTAGGGACCCCCAGGGTCTCCCTAGATATCCCAGAGGTGGGAGGTCAGAAATGTATAAGGTACACCCTTATAAAATAAGTTTTTATATGCCTGGGTAAAGTGAAATTTCACATTTCACTCCCCACATTGTGGTAAAGTGCTGCTCAAATTCAACTTTGATGCTAGGAGCTTATATATTTGTCACAGTAGGATTATTAGACATTGAAAAATGCAAAAAATGATTTTAGTGCAATTATTTTTAATAACATTTTTTTTTTTCATAGTCAATTTTTGGGGAATAATGATCACTAACCCTTTTGATGTTTCCACGTATGAAAAGCAAGACTCATTCCTTTCCTTTTGCCTTTAAATGCGTGTATTTATAACACTAAGCACAGAAGCTGTACTGAAACATAAAATAGTCTGTGCCACTTTTTTTTTAAAGGGCAGTAATTATTTACCATCAGAACCACAGATATGCTTATTGAGAAAAGCAACAAGAAAGAAAATCCCTGCTTTTAATCCTTTCTTTTTATCCAAAATAATGAAGCTGTGTATTGTAACTTTTAAAATCAGTCTTTAACGCACGTGCTGGATCTGTAACTTGTGGCCGAGCATAGCCATGTGTTGTTTACTCAGCTGTGTTTTTACGACCAGCAAGCCTCAATTTCCACGCCTTTTTCTGGAGAAAAACCCTTTGCTGTATTGTAATGTCCTGAAAAAGTTTGATCTCCGTCTGTTTTGACAGACAGCTTCCTTCGGTACAGACAGCTTTGAACAGCTGTTTTAAAAGCTCTTTTTCTGGTGCTAGAAATTTGAGCACGGTGCAGTCTATTTAAAACACAGGCATTCCAAGCCGGCACAAATCTATCGTCTTGTAATGTGAAAAAAAGGCGCGTTTATTTCAGCAGCAACCAATTTACTCAGATGATGTGAATGCCTTTTAATATTAATACCTTAAGGATAATGCTGTAACATTTGGTATTAAGTCCTAGTTTGAAAGCACACAAATTCGTTTTTTTTCCCCTTTCTATGAGGCATATTTTTTTCCTATTGAGTGTTAATTGTAATTTCTCTTGTGGCAATATTCACACATCTATACTTTGTTACTGTTTTACTTCTAATGGTAGCGTGCAGCTATTTAGCATATGTTACATAATTCATTCCTTGAATTTTTAAAATGTAGTTCTTTCAATGACATTTGCATAACAGAATGACGACAAAAAAAAACCAAATTGCGCTCATTCCAGACATTTTCAAGAAGGGGGCCCACACACTCAGAGCACACAACACTGCTTATTAAAGCAAGCCATTCTCACACAAAAAACATAGTCACTTCTTACTGAAACAAGTACTTTCAAACATCACCACCGGTGTCAATCCACAACCACATGGACACTCAAAAAAAACAATTAACCCACAAATCAACACTTAAGATAAAAAGCAAGAGACAGCCCACAGACTACTCAAACCAAACCATTTGTAAATACCAATTGTAAGTCATATTTACAAATGAAAGGACTCTCAAAAAAGGTACAGAGATTACACCAAGACAAATAGACAACCAAAAGACTGCCATGTTCAAAAAGACAGGCTCGCGCCTCAAAACCTTTTCCAATAATACACCAAATTACCAGTTGGGCTGGCAGATCAGGATCCTTCTTTATATATATATTTTTGTTCCATGGTGTACTAGTCATCATGGAAGAAATTCCATTTTTTAATATACCTAAACCCATTTAGGTATCCCCTCTTAGAGGAGTCAGCTGAGTACTTCCTAAATCCATATTGGTACCTCCAAGACAGCAACACTTTCTACGAAGTGTGCTAGGAGCAGGCATGCCAAAAATATTATAGCATATATAATATTATACTCCAAGTGACACTTAACACAATTTGTGCCGTTCAAGTTTTCAAAGTTAGAGAAAAATCTCCTCATTACCTGCCTTCATTTGCTGCAGCAAACAAACAAACAAACCAAAATCTTGGCCAAGCTAATCCAAACAAAAGTGTTGCTACAGCAACCTTACCAAACCAAAGTCTCCAGCCTCCACCTGCCAAGTTCTGAGTGACCTAACGGTCATTTCAAAATACTCACACCAAAGAAGATCTCAGTCGGGAGCGGCCAACACCTGGAGGGTCAGATCGGGAAAACCGGAAAATACGTTGGTCTGCAAAGACAAAGGGTCTCCTCATGCAGGGTACCTCCTCAGTAGATTCCTGTCTTCCGTCAAGACCACTCCCTTGGATAGGCGCTTCTCTGATGAGGTCCACGTTCGGGCGCCAATTTGTAGAAGAAAAAACCTTTCTAGGGGGTTCAATGATGCACCTGGTCCTTAAACCAACAAAGAAGAGATTGGCACGGAAGCTGGAATATCAAAATAACAACTTTATTAACCTCACATGAGGGAGACTGTGTCAATACAGTACCCGCAGGCCACTGTAGGAGACAGTCTATGGAGTACAAACACTCTGGGTCTTTTATGCCCAGTTTATAGCTGAGTTAGCATGTAGACTCAAAAAGAGGCGGTACAAGTGTGCACATGAATAGCTAGTTACATATAAGGATACATAAGAATTGCTTAGTCAACAGAGTGGGAGGGTTTACAATATTGCTAATATTAGTTAAAATAGCCTTACAGTTACTCTAAGAGCAGGTGCATTCTAGCAGCTAGACCTTTCTGAGCATGTGCAGTGCTCTGGCTCAGTACTGAAGGAGTTAATTATAGTTCCTGACTCAAGTGAAATACAAGAGCAGGCAACAGTGAAGAGGGAGAAAGCACATGGCGAGCACATGGCTAACTAAAATGGCTGCCAAAAACAAAATGGCTTCAGCTGATGCTAACAACCATTGCAGCTAGTTTTCCACAAGGTGATTCCCCAAAATTCATCTTTAGTCTCCATAAGGGAGCTAACATACTCAAGGGACTCAAAGGTCACATTAAAATCACCAGCTACCACTATCAACTGCTTATCAGAGGAGGAATGAGATTCAACACATTTCTCCAGCAATTTCAAAGTACCATACACTTTACATTTCAGTACTGAATGATTATATACATTAAATATATTTAAACTGCAACCATCAAGAAGGTCAATCATTACAGTCAAAACATGTTGTTTTCTTAGATTACACCCTATATTATTTTTAATCCAGGGCAACAGACCCTAGATAGTCTACCAGATTTAGAATTTGAGAGGGGGGGACAAGCACTACCCTTAACAACAGTAGTTGAACATGTATTCCCGGAAGAAAAAGGAATGCTAGGGGAATTTCCTTATTATATCCCAAAAGTAATTCCCTCTCTATTATACCCTTACCTGACGTGCATCCAGAAGTGGGTAGATGGAAGGCATTAAGCTTAAATTCAATGCTTGTGTTGTTGTTTCAACAGAACTAGGCAAGCTACGTTGGTCAGAAGAAATAAGACCTTTGACTAAGGCTCTGTGTGTAAGTACCAACTCTAAATAATCATGATATTCACTAGGGGAGTGACGACGGGCACAAACTATGTCAGAGCAAAAATACACAAGGGGTCAGGAAACCTCTCACCTGCCGCTACAGAGTGTTGAAATATGATATCAGGGAACATGTCATTGTTATGCAGCTACATAATTATTAACCCTGGGCAAAGCACTACGCTACGCTCGCGTAGTTTGCGAAGTTTGCGCTACTTCGCCCAACGCGAATTGCACGTAGCACAGTGCAAACACGCGTAGCATAGCGTAGCGTAGTGCAACGGTCATTTTTTGCTTGCTCGCGGTCCTCAACGTCAAGTTGGCGACCGCGAGCAAGCAAAATGACATCCCGGCGAGACTTTTTCCTCGTTCGCGATCAGCAACATCAAGTTGCCGATCGCGAGCGTGGAAAATAAACCTCCCGGCGAGATTCTCAACGCGGGGAGGTCAGGTTTCTCATTGCGAGTGGTCGCGTATGCTCGCGACCGCTCGCGATGAGAAACTACCAGTCCGCGTTGAGAAAGCTGCCGCTCGAGTAAAAGACAGCTCGCACTGTGCAAGATGCCGTTTTCAATTATTGCACAGTGCGGACAAGCATCCGGCACTGTGCAATCATTGCGAACAGCGCACTACGCAGTTCGCGTAGTGCTACGCGTAGCTCGCGTAGTGCGAACTGCACTTTGCGTAGCTTTGAGTAGCACTACTTCACGAACTACGCCCAGGCTTAATAATTATGTGCTTAATGACAGCAATTGAGAGAAAGTTGTCAGTAAAAAGAAGACATTCATGTGATTAAGATAGTAGTAGGTAATAAACCAATGGACATAGCATCTGAAGACTGCTTGATATGGTTGAATTGGGTGCATAGCCTTAATAACATTTTATAAATATCATTGGACACAAATATCATAGCAAAAATAGTGTGATGACAAGAACCTTATTGGACAGAATATTGCAGGTGAGAATATATTTTTGTTTAAATATATTTGTACATAATATTGTTTTTAATTATTTTGCAATTTTCTATTTATTTTAGTGTTATAAGTTATTATTATTCAATGTTAAGTATGTGTAATCATTTTTAGTATAGTTTATTTTATTTTTGCTTTGGTAATATATTTAATATATTTTTTAGATTTGAATTTATTTATTTTTGTGGCAGGTGTCTGGTTTGTAATGTAGAACAGTGAGACATTTTTTAACCGTATAGTTTATCATTGTTTAAAGCAGCTTATTTATTTTATATATTTTAATTTGTTAATTTGATTATTAGATATGTACATTATTGTATTTATGTATTTGTTAAAATGATAATTATATTTTTTAAATATTAATTGGTTAATTTGTTTATTGTGTATGTAACCCATTTAATTGTTGTTCTACTATTATTTGTATTTCCTTTTGTTGGTGTTGGAGTTGTAGGGTTGTAGGGTCAGAAGTGCTTTAAACAGATATATTTGTAATCTTTTAAATTGGAGAAAATATTATTTTAATATAATTGTAATCCTTAATGTTGTAATCCAATTATTTTATTATAGATATGTTACATCATGTTAAAAATAACAATTTGTGTTTATTTCTGTATATTTTATATCTAGATTTAGTTTTTTAAACAAGTAGGAGGGGGAATGGTAAATCTGAGCCTTCCAAAGTCCATTGCTTTCCGTTTTTTTGATTATGTTGTTGTTGGAAAAAGTGAATGTTCACTACTTCTCCCTATTCTTTATCATGGTTTGAGGGGAATAGTAACCCTGACCTTTCTATGGTCCAACACATCCCTACTGTTGCTCAGGTTGGAGTGGGAATAGTAAATCTGACCCCTTCGAAGTCCAACATTTTCCCTACTGCTGCTCAATTTGGAGTGTGAAAAGTAAATATGACCACTCCAAAGCCCAACAATTTACCTACTATTGCTCAGGAGGGGTAGGAATAGTAAATTTGACCATATACAAAGTTCAGCACTTCCTATACCATTGCTTAGTTTGCAGTTGAAATAGTGCATTTAACTCCTCCAAGTCTAGAATGTTTTTAATAGATTTTTTTTAAATTTGTGTAAAGATGTTTTTAATTTAATTTTAAGTTATTTTGGTTTCAATATTATTTCTTATTTTATATATTTTCCTAGTAACTGTATTTGTTCTGAAATATGTTTTCAATTTAAATTTTATTGTATATGGTTATTTTATAATATTATATTTTGCTTTAATCAGTATTAATTATAATTGTATAACTTTATTATTTATGCTTCTTTTCTAATTTTATTTAATCCGTATTAATACTATTGTTTTTACAGTTAGTATAAAATATATATACTATGCTAATTTTTTAAGTTATACAGTGTATTAATATATTTTATGTCTTAGATTTATATATTTTTATATAATTAAAAAGTGTATATATTTTAAAGCTACTATCAATTATTTTTTTTTAAATTAGATACACTTATCTAGTTATGGATATTTTTGCACAATATTTTTGAAGACAGTATTTTTGTACTTTTAGGGGTCGATTCCGATTCCGTTTGTAAACTGAACCGACCGACACGTCCCGGGAAAAAGTTCCGACCGACACGTATCGCCGCCGTACGACCCGCGCAGTACGATGGAAAGCCTGTGATTTCCAACCGACTCTCACGAATATGATCCGGACGAACGAGCCGTACGGAAAACTGGGTTCCGGCCGGAAAAAGACTTCGAGTAGTACCGACCGACACGTACCCGGAACGGAGCCGACCGACACGTACCCGCGACGTATGAGTCGCAAAGTACGATGCCATACGCGGGAAACACGAACGACTCGCACGGAGCACAAGCCACACGACCGACACGCACACGACACAAACACTCAAACCAACGGACTCCGCACGCGACCGACTCGAACTCCCGCGAGCGAAACAAACGCCCACGACCGAGTCGAACACCCAGCGACCGAGTCGTACACGACATACACAACACAGCACAACAACAGCGTGAAAGGCTCGGAGAAGCCTGTACGACTCACCAGCAGCGTCCGGCACGGTCAGAAGAACATCTCGTACACACACACAAATAACAGCTGACCAAAGACAAAAAAAGGACCAAACAAGCACTGACAAAGGCAATATATAGGAGAAAAAAAATCAATTAAGAGAGACACACCCACAACTCAACCCATTTAAAGGCCACTAATCACTCCCATGAGCCTTTGCTATTTCCTGAGAACTTCCACACACACAACTCTGCTGACACACACCATTACCACCTCACCAACAGCATTCACACACAGACACCCACAAACCTCACTTGCACCCACACACACACACACACACACCAATCACCACCACCACCACCACGACCCCAATCCCCCCATCCACTCTCCCCTCACCACTACCACCACCACCACCCCCCAACACCACTACCACAACCCCCCATCCACTCTCCCCTCACCACTACCACCACCACCACCACCCCCCCAACACCACTACCCCAACCCCCATCCACTCTCCCCTCACCACCACCACCACCACCCCCCAACACCACCACCCCACCCATCCACCCCCCCTCACCACTACCACCACCACCAACCCACCCCCCTCACCACTACCACCACCACCATCACCATGCCCCCCAAGAAGAATCCAAAGTTCACAGATAGTGAGTTGACAGTGTTGGTAGATGAAATCATCAGAGTAGAGCCACATTTGTTTGGCACATTGGTACAAAAGACCCCCATGTCCCAGAAAACAAAGATATGGGAGAGGATCGTCAACAAGGTGAACGCACAAGCACCTTGTTTGCGCACAAAGGACGACTGCCAGAACAGGTGGTATGACGTGTGCAGGAGGGTCAAGAAGCTGCTGGAGAAGGACCATCAGCTCAGCCAGCACACCGGCAGCGGCCCTCCTGCCAAACCCGTTTACTTCCGGTCCTGGGAGGAGAAGGTGCAGGCCATCTTACCACCGGAGAGCATACATGGTCTGACTGACATCCCAGAGCCTGGTGAGTACACAAATAAGATACTCAATATTGTGGGGCCATGTACACATATCACCGTCAAGGGGACAGGCAAAACAACTTCTGTTAACAAAGCCACAGTAACACAAACAAAGTCATCCCTACAGGCAAATGCCCTGCACAGCAACACAACACCTTCTATCTCATACCAACATTGAACTATGTCATCACGTGTACAAACATAGCAAAACATAGAGCAACTCAGTGCCACAAAATCCCAACAGACACTGCCCCACAGTCTGCCACCACTGTCACACCACCTCACAGGGAACCTGACCCACAGGAAGGAAGCTCGGGGATGTTGGGGAAGTCAGTGTAGCCAAAAGCATGATGGGAGTTGTAGTCACAGCCAATAGTCCCCCTCACAAATGGGCCATCAACACCACTCTTAACCATGTGCACCTCACAGGCAGTGGAAATGTACCCTCAAGATGGCTGACACTGGGTCCTGCTGTGGGGAGCACAAGGCCCTGATGGGGTTTGTGCACAAACAAAATGCAGGACCCCGCTGCCTGACATCCTGAAAGTCAACTACCACTCCCTGCAAGGGAAGCATACACAATAGTGGCCCATCTGGCCATGGAGGGAGAAGCACTGCCAGCCCTGACCATGCCCACCACCATGTGCTGTCACACACCCCTCAACACAAACTCCACACAACTCACCTGGGAGAAGGCATTTACCCACACTCCATGCAAACATCACCCAAAGACCCACCATACTGGCTACTTCTGTGTGACGTACAGGGACTGTTGCTACTTGTGTACAACCACCACTACACCACTGACTGACAACCTCAACATCAACCCACACTCACCGCCATTGAAGCATGTCTCTGTGTGAATTGCCTGACCCCTGGGGGAGGAGGAGGTACTGCAATGACACTGAAAACCATTGAGGCAGCTGCAAATCACATCTTCCCAGCCAAAACTAACAGCACTTCTGGGAACACTCACTGCCAAACCAAAGAGCAGGGCAAGATGGCTGACACATGTATCCAATGGAAGAGTAGGCTGCTAGTCACACCCACGCATCGACCAACCCAATCACAGTCACACTGCCAGCTATTGCAAATGTACCTTTGCACTCAACTTCCGGGGATGCAGTGTCCCAGGGACCCCCCCTGGCCTGGACGGGTAGGCGCAGCTTGTACAAGTTTACAAGTGCTGAAATGCAGACATACCACAGAGATCTAAACACACAGCAACTCACATACACAGCAGTGACAGGGGACACCTGACTGACTACAATGGACCTACCAACATCCCTCACACTGTAGCATGCTGACATACACTCAAACTCCCGTTGTGAGCCACATGACACGCAGACATTGTCCAGTATTGTAGGCATCATCCACACCACACAGCACTCACTGACATGGACACTGTGGACACAAGGACTAACATGGGCTGCACTGGAGCAGGCATGCAACTCACAGCTGAAGCAACCGAACACACACCTCTGGTCACGACTCTGGTAAAGAAAGACAGCCGCAGCGAACAGTCCATACCACCATGGAGGACATTGACATCACAAGCATGTGAGCAACCACAAAACTCAGACACAACTCCATTAGCAACAGTGACACCATCACCTGTGTGAAATGGGATGTGGACTGGGGACACAGACAACACAGAAGAGAACATCAGGACAACACGGGCATGCTGGATTGTGACCGGATTGTGCAGACACACTAATGTGACGCACATTGACTGACACAAACTGGCATTACACATGCCCCAAACAGAGATCACAAGCTAGGTGCCTGTGCAAGGATGCCAGTGTCAAAGCACAAATGTCGACAGGGATGAAACACCTGTGTCAGGCATGTGACATCACCAGAGTAGGAATGGCACAGTACAGTCTAGCATGCAATGAAGATGCCAGGCAGGCAGACAGCTAGACTTCACAACCAAAGTGCCTCAGGGTGTCAGGTGAATGCACCACACAAATGGAAATCTCCGTCAGTGACAAAGTAGGATGATGCAATGGACAGGCATGCAACACCAACCACAGTGGCCAATGTAATGTGTACGAACCATTGATGTCCACGAATACATCACTAACATTGTGTCTTCCTTCCAAACACAGGGGCAGATGTGGACTCATCCACAGACGAGGAAGAGTCCCAGTCCCAGGCTCCGGTGGACCCACCTGGCTCCGGTGGTGCACAGTCTCACTCCTCGTCGCCCGACAACCAAGCTGGCCCCTCCGGTCATGGCCCACATGCAGCCCCTCGGCAACATTCACCTGCCCCCCTTGCAACCACCCCTGCAACTACTGATACACCGCAAGCCACCCCTGCCAACACGGACAGACCTACCAAACCATCAGACGGCACAGGGTCACAGGGCACCAGGGCACCTGACAACAGCAACAACATTCAAGGTGGCCCTGTGACACCTGTGCGGGACACCACAGGTGCTGGCCGTGTGGCGAGGGGTGGTGGGAGGGGTGGGAGGCCGAGCAGAGGCTCCGCTGAGGGTCCGGGGCTGCAGGATAACACCCACCTGGGACGCATCATGGCTGCGTACCAGGAGAGCACCGGAGGGTTCAGCCAGGTAGTGGGGATCCTCACGGACATCAAAGAACAGCAGGCTGCCCACCATGCCCGCTTGGACTCCCACATGTCCCGTGTTGAGACACACTTGTCAAACATGGAGTCCAAGTGGGATACCATGGAAGATATAGCAGTGGTGCACCGGGAAATGTTGACCTGCCTCCGCCAGATCAGCACCAACTTGAGGCCACCTCCCTGTGCGATGACTACATCTCGGGCAACAACATCTGACAATGCCACAGGGAGTGAGGGGGGGTCTGGCAGAGGCCCACGTGCATGGCAGCAGCCTGCAGGTGAGGCTCCCCCTGAGAAGAAGAAGAGGGGTCGTCCGGTGAAGGACAAGTGAGACGAAGATGGCCATGCACATCCCCCAGGAACGCAACACCTGTTCTGGACAGTGTCCTTTGTGTGAAAACCGTTCACCTTGTCGTACGACATCGTACTCCCCCACATGACATGGAGGGTCTGAGTGGGAACTATGTGCCTAACGACTGTGGACTGTACTCTAGACATTTCATCTACCAACACTTCTAACTTGTTATCTGTGAACTTTGGATTCTAAAGCCAATGGACAGCACTCCCAATCCTGAGCACCATCCCCACTTGTGTGCTAATAAATTCACCTAAACACAAGACGTGACTCTGTGGTGATTAAGAGGTTGTCAGTGGCATGTAGATCTGGATGTGCTGAAGAACACTGTGCATGCAAACCTGTACTGTGATGAGAACACTGTCATGTCAGTCAGGCCAATGTGCCACATATGTGGGAGACACACCACCAGGTCTACTTAACACATGCTCACCACGTCCAACCAATTCATTGCCAACATCAATGTTGACAGGCAAGCCTGTGGTATGCACAAACTACACACCCATCCTAAGTCAGTGGTGACAGGCCCACAAGTGCAGTACGTCAATGTCAGTCTGATGTGTAGGCACAAACAACACACATCAGAAGGTGCAGCACAGTTTATTGTCAGGCAATTGCAACATGTCCCTTACTACACACATGCAAGCTACCAACACCTGACAGTGGGCACACGGTCACCAAGTGGATAACTACGGAAGTCCTGGGGTGCCTGGCACATCACTCGTCGGGACACTAACGACTCCATCCTGGCAGTGGAGTATGGGTATCAGGGGTCTCAGTACACCAAACAACAGCCACAGTACCCTGTGAAGGACAGACAGAAACACAATTGTTAACACTGCATGACGCCATACAACTGCAACACACATGGCAAACACAAATCACAGACTACACCACCCCAAAATACTCATCATCACACAACTGGTGGGGAGTACAGGTAAACTGGATGGACACATCACTGCAGGCATCCACACAAGTAGCACACAGCCACACGCAAGGTGCACCACACACACAAAACATGCACAAACAACACATTGACAACACATCACTGTATACTCACATTCAGGAGAAGAAGTTGTTGATGAGCTGTGTGCGGACATCCTCCGCAGCCTCATCATCGCTACTGGCATCCTGGCCCAGGCCAGGATCCTCCACAGGTGGCGGGTGTTGGTCAATGTCATCCTGGATGAGGGGCAACTCCCTTCACACTGCCAGATTGTGCAGCATGCATGCTCTGATGATGAACCGGCACACCTTAGCAGGGGCATATGGGAGGGCACCTCCTGTCTTGTCTAAACACCGGAAGCGGCTCTTCAGGAGTCCAAATGTCCGCTCTAACACCCTCCTGGTACGACCATGTGCCTGGTTGTAGCGCATCTCAGCTTGTGTCACAGGGTTCCTCAGGGGTGTGAGCAACCATGGCATGTTGGGATATCCAGAGTCACCTACATACAGACACATGCACATTAGAGGAGTTGGAGAAAAACAGGTAGCAAAAACTGGCAGGCACACACAATGAGGAAAAGTCAGTACACACCAACAAGCCAGGCACGTTGATTCTGCATCCGTGACATCAGTCTAGGGACGCGACTACTCCTCATCACATAGGCATCATGCGCAGACCCAGGGAAACGGGCACACACATGGGAGATGGTCATGTCCGCCACACAAACCACCAGAGCATTGATGGAGTGGAAATGCTTGCGGTTCCTGTATGGCAGCTCATGTGCCTGTGGTGGCACCAAAGCCACATGTGTCCCGTCAATGGAGCCAATGACATTTGGCATCCTCCCCAGGGCATAGAAGTCACCCTTTATGTCTGCAAGTCGTTGGGGCATGGGGAAATAGATGTACAGGTCCAGGAAATGTAACATGGCCTCCAACACATCCCGAAGCACCCGACTGAACATCATCTGCGACATCCCTCCAGCAGAAGCCACAGTGTACTGGAAGGTACCCGTCGCAAAGAAATGAAGGGCTGCCATCACCTTCACCTTGGGGGTCAGTGCCGTCGGGTATGGCTGACCAGGTTGCAGGTGTGGGCCCAACTGCCCTGCCAACTCCTCAATCACTGCCCTGGTGAAACAGTACTTTCTGATGGACTCACGTTCCACCATCGTTGCCAGGTCCGGGAATGGCCTAGGTACATTTGGGGCCCTGCAGTACAGACAGAAACAAAGGATGAAGGCACACCCTCCAGCCATGTCACAAAGCCACAGCAACACAGCCCATCATGAACAAACACATCACACAATGAGCTGAGGTGGTTGCCACAGGTTACAGACACATATGTCCCATACATGGCATCAAGCACATTGAAGCTCAAGATGTGTACATGACAGGTCCCCTGTTGTGCCATGACAAAGCAATGGGCCCTAGCACAGTACATCTGCCCTGTTGCCACCTACCACACAAAGCCCACAGTGACAAGCGAGGACAGATATCTTCTCCACATCACAGCTCCCTGACTGACTGTTACACAGGCATGATGTGACGTATCATTGACATAACACACAACAAGCATGTTAGCCACAGCCCATGTGCCCTGTCGCCACAGGAGGACATATGTAGGTGTCTGTGCCACCACCACACAACAACACTGTGCATGTACAAGCCAATGGGATGTGTGGATCGGCTCACATTGGATCACTGACAGATCACACCACATGCACACAGATAGTGTATGTACATCACAATGTTGACACTGGTTCACCCTGCGTTGAACCTACAAACACTGATGAGACAGGGTACATGTGACACGACACACACGCACATCCTGGCTGGGACTGTGTCCATTGGCAATGTCCTGGACTGCATTGCTGCACCCCCTGTGGCAATGGGCACACCACACATGTATGTGTCCACCCACATCCGTGTCCAGCCTGGGAGTGCTTGTCAACAAGTGGCACACGACGAAACACATCTTGTGCCCCAGACACACACATAAGAGGCAGCCACACATGACTAAGGACACACTGTGGCACAGGCAGTGGTGCCATTGGTGTGCCCCATAGTCCCTAGCTAGTGACAGAGGATGGCATCTGTCAGGAATTGACAGCAAGGCTGACCGACACGTTCAATGTCCCCAAAACGCAAATAATTGGATTGGACCGAGCCGCGCGCACGTCTGGGCCAAACATTACAATGGCGACGGACGCGTGTGACGCGTCGATCGTGTATGGACCGAGCCGCGCGCACGTCTGGGCCAAACATTACAATGGCGACGGACGCCTGTGACGCGTCGATCGTGTATGGACCGAGCTGCGCGCACGTCTGGGCCAAACATTACAATGGCGACGGACGCGTGTGACGCGTCGATCGTGTATGGACCGAGCCGTGCGCACGTCTGGGCCATACATTACAATGGCGACGTACGGTGTGACGTGTCGATCGCGTATGGACCGAGCCGCGCGCATGTCTTGCCCATTGAATCTGGTGGAGACGGGTGTGTGTTGCCATTCAAAATCCGCGTAGTACGGTCAGTTGCCGAGCCCTGCACCCTCATTGGCTATGAGCTGTCATGGTGATGGACGCGGATTTTAAATTTGAACGAGGCGTGTGCAGGAAATTCAGTTGGAGTCGTACTACATTGTTGCAATTGCCAGTGTGTCATGGAGGTGATGTTTTAAACGATGCTGAAGGCGTGTACGAGTCGTGCTATCCCATGGATTGGCCAAATTCATAGGATGCTACCTTTTTGGACCTATCCCTTTGTACCCCAGGGCAGACATGCCTCCACAGCACAGATATAAGGCTGCCTGGCCCCCAGAGAACCCACTTGCCTGCACCACATGCTACTGGAGCACATCACTCTCATCACTGCTGCTGTCTCTGCTTCCTCTGGCTTCAAGGATGGCATGTACTGTGGAGAGGGCCCCAGCCTTCAGTGAGGAGGAGAACCAGGCCCTGCTGGACGGGCTCCTGCCGCAGTACACCAAGCTCTATGGGAAACCAGGGGAGCAGGTGAGTGTGCTGTCCACTGCTTTGCTGATTGTGCTACTGGTCTGACCAGCAGCAGCATTAGTGTGTACACCAGTGGCTTGGTTACCCACTGAGTACTGCTCTTGACACAAATGGGGCACCCACATGTACTGCACAGTTACAGTGCAGTGCAAGGTGGATTGTCACTAGGTACCCTTCCCAGGCTATGTCTCAAAGTTGTGAGTGCTGGACACCGGTCCCTCATCCATAGTTGCACCACCTGTGTACCTCATTAGCCTTGCTGATGCCCACATGTATGACTGCCTGTGTGTTGCACTAATATGTTGCCAGTGTAGTAATGTCCTTTGCACTTTGTCATCCTCACAGGTTGTTGCCCAGAAGAAACATGAGATCTGGTGGAGCATCGTCCGGGCGGTGAGATCCGTGGGGGTCTACAAGCGCCGGATCCACAACTGCCGGAAGAGGTGGCAGGACCTTCGGGGCTGGACCCGGAGGATCGCACGGGTCCAGCTGGAGCTGTCGCCTCCTCGCAGGAGGGGCGGACACCGGACCCTGACCCCCCACATGCTCCAGATCCTGGCGGTGGTGTTCCCGGACCTGGATGGGCAGCTGAAGGCCAGACAGCAGCAAGGAGGGGGTAAGTACATGACTGCACTGTGTGCTGTTTCTGACATGCTGTGTGCCCCCTCTGGCCTGGTAACAGTTCAACAGTACATTGTTCAGATAGTCCAGGACCCATGTCCCTCTCTGGTGACTTGCCCCCTTCTCATCTGTTTGCCAGGTGTGGCTTTTCTGTCTGGGCATAGTGTCACGTGGAAAGTGTGCCCTTACATTTGAAGGTGCATGAGATGTGGGCCAGCATTGCTTCAGGGGACTCAGTGTTGGGCTTCAAGGGAGGGACCATTGTACATTACATGCCAGGGACCTGGTATTTATCTGCATGTACTCCTGTCATGTGGCCAATTGGCAGCTCGGGCTCACCACATGTGCCTGGGGCATTTGGCACACACCCATGCTGCTGGTGGGGAAAATGTTGGGGCCTCTGGAGCATGTATCTCAAGTGTGTCACACATGCATAGCCACCTGCCTACTGTCCATGGCTGTCACCTGTTCCACGTGGAGCAGGACAGTCATGGCTAGTCCAGGGCATGCAACACTCTGTACTCCCACTCCCGTGTCCTCGGTTGGCACTTTGTGCCAGGTGAACAGTTCCCTCAGGTGTCTGCCCCTGTGTCATTGTGCTGTGGCACCGTTGTCAGGCCCACTGGTGTGTACATGGGTTTGGGGTCAGCATGCAATCTGAGATGTGCCCATGTGAGACAATACCTCTGTGACATGTAGGGATGTGATGACTTGACTGGGCACAATGGTGCCTGCAACTGGGTAGTTCCAGCAACTGGGTGTCATTCACAGAAGAGTGCGAGTTGCTCAGCTTCAGAGTGCCCTGTCCCATGTCTCTCATGCGTCCAATGGGTCTGGGGTGGGCACATCAGAATCCAGACGATGTTGTTTTCTGTGGATGGTCATGTGTAGTTGTCAGCTACAGAGTTTGCAGGCCCCATGTCCTGGGAATGTGACACAGTGGTGACAGTTGTTGTCAGGCTGCCCTGCCCCCTGTGACTGGAGACTGTGATGTATGATCTCACAGGCATGGCTGAGCCATGGGACTACACTACCTAGGGGTGATCCTGCAGGAGTGTGTCATGTGCAACATGCACTCCATTGTGCCAAGGAATGCAGGACTTGCGGGGCTCAGGATGTCTGGTGCATGAACTCAGCCCCAGCCTCTCAGATGCAACACTGGCCATCCCTACGTCCAGGCAAATGTACAGATCCATAGGCAGCAGATGTGATGTGTGCATGTTGACAGACCACTACGTATTTTCAAGTCCTGTCAACTAATGGGTAGGTGGTGCATGTGTCCGCAGTGGGGTGTAGGGATCCTACATGCGCAAGACAGATGGGTGCAAGGGAAGGAGGAATGTGAATGCCATGCTTGACTCTCAGACTGACCATTGGCCTATGCAAATTTGTGTAAGCACTCCTAGCAATGTTCAACTGATTGATGCCCGCACTTGGCCACTGATGTGCTGTACTTTCTGTGGTGTGTGTGGTCAGTGCAGATGACTAATGTGTTTTTATTCTATTTTTCCTGTGCAGATACAGACACGGACACAGAAGGAGACCGCTCCACGGACCAGGGGGAGCCAGTGAGCCAGACTGGGTCGGAATTTGAGGAGTCGGAGGGACCCAGTGGCACGGAGGGTGAGGGGAGTGTGTCTGTGGACTCCTCGGCAAACACCACCGCAGCTGAGGACCACAGCAGCTGTGATGAGGACTCCCTTGTGGAGGCGGGTGGCAGCAGCCACCATCCAACACCTGTTGAGGTTGTCCCCGCCCCACCATCACTGCCCTCCCCATGGCTCCCACATCTAAGGTCCGTGGAGACGCCCGTGTTCATGGACATGTATCCTTCCAGTCAGGCACCGCACCCCCTACCCTTGTGTCCCCTGCTGCAGACTGAGGAGTCTGTCGACCTGCTGTAGCAGATCCATGTGGGGCAGACATCCATGCTGCGTGTCTTCCATGTGCACACGGGTATGTTGAACCAGCTGGTGTCGTACATGGAGGGCATGTCATCGGCCATGTCTGCCCTACAGAGGACCAGTCAGGGCATGGCATCCTCACTGACGGCAGCAGTGTCCCTCCTCCAGCAGTCCCTCCCCCTCCTGCCCCTGACCCATCTCCTGATCCCAGCACCCTACCTGTCCAACTCACACACACACCTGCACCGTCATTGCACACAACAGACCCAGGCAGTACACACACACCCAAGCCAAAGTCTAAACATGCACGCACGCATACTCAGGGGACTGAACATACACTCACCGGGGATGGGTCAGACACACACACACACGCATCCACAGGCACTCCGCAGTCCTCTGATGCCTCTCCCTCCACAAGCAAATACAAAATCTTCCTCCAACAATTTGAAACAATATTGGTGGTACATCCAGAATACATCTAAAATTGTCCCACAAAATCCTAGTGTTAACTAGAATTGTTTTTTATATTTTTTATCAAATGTAGCAGTCAATAATTTTTTTTGAAAAAATATATACGATTTATTTTCCTTTTTCTCAACAAAAACATGTATAATCAATTTACATAAATACAAATATAAATTGTAACATAGGCCCACAAAACAGAAAATAAATAAACATAAAAAATATACATACGATACATATAACCAAATATCACAAAACAGGGGAAATTACCATACATTAACAATTGACAATACAGAATCAAATCATATAATTAATACACCAAGTTAGAACCATAAACAAAAAAACAAAACAAAACGCCGACGCGCGTTTCGGAACAATACACATATGAATAATTCCTTCTTCAGGGCGTAGACTGTAAGTACGTTCAATTTATAGGGGCCTTCTGTATAGAGTGAGCAAACCACCGAATATGTGGTATAGAAGCTCACAAGGTACAAGGATTACATTCAGATTAGAAGAGGTTTAGGGAAAAAGCGAATAATCCTGCCCTCAACGTCATCCTATACTCATGACAGTAGGTTCTCAATAGATCAATCATCATGATGGGGCAAGCGTTCTGTCAAAGTTCCATTGGTACAGACAAAACCTCCAGTTGAAAAACGATGTAAAACCTCAGACAATCCAAAGAATACTTGCGAGTAAACGACTCGAGAAGTAAGAAAGTCTACATCTGGTAAGGATACTAGCAAAGATAAAACAGGATAGACACGAGCAGGAAGTGCTTCGTAGCCGAATAATCTCACTCTCGATGGAGGCCCAACGATAAAGGATATGTATGGAACCGCACTCGTACGACGGCCTCTCCCTCCACAGCCCCTTCCACAGCCCCTTCCACTGCCTCAGCTGCATCCACAGCTGCAAAGAAGCTCTTCCTGGTTGACCTCGGACTCTTCCCCACTGATCCATCCACACCAGCACACAAGGGGAAGAGGAGGTCCAGCCACACAGAGGGGAGTGTCCCTCGCCCCTAGACACCCTCCCCCAGGCGCAGGCAGGCTGAGACCCCACGCCGCAAGTCCCCCCGCAACCGGAAGAGCAAGACCCCACCACCGGCCCAACGCTCCACCAGACAGTCTCCACCCGCCATCCCCCAGGCTCCCACTCCACAGGTACCACCACCACACCCTGCCCCAGGTTCACCCACCCACCGCTACCGCCTCCCCAAGATGCTCAGGCCTTCCCCCCTGCCTCTTGCTCTTCCACCACCCCACACCCCGCTCAGCCTGTGTGTGGCACTGCTGTGGAGGGCATGTCCTCCCCCTCCGTCCTGCCCACATCACTGGATCCACATTCTGCTCCCCTGGGGATGGGCACTGCAGTGGAGTCTATGCCCTCCCGGTCTGACTTGGGCACTGCAGTGGGTTCCCTGTCCACTCCCTCTGACCTGCCCACTGCAGTTGTGTCGGCACCCACTGCTCCTGACTTGTGACCCCCAGTTGTGCCGGCACCCACCCTGTCAGACCCCTCCACTGCAGCTGCCGCTCCTGCACCCACCACCCCTTCCCTGTCTGTTTCTGTTGATCCATGATCCTGTACCTGCGGTGCCTGGCTGGCCTCTATGTATGCCCCTCCCAGGGGTATGTCCCCTTCCGGTAGCAGTGCAGGCAAGCCAAATGTGGCATTTGGACACTTGACCCTGTTGGGTCTGTTTATGGACTGGCCATAGGCCTTCATGGTTTTCTTCTTGATTTTCCATTTAAAGAAAACTAGGCTGAATAAAAGCTTCTTTTTGTTCACTAGTGGTTTTGCTTCAGATGTACATGATGTTGATGATGCTTGACATGCCCTTGCTCCAGTGATCGTGTAGTTCATGGCTGGAAAATGTAGTGTCACTGTGCTGGAGCCCATGTGGGCCATGGGGGATATGTCCTATTGGGGTGTGTATCCATGTCATCCTTTGCAGCAATCTGAGGGGGTCATGATTATGGTCTTTGGAAATGTGTTATCCATCTTTTGTTAGCAATGTCTCATCAGTGTCTTATACACATGCACACCTGTTGGCCTTAGCATGGTTCAATTGGCCCATTTCATTGGCTGTGTGGCCATCTCCAATGGACATGCAAGTGTAGGCATCTATGTGGATGGACTCATCTGTGTCCTCAGTGCTACTTCATCTACATGTGTGTTGACTCTGTGCAGTTGACTCAGAGGACCCTCCCGTGCCCAGGCTGCTGTTACCAGGGCCACCAATGTGTGGTATATGTTGGCTGTGTGACAAAGTATACTGCTGACATGCTGGTGGCCTGCATGGACGACATATGGCACAGCTTTCCTTCCACAGGAGTGGAGTCCCCTCATGGCAGTGTGTTGTTGGGTGACATTGGCTGGGCCCATGGTGTGTGTTGTGTGAGCATGTTTGTGTGTTTTCCTTCCCTTTGGCTACACAGGCTGTGTACCCTGATGATGTTTCTGTTGGTGATGCTTGCTGAGTTGTCCTATGTTCACCCAACATCTTCACCCTTGGTTCCCTGGGATGTGGGTGCATGGCACACTAGTGCTCATCAAGGTGTTGTGCCTAGGTGTGTTTGCCGTATGGGCTGGGTATGTGGGCAGACACAGATGGGACACAGTCGGTTTTCCCCTAGGCCCTTTTTGGTTTCCACTTTCATGTAGTGTTGCCTATGTGGTATGTGTCTGTGATTGGAACACATGTGTGTGCCTGCTCCCACTCCCATTCCTCATGTTCAGAGGTGCAATGTTGGAAGGTGTCAACATGTGTTCTTTGTGGGTCTCCTTGGGTGCGGCATTGCCCTGGGACTGTGACAGGGATCCCAGCTAATCTTGTGTATTGGTAATCAGGGCCATGTTCGGCATACTGTGCATTGTGTCAGACATCCACAAGGGATGTTGAGTGTCCTTTGTGTGATGTGTTTGTTCACCTTCGCTGCCCCCCACCAGCCCTGGGATTGTCATGTGGTCTTCTGCTGTATCAGCGGTCCCTGTGGTGTTGGCTGATGCACCTTGATACAGGTCAAGGTGTGTGGTGTTCTGAGTGGTGTGATGAGGGTCATGACTTGTATAGTCCCCTATCACCATGTTGTCCTAGTATTGCAGGCCATGTCCAGGGCTTTGTATTTGTGTGGGTCTGATGGACGTTTGTGTGTGTGGTCAGCTGCCCAAGGTGGCACAGGTGGGTGTGCTGCACAGTATGTGCCACATCTACCTTGGTCGTCAGAGTGGCCTTCTCATGCAGTCCTGTGTGACCCCAATGTAGTGTCCCTGGCTGTGGTGCTTCAGTGGGTCTGTCTCTGGCTCTGTTGGTTGTTGATAATTGCAGCTTGTGTCAGCTATGTCTGTTGTGTTCCCTCTCACCTTGCAATGGCTGGTTGCCCACTAAGGGGTTGCCCAATTCATGCTTCTCTGTTGTGTGGCACTGTGTCCTCATTGGTGACATTGTAGTCCTGCCCCCTCACATGTTGTGTAGTTGGCTGTGGACACAGAGTCACAGAAATACACATGTTTTGTCCGATGTGCTGTGTGTTTCTGGCTGTTTGTAATTGTTCATCTGCAGCAGTGCTTTTGTATTGGTGTTGTGGGCCATTGGCTGACTGGTGTCTGTGTGATTTCCCATGTAGTCCCTGCGAGCCATACCACAGTCTTCTGCACATTGCTCCTGTTTGGTGTGTCCCCCTGCTGCCATTGCATGGGTGTTTGTGACCTGACACCTCCAGTCCCCACAGGATGTGTAGCTTTGTGGGTCTGTTTGTGGAGATGTGTGTGGGTGTGCATAGTGACAGTCATTTGTGGAAATGAGTGATTCAGCTGTGTCTGCAATGTCACCCCCACGTGTGATGGTTGTCTGCACATCTTTGGGTATATGTTTTGGATGCAGTGCACTGTGTGCATCAACACAGCTCTGTTGGTATGGGACACAACCACTACTTTGCAATGGAATGGGTCATGTGGTGGGACCAGGACTCGTACATGCTGTTTGACAGTTGCAGCTTTCAACAATAAGTCACTTACCTTCATGTCACTGTGCTGATGGGGGTTCAGACCCCATTAGCACAGTGCTCTACATATGCTGCATGTGTGATCCCCACACTTACCTTCATGTCACTGTGCTGATGGGGGTTCAGACCCCATTAGCACAGTGCTCTACATATGCTGCATGTGTGATCCCCACACTTACCTTCATGTCACTGTGCTGATGGGGGTTCAGACCCCATTAGCACAGTGCTCTACATATGGTGCTGTTTAGTACAACACAGTTACCTTTTGTACACTCAAGTGATGGGTGTTGAGGACATTACTGCAGTGCTCATGTGAGGCTTGGCTTGTGTTAGCCACACTGTGGTATTGCAGACACGTGTTGTGAGTTACATTGTGTGTACATGGTAATGTTCACTGTAGTGGGAATTTTACACAGACTACATGTTGTGGTCATGAGGTTGTTGGGGATATCCTTTGGTTTACAGTCCTTATGTTGGGGTATGTGGTATGTGTTACACATCACCCATCCTATGTGTGTGGGCATTGGTAGTGGTACTCACACAGTTCACTATTGGTGGGGGTGACAGGCAAGAGGCCCCCTATGGGTGGGGGTGAGAGTGGTGACAGGCAAGAGGCCCCCTATGGGTGGGGGTGACAGGCAAGAGGCCCCCTATGAGTGGGGGTGAGAGTAATACCAGCCAAGAGGCCCCCTATGAGTGGGGGTGTGAGTGGTGACAGGCAAGAGGCCCCCTATGAGTGGGGGTGAGAGTGGTGACAGGCAAGAGGCCCCCTATGGGTGGGTGTGAGAGTAGTACCACCCAAGAGGCCCCCTATGGGTGGGGGTGACAGGCAAGAGGCCCCCTATGAGTGGGGGTGAGAGTAGTACCAGCCAAGAGGCCCCCTATGGGTGGGGGTGAGAGTGGTGACAGGCAAGAGGCCCCCTATGGGTGGGGGTGAGAGTGGTGACAGGCAAGAGGCCCCCTACGGGTGGGGGTGACAGGCAAGAGGCCCCCTATGAGTGGGGGTGAGAGTAGTACCAGCCATGAGGCCCCCTATGAGTGGGGGTGTGAGTGGTGACAGGCAAGAGGCCCCCTATGAGTGGGAGTGAGAGTGGTGACAGGCAAGAGGCCCCCTATGGGTGGGGGTGAGAGTGGTGACAGGCAAGAGGCTCCCTATGGGTGGGGGTGACAGGTAAGAGGCCCCCTATGAGTGGGGGTGAGAGTAGTACCAGCCAAGAGGCCCCCTATGGGTGGGGGTGAGAGTGGTGACAGGCAAGAGGCCCCCTATGGGTGGGGGTGACAGGCAAGAGGCCCCTATGAGTGGGGGTGAGAGTAGTACCAGCCAAGAGGCCCCCTATGAGTGGGGGTGAGAGTGGTGACAGGCAAGAGGCCCCCTATGGGTGGGGGTGAGAGTGGTGACAGGCAAGAGGCCCCCTATGAGTGGGGGTGAGAGTGGTGACAGGCAAGAGGCCCCCTATGGGTGGGTGTGAGAGTAGTCCCAGCCAAGAGGCCCCTATGGGTGGAGGTGACAGGCAAGAGGAGGGCCTGGGTGTTTGTCACAGGTTTACTGGTACGTGTCGGGTGTTTGTTTGGGGTGTGTGTCTCTTACCGTCTCCGTCGTAGGCGTCTGTTCCGGATCAGGCCATGGATGTAGAGGATCGGTATGACCTGTGCGATGGGATTCATGTCGACACCGTCTCATATGCACTGGTCGTTGGTTCGTTTCGTCCCAGTTGCAGGCTTGTACGTCTCGTGTCCGGGGATTGTGTTGTGGCGCGAATCGTTCCTTTCATGCAGCTTTTCCGGATGCTGTGACGTGCCGTACGTGTCGACTCGCTCGGCGCATAGGAAGTGCGCATCATACTTGTCCGGCCGGAAACTGCTCTGACATAGCCCCCGTGCGAGTCGATTCGGCCTTTACGGAACCGGGTCGTAGGGAGAATTGAGTATGTATTTGGCGAGTTCGTGTCGGTCGGGTTTTCAGCACATGCACGCATCGTACTTGATCGGCAGGACTGACCGGCTCCCGGGACGAGTCGGTCAGAAGGTAAGCATCCGGACGGCTCTTTTTGAGCTGTCCGACCCGAATCGGAATCGGCCCCTAAAGAGAAAGTATGTAAAGTTGATAATTTTGTCCTTGATATTTTTTTCTCAATATTTAGCATTGCAGTATTTTTGTCACTATATCATAGAAGCTTGGGTTGAGTCGGTGATAGGTGGCATACAGGTATATAGATCAAAAAACAGCAGAGGAGATGCATAGGTTCTGCTGGGTCAACAGATGGGGAGGTACACCACCTTCAGCCCTCCTCGAAGGGTCTGGAACTGGGTGGTACCACTTAGCAGGGCAGAAATCACAGATAGCAGAGTCCAGGTGCTGGATTCAAGGTTGTTGGAAGTCTGTTATGGCCTAGAGGCTTCTGATCAGGAGGCCAGCCAACTAGCCCTTGGAGCCACTCTGGGGTTCTGAGTTTAGAGCTGCAGGTCCAGTCCTTCTCACCCAGGCAAGACGGCAGCAGGGCAGCACAGCAGGGCAACAGTCCTTCAGAGCAGCAGAGTGGCAGTCCTTTCAGCAGCACATCAGTCTGTCTTCCTGGCAGATTCCATATGTCCATAAGTATACTGAATAGTTGGTGTCTAATGTCCAATAGTTATACCTGGTACCCGCTTTAAAGTTGGAGAAGCTTCCAAAGGATAACACCCCCCGGCCCCAGAAGTGCTTGGAATTTCCTGCCTACCTGCCTTGGCCCCAGATTGTCTGGGGTCACAATAGACTAGTGTCAAACCCTTTGTGAGAGTGCTCAGGCGGAGCCTTTGTGATGTGCAGGTGTGGTAGGTGACAGCTCCTTCCCTTCGTTAATACAGAGTGGCCCATCTTGCCAACCTAGCTTCCCTTTGTCGTCCTTTCTGGGAGCAATACACAAAGACCAACTGCCAACTACTCCTAGATTTGTGACACAGGATACAGGCCACAGGCACCAAATGGTTGGGGACGAAAAAATGCCATCTTTCTAAAAGTGGCTGAGTTTTCAGAATTGTGATTAAAAATCAGACTTTACCATTATAGAGGGCTTTTAATTACAATTCTTTAGGCACAGTACTGGACCTGTCTACTGGCCCCCCATTAGATGTTACAGTTTATTACATTTATTAAGGTAACTCCAATGTTATCCTATGAGAGAGGTAGGTCTTGACAAACTCAAAAACAAAGCTAGGAGTTTTTCACTACCAGGACATGTAAAACTTAAAAGTACATGTCCAACTTTTTAAATACACTGCACTCTTCCCTCTGGACTGTGTAGGTCTGCATTAGGGTGATTTATATGTATTAAAAGGGAGGATTGAGCCTGGGAAGAGGTTTATCTTGCCAAGTCGAAAGGACAGTTTAAAGCTGCACACCCATGATGCAATGGCAGGCCTGAGACATGTTTAGAAGGGCTGCTTAAGTGGATGGCACTTACAAGTAAATTAAAAGTGATAGATTGGTATAGGCCAATTCCACCATGTTTTAAGGAGAGAGCGCAAGTACTTTAGCAGTTGTTAGCATCAGTAAAGTGTGCAGAGTCCTAAGGGCAGCAAAAGCAAGATCAGCAAAAATAGGAGGGGTAAAGGCTGTTTAAGGGAAGACAACCCTAAGGCTGATGGCTCTAACAGTGAGAAATGCTGAACATGGGGTTTGTTATGCTATTTATACAAGGACTTACTTTCCTCAAACGTATGCAGAGGGAGGACTGAATAGATTATTACCAATTGATAATGATGCTGTCTTACCAGGCTAACTTATCCTTCTGGTTTCTGAGGCTAGTTGATGTCACTGCTTAGGCAGTGCAGCAGCAGTGGAGGTAGTCACATGTGGCCAAAAGGCTGGCAACATGGAACCTGCAAAGGATAAAATGAAATGATGGGGATAAACATATGTGAGAAATAATCACTGACACTTTCACTATGGGGTGAGGGTATTGTCTCTGCATATTAGACAAGATACATTTAAAGGCACTATTGAGCTATGCCATTCTAAGTTTTACATTTTTCAGGAATGTTTTGTGACAGTTATAGAAGTGAGTCACACCTGGTTGAGTGAAAGTGATATGTTTGGATTCTAGTCCTGGTTAGGGTACTGCAAAGGAGGAGGTGGTGCTGGGGAAGCTATGCATGGAATTTGTGCTTATTTTTGAAGGTTGAGATGTTGGCCATGTTGACTTCATTTTGGAATTAGAAGCTAGTTCAGACAGATGTTGGGATTGCCTAAAACAGGAAGGCTATACAAGTCTTCAGGCTGCATGGTGAAGGGACTATATTAATTTACCTAAGAGGGTTAAGATGAGGTTGGGATACAGGTCAATATTCAGCCAGAGCCTTTTCTACCTCTATCCTGCGAAACCTGTCCTACCTTGTCTCATCCTGCCATTTCATTTTGATACGTCTACATGCATTCCTCTGCACTGAATGTCTACATTTTGTCAGTGACCTTCTGCCACATGGGCACATTGCGTGCTCCACTGAGGGTGTTTGGAGGCCGATCATACAATTCGCTGTAGTGATCCGCTACAAAATCAACTACTAATTCTGTCTCCTGTTCTGTGAATTTCTTTTCCTTTTGTGTGGTAACTGGACAATGGTCGCTGCAGATCAAGTGTTGAACCAAATTGTCTCGCAGCACAAGGGAAGACTATTTCGAATAATAGTATTTGTTAAACGTGCATGATTTTCCTCAGATGTGGACTGTTTTTCAAATATTTTATAGTTCTAAATAGGGTAGGTGGAGATCTCCAACTGCAATACTTAGACCTACGCTTTTCCACCATACGGCTAACATACACTATTAAAATTGCTGGTAATAACGTTGTGGCACTATGTTGACTCATGTGTTCCCACTCCCTTATGTAAGAGGATGGAGACAAATACTCCCTCTACTAAGGGTCTGTTTACGATGCCTTAGGAAACGGCTCCGACCAAGGGTCGGAGCCGTTCCTCCGGCATCGTAATCTCCTGTTTGGATTAATTTCCGACCCACCCATTTTGATGGAGTCAGTCGGAAATGAATCCAAACAGGATTTCCAAATGCCTTACGATGGGCTCAGAGAGCCCATCTGCCATTCGGAAAGCCTCCTGTAATCCCAATGGTGGCTCTTTCCACCCGAGGGCTTACAATGTTGAATTCCGACAGACTTTCTGTGTCAGCATTTCTGACACAGAAAGGCTGTGGGAAGTCGACTTTGGGGGCCCCCAGAGGGCCTCCATGGGTGCAAGGCCTCTGGATGGCGGCTGAGGGAGCACCTATGGTGCCCCCGGTTTATCCCTGCACCTGGCGGCAGGCACCTTGAGGTGCCTGCCACCGGTTGCAGGGATGAACTGCACCTCAGCTCTTTACAATGAGAGCATGCATTCCCGTCAGGATGCATGCTCCTATTGTAAAGAATAGGAGTGCGACTGAACAGTGTTCAGTCACTTCCTAATTGCTGGTTTGGGACCGCCGACAGGAGGTGGGTTGGTCCCAGTTCCAGATCGATGTCGGACAGACTCAGGTCCGTCCGATATCGAAATCGGCCCCTAAGTGTAAATGTCTGTCTAGATTTGCTGAATTGTAACTTGGCAAAGATTCACTCTCAATCATAGGTGTAAATCTGTGCATGCAGGGATTTCCAGGTGTAGATTTCCCATTGCAAATGAGGCCTAAAGTCCCCAATTCAAATAGATTTAGCGGTGGCTTACTGTGGTAGTGCTCATAATTTACTCCTGGAATAATTTAGTAGTACTATTGGAGTATTACAGCAGTTATTCACGTCTATTTAGACCAAACATTTTACAAATCAGGTACACAGTGCCCAGCTAGATTGGGAAATGGAAGTATAGCACAATATAATTTTCGAAACAATTACCTCTTAAATTGTCCCATCCACAACATCAACTACCACTACATAGTCAAGGTAAGTCAAGATAAGTGTACGTAGGGAAGTATTGATTTACTATTCTTAACTCCACATCTACTTGACTTGACAATATGTGGCAGCCAATATTGTTGAAACTAACTTTTTGATGTCGATATTTCGACAGTGGTTGTGAAAACCACATGGCGCACAAAGTGAACATTTTTATTTGTGGCTATGGCAATGGGATATTTCGATACATCGACATTCACAGATGCATGTAAATTTACCGATTGCAATTTACACTCCTAACCTATTGCAATTTTCAAAAAACAGTCAGTTTACATAGCCTCGTAACACGAAACCATGTGTTTCTTATTAAATTAAAGCCAATATTTAAAGAGCACTTCAACTAGATATGCGGGTCAAAGTGCTGAGTTTTATCAAATACAGACATAATCCAGCCTTCTTCAAATCATAAAATTCTTTGAACAAGTTGTAATTACTATCAACATAGTCTATGCTCCTTGCAAGTTGCAGAAGGCATTAATGATTACTTTGTTGAATACTCGAGGTATGGTATTTGGGACAAGAGTGGGGTAAAACTGTTAATACTAATGTGGGTGGAGAGATTGCCATAATTGTCCTACACTTTGCACATATCAGTAAAGTGCATAAAACAAAATATGATTTATCTCGCGCTAATTCTTTCTAATTATCAGCTTTATGAATTTCTCTCTTTTTTGTCTTTCTTATTTCCTCTCTACGTTTCTCACTCTGAAACTGAAAACAAGCTCAACTTTGAGCATATGCAGTTTCTAGATACTCTATTGGCTTTTGTGAAAATGATGGTTTCAAGCTGTGCTTAATTATGTATTTGAACTCCTGAATTCTTTGTAGACAGCTTATAAAGTTTCACACACCCTCATTTTGCTTTCCCATGAATTTTAATGAATTGAGAAGCAGCTATGTATGAGAAAGTGGAAAAGGTGAATACAATATTTCTACACCAGACTGACCATTAACTCTCTAATAAAAAATATACAATCATATTTGTCAACTAAAGGTCAAGTTAAAAGAAGTACAAGGAGAAGCTAATGTTTCACCTTAAAGCAGTATTTTTGTGTATCAGTGGGAATCGGGTTTGTAACATAGTTGCTTTGAAATGTGTTCGAAATGTGTTCTCTGTTGCTCGATTTTTGCTGTTGAATAATAGAATTAGTTATTTTAGGCCTCGGGGTAGCAGCTAATACGAATTGAAAATACAATGCAAGTTTTGTTTCCATGAACCTTAATGCACGCCAGAATCCTTTTCTGATAAGACTGTGGATTAGCTGCATCCCCCTTTGTCATTCTTTCGATTGCTTTTTTCCCCTTGTTTTTCTTTTTGTTTGTTTAGGTGTTCTTTTATTGGCCTGTCTTTATTTTCCGTCGTTTATTGATTCAATACTGTATTATTGACTTTAATCTAGAAACAAAACATATCTTTCCGGAACAATTTGTTTATACTTTGCTACTCTGAATTTTGGATGTTACACTGGATAATGCCACACCGGATGGACCCAGAGAAGGGTGTTTTCATTGTGTGAAGTTGTTTTCAGTTTACTAAAATATATTCATTGGGAAGAATGTATAGTAAATAATCTAAATAAAGGACAGACTCTTAAAACACATCTGAAAGGCACTTTACATAAATGAGCAAAATGTTATGCAAAAGTGAACAATTCAAAGATTCAGCTGATTGTAGAATTAATTGGCCTGATTATGATGACGGTGAACCCGCAACCGACAGGCTGTCGGTGGCAGGCTCACCGCCATCGTGAGGCCATTTTCCACCCGCCATATTATAATGGCCGGCGGTACCATGGCGGTCGGAAACTCTGCCCGCCACGCATCCGACGGGCTCCATGAGCCCGCCGGTGCAGCGGAGGCCCTCGTATTCCCATAAATGGTGGTGGTGCCTACCGCCATTGGGATTATGATGGTCCATCCCCGCCAGCCTTTCCATGGTGGTTCACCCCCCATGGAAAGGCTGGCGGGGATGGACTTTGGGGGCCCATAGCCGGCCCCCGTTTCACCCTGGCACTTTCGTTTTGTTGTTGGGAGGCACCTATGGTGCCCCCCTACATTTCCCTGCACCATGTGGCAGGCACCGCATGGTGCCTGCCATGCAGTGCAGGGAAATGTAAACAGTGCCTTTTTTGCATTGCGGCAGGTGCTGCAGCCAGCAGCACTTGCCGCAATGCAAAGTATGGCAAGTGCGACTGCCACGGTGGCGGTCACATCCTAATACCCCCTGTGGGACTGCCGCTTTGTAGGCGGGCGGACCCACTCCCCGAGACGATGGCGGATGGACTGAAGTCCGTCCGCCATCGTAATGAGCCCCTAAATGTCAATTATACTATGCCACCTTGTTGTTATAGCACTTAATTTTTTATAGTACCTGAAAATTACAGTGTGCTACTATCGTTAAGTGCTGTGTATTACTTATGGTACTTTTACATGATTTAATGGTGCTCAATTGATGAAACTCAGAAGAATGAAAGGATAACTAAGGGCCTGATTTAGAATCTGGTGGACTAGGTTACTCCATCACAAATGTGAAGGATATCCCGTCCGCCGTATTACAAGTCCACTATATCCCACAGCAGTTGTAATACAGTGGATGGGACATCCATCACATTTGTGATGGAGTAACCACCCCGCCAAACTCTAAATCAGGCGCTTAGGGGCCGATTACGATGGCGGTGTTTGGCACATCCGCGGTCCTGGCGGTAGCGGAAAACTTCCTTTTCCGCACTCCAGCGGCGGTCCTCGCGTCCGCCATTTTACAATGGGCAAAGATAGCCCATTTCCCGTCCGCTGCGGAGTTTCGGGATCCGCCAGGAATTTCCTTCTGCAACGGTGGCAGAGGGAGCCAATAGAGAAAGACCGCCGTGCGGAATGACGTCCCGACCGCCGGACAAATCACGATGCCTCAAACAGCCCACCACAACGCAGCGGAGAAACCAGTCACCCGTAGACAGCAGAAGCACTACTGCGGATATCGAAACTCGAATCTCGGTCACCTCCACGCGTTCCTGACCGCTATGGATCCAGCTCTTTATGCCCTTCCACTGCTGTACCTCATCCACTACCAGCAAATAAGACGTCGCCGCGGTCAACACCGCAGGTACGTAAAAACACATCTCCGCACACAACCACAACACACAACTCCTGTGCTGAAATACGGTTCCTGTCCACATCAGACGCTCTGGTGGAGACAGGAACATATCCCCCAGTGTACTCACACATGTCTTGCCTGCTCGAAATCCACACCTCCGCATCCGGGTCACCCATCAACCGCAAAATCACTGCAATGTCCCGGGCAAGTCACCGCAGCGGTGAAGACGTGGGAAAACCTGCGCACAATGTAGTAGGCAGGGCCGGCGCCAGGCATGGGCAGTCTGGGCAGCTTCCCAGGGCTCCACCTTCACCCGACCCACATGGTGGGCTGCATCAGTTGGCCACAGCCCACAGCACGCTTCCCACACCCATTTCTGCACATCCTGTGTGCCCCTCCTGTCCCCCCCAATGCACAATTTATCAGCCAGGTGTGGCTCGACCTCGCACCTCACACATCAAAGGGCAAGGTAGATTTACTGGGAAGTTGGGGGTGAAGATGAACACCCTGCATAGAAGGTCAGGGGCTGGACAACCCTCCTCCTCACACCTGCCTTCCACTCATGTGAATCAAACTGAGTATAATTAAGAAATGTAGACTCACACTGCACATTAACAACCACTGACCTTTTCAAACTGCATGTCAAGTCCCTCAGAAAGATCCCACACTGACACCCTGCCACATACACATACCATAGGTCTGCAGCAATGTAGGACAATAAATGGGCTAGGCCACAGTGAAATGCACAGTGCTGGAAAACCACGGAGCAAGCCACATAGCATTTGGACATCACATGCAAGAGGAGGAACATATCACACTACCCTTAGGCCATCAAATCAGACATGGGTGGCACAGTGATAGCAATGAAACCAAAGTGACAACTGTGCAATATATCTGGGATACAGCAATGCAAGCTATGCATAGGCACAGGAATGATAGGAAGTGTCAGAAGCCATACAGTGACCAGTCACACATCTGTGTCAACTTACTTCACATGTGTATGCCACCAGCACAACACACATGGCTCATTGTCACACTCCCTGACTGTCAAACCCAAGTAGGACCTTCACACATACCCCTCATCTACCCATCTCACACCTGCAACACTCAACACCTGTGAGAAACACACATAAAGGTGCAAATAAGGTCCTGTGAGTTTCCAGACAACCAATCACACACCCTGGTGTGCATCAACAAATGTCAGCCTCACACTCAGGGATGCCTGAACCAATGCTGACCCAAAACCAATAGCCAAACACAAATCTCACAAACAACATCCACAGAAGTCCAACATGCCCAGCCATGTGCAGGCAAACAGTGGATAGGCAATGTGACCCTAGACAGAACAGGAATACACAACATTGTCACTCTGGACAAATGCACAGACACCATACCCCAACACAAACAAGAAGTGCATCTTCAAATGCCAATCATGAACACTAACTGGGATCAATGGGACAAATCAGCTAACACAGACATAGACACCACACCAGTCATCAAGTGAGCATGCTGTCACAGTGTACCACAAGCATGCACATGCACAATCCTGACAAGTGACAGGTCAAACATAGGAGGACATACCACTATTGTGCACTCAAAACAAGCTCATGAACAAGAATCCACATTGCTGCATGTGACATACACACAAGAAATGCACACTACACATGCAACACACATCTGAATGTATCACAATGCACAAACTACTCACACACAATGTCATGCAAATAGAACATCACACACACATTGCACCTGTCAGCAGAAAGAGCCAACACAGGCCAAACACTGCATCCATCTACAACAAAAACACAACAGATGCACATACCAATCCATCACATAGCAATCTCAGCTGGACATCAGGGGGATGCACACCAGGCAAGTACTAGGCAACACACACTGACAGCACTGCATGCACAATAAGCAGTATGTGCACACCAACCAAACCAGTAGCACACATATCTGAGTGCCCCACCATGAACTCCCACAACACAAATCATCACAGCATTAGGCCTGGGCATTGAACTCCGCTCCGTTCACGGAGTTTGCAGAGTTTTCTGCACTCCGCACTCTGCAGAGCTCGCGGAGTGCAAGAAAACCCTGCTTCGCATAGTGCCGCAGAATTGTTTCCCCGCTCGCGCTCGCGAACGGTAAGTTCGCGAGCGCGAGCTACTGCTCGGGTGGAATTTCTACCCGAGCTGCAGAAAGACCAGCGCGAACAGCAGTTCGCACTACACTCCGCTGTAGGAGAGTAGGATCTGCTTCTTATAGTTACCCCCACTTTTTGCTGATGTCTCACTGTTTTTGGCCTAGTCTGACTGGGATCCTGCTATTAAGGACCCCAGTCTATCTGCTTTCTCCTATAAATTGATTGCATGTACTTTAGGTACACTCCAGATTGGATTCTAGGGTACCCTTATCAGTCCCTAGTATATGGTACACCATGTACCCAGGGCATAGGTACCCCAGAGGCCTCCCAGGGGCTGAAGCATGTATTGTGCCACCCCTGAGAGGTTATTCAAAATGACACCACAGGTCTGCTACTGCAACCTGTGTAAGGAGGTACATGCACCCTTACTTAGATATAGGTTACCTATATCTATTCTAAATCACTGCACATATAAACCTATCAGTCACCCCTATGGCAGGCCTTATCAATCCTGAAGGCAGGGTGCTGGGTTTTACGTGAGAGGGTGCCCCTGCATGAGCAGAGCCCTCTGCAGCCTTCGGAATCTATTCCCCGGGGTTGTCTGTGATGCAGCCAACCATATATACTTAAGTGCATTATAACCCCGCGGTAAATGCTAACTTTAAAACGGCTGCTTAGAAACATGTCGTGTTTGGTGTCAAACACCTTGGAATCATACCTTCACACCAGTAACTGGTGTGGGAGGTATGATTCCTCCCTTGTAGTACCACTACTAGGGGCACCGGTCTACCCAGTACCAGCTTTCTCGACCTGGGCAGCACAAAATGGATGCTGCCAGCCACAGACACGAGTCTGCCCTCCTGCTGCTGAGCCAAGCTCGAGCAGAGGAAGGCCTGACAATAGGTTTCCTGTCTCAGGGAGGTGTGACCACCTCCCAGACAGGCTTTAGTGTATTGGGGCTGGGTGGGTGCACGCTTAGAGTGCCAGAAAGTCTACACTCGGGGCACATTTGGTGTCCCTGTGCATAGTCCAGCTCAAACTGGTTGCAGGAGCCATTGGCTCCTGCTCTGGCATGAAACTGGACAAAGGACATGGGTGTAGCCACCCCTCTGTCCTGACCCTCCCCTAGGTGGGTCCCCAGAGTTAGTCCAACCCCTTCCTTGGGTATAAAGTAGGAAACCTGACTACAGGACTTTAGATTTTACCTGGACTAAACTCTGCAAGCAGAAACCAAGTACTTTGATGGTCTACACTTCGCTGGACGACAGAAGAAGCTCCCTTGAAGTAAAGGAGTTACTCCCCTGCAGCAGGCACCTAAATGCATCTGACCAGTTTGCATCTCCTGAGCTCCTGAGGACTCCAAAGATTTCTGCAACACAGGAGGTGGGTTCCCGAGTGTCCCTGAGGTCTATCTGCTCTCTCAGCAATCCTGAGACCAGTATCCCTCGTGGGGACCGTGCAACCCATACCCCTGTGCACCGGGTACTTTTGCAGCAGCATATGCTTTTTGGAGATCCCTGAGGCTGTGCTTTGGACTATGTGTAGTCCTAACCCCAAGCAGCATTTCCACCAAAGATCTCCAGCCTCCACTCCACGAGTACTCTGTGGGCTGGTGTTTTGTGATTCAGCTCGAGGTCCCTTTGCGATCCCTGGTCCGTTGGCCTGTGGGTCCTGGTGAGGGTCACTTTGACTTTCCTTGGGCTTCCCTGGTTGCTGCAGATGTGCCCTGACTCCCCATAGATTGGAGAGTCTCCTGGACCTTGCTGGTCCATACTGTAACTTGTTTCCTCTGCCTGTGTGGGTTGCCTTTGCCAAGGCTTGTTGGTGTTCAATCCGGACACTGTCCCCTCAGCACTCGACATCCTTTGTGGGACAGCTCACCTCCGGACTTTGGTCATCATCGACATCTCCTGCTCCCCGTGGCTGCAGAGTCAAGCATTCTGTCTTCACACCTGAAGCACCCGACCGGTGGGCATTCGTCTATCGAGCCCCTGGTCACGTGAAGTGACCCAGACTCTGTCCCCTCTGCTTTCAGGTTCTTCTTACTCCGAATCCAGGCTTGGATTCCACCGGACACTTTTCATCTTCACGGCAGCAGCATTTCTTCGCATCACGCCATTGAAAATGACGAGGGTTTCCGACACCACTTGACCCCTATGCACCCGGGCTCCTCTGGGATAGGTAACACGGGTACCTCAGTACTCACAAGGGTGCTGGCCTTAGAACCTTCTATGTTCCAAAGGGTTTGCTTGAAGTTCTCTCTGAAGTGTCCTTAAACTGTAATTTTCCAACCGCGACTTTCCCATAGAGTTGTAGGGAACTCACGTCTGTGTTCCCACACTGCACCCGTCCTCCGTGGGCTCCCTGTGTCACTCCTGTGGGTGGTTCCTTGGGGTACCAGTGATTCTACGTGCTCTAGGCACTGTGTCTATTGAAGTCGTGGTTGTTATATCACTTTCTTAGTATATGGTTCGGTCTCCCTCTGGAACCCGCTGTGTATTGTGCTATTTACTGTCGTTCTATTGATTTAACATTGTGTACTGTACATTCTAATCTCGGGTAGAGATTAGTAGAGAGTGTTTAGTAATAAATACATATTTTTATATAACACTTGTGTGGTTTTCCCTTTCATTTAGTCATTCAGGAGGTGATATTCTGGTAAAACAAGGTGCTTTACATTCCTTCAAGATTAAGCCTGAAGGCTGCTCTCCATAGCTACCACTAGATAGCTTTCATAAAGGTTATCTTTGACCTAATCATCAATAAGGGTCATTTGGACTGGTGCAAGGTGCCCACTTTAATTAGTGGACAGCATATACCAGGCCAACTTCTCACATCCGCCACTTGCGGAACTTCGCAGAGGTTTTTTGTAACTTTGCGAAGTTCCGCATAGCAAAACTCCGCAAACTACGCCCAGGCTCACACAGCATACAGATAACATCACACTCAGGAAGGGTAGCAGTACCTCAGCAAACAGACATACAGCTTAGCCATCACCCAGAGATGCACAACTCAGGGAAACCCAGATGCAAACAACATGACTAGAGGACTGTGCTGCTCAAACATATGCACTGCACATGAGCAACCATGACTGCAAACAAGTAGAAGAAAATAACACATAACTAATTGTGAAATTGTCCTGAGTGGCACATTGGTCCTGTACACAGATCATCCTCACACAGTATAGTGTCACACTATGAAGTGGTGGGGAGGGTCACACACTGGCAAGGCATGGGGTGGAAGACATGAGATTGAAGTGGTGTGCACATCAGTATTAGACAGGTGAGGAGTGTGCAGTCCACAAACACATAGAGGAGTAACTCACAATGTGTAGGCATCAGAAGCACCTATAGGGGATGGTATGACTCCTCATACCACATACTATACTCGACCTAAAAATGTGTCAAGTGACAGCAATGCATGAGAAAACTGACAAATAATGTCAGTGTGGCTGAGCAGGTCAGCACAGTGACCACAAACTTAAGACCCATGGCTGATCAACAAAACACAACACAGACTTGGCAGTGACACACTCTGCATACTCACAACTGACAGTGACAACAGGTAGGTGTCCCCCAGGAGTGCAAGCACACACCGACACATTGCACAGTGCTCAACCTACAACTCCTACATGTGCCCAAAATCTGAAGCACATGTCTGACAATGTAATCTAACAGGCACACATTACCTGGGTCATACATGTGTGTAGTTGGCATGTGCAGGGGCACATACACATCAACACTACTGACAATGACAGGCCAATCACACTGTATGACTACTCAAGTGCACACATTCAAATGTACCCCTGTGACTATGAAGACAGGCCCACACAAGATGACTACACATCAGCACTGCTGTGCACACATCAAGAAAGAGCCCACAGATATGACGGACCCTGGCCACCTCGCAAGTAATCCTGTGGATAGCATTTACCTCTGTTCTGGTATTGCATCCTAACATGACATGTGTACAATTTAGCAAACCTGAGCACAGAATGATTAGGAGAAGAGTAGATCATCACAAACAACCTTCATTGCACCATCAAGCCTCAGACTGAAGAAGAACAAAAGTGCCTGTTACCTCTGGAAACCTCTGAAAAAGTAAAACAAGTAATTGCCAATGTGAAAGTGGCATACAGAGCATGTGTCACATGAACCGATACCCATACATAAAACCTTTCATTTAGCAAGGGCATTGACAAAGCAGACAACAGGAGTAACAGTCTTTATTGCATAATACCAGATAGGCATCAAAAGTACAAAACAGCAAGGCCATTGGCCAGTACAAATTAAAAGTATGCACATGTGTGCATGAGAAACTGCACAGGGAATGGGCATCAAAAGTAACAAACAGCAAGGCCATTGGCCAGTCCATAGTTCTGGTCCGCACATGTGTGCATGAGAAACTGCACAGGGAATGGGCTTGAAAAGTAACAAACCGCAAGGCCATTGGCCAGTCCATAGTTCCAGTCCGCACATGTGTGCATGAGAAACTGCACAGGGAATGGGTGACAACATCCACTGCCATGGGAATCACCACAGCTCAGGGGCTACAAATGGGCAGTCCAGGCACCGCTGTGTGATAAATGGTGTGGGGAGGGGCACTTGGCTTCAACTTTGGCTTGAAGTTGAACTGGGAGGTGGCTGATTGTCGGGGCCAGTTGGAGGACTGGACCTGGGAGAGAGAGAATCGGCTGAGGTAGAGGTAGAGGCATCAGTGGCTGTGGGAGCCTGAGGGCTGCTTGGACCGGGTGGAGTGGTTGCACGGGGAGGCGGAGACATGCTTCCGGGAGGCACATTGTGTGAGGGTGAATGTTGAGGGCTGGGTCTCAACTTCTTGGGGATTCGATAGCCCACAAGTGTCTTGGCCGGAGTGGGAAGTGGGGTGGGCACAACAGCCTCACTCTCCACCCAAGGTGTATCAGGTGCAGGTGGCTCTCCCTGTGGGGATTTGCTGGATCTGGCTGTACGCTTGGGGTGGCCTTGTCTCTTCCCCTGCATCCCCTGTTGTCCTGGTGAACCCCCACTTTGCTCTCCTGTCCCAGCTTCACAGGGGTGTGGGTGGGAGTTGACGTTGTGGGTGAATCTGCCTTAGAAATGTGTTTGTGCTTAATTGTTGCAGGCACCAGGTTCACCCACAGACAGGGCACGTGTATGTTTGTCTTTGGGAGCAGGTGTGGGGATGGGAGTGCCCTTGGATGGGGGTGATTTTGATGAATGTGATGTTGATGCCTGCTTCTTGGCCTGATGCCCATGAGTGTCACGTGATGGGCTTTTGGTTTTGTGCTCCTGTGTGCTTGTTTTGTGTGTTGGGGATGGTGTCTGTGGTCTGATCCGCTTGGAGTGCTGCTGTTGTGTGCTGCGGGTGGAGGACTTAGTGCCTGAGAGCAGACTGACCCACACACAGCTGGCGCAAAAGGTCCACCGCCTCCACACTGAGGGCAGCAGGGGAGACAGGGGCAGGGGCAGCAGTGCCTGGGGGGAAGGAGACTCTACCCTTCCTAGGGCTGCGGGCACGGACAGCACTTGTGGGAGCAACCGGCAGGGTGGGCACTGGACGATGTGTGGTGGAAGAAGAGGCAGATTTGGAACTTCCTGTGCCCACCAACATCGAGGAGTCACTGCTGGAGTCTGAAGATGTGGAGGTTGGTGTTTCTGGGTGGGAATCATCCAGGGCACTCCTGTCCCCCTCCGAGGCGCTGGTCACATCAGTGTCAGTGAGCTCATGTGTAGCAGTCGTGCCAGAAGCTTCCCCACTGGTGTAAGTCCCCCGTCCTTCCGTGCCCTCGGTAGATGCTGCAAGAGACAGAGACATAGGTTCAGTATAGTGCCATACTCACAAACATCATATGCAAGCTAAGCACAAAACTTGAAAATGATACTCCCATGTTGGCCTCCTCCATGTACAGTCAGCATGTGCAATATTTATGCAATCATCAGAAGATGCATGGAAACATGCATAGTTGATAGTAATGCCCCATGTGGCATTGACACAGCCAAATAGCTGGCCCGTGCCTCCTTGTACCCTAACATACTATTCTCTGTAAGCATACCTATGTGCCTGTAGGTGAGATACATCCAAACATGTTGTCTCTGTCACATATGGAGTCACTTTAAGGGAACACCACAGATACAAACTCCCAAATGTCCTTTTGCAATGGCCACAAGCTCCTGATATCCACCATGTTGTGCTTTGAAGCACAACTACTGTTGCACATTGGTGTCAGCTGTGTAGTTGTCACAAATCATATGTTGTGCACAGCACACATCTATAAATGCACACTAACATGATGCTCACTGCTGTTCACGGCCAGGTGATGTCTATGACACTCATACTGCAGCATATGTCACAAGGCCACATCTCATCTGTCAATGACAAGGCTCATGGTTTTAAACACGTGAAAAACCACATGTCGTACAAATGTATAACAGCTGCACTCAACACAGAGGCCACAAAGAAGCCATTGCATCACACTAAAGACATCACAGAGCTTCCCACTGGCTCGCGTTTGGGATTCATGCAGTCACTCACACCCAAAATCACACTTAGCTGAATACTCACCCCCAACTTGCTGCTGATGGGCCCTCCAGCTTTCTTCCAGCTCTGGCTGTGTCACTGCCAAGATGCGGGCCATTAGTGGTGTCATGATCCTGCGCGCCAACCTGCCACTCCGAGGGAGCACCCCCAGCGTCATCTCTGCCACGTTTTTGCTCAGCCGGCAGATGTCATCCCACCTCTTGTGACAGTGTGTGTGCCGTCGGTTGGAGACACCCAGAGCCCACACCTTGCGTGCAATGGCCCTCCATATCGCCTTACGCTGGTGGACCTTAAGCTGCAGGCATGGGAGACAAGAAGAGGAAGTTTCAGGGACAGTTTTATGTACCACTTCGTGTCAGTACAGGAGCATGAAAATACATAGCACACTAATACATAAATGTTGAGCAGAGGCCATACAGCATGACACGTAGTACACTTGCATCGGATAATCCCTTAGAAATGTGTACATGTATGATGATGGACATAGTACATGGCCATCTCATACACATGCAGAGTTCAAGCACAGCAACCAATGTGAAAATGACCCTCATCTGTGATGCAGTATGTGAGTGAGCATGACATACAATACATTGGGAATGATGTGTCGGGGCTGACTCACTGTGTCATAACACCACACACCCCTCAATGTCCTTGACCAGTGAATGGCTACATGTGTCATGGTGGTCAAATTTAGGGCCATGATCTGACATTCTCACACTCTATTCACAAGGTGGAGGTCTGTCTTGTGCAATCCTCAGGCATAAGATAGCTCATTGAGAAATAGGGTGTTGGACAACACATATGTTTCACTCATTACATTTAGTGATGGGTCCTTGTAACATTGGGCAGTCTCTGTGCAGGCCAGAGGACTGACCCTGAGGTTAAACGTGGGCCATCAGAGAATTCACATGCATGTACAATATGAGAGGGGAAACAGTGCCTACACATGCGAGACTGAACACATAATGTAATCAATAGAAGGATGACATCTCCAAATTACATTTATCTGATGTGTCATAGGTTAACTACCACCAAGAGTGTTACACACAGGCATTGTACTCTCGTGCATAATGCACACATCACCATAGTGGCAATTTGAGAACTGCACACACATCATTCAGTACCCTCTGGACAAAATACATTTGTAATGTCACAAATGAGCATGTGAAGCCTTAATGGACTATGACATCACATAGCACAGGCAATGTTTGTTCGGACTTCGACTGACTCAAACCAGCAGTATAACTGTATGGCTGCAAAATACACTGCATGTCACTCCCATCCTTCACTGCAGTCTTGGATCTGTGGAAATAAGGCTACACACCCTGTTGACATGAAGTCAGCATGCTAGGCAGTGTATCACACATTTACATTAACCAGTCTCAGACCAACGTTTGTTGTTTTTTGCAGAAGAAGGGCTGTAGAAGTGTCCATGTTGCCATCCTCCCCCCATATTCAAATGCATTTCTTAATAGGCCATGTATGGAGCAGGCTATAGGAAAAATATGGATGCATGCACATTGACTTGCACTCACAGGAACATACTACTGCAGAGCAACATCATGTGAGCATTCTGAGCACTCTCAAACTTTTATTCAGTAACACTTACCAGTACATCTGGCGCACCATACAGCCTCCCATACTGTGCAAGGACCTCGTCTACCAGGACCTCCAGCTCCTCTGTGGTGAAGGGACGGGCCCTGATGTTCTCAGTTCTGGCCATCACTGGGTCCAGAATAGGAACAGCAGCAGTTGGTGGTGAAGAATGGCAGGCAGCAGTGTCTGAATGCAAGTGAAATGTGTGGCTCTCTCACAGAGATTTATAGGCCCCTGGGGTTGTGTCAGTGGTACTCAGCTGCTGCAATTGGTCTGCCTGGTTAGCATTTTTCAATTGTATCCAATAACCGGGACCTCGGAAGCGGAGCACGCCTACCGCGAGTTTCAAAATTGTATTTCACTACCACGATCGCGGTTCCCATTGGCTGCATTGTCATTGGCGGTGTCACACCGCGGGGGCCAGGTGGTCGCTACCGCAATCCTGCATCTTTCAATTGTGGCCAATGCCCGGGCCTGCGGTAGCAGAGCACGCCTACCGCGAGTTTCAAAATTGTATTTCACTACTGCGATCGCGGTTCCCATTGGCTGCATTGGCATTGGCATTGGCGGTGTCACACCGCAGGGGCCAGGCGGTCGCTACCGCAATCCTGCATCTTTCAATTGCGCCCAATGACCGTGATCGCGGTGGCGGAGCACGCATACCGCACCTATGGACACAATATGCTCTAGCAATGGCAATAGCCAATTTTAATCATTGAACACTATACATTCACAATGTATTACAGCACTTGTTTGCAAAATTTAATGCTAGTGTGACATTCAACTCACTGATGCCTACACATGCCATGTCAGTGCACATGATTACATGCATTGGCATGTACTTCCTCACATGTCACCTATGATATTTATGTGCCAGTACACAAATTTGGTGTGTAATGGAGTCTCATATTTGTGAACATCTCAATGTGTGAGATGGCTAATCAACCCACAGTAGTGATGGACTAACCACATAATGTGCCTATTTCACTGTGCACATTGCTGTATTGATTTTGGTAGTTGATCAGCTTACACACACTGTGCAATTGTGTAGAAAAGTTGTGCTCTGTGCAACTTAAGCAAGAAGGTGTGGCAGGTACAGCAGCTACGTAGAAGTCAGCAGTGTTGCTGTTTCCAACATGTCCTGTGTCACCTACACCCAGGGCTGGTGACACAAGATGTAGGACTGTACCATTTACCATTCACATAGTCAGAATCTGTTTAGGAGGTAGTCAGTATGTACATACTGACCACATGTACGACTACATGAGATCAAGGTGTCTCTGTATGTGACTTGTGCATTAAGCTGTTGTTACAGTCCTGTCATTGTTGGCGCTGTGTCAGTCAAGATGTAAGATGTTTTACACATCTCATAGGGGAATTAAATTGACGTGTGTCCCCTTTCATTGTATGTAGGAGACGACCAAATGTGCATCGTCCGTTCCAAGTGCTGGCGAACATGGAGGATGAGGACATCATAAGAAAATTCCATCTGGATCGCCTTACCCTTCAAGACCTATGTGGTCAGTTGGAGCCCCATCTGAGGCCTCGCAGAACCTATCCGACTGCTTTGACACCAACAGTTAAGGTGATGGCGGCCCTGCATTTCTTTGCAACTGGTTTGTTCCAGTACATGGTGGCCCTCGCCGGTGGGATGTCTCAAGCGATGTTCAGCATGGTGCTACGTGATGTCCTGACCGCAATGATGACATACAAGGACCGCTACATCCATTTTCCAAGGAGACATGAATTGGCAGCTGTGAAGGGTGATTTTTATGTCCTTGGCCACATACCTAATGTTGTTGGCGCCATTGACTGCACACACGTTGGCCTGGTTCCACCACAGGCACGTGAGCACATATACAGGAACAGGAAGCATTTCCATTCCATTAATGTGCAAGTGGTATGCCAAGCGGATATGATTATCTCCCATGTCTGTGCCAGATTTCCCGGATCAGCCCATGACTCCTACATACTGCTTAACAGCATCATCCCACAACTGATGGCAAATCTGCATCCGGAGCGTGCGTGGCTTGTTGGTGCGTACGACGAGTCAAGTAGTGTGCTGTATGTGTGACATGCTGTTCTCAGCTACTGTTTATATCAGTAAATTGCTCTCTGTATGTCACACTAGGTGACTCTGCGTATCCCAACCGGCCTTGGTTGCTGATCCCACTGAGGAATCCAAGGACCCTGGGTGAAGGACGCTACAATGATGCAAATGGGAGGACACGTCGTGTGGTGGAGCGTACTTTTGGGCTTCTGAAGTCTAGATTCCGGTGTCTGGACAAGAGCGGAGGTGCACTACTCTACTCTCCCCAAAAGGTGTGTCAGATCGTAGTTGCATACTGCATGCTCCACAACCTGGCCTTGCGCAAGGAGATCCCCTGCTCCTGGACGATGATGAGCAGCAGATGCCCCCCCTGCAAACTCACACATGCCCAGTGACGACGATAGTGGAGAAGAGGAAGGTGTTGACCTGCGTCAACAGCTCATCGACAACTACTTCCCTTGAGTGTAAGTGACATTGAACAACAGTAACATTGTCTGTTGGCTTTGATGGTGGTGGCAAGGCATAGATGATCTTTTTGACTGCTGGCTGTTGTTGGCTCTGGGCTAATGGCTGATGTGTGTGGCACAGGGTGTTTTTATCCAGGTACCTCATGTCTATGTTGATGTTGTTGCTCATTGTTCTGTGTGCTGGTTTTTGTACGTTGATGACTAGTGTTGTGTTTTAGCTGTAATGGCATCACCTGACAAGCAAATGTCATTCTCTTGTGTTTTTCTAGGTCCCTTCACCCTCTCAATGCCTCGTCACAATCAGAGCTTGTGGTACATTGGAATCTGAGTTGACATTGTACATAAAGTGATAAACATGGAGCTGACACAAAGACATAGGTGTGTAAAGAGTGTTTTTTTACAATAAGTATTTGTGACAGAGAAGTGATTAATTACAAAATTGTGCCAAGTGAATTTATGAGTCATCAGTGATGGTAAATGAGACAAATAGAGTAATCTATGTATGAATGACAGTGCGCGCACAGCTATAGTCTGTGTAGAATTTGTAAAGGTGTGCCGTGCTCCAAGGTATCACTCTCTGAACGTGAGTGTATACTAATTCGAGTAGTCACCACATTGATGTAGTCACACAGTCCAACAGACTCCTGCCTAACCCTGGGTGGAGTTCACGGAGTTCCACTACGCTGCACTACGTGAAGTGCAAAAAAAACTCCGCCGCACTACGCGGAGTACAATAGAAAAATGCCATTCGCGGTGATTGCACAGTGCCGGATGCTTGTCCGCACTGTGCAATCATTGCGAACAGCACCTTGCACAGTGCAAGCGGTCCCTGCTTTCCTCTTCTGCCACTCGAGTACATTTTTACTCGAGCGGCAGCTTTCTGAACGTGAACGGGCAGTTTCTCAATGCGAGCTGTTGGGAGCATACGCGACCACTCGCAATTAGAAACCTGACCCCCCGCGCTGAGAAATCTCACGGGGATGTTGATTTTCCACGCTCGCGCTCGCCAACTTGATGTTGACGATCGCGAACGAGGAAAAATCTCGCTGGGAGGTTGATTTTCCTCGCTCGCGGTCACCAACTTGACGTTGACGAACGCGAGCGAGGAAAAAAACTCCGCTACGCAACGCGAAGTGGAGTTTTTCGAAACTCCGCGATCTACGCGTAACGCGAAGTGCAGGAATCTCCGCAAACTCCACGAGCAGAGCGGAGTTCACCGCCCAGGGTTACTCCTGCCATCAACATGGCAATGTGGGTAAGGATAGTTAACAAAGTCAATGTCAAGGGGAACACAGGTGCCATCATGGCTATCTCAGCGAATTGCGTTTGGATGGTGCATGGCCACGTGATCCTCCCCTGGTGTTTCTCGGATGGCCCCTCGTGTATTTGGCAGGGGGCCCTCTGCTGCAGGCTCAGTGGTGTCTGAGGAGTAATTTTGTTGCACCTCACCCCTCTCTGTGGCCGCAGCTTAGGTGGTGGGAGTATCAGCATACGGGCCACTGGAGGGGGGTTGAGCTGTCATTTATCAGTTGGCCCATATGTGTGTCCATGGACCTCAGCAGCAGGTGGAGCTCACGCACTTCTTCCACAACCTGGCCCATCTGTCCCTGGTTCTGTTCATATGCTCCAAGGACTCTTGCGACGGTGGCCAGGGCTTCGCTCTCAGTGTCCTCCTGTATTTGTCCCCCAGTTGCCCTCCCACCTGCCCTGCTGACACGGACCTGTGGTGTTGGCACTGGACGCACCCGCACACTCCCCCTGGCATCCTCTGATTGTGTTGTGGTGTTGGTAACCACTGAGGCAGGGAGAGTGTTGCAGGCAGTAGTGGTGATTTTGGTGGTAGAGGCCACACAGGTCATTGTAGCAGGGGTCAGCGCTGTTGTTGTTGCCTGTGGTGATGGGGACAATGAGGGCCTGAGACGTGGTGCGCCCTGGCAGTCCGGAGGGGCCAGGTTGTTGCTCCTCATCCGAGAAACATAGGGAGTCTGCATCCGAGAGTTCATGTTCCGGGGGGGGAGACAGGTTCTGCAGGTTGGTGGTGTTTTCTGCTGCAGTTGCTTGTGGATCTCCTGTTGAACAGAGGTTAAATGGTCATTGAAGTGCACTCCACAAGCTTGGTGTTAGACTTTTGGATGTTACATTTGATACACCAAACACTTTACATTGCAATCACTTGGTATGGCAGCAAGATAATGAGCATCATGACATGATGTTGAGGTACATACATTACTTGTCCATGGTGTGACATGTAAATTGAAACCATGTGCCACGTACAGATTGTGTGATTACAAGGACATGTCATCACCTAACAACTTGCTGCACATCAACTTTATGTAATGCGTCTTTTTTATTTGCTCTTCATGGAATCAATTTCAGCTAAGCAAGAACTAACCTTTGGAATGTTATACATATCTTTTTCATATAATGTACTTTACTTTGTTTGTCAGATTGTCCATCCATGTTTCGTGTTCATATGGGCCTTCATGCTCTGACACCATGGCACTTACACATTGCATTCTGTGCTGTGCATGATTGTGCCATGAATTACTTTCACATGTGACTTGGTGAGTCAAAGTTTAATTTCTGTGATAGTTACGTGCGCTTAGCTGTCTGCACACTGAATGTGGCTTTTGGATCTATGCCAAGTTGGCTGACATGTGAGTGCTGGTGTGGTCATCTGGCTCCATGTTTTTTGAGAAGGATGGCAGGGTGCATGCACTGACTACCTACCTGTTCGGTGACACAGTGGAGGGAAATGGGTGCCTCATGTTTCTGGGTGGGGGAATGCTCTATCCTGCTCAGCTATGGGACAAGGGGGCCTGTGGGGAGTTGTAGTGCAGGCTTCCCACCCACAAACACCCCTCCCTGTTCAGAAGGCTACCTACATGTTATGTGAAGGTGAGCAATGCAATGGCTTCCACATGGTTCTGGGTGGGGGGAGTGTTCCATCCTGCTCAGGGGTGAGACAAGAGAGCCTGAGAAGGCTGACTACCTGTAAGTTTGAGGAGAGCAATGAGATGGCTGCCACATGGTTCTGGGTATAGGGAGTGTACCATCCAGCTCAGTTGTGGGACAAGGGGGCCTGGTGGGAGTTGTAGTGCTGGCTTCCCACCCACAAACACCCCTCCCTGTTAAGATGGCTACCTACCTGTTAGGTGAAGGTGAGCAATGCAATGGCTGCCACATGGTTAAGAGTGGGAGGAGTGTACCATCCTGCTCAGCTGTGGGACAAGGGGGCCTGGGGAGTGTTGTGGTGCTGGCTTCCCACCCACAAACACCCCTCCCTGTTAAGATGGCTACCTACCTGTTAGGTGAAGGTGAGCAATGCAATGGCTGTCACATGGTTATGAGTGGGAGGAGTGTACCATCCTGCCCAGCTGTGGGACAAGGGGGCCGGGGGGGGGGGGAGTTGTAGTGCTGGCTTCCCACCCACATCACCCCTCCCTGTTAAGATGGCTACCTACCTGTGAGTTTGATGAGTGCAATGAAATGGCTGCCACATGGTGGGGGGAGTGTTCCATCCTGCTCAGCTGTGGGACAAGACAAAGGGGCCTGTGGTGAGTTGTAGTGTTGGCTTCCCACCCACAAACCCCCCTCCCTGTTTAGATGGCTACCTACCTGTAAGTTTGATGAGTGCAATGAAATGGCTGCCACATGGTTGGGGGGAGTGCTCCATCCTGCTCAGCTGTGGAACAAGGGGGCCTGGTGGGAGTTGTAGTGCAGGCTTCCCACCCACAAACACCCCTCCCTGTTCAGAAGGCTACCTACATGTTAGGTGAAGGTGAGCAATGCAATGGCTGCCACATGGTTCTGGGTGGGGGGAGTGTTCCATCCTGCTCAGGGATGAGACAAGAGAGCATGAGAAGGCTGACTACCTGTAAATTTGAGGAGAGCAATGAGATGGCTGCCCCATGGTTCTGGGTGTGGGGAGTGTACCATCCAGCTCAGTTGTGGGACAAGGGGGCCTGGTGGGAGTTGCAGTGCTGGCTTCCCACCCACAAACACCCCTCCCTGTTAAGATGGCTACCTACCTGTTAGGTGAAGGTGAGCAATGCAATGGCTGCCACATGGTTATGAATGGGAGGAGTGTACCATCCTGCTCAGCTGTGGGACAAGGGGGCCTGGTGGGAGTTGTAGTGCTGGCTGCCTGTACACATGCCCCCATGGAAATATTGCTAGCTACCTTTGGGGTGATTCAGAGGAGGGAAATGTTAGATGTGTGAGGCATGTGTTGGGAAGAGTGTGTTGTACGTAAGTGCATTTGTGTTTAGGAAGTGTAGCTTTCTAGTTGTGCAAGACAGTACATAGCAGTGTAATGGGAGACATTTGTTGGTACTTACCAGCCTCCACTCCCCCGGGTATTCCTGTGAGACTCTCTGGATGCAGTATTGCAAGCACCTTCTCCTCCCATTCGTTGAATGTTAGTGGTGGAATGGGAGGGTCACTGCCAGTCCTCTGAGCCAGCTCATAGTTCTTGTTGGCACGCTCTGTCACCCTGGTCCTGAGGTCACGCCACCTCCTCCTAATGTCCTTTAGGGTGCGCGGGTGGTCCCTACTGCATTGACTTTGTTGACTATCTTTCCCACATTTGATTTTTTCTGGCTACTGGTATCTGTTGGACCATGCTTCCAAACAAATGTGGCTCTAATCTGATTTTCTCATCTACCATGACTGACAACTCATTGTCAGTGAATTTTGGAATTTTTTTCTGTGCCATGGTGTGTGATGTGCAAATGTGTGAAAAGTGCAGGTGGGAAGGTGGTGGTGGAGATGTGTGTGGTGTGTCTGTGGTTGTGATGGTGTGATGTGTGCTGATTTACCTCTCCTTTGTGCTGTGGGGTTGGGCCCTTCAGTGCTGGAGTTGTGCAAATGATTCTGGGCAGGGAAGGGGCTGGTTTTATACTCAGCTATGTGGGTGGGTCAAAATGGAGTATTCATGTCAGGTGTGTTGTCTGGGTTGACCTGGGATTTGTATTTTTTACTTGCCATGGGGATGTGTCATTGGGGTGTGTTAGGAGTGTTTTGAGGCTGAGCCAGATATACAGCCACACTTGGTAGTCTTGTTGTGTGGTTGCTTTCGACCACCATTACTCTTCCGGCACGACCACGGCAGTCGGAATGCAACAGCCCTTCCGCCGGCTCTCCCATTCAGCATTAGTTGCGATCGCGGTGGTCGGAAACAACTGATCGTTCCACTGGCACCGCCATCGTATCGTAATTTCCCTTGCAGTCATTCCGCTGGTCGATCAGCGGTTTTGGGTCTTTCCGCAGCAAATCCGAACGCCACGGACGGATTTTCAGCTGTTCCGGACGTTCCCGGCGGAGTTTTGTGGAATCCGTCCGTGGCGGTCGGATTTCTCTGGCGGTGCATCCTAATCTGACCGCCGGTTTTGCCACGGTACATGCGGACGGTTATTTACCGCTACCACGGCGGTTGGAATGCTTTTCCGACCGCCATCGTAATCGACCCCATAGTCTTTTGTGTGACTCTAACCAAGTCACAGCAGTTGACAAGCATGAGTGTTTAAGCATCTGTTCATCAAGTCTGAAAGATTAGCTCCAAAAGAAATGAAGCTAGGTTCTACAGCCTGAAAAGGAGCAATTGTTGTTTGACATCACTACCCTTGATCCACAGGGGCATGCTAAAAATTACCAAGCACATGGAATGTTAGACTTTTTACTATCAGTCATCTAGAGATATGAGCTTGTTTGTAGATCAAGTGTTTCAATAAAAAAGAGCCAAATAGTACGCCACGTGGTTTTCCTCCAGCCTAGGCAACATGGATCTAATGGAAAGAAAATAGGCATGCTATCTGAATATCTTAATCCCAGCCTGGCAGTACTTCGAATGCCTTTTGGAAGAGTCGAAATATAAAGTCTTGAGCATCCTTCGCTTCAGATCCCTCCTGTATGTCCAGTATTCCCACTTGGTTACTCTGTGATTGATTTTCTAAATGTTGAAAGATATAGCCTCCTGCTCTGGTAAATACTTCTTAAACTCAATGGAAGTCTTCTTAATAGAAGTCTTTTCCTGAACAAATGCATGTTGATCTTTTTCAGAGAGGTGAGAAGCCACAGAACTCATTTTGTTAGCCATCCTTAGAACCGTAGCTTGCATTTTGAGACTGGCAGATGATCTTGTCCATTTTCTTCTAGATGAGTATTCATCAAGTTGTAAATAGTAGAGTGTATAGGCTCTGATGCTGTTACCGATGTGCCCTGAATATCACATGAAGGTAGATCAGTATAAGGAAAATCAACATGTATGCATTACTTGTGGTCAGAGTTGATGATTCGTTACAGGGGTCAATCGAGGAGATGGACGTAGACATTAGATACACAGTTTTTCACGTCAGTTATTCAGAACATTATTGTTATGGGTTGTCTTACCAACAGAATTGTAGGTATGTAATATGAGAGAATGTGGGATGGATATCCCGGGTAGGATAATGAGGGGAGGCAGTTGGAAGAATGGATATACGTGTGCTGCCTTGCTGTGTAACTCTTAAGGTTTATTACTGAATAAAAGTCCTCAAAATGCGAGTAGACTACACAATTACTCCAACAAAGTGGTGATGAGCTGAATTGCCTGAAGAGGGACCCCTGCGAGAAAATTGAAGTGACTTGCCTTCACAGCATTTTGAACTTAATGATTGGTAAATACACATTTCATTTACCTACGCAGCATTAAGCTTAACAGCGTTGATTGGTATGCTTAATACTGGCTTTAATATAATTAAGGTGGCACACTTTACCTTTCTACAAGGAAATTCAAATAAGGCTGGTTCGTGTAGGCCGAACCATTGCCACCGATTCTGCATATGACCCCAGTGCACATTGGAATCTGCACGCAACACTAGCACGCATTGGAATCTGTATTCGACACCGTCGTGCATTGCAATCTGTACGTGACCCTGGTGAGCATTGGAATCTGCATGTGACCCCGGTGCGCTATGGAAGCTTCTGGTGAGCTGGCACAGTTCAGCAATACCAATGTGTGTACCAACACATCACCAAACGAGGTCTCGTTGTGTGACATTACGCACCACTATTTTGTATTTTCCTTACGGAGATTACTGGGGACTGTAACATTCGCTATTATGAGCCCTCCGAATTTGTTGGGAAGAGTGCGATGATTTTGTGCTTCTTTTGGCATGTCCAGCTCAGAGGAAACTTAAAGTAAGAGTGCGATTCTGACACAAGATATTTAATTTAGCCTTCAATTTGGCATTTTCAGTTGACTAAACTCTTAGTAAGAGTACATCTTTTGCTTATTTTTTTTACTCATCACACTTTCTGGAGAAAAAATATTCATTTGTGAGTTATTCTAGTTCTACGATATTTCACTAATTGGAATATCAAGGGAAGCAAATATAAATTTGTCACTTTTATGATTTTTGCAACTTTGTGGTGAAGTAATAACAGTGGACTAGTCCAATTCATTTGGTGAAGATTGGATGCTGAACAATTCCGCTATATATTAAAAAACTAAGGGGCAGATTTACAAGCCCCTTGCGCCACTTTTGCGTCACTTTTCCCATGTTAAAAGTGATGCAAAAGTGGCGCAAGGGGCTTGTAAATCTGCCCCAAAATGAGTACCCAACATTTCAGCCTCAGTTCACTTCTACCATTTTGGCCTTCTGCTGTTGCGCCAAGTCTAAAATGGAAAGAATGGAAAGATTATTTTTTAAATTATATGGTAGCCGTGGATGAAACCCACAAAATGTCTGTGGAACAAAAGAAAAGGATCTTATTACATTCTCTTGGTCCGCAGGGGTTAATAGTATTTTCTCAAATGACCAAGACTGTAATCATAGGTGATGTCAATGTATTCAATGCTGTTGTCCATGATTAAGACATTTATTTTAAACTTAAAGTATGCATGGGCATCACTAAATTCAAACATTTCCAGCATTAACAGGAAAAAGATGAATCTATAGATGATTACATTGCTGATTTAAAAAATTGGCATTGGATTGCAGATTTGGTGTATTACAGGAAGAGCCTATACGAGATCAAGTGGTTATGTATACTTGAAATCCTGCAATTCAAAAATGGTTATGGGTCAATGGAGATTCTGCTATAAGACGTTTTAGCAACAGTGTGTAAAGCAGAGATCCTAGAAGATGTGCTGTTGGCTGCCACCACATGAACAAAGATGTGGCAGCAGCCATTTTAGGTCTAAGTCCCTCTTTTAGGAAAAGAGTAAAAAAAATATATTGGGGGCAAGGTATGGATACCCTACCTCCCTAATCCTGGTGCGGGGCACCTAAAGGGACCCTCCTTGGACAAAAAATGTTTTAACCGGGTTGCAGATCCATGGAGGATTTGTAAAACTATAGTCCTTTTAAGAAAAAGTGGGCTCCTGACCTTTTAATATATAATCCACCTGTGGTGCAACAAGGGGCAGTAGTACAATGTTTTTTATTGGGGAGAGGGGCATGAAGGACTCATCCTTGAGGTTTCTGGAGCTTGCAGGGCCCTATCTACAGGGATTGATATGTTAATTAATGGGGAGAGGGGTAGCCAGCGTGTGGCTCGGGGAGGGGGGCTGGGTACCTATAACCGACACAGTCTGCATGTACTACTAATTGCCTCACATATTACATCACTGATGACATGTACTATGACATCATTGATAGCGGTGGCTGCTGCCAATCAAAATGGGTAGGGCGGCAGGGAGGAAGAGGAGGGGTTGCGAAATATAAAAATAATAATTGAAATCACTTACCTGCCACTCCACTTCGCTAAGTCTGCCAGCCGCCTTGTTGCTCCTGCTCCTCCTCTGGAAGTGGATGGGCCTGGAGGCACAGGCTCCCCACCCAATCCAGACGCTGCTCTTATAGCATGAGGGCAGTGTCTGGATTGATCTGAGCAGCCTGGTTTGCCACTCAGATGGTACCTGGGAGCCTGTGGGGTTTCTCCAATCCGGCTGTGGAATACAGCTGGATTGGAGAAACATAAGTGCGCATGTCTGTTTGGCCAGCCTAAGGCGGCCAGCCAAACTGACATGTGCATTCATAATTGCAGAGTAATCCTCCCTGCCATGGCCCAGCCCCAACCCTCCTGTCAGAAAGCAGCTCAGACAGAGATAAATAAAACGATAATAATAATGTTTTATTATCATTTTATTTATCATCTGCTGGCAGTGGGGCAACGCTCCTCCACCATTATGAAGGAGGAGCCGCCCCTGATCATTGATAACATCACTGCAACATCTGAAATGGCATAATTGATGACAACACTGTGCATGACAGGGGCACAAGATCTTTGCAGACTTGTTGCACCTGTTTCATTGTTGGAGGACTGAACGTTTCACAGCGTAGGGGTGCAAAGAAAAAAGAAGGGTCCCAAAACCGGTGCGAAATCCAAGACTGCGTTGCTGACCTTTGCCAGCATTACATATTAGGGTGCGCAGATGATTCTTTTGGGTACAGCATGTAAGTAGAGTAAGTATTTATTAAGATATGAGGTTTTTCAACTTTGTGATATCTTGTAGCACAATCCTACTAAAAGTAGCAAGGAAGCCCAAAAAATAAACTAGAATGCATATGTAAAATTTCAGCTTTACTACATGAACAACTGAAAGACCTATTTATGGTCACAGGCAAATCAAAACCTATAAACAAATATATAACAAACAGAATACATCTTAATCTACATATGTTTTCTTTGAATGCTGACTGGCTCACAAAATAAAACTGTGCCCAAAAATCCAAACAGAAACTATCTTCCTTATTTACTTCTGTGCAACAAAATGGAAAGGTGACCTAGCAGTGAGCTACACAAACTAGTATACAGAGGACATAATAATTGGTCATTAGGGGAAAACAATTATAATCTTAATTTTTATAGCAATAATGATTTATTTTCATTCACTTTGGGCTTCAAATGTAGCACAATCCTACTAAAAGTAGCAAGGAAGCCCAAAAAATAAACTAGACTGCATATGTAAAGTTTCAGAACTACTACATGATCAACTAAATGACACATTTAAGGTCACATGATTATGTAAACCAATAAACAAAATACATAACAAATACAATAGATAAAAAGAAAGAAATCACATTAAATCTGATTGCCACTTTGTAGTTATAGTTAGTATTTCCAAAGATAGGGATTCATTGGATATTAGCTCCCTAATAACTTTCCACCCATTTGATGAATCACCACAAAACTTTCCAGACCTATAGCATTTTCTACATTTTGAGATGATGTAAATGTTTGTGGTGAATCGTTAAGGGGTTGCAAAGATAAAAGGGGTTCCCAAAACGCGTTTTTCCATCGTTGCATTTTTCGTACATTGTTGTATTTAATGTAGCACTAAAACGGCTACTACGAATTTTCATGAAATTTGTCAGGATTATACATTATGGTGCAGAGATGATGCTTTTTGGGTACTGCACTTAGGTAGGGTAAGTATTTGTTAAGTTATAAGGCATTTAAAGTTAGTTATATTTGTCACCGCTGCACTTTCACGGAATTTCACAATTTGTGAAACTACTGTTGACCATGGCCGTAAACTTATTTATGAAACAAAGTATAAATACATTTCCCTACCTATTGCCACTTTAATAAACTACTACTTACCTATATCTAAGGCCCTAACACTGAACACAGCCAAAGTGTGGTATAACAATATGGTTGCCTTTTCATTCTCTAAAAACAGCCATTTCCCAATTATATATTGGCTTGTCATCACCATGTTCCATGGTATACTGCAAAATTATCACATTAAACCATGGCCCGCAATATAACTAAGGCCTATTGGATTGCAGTACCCTTTCATCACTCATGGTTTCGCATGGGCAATGCACTACTTAAGTCAGATTTACAAAGGAACGCAAGGCCACCATGCATGGCCCTGGGTTGATTGGTAAATTGTAGAAACGCAAGGCAGCGCAATTCTCTGTTTTGCACTAATCTACATTACTGCTAAATATTACATACATTCATATGCTACACCTTTGTAGCCACTCCACTGTATGTTATTCCACTCTATGCTGCTCCACTGTATGAGACTCCACTCTACAACACTCCACTCTACGCTATTACATTGTACACAACGCCACAGTACACCACTGCAATCTATGTAATTTAACTGTATGCCACTCTACTAGGTGATACTCCGCTACACGCTATTCCACTCAACCCCAATCTTCTGTGCACCACTCCACCCTACTCTATTCCACTGTATGTCACTCCACTTTATGCTATTCCACTATATGCCACTCCACTGTACGTTATTCCACTCTACGCTACTCCAGTGTATGGCACTCCACTCTACTCCTCTTAATTCTACGCTGTTCAATTGGACACCACTCCAATGTATGCCACTCCACTCTAAGCTTTTACACTCTACCCAACCCCACTGTATGCCACTACAGTCTACACCACTCCATTATACACCACTCCACTGTATGCTACACTGCTATATACTATTACACTCAACGGCACTCCACTGTAAAACACTCTACTCTACACCACTCCACTCTACGCTGTCAGACTGTACACAACTCCACTTTATACTATTACACTGTATGCAACTCCACTTTATGCCTCTTCAGTGTACTCCACTCCACTGTATGCCACTTGGCTATATGCTACTCCACTCCAGTATATGCTATTCCACTCTACGCCATTCCACAGTGTTCCACTTCTCTCTATGCTAGCTCACTGTATGCCACTCCACTCTATGCGACTTAATTCCACACTATTTGATTTGATGCCACTCTAATGTACGCTATTCCACTGTATGCTATTCCACTCTATCCCATGACATTGTAAGCCACTTCAGTCAACACCACTCCATTATGCACCACTCCACTGCATACTATTACACTCCATGCCACTCTACTGTACAACACTCCACTCGACCCCACTCCACGCTATTACACTATACAACTCTCCACTCTTTTAATCGCATATGCACAGATTTCAGATTAAGTCTTCTCTAATATAATCTTCAGGATCATGTGAACTACTCACTGCGGTTCAATAGGCAGTAGCATCGATAAGGGTACGTCGTGCCCTCACCTCTTTTTCTCATGGCTGCCGTGTTTGCCACACTTAGTTCTAAAAAGATCCTCTATTTATCTAACCGAGTACACGATCATTTGTTTTTCCTATATAATCCTCCAGATTATGTGAGTCATTTACTGCAGGCTGGCAACAGTAATGATAGGGGCACATCCATGCCTTTTCCTTCTCCCTAATGACCGCCGTGTTTGCTACACTTCTTTCCAATCAATTTTAGAGCATGTGACATGTCACATGATCAGCATTGCCGACTTTTTTTAAACTTCAACTTCCTCACGCACCCTTTAGTTCAGATGGCATCCGGCTGCTGACTCGACAATGTTGGTCACACAGAGAGGATATCATTGGTAAGCCATTTATTCTTAAATGTATTCATCCCTGCCTGCTTTTGCAGATAATTCCGGAGAAAACATAGTGCGTCTATTTTAGATTCAGATTAACATTGTGTATTCAACACATCGGGTGGATTAGTTTTCATCAGGCTCATTGACCGCTACATATTTATTAAGCGTATGTTTGTGCAGCGCTTGTATCTTTTTGGTTTTCATTTCTTTTTCATCATTTAGCAGTAAGGTTAATATGTGCCCCTTATGTTTTTTAGAATTGATAAGTCGGACCCTCTGCATAATCATTTAGGATCTGTCTCATCCAGCTGACATTATCGACTACCTCTATCATCTGACGTGGACTTTCTGCTAGTCCATTAGGTGGGTGAATGTACACACATTAAGGGGCCGATTCCGATCTCGGCCGGTAGGGCACCGAATCGGATTTGGCTTAACCGGATCCGATTCGGAGCCCTCTTTCCCGACCGATTCGTACGTGCGTCCGGCCGAGCGAGTACGATGTGAGCGCACGCGAAATCGCCGACCAACTAGTTCGCGGGTCCGAAGCGCTCCGACCGACTCGCACGGACACGACTCGCACCGCGCGATGGAGACGTTCCCCGGCCGGGCAAGTACGATGCGCGCCGCGAGCAGTCCGACCGACACGCGCCGTCCGGCTTGAAAGAGCAGTCGGAGCCGGACTTTGGGGGTCCGTTTCGGACCACCCTGTACACGTAGCCGCGCGAGTCCCCCCTACCTGTGCATGTATGCCGCGAGTCGCTTCGAGGCGTACCCGCTGTAGGGGGCACCCTTGTTCGCCTCGCACCCATTGGGTCAATGGGAGCCCGCGTACGCGTTGTACGTCCGGCTCCCATTGACTCAATGGGAGTTCGACCGACTCAAGTCCGATTGCATGCGTGCGCATCGTACTCGTTCGGTCGGACTGCCAGAGTCCGATTCGGTCGGAATTCTCTCCGGGTCTGGCTCGGTCGGAGAGATTTCCGGCCTGAATCGGAATCGGCCCCTAAGGGGCCGATTCCGATCTCGGCCGGTAGGGCACCGAATTGGATTCGGCTTAACCGGATCTGATTCAGAGCCCTCTTTCCCGACCGATTCGTACGTGCATCCGGCCGAGCGAGTACGATGCGAGCGCACGCGAAATCGCCGACCAACTTGTTTGCGGGTCCGAAGCGCTCCGACCAACTCGCACGGACACGACTCGCACTGCGCGAAGGAGACGTTCCCCGGCCGGGCAAGTACGATGCGCGCCGCGAGCAGTCCGACCTACTCGCGCCGTCCGGCTCGAAAGAGCAGTCGGACTTTGGGGGTCCGTGTCGGACCCCCATGTACGCGTAGCCGTGCATGTACGCCGCCAGTCGCTTCGAGGCGTACCCGCTGTAGGGGGCACCCTTGTTCGCCTCGCACCCATTGGGTCAATGGGAGCCCGCGTACGCGTTGTACGTCCGGCTCCCATTGACTCAATGGGAGTCCGACCGACTTGAGTCCGATTGCATGCGTGCGCATCGTACTCGTTCGGTCGGACTGCCAGAGTCCGATTCGGTCAGAATTCTCTCTGGGTCCGGCTCGTTCGGAGAGATTTCCGGTCTGAATCGGCATCGGCCCCTAAGTGTTTCCCCTCCAGAAATGAACTAAAAGGAAACAAAAATCTTTGCAGTTTTTTAATTTTAATTTTGCATTTAGATATACCCTGGCTCTTGTACCATGTACCTGAGAGGATCCTTGCTTTTTGTCTCCCAGACTCCTGGAGTATTTCTAAATTTATCCTTCTTGAGACTTATCTACACTGGGGGGTCGATTCCGATTCGGGCCGGAAATTTCACCGACCGAGCCGGACCCGGAGAGATTTCCGACCGAATCGGACCCGTGCAGTCCGACCGAACGAGTACGATGCGTCCGTATGTTATCGGACTCGAGTCGGTCGGACTCCCATTGAAGTCAATGGGAGCCGGTCGTACAACGCGTACGCGGGCTCCCATTGACTCAATGGGTGCGAGTCGGACAAGTGCGCCCCTACAGCGGGTACACAGCGAAGCGATTTGCGCCGTACACGCACAGGTAGGGGGACCCATGGGTCCCCCCTGTGTGCGACTTCGCGCGGCTACTGAGCACAGGGGGTCCGACACGGACCCCCAAAGTACGGCTCCGACAGCTCTTTCGAGCCGGAATGCGCGGCTCGGTCGGACTGCTCGCGGCGCGCATCGTACTTACCCGGCCGGGGAACGTCTCCATTGCGCAGTGCGAGCCGAGTCCGAGCGAGTCGGTCGGTGCGGTTCGAGCCGGGAACGAGTCGGTCGGAGCGGTCGGGACGCCCGGACGAGTCGGTCGGCGGACTCGCATCGTACTCGCTCGGCCGGACCCGCGTACGGTTCGGTCGGGAAACAGGGCTCCGAATCGGATCCGGTAAAGCCGAATCCGATTCGGAGCCCTACCGGCCGAGATCGGAATCGGCCCCTGGGTGTCTTGGATGTATTTTCATGCATGCAATAACTTTCTTTTAAACTTTTTTCTTTTCTGGCATGTATTTTCTTCTTTGGTTGATGCATGGCAAGGGTTTCTCATGGAATATGCCTGCAGCACCTCATATGGGTATTCATTCTTCTTCTTTTTTGTCTGTATGGAATTTTTGGTATTTGGAATTTTGCACAATATTGTTCACAGATGCGAAGCAACCTAATAAATTCATTCTATCTTTCCAGTCTATCTTGCTTGTCCGAAGGAACTATACGTATATATATTGTTTTGTATTTACAGGTATCAAGAGATACTAATTTGTGGCTTCTCCTGATGAAGGCACTTCCTGAGCCGAAACGTGCGTAGACACCATCTGGTTTTTAGCCACATTTTCTTGATTCAGACGACTTGTTCTTTGATTTAATCATTGGTGCTGTGCTGTACCCAGCATTTTAAACATCAAATATCTTTTGTAGTAGACTGATCAGCTACTGTGTAATCATTTATATATACCAATTATCCTGGTTATCGTCAATTTGTATGTCATGTATATATATTTATGTCTTTAGTTACGAAAATGAGAGATGTGATTGTTGATATGATTGGTGTAAGCATGTGTATTGATTTATATTTAATATGTTTTGCACTATTTCATTAAAAAATATTTTGTACTTTCTTAGATTCTGTTTTTTCAGTTTATTATGAAGTATTGTCAGTCTTTCATTGTTATTTGAGTTGCCTTAGGTCTTTGCATTTATATTGTAATCCCTCCCTAAAGGAACTCACCCCGTTCTGTAGGGAGCCCTTGTCTATTTACATTGCAACTCTCCACTCTATGCCAGTCCACTCTATGCTATTACACTGTATGGAACTCTACTCTACGCCTCTTCAGTGTAGGCCACTGCACTGTACGCTACTCCACTATACACTATTCCAGTCTGTGTCGCTCTACTGTACACCACTCTACTCTGGGCTATTCCACTCTACGCCACTTCACTATATGCTACTCCACTCTACACCACTACACTGTATACAGCTCCAGTCTAGGCCGCTCCATTCTATGCTAGTCCATTAGATGCCACTCCACTCTATGCAATTTCACTCTACCCCACTCCACTGTACGCTACTCCAGTCCACTTCACTGTACGCCACTCCACTCTACCCTATTCCACTCTACGCTATTCCACTCTAAGCTATTCTACTCAATTCCACTCCACTGTACTCTATTTCACTGTGCGCCATTCCATTCTATGTTAATACACTGTACGCAACTTCAGTCTATGCTCCTCTACTGTATGATATTCCACTCTACCCCAATTCACTGTATGCTATAACACTCTACCCCACCCCAAAATCCACCACTCCAGTCTAAACTACTTCATTGTATGCCACCTCACTGTATGCTACTACACTGTACTCTATTATACTCTATGCCACTCCACTGTAAGCCACTCCAGTCTACTCTACTCCACTCTCCAATATTACACTTTATACCACTCCATTGTATGCTACTCCACTCAACGCCTCTCCAGTGTACTCTCCTTCATTCTACATAGCTCCACTCTACAAATCTCTACTACACTGTCTGCAACTCTACTCCACTCTATCCCCATACACTCCAGTGTCCAAATTGGCACTCAGCTCTATGACTGTACAATCTAGTGCACAACACTCTACTCCACTTCATGACAGTTTTCAACACTGTACAGCACAGCACCCCGCTCTACTGTATGAGAAGGCACTCCAATTTATAACAGTTTCCTCAACTTACTCTATGCCACGTCAATGTATACCACCCCACTCTTTGCTAATCCACTGTACCCTACTCCATTTGTACCAATCCACTGTATACCACTCCACTCTAGGTTATTCCACTCTATGCATCTCCCCTCTTCTCTTCTCCACTTCACTGTATAGTATTCCACTGTACTCTATTCTACTGTATGATACTCCACTTTACGGTAATCCACTCTATGCACAACAGGGACACCACTCCACTCTACACCGCTCCATTTTGTGACACTCTCCTCCACTCTATATAACTACACTCTATAAAAGTCTACCACACTTCATGGCACTCTACGACATTCTACTCCACTCTGTACCCGTACACTCCACTGTCCAATCCTATACTCCATTCTATGCCTGTACACTCCAATATACAACACTCTATTCCACTATACAACACTTTTCTATATGACACAGCACTCCACTCTACTGTACGAGACCTCACTCCAATTTATAGTTTACTACCTATGCTTTGCCAGTACACTCCACTCTAAGCCACTCTACGACACACCAATACACTCTATTGTACTTTAGGCCACACTATGTTACATCACTCCACTTGGCACTACTCCAGTGTACAAGATTTGACCTCACTCTGCGCTATTATACAAGAATCCACTTTACACAGCTAACTGTTTCGCACACTACTGTACTCTATGCAACTCCACTCTACAGCACTCTACGTATGCCACTCTCCGACACTTTGCTCCTGTTTATACCCCTTCACTCCATTGTACCACATTGTGCTATACTGTATGCTACTGTACAACATTCTACTCCACTCTACTCTATGATACTCTAGTCTGTTATACAACACTGTACACAGCTCTTTGCATGCCACTGCACCCCACTTTACTCCACTCTACTCTAACACAGTACTCCACTCTACTCCACTGAACACCACTCCACTACTCCACTCAATGCCATTGTACTCTATAATACTGTATGCCAATCCACTGTACCACACTCTTCAACACTGTACTGTACTGTACTGTACACCACTCCACTCTACAAAAAATCAGCTACACTGTATGGCACTCTACTCTAGTCTCCATCACTTTACAATACTGTACGACACCCCACTACATTCTACTGTAAAACATGGTACTCTAATTTATGACACTTTACTCTACTGTATGCTATGCCACTCCACTCTGCTGCACTCCACGACTACTATAGTCTACAACACCACACTCCACACTATGACACTTTACTCCACTCTACACTACCTCAATCTATTATACTCCACTCCACTATACTCCACTCTGTTACACTTTATCGCACTCTAAGCCACTGTACTATACTCTGCTTTACGCAGCTCTGCTGTCCGACACTCAACTCTAATGTATGCAACCCCACTCTACGAAACTGTACTATACTCCATGCCACTCTACTCTAGTCTATGCCCATCCACTCTACGCCACTGTACTACACCGTATGACACTCGACGACACGCCACTCAACTGCTCTCTATGATTCCCCACTCCACTATATGACACGGAACTCCACTCTACGACACTCTCATCCATGGTGCTCTATGGCACTTCACTTGACAATACTCTACTCTATGACACTCTACTTCACCCTACTCAACTCAAACACTCTACTCCACTCTAAGACAGTCTACAACACCCAGCTCTACTGTTCGACATGCTATTCCACTGTACAACTTGCTGCTCCAGTGTACAATACTTGACTCCACTATATGATACACCATGCCACTACACTATACAACACTTTACTACACTGCACGTAATGCTACTACACTCTACTCCACTCGATTCCAATCTACAATACAATCTATGACAATAGACTTTACAACACTCTCCTCCACTGCACTGTATGACACTCCAGAACAACTCTCCACTTGCAACACTGAACTCTGCGATTTGAAACACATTTTTAATAAATATTTTTAAAAAACATTAACATCTAATGAAAAAAACAAACGTTAAAGCTTAGTTGTAGTTAGGAAAACTTATTTTCCCTATGCAAACCAATTTTAAAGGTGCAGAGACAGAATATCGAGTAAACAAAATCGAGTTGCACAAATATCGAGTCATTAATATCGTGGGTCAGAAATATCGACAGCAAGAATATCGTGGTCAAGAATATCGAATTAAGGTAAGTAATATTGATTTTAAAAATATCAAAGTGTTTAATATCGTTTGCAAAAATGTAGTCTTCAAAAATATAGGGGCCTATTACGATGGTGGTCGGATGTCCACCGCCGGGCCGGCGGTGGTGCCCGCCGGACCGGCGGTGGACATCCGCCTGCGATCGCAAGCCAGAAAACCGGTGGTCAAATTAGGATGGCGGTGGTGACCGCGGCGGTGGGAAATTCCGACCGCTGCTTTTCTGCCGGTTGCCATCCGCACTCCTGCCTGGCGGACGGAGCAGGATCGGGATAATGGTGGCGGTGCAGAGCAGGCTTTGCCGGCAGGATTATGATGCCGGCGGTAGCCAGCCTTTTCTCAGCGGTCAAACCGACATGGAAAGGCATGCGGAGATTGTCTTCCGGGGCACGTTGAGGGCCTCCAATGTGTTGGGGGGGGGTGGGTGCACTGGGGGGTTCCCATGGTCCCCCCTACATTTCCCTGTACCAGGTAGCAGGCACTGTGCAGTGCCTGCCACGCAGTGCAGGGAAATGCAGGACATGCTCCTTTTGGCATTGCGGCGGTGCTGCGGGCAGCAGCAACCGCCGCAATGTTAAGGCCCGCATTCAGACTGCTGCAGTCGGATTTCGATCGCGGGTCATCGTAATCCGACCGGCGGTGATGTCGCGGGCCATGCGGGTGGTCTTTTCCCGCTACCATGGCGGTCGGGGAGGTTTTCCGACCGCCATCGTAATAGGCCTCATAGTTTTTTATTATTATTATGTATTTTAGTATATATTTTATATGTATGTGATGTATGTTTTTTTGTATAAGAATTGTGTGTATTTTTAATATATGTGTTACATTTTTAGTAGTTATTAATTTTTTTATTTGAATTTTATGCTTTTAGTTCCGTAGAGGGTTGTGGGTTTATAGGGGAATAGGGTGGGAAGTAATTTAATTATATTAAATTTATTAAAACATTTTTATTTGAATTTTGCGTTTTTAGTTCCGTAGCGGGTTGTGGGTTTATAGGGGAATAGGTGGGAATATATTAAATGTATTGATTATTTTTATTTATTAATATTTGTTTAATTGAGATGTTATAGTGTTAAATGTGTAAAGTAATTTATTATTAATGAATAAATAATTGGTTGTTAATTAATTATTATTAATTAATTGGTATTTAATTATGGTAATTGTGTAATTAATTTTAGGTATGTGTTGTGGTGTTTATAGGTGGAAAGGGTGGAAAGTAATTTATTTTAAATTTATGAATTAAAAATTGGTTGTTAATTCATTTTAATTAATTAATTTGTAATTAATTTTGGTAATTGTGTAATTAATTTTAGGTGTGTGTTGTGGTTTCTGTAGGTGTAAAGGGTGGGACGGCTGGGAAGTATTTTATTTTTTATTGATGAATTAATAATTGGTTGTTAATTAATTTTAATTAATTAATTGGTAATTATGGTAATTGTGTAAATAATTTTAGGTGTGTGTTGTGGTGTTTATAGGAGTAAAGGGTGGGAAGTAATTTGTGTTTAATTAATATATAATTGTTAATTAATGTTAATTATGTGATATTTATTTTGGGTAATTGTTTATTTTTTTGTGTGTTGTTTTTCCTTTTAAAGGGGTAAAGGGTGGGTATTAAATACATTTTAATGATTTAATTATTAGATGTTAATAGTAATAGTTTTTAATTTTAAAATAAGTTTGAATTGTGTTTTATTATTTTATAGTTTAATTTATGTGTGTGTTGTGGATATTATAGTGTTAAAGTGTGTGTAGTCAACTTAGGTTTATTCATTTTTTTATTAATAATATTTTTTATTGATTATTAATTATGTTAATTATGTAAATAAATGTAATTAAAAATGTTGAAGTGTTTTGTTATTGGTGTTGTGTTATAGGGTAGGAAATAAAATAAATACATTTATGTTTTAATTAATGTATTTGTTTGTAAATATTTTCTAGTTTAAAATAATTATTTTCTTGTAAATGTATTTATTATTTTATTTTATATAATATTTGTAGGTTTTTGTTATATGTAATTAATATTATAATATGTGTTCTTTTTATATGTGTAATATATTTTGCAAAAATATTGTTTATTAATTTTTATTATTATTTTTAATTTTTAATAAAAACATTATTTTTGCAAGTGTTTGAGTGTGAATAGTTATTTTTTTCTCCGCTATCCAACACTTTCCCAACTGTTGCATTCACTGGAGTGGAAATAGTAATTTGTACCCCTCCGCTATCCAGCACTTTCCCTATTGTTGCACTCACTGGAGTGGGTATAGTAATTATTACCCCTCCGCTATCCAGCACTTTCCCTACTGTTGCACTCACCGGAGTGGGAATAGTAATTTTTATCTCTCCGCTATCCTGCACTTTCCCTAGTGTTGCACTCACTGGAGTTGGAATAGTAATTTTTACCTCTCTGCTTTCCACCACTTTCCCTAGTGTTGCATTCTCTGGAGTGGGAATAGTAATTTTTACCCCTCCACTATCTAGCACTTTCCCTACTGTTGCACTCACCGGAGGGGAATACATTTGTTTACCCCTCTGCTATCCAACACTTATCCTACTGTTGCATTTAGTTGAGTGGGAATACTAATTTTTACCCATTTGCTATCCAATATTTTCCCTACTGTTGCACTCTTTGGAGTGGGAATAGTAATTTTTACCACTCCGCTATCCAACACTTTCCCTACTGTTACACTCACTGGAGTTGGAATAGTAAATTTAATTATTTTGCTATTCAACACTTTCCCTACTATTGCACTGATTGTATTGGGCAATTTTAGTTTGAATATTTTTTCATAGTTTAATGTTTTAATTTATTCTAGAATGTTTTTTTATATTCTAGATTATTTATATATATACTTTATTTTTATATAATTTTAAAGTTTTAAAATAAATTAAAGATAATAGTTTATTAAATATTTGAAAGTAAATATATATATATATATATATGTATAAAGTATTATGTTTGTGTGTTTATTTTTTTTTAATTACGTTTATTTGTCATATTTTGTAAAAAATTATATTAAATTTAATTTATTTTGTTAAAATTAATATTAACATTTAATATAATTAATGTATATTATTTTATTTTATATATATATTTAAATCAATTTTTAATACTTCTATATTTTTTACATCGATATTTTTGATTCAATATTTTTGTACTTACTTGTGTAGGTATGGGGTCGATATTTTTGTACTCTATATTTTTTTTCGATATTTTTAACATCGATATTTTTAACATCGGTATTCTATCAGTAAACCAATTTTAAACTAACAAACTTTAAAAATTCTAAAGTTATAGTTATAACTTTCACTTACAATTTATCAATCACCTTCAAATTATTATAAGTAGAGGACCTCATTAAACACTCTTTTCAGCTCACTGACCAGACAACACTATCTATAACTCACTACTCTTCCATGCATGGTGTTCTCATAAACACTGTACAACACTCTGCTACACTCTATGCCACTCTACGACATTCTACTCAATGAAACTCCACTCCACCAAACTCCATTTCATGGCTCCAGTAGATGACACTCCACCGCACAACTCAACTCTACTGTTCGACAAACCACTACACTGTACCACATGCCTCTCCACTCTACGATAGTCCACTCCATGATACGACACACTTCTCCACTGTATGCTACATAACTCCACTCTACTCGACTCCACTCTATTCCACTCTACAATTCTCCACTCTACAACACTAGACTCTACGACACTCTCCTACATTGTGCTGTACCGCACTCCACTTTACGACACTCCAATCAATGACAAGTCACACTGCGATTTGAAACACATTTTTATTAAAAAATAAAAATCATTAACATACAATGAAAAAAGCAAAGGTTAAGGATAATTTATAGTTAGAAATACCTTATGTATTCTTTGTATACAAACCCAACTTAAAACACACCAACATTAAAAATTGTAAAGTTATATTCATAACTTCAATTTATAATTTACATACTACCTTCAAATTTCAAAATGTCACTCACCTCCAAAAACAGTTTTGCCACCTCACTCACCACACTACATTAACTATAACTCATGGCTTTTCCATGCACTGTTTATACCCTTGCATACTACATCACTTACAGCATGTGAAATCATAGCAATCATATCAGCAGTTATAATTTCTCAAATGGCATTATTTGTCACAACACAGTGCATGGTAGAGTGGCAAGTTATATTTAGTGTTGTCTCATTAGTGAGCTGAAAATGACGACCGCTACTTATAATAATATGATATAATAATATGAAGGTGGTGGACAAATTGTAAATAAAAGTTATAACTATAACTTTGGACGTTTTAAGGGTTGGGTAGTTTAAACTTGGTTTGCATATGGAGTACAAAACAGACTCGGACACAGCAGAGGATGCAGTTATAAACCACTCTATTTTTATTCCAGTAAAACAGCCACTGTGACACATTTCGGCCCACATGTCACAATGGATGTTTTACTGGAATACAAATAGAGTGGTTTATAGCTGCATCCAGTGCTGTGTCGGAGCCTGTTTTGTACTCCATGAACAAGTATTGGTTTGAATGATTCCGATTTGTTGGCATTGGAGTCCAACGCGCCCCCTTGTTCAAGAACACTGCGGCTCTCAGTGCATAGGAAAAGGATCATTACCTACTGGCGGTCGCCAGTAGGTAGTTATATTTAGGACCTAGTTTCCATAGGAAAAGCATTTTTTGACTTGGATATAACTTTGGCGTCGTTTAACCAATCTGCATGCAATTTTGCCAAAAAAGTGTCATGGTGGGTACTATTGATTGGGAAAGTTTGGGGGTGATCCGTGCAGCGAGGACCGAGAATTTGGGGCATAAAATAAGGTTGCGTTTGTAATGTTAATTCCCATAGGAACCTTTAGCCACCTGTACAGCCCGAACCGCTGAACGGACTTACACCAAATTGGCAGGGAGGTAGATGTCGGTTCAAGGAAGTGCCTTTTGCTTACTTGGTGTAAATCCGTTCAGTAGTTTTGAGAAATTTAAGTTTAAAATTATATTGATATGTCTGGCCGCGGATATTTTGCAGTGGCTTTGCGATGATTCGCGAATACATGCACCAAAGGGAATGCTCTGATTGGCTGGTCACAACCTGTATAGAATGTTGCGGCCGCCATTTTATCTATCGGGAAAGGTTCCTGAGCTGAAAATGGGTGTGAAATCCCACAAAAGGGGTCAGGGTGGAGATACTCTGACCCTATGATTGAGAAATGGAGATGTTAGTGACACAAGTTATGTGCCAAAATTGTTTTTTTTAATCGGGTGCGATATTTGTTACGACGCCACGACCGCCAGAGCGGCCCCCTGTGTACCATCGCGGGGACATCGCAACTATCGACGTTGTTGTGAATATTGGTGAATCATTAATGCGCATTCTTATAGAGATATTGAGATTCCGATAAATGTTTTTATAGAGTTATTTATATAGTGAGTTATCTACTGTGATGGTTAGAATTAACTCTATAGTTATCATTTTTTAATGTGGTAGTGGCTATTGAAAGCCTGATTTTGCTTTCCGCTTTCGCTACGTACCCACAGGAATCGCGATGAGCGACGTCATCGTGCTCTCCATAGTCACCCCGAAAACGGAAAATAGGTTTTAGAGATGGTTGTTCTAGAAATACACTAGAAAAACATGAGTTTGAAGTGTACATTAATAAACCTCTAGTATGCAGAATACTGAAATGTCTGTGCATATGTGTTTTCACTTTATGGGAAAGGCGCGATCGTTGCAGTTAACAATGTCATTGCGATGTCCAGAATAACTGCGAAAAACGATAATAGGTCTGAAAGATGGTTTTTAAAGAAACTTAGTATAAAAATATGAGTTTAACAATGCTTTGTAAGAAGTATGTATATAGTAATGTGTGTAGGGCAATGTTCAGAATTTTTTTTTAACATATTATTTTTGGATGTGTTGGTGGCCATTGAATGCCTGCTTTTGTTTTCCATTTTTGCGACGTGTCTGCGGGGATCGCGACGTCGTGGCGAAGATCCCCAAAAACTAAAGAGAAAAAAAAACCTTTAGAAAAGCACATCAAAATAATTTGGGTACTAGGGTAGCTTTGACAAGAGCCATTGTGTTGGTTGTATGTATATCGCTGCTACACATAAGACTGGATGCAGAGTTTCAGGTTACTTAAAAACACCCTGATGCCTTCATCTGTAAAGTGCACTCCATCATTTCTATAAATTCCATGCATGTCAAAACGCAGATTGTTATAGATACAGCCCATGCGATGATCTCTGAGGAATGCAGAAACAGTTTTATTAACATGTTTCCTGGCTTTGTCAATCTGTCGACAGAATTGATTTGACCACTTCCATTTCTGTCTTTGGCATATATTAGAGTATACCATGACAGTGTGAGTGAAAAGCAACATCAGTTCTGCAAAGGTTTCTTTCATTAGGATTTCCAGCCCTACCCTAGTAAATGTGCCTAGGTCATTGCCACCACAGTGCACAATCATGAGTTGAGGAGCTTGGGAATCCACAATGGATTTAACCAAAGCCAGCAACTGATGAAACTTTAACCCTCTCTGGCCAAACCAAGTAATCTGCACATTTGGCAAACCCAAGTCTCTGTCAATACGTCTCTTTTTTGCAACCTCTTTAGCCCAGTAGATGTTGCTGTGTCCAACAATCCATACTTTAAGCATTTTGAAGTGAAGGCACAATAGTAGTCAGTAGGAGGCTAGAGCTGAATGAGGTAGTTTTCCAAAGGAAAAGCAATTAAAATGGATGTGTTTTTTTACAAAAAATATATATACATATTTCATTGGATGCCGTCAGCATGAAAGTGAATAGTTAGGTAGTGGGTTGGATGGCTGAGAAAGAAGTCTTATTATTGGCTGTTGTTTATGAAAAGAAATGTAATATAGACATGGATATGCTTTTGAATGTGTGGAGTAAAGCACACCTGCTGTATCTTATTTGGAAGCAGCATGTTCCTTCTAGAATGTGCTCTGAACTTGTGACCTATTGGTTCCACTGGGTTGCTAGGTACACTAAGCTAAGACTGTATTGGGGGAAGGGTGTTAAAGAGACAGAATTTTTTTTTTAAAGTTGAGGAATGATGACACAATATAAGTAATGGCAAGTTTTAATTTCCAACTCAGGACTATGTAATAAACTGTTGTGTAGTATTTAAATTTCAGAAAAATTAAGCTAGATATCGGTTTGAACTCCCGCTTTTTTGCGATTATTCCAAGATGATCACGAAAACATCGCGAAAATGCAGCGGCAGGAACCTCGTTTTGAAAGAGAGGGAAAGGGTTAACAGATGCGAACCATTCACAAGTGGAGATGCAGTAGTCTAAAATGAAAGACATGATTTCATTTGCTGCCTTTCTCATGACGATAGAATGGAAAGTTGAAGAGATTGCAATTTTAGACTTGCTTTGTGTGAGAGTGGTGTACCATTCTTGTGCTTAGTTTTTACATATCTTAACAGTGTCCAAACTATGGAGAAAGAGCTAAAACAACAATATAATCTACAAACTGAATTCAGTGGTATGTATATAACTCTGTAATCATTTTAAAAAGTTATACATTAGAAATGAAGATGTATAAGGGAGTTTGATTAAAAGGAGTATCACAGTGATGAGAACAAAAATGTATGAGTTGAACTGTATCTATTAGAGGGCATGTGTTTAAGAGGCTAGTGGTGAATGTTTTGGGAAGTAAGAGAAAAATGAATTAGTGCCTGTTTATTACATTGTGTATTTTATTGAAAAATTACAGTATAGTTTTGTGGAAAGTTGCAATGAGGAACTAAGAATGTTTTAAATGTGTACATCATGTGCAGAATAGATACATCTGTCATTTGCATTCTGGGAGTTGTAGTACGTTTAGTAACACTATTAAACAGGAATAGTGCAGTGAGAAAAAAAAGATGAGAACATGTTGTCTGCGTGTATATGAATTAGAAAGAAGTAATACTTGTTAGGTATATATTGGGAAGTGTTTGTCAATGTGGTTTTTAACTTATATGACCACTTTGCATATGCTTAGATGGTGAGATATAGTTTTTGTGCTTGCACATAGCTATATATACGGTGGAACTTTTGAGTTTGCTTAAAGATGCAGAGAGGTATATATTTTGGGAAAGATGGCTTGAAGGTGTACATCTATTAAAAAAATCGCATATATGTTTACATGATGATCTATGTTTAGTAAGGCTGATGAAAATGTCATGTATATGCTAAGGGTTGTGTTTTTCTTTAAACATGCTTTGATTAAAATTGAGAAGGATTAATAGTGCAGAATGCCTCGAGAGTTCTTGTGCTATCTTCATTTTGAGTATAACTTTTGTTAGAGATATGCTGAATATGTGTTTTAGAAGCAGAAGTATTTGAGATTGGATGTAGGTATGCCATTCACAAAAGGTTTTGTGTTTTGAAAAATTTCAAAATGTTTTCCATTTTATAAACTTACTGATGTGCACGCTCAGTAGCAAAGCAATGTATGTTTATAGAGGGCCATGTATGCAATTATATATCAAGTTTGATACCCAGATTTCACTCACACATAGCTCAGAAGAAAAGCATGTAAACAGTAAAACAGGTAGTTTGATACTGACAGAAGGAGATAACCAGTGAATCAGAGAAATAGTGACAATTGTTATGTATCTAACCGGAATTAAGGTACTTTCTCAGTCACTCAGGCAGTATTCAGACATGGAATCACCCAGCCACTACTCAGGCAGTCATCAAATCAGTGATTCACTATCCATGGAGTTATTCAATTATCCAGAAACCATATATTTACTCTTGCAATCAGGCAGGCAGAAATGATGTTATTGAAGTATGCAGGCACTAAGTATACTTTCATCTAATCACCTAGGTACTATCTATTGACTTATGCAATTAACAAGGCTGTAACAAGGCAATCATTATAACATTTGCACAGGACCTTTGCAGCCATCTAAACACCCACTTACAACCCATGCAGTCATTTAAATACTGAGGCATACAAGTGTACTGATGAAACACTCAGGGTCTACTCATGTAATTACGTAGCGAGTACCATTGTAGTAAACCTATCACCCATCCAGTACCTATGCAGTCATTTAATTACTGAGCCAATAGTCTTGCACTAATACAATCACCCCAGCACTATACTTACTTTCATCCACTCTCTCAAGCTTTAACAATGGAATTATGCAGTCACTCAGACACTAGTCATGCACTCATCTAATTAGGTCGGCACTACTGATGCACTTATTCAATTCTGCGGGCACTACCCAAGTAGTTATGTAAGCATCCAGGCACTACCTGTTCACTCAGCCAAAAAGACATGGGCTGCATCCAATCGCTGAAACACTATTCATCCACTCATCCAATAGGCTAGGTGCTATGCATGGGCTTCAACAATCATGTATGCATGATCCATACACTGCATAAATCACCTATATACTATGTATGCACTCTTGCAATCATCCAGGCGCAAGAGTTGCACTCATTTAATCATCCTACCAGTATCTATGCATGTATTGATTTATTGAAGCTTTAGTCATGCACTTGTCGAATCATTCAGGCTCTACTTATGCACTCATCCAAACACCCAGATACTTGTGGTATACTCATGCAAACATGCAGGCAGTAAGTATGCAGATATGGAATGACCCATGGAGTTATGACATAGTCAGGAAATCATCTAGGCACTACTTGTATCCTCAGGTAATCACCTAGGCACTACCTATGCACCCATTCAATCATTCAGAGAGTATTGATGTATTTAACCACAAATCCATGTATTTACAAGTTTTACTGAGGAATATGGGTGATAGGTTTACTACAATGGTACTCTCTACGTAATTACATGAGTGCATGAGTAGAGCCTGAGTGCTTTATTAGTGCATCCGTATGCCTCAGTATTTCAATGTGTGCAGGGGTTGTAAGTGGGTGTGTAGATGGCTGCATTGGTTCTGCGCAAATGTTATAATGATTGCATAGTTACAGCCTTGTAAATTTAGTGTTACATTTAAAAAAGTGTAGAAGAAGGAGAGATGCAGTAAAACAGAAAGAACTAGTTGTGAGAGTAGTTGATAAGGCCTTTGCTTTGAAGAGGAAGCTTTTTAATTAGTGTTTTGCATGAGGAGACAAAATGCACCTATTCACACCCCCATAGAACCTTTCATACACCCACTCCCACACAACCATTCACAAACCCATTCACAGACCCATACCAGTACTTACATACCCACTTACTGATTTATAGATGTACAGACACATCCACTCACTTACCCATACAGCCACTCATACACCCACTCAGTCACTAATACAGCCACAGACATATCCACTCACATACCCATATAGCCACTCACACACTGAGGGGCCGATTCCGATTCGGGCCGGAAATCTCCCCAACCGAGCCGGACCCGGAGAGATTTCCGACCGAATCGGACCCTAGCAGCCCGACCGAACGAGTACGATGCGCACGTATGCTATCGGACTCGATTCGGTCGGACTCCCATTGAAGTCAATGGGAGCCAGTCGTACGACGCGTACACGGGCTCCCATTGACTCAATGGGCACGACGCGAACAAGGGTGCCCCCTACAGCGTGTTCGCGTCGATGCGGGTCGCGCCGTACATGCACGTGTAAGGGGGACCCATGGGTCCCCCCTGTGTGCGACTCGCACGCCTACGCTTCTAGGGGGGTCCGACACGGACCCCCAAAGTGTGGCTCCGACAGCTCCTTGGAGCCGGACTGCGCGATTCGGTCGGAGCGGTCGAGGTGCGCATCGTACTTACCCGGCCGGGGAACGTCTCCATTGCGCGGTGCGAGTCGTCCCCGTGCGAGTCGTCGGAGCGGTCGGGTCCTGTGAATGAGTCGGTCGGAGATATCGCGAGCGCACGCATCGTACTCGCTCACCCGGACGCACGTACGAATCGGTCGGGAAATAGGGCTCCGAATCGGATCCGGTTAAGCCGAATCTGATTCGGTGCCCTACCGGCCGAGATCGGAATCGACCCCTGAGTCCGTTACCCATCAAGCTACTTACACACCTAGTCACTCACCCATGCAGTCAATCACACAGCCACTTACTCACCCATGCAGATACACACACACACACCCACTCACTTACTCATACAGATAGTAATACATACTCACTCACATATACAGTCACTGACACAAGCACACACTCACCAATACAGCCAGTCTCATATTCACTCACTCACCCATACAGACACTCATATACCCCATCACTCACCTATACTGCCTTTCACATACCCAGTTACTCACCCATATACCATTGACACATCCACTTACGTACCCACACAGCCATACATACCCTCACTCACCGATATAGCCACTCACACATGCACTCACTAATTCATACAGCCACTGACTCACCCACTCACTCATCCATGCAGGCAATCACACACCCCCTAACCGACCCATACAGACACTCAGTCATCCGTTTCCTGCCCACTGTCATTCAAAATAAAGTCAGAAACGAGCAGGAAGAGGTAAAATAGAGATCAGAAACGAGCAGAAAGGTAAAATAGAGGTCAGAAACAGACAGGAAGAGGAAAAATAGAGACCAGAAGTGAGCAGAAAGAGGCAAAATAAAGGTAAGAAATGAGCTGAATGAGGCAAAATAGAGAGCAGATACAAGCAGAAAGAGGCAAAATCGAGATCAGAAACTAACAGAAAGTGGCAAAATAAAGGTCAGAAATTAGCATAAAGAGGCAAGATAAAGGGCAGAAATTAGCATAAAGAGGCACAATAAATGTCAGAAATTAGCTGAAAGGGGCAAAATACAGGTCAGAAACAAGAAGAAAGAGAAAAAATAAAGGTCAGCAATGAACAGAAAGAGGCAAAATAAAGTCAGAAGTGAGCAGTAAAAAAGCAGTAAAGGAGCAGAAGACAAGCAGAACCCACTCAGGCACTCATGCACCCACTCATAGATAAACTCAGACACGTACCCCCAGTAACAGACAGACAGACACTCATGCACCCACTTACAGAATCACTCATACTCTGTCTCACCCACTCACAGATCTACTCAGAGACTCACAGACCCTCTCAGACTCACACACACTCACAGACCTACTCAGATACTCATATACCCACTTACATCCCCACTTATACTTTCTCAAACACACGTACAAACCTACTCAGACACTCATTATCCCACTGAGACACTCATGCAGTCATTCACACACTCAGTGCCAAAGGTCAGTGGTTACAGTAAGAAAATATAATTTAAAAAACCGTACAAATTCACTTAAAAGACCAAAGGTTACAGGGACATTATAGTTAGGAAATAGAATTTAAAAAACCTTAGAAATTCACTGAAAAAAAACAAAGGTTGCAGGGACTTTAAAGTTAGGCTCAGATTTCACTTATATAAAGGCAGTGAAATTCAGCAGTTATTGTTGCCTGAGCTAGCTATAACTTACGCTCCCGCAATGCACTACTTAAGCCCTCACATATTACATTACTCATGGCATGGTCAGTGACATCACTGATGACATCTCAAATGTCATCACTGATGACATCATCCACAGAACCACTCACACACCATACAATCTTTCATACACCCCCTAACATACCCACACAACCTCTCACATACCCATTCACAGACCCATACAAGTACTTACACAACAACTTACTTATCCATAGAGCCACTCACTCATAGAGCCTGATCATACAGCCAGTCTCCTACCCATTTAGCCACTCACACATTCACTCACTTACCCAGACAGCTACTCACAGACCCACTTATTCACCCATACAGCCACTAACACATCCACTCTCACACCCAAACAGCCACTCAGACACCGAGTCCCACACTGATACAGACAGGCACAGTGCCACTCAGATGACATATATTAGAAACATTACCAATCATTAGTAGTACAAAAAGAATAGAAATTTCACTTATGCACAAGCTTAGTAAATATATAACTCTCAGAAACTTTTACGAAGCACTTACACTCACTGGATGATGTCATCAGTGATGTCATTTGAGATGTCATCAATTATATCATCAGTGATGTCACTGACCATGTCATGAGTGATGCAATATGTGAGGTCAGAAGCAGTGCATTGCCGGGGCGTACTTTGGATTTAGATATGTGTCATCAAGAGTTGGAGAATGCTATTAATGAAAATATTATTGCAAATTGTTGTAAAATGTACACCATCTGCATGATATGGGTAAGGCTTGGAAAACATATGTTGAGGTGAGATATGGAAGACGTGATGTGATCTCTTAGGAAGGAAGACACTGTTTTGTTGATATGTCTGCACGTTTTTTCATACTTTCCTACATTTGCTATTGAGTACTTCCATTTTAGGCATTGACAAATATTTGAATACACAAAATGGGTGCCAGGAAAAAGAGTCATTAAAGATTTGAAAGTAGCTTTCATCTCTGTTTCAATTAGTTCACCAGTGAGGTGACTGATATGATTGCCTCCACAATGAGTAATTATAAAAAGGGGATGCTGACAAGCAGTAAGGGATGAAACAAGAGGTCAAATTTTATTTCAACTTAAACCTCTTTCAGCTACCCATTTGATCTCAACATTTTCCATACCTAAATTATGCTCAATTCCTCCCTTCTTGCCATACTCTAGCCCAAAAGATATAACTGGGTCCAATTATCCACACATGAACAATCTTCTTTCAAAACAATCAGAAACCTTCAAGGAGCACTGACTGAATGTAGTTAAGTTAAGCATAGATGTACTGGTCTACAACACTTCCCACTTGCATTTTATATAACATATTATACTTATGAAAGAGACAAGCTGATTAATTACATGTGAGATTGGGCTGGTAACATAGCCCAAACAGTACTAGACAAGCATACTCAGTCCAAAAAAGACTCAACGGTATACTTTAAAAATAGTAGACTGTAGCAACAACTATTATTTCAGTGACAATTAAGGTCCTATGATCATGCAAACCAATAGACTATAGTATTATAAGGTTACCCGCTATTTATCTCTTCTGTACTTGGTGATTTGTTTAAACCACATGTGAAAGAAAGACTAACATTAATCACATGAGGAAATTAACCAATAGTATAGTTTGTTATAAAATACAATTTTGTTGTAACACAGATTGCTATTGCATTACAATTACCATTAGGCTACAAACATAGCCCAATACTATTAAATTTATGCAACAATTTTTAATATTAGTTGAATTGCTGTACCACAACTGCAATTCAAGTAAAGCCTGGAGATACACCTATTTATTTGATAGTGTTGTATTGTTAGGAAACGAATACTGCCATATACTTGTATCAAGGGTAAATACACATAATGTTGTATAATATTTTACAAACAAAATTAATTAGATGCACAGTTAATGGTTGAGTTATACTATTATTATTCATAATACTGTTGCTTTTATTCTATTTGTAAATACAAGTATAGCTACAGTTATCACAATGCCTTCAAAATATTACAAGAAAAAAATAAAAATTAAAATGTACTCTAAATATATTACAGGTAAAGTACCTACACTGACAAAAGAACAAACTGGATGTTCAAAAAAAGGAAAATGGTAGGTGTATTACTCCATGTCTGCAAAGTGAAAAAGGGTTTGCACTGATAATTTGCTTCTGCATGCAAAAAACATCCCACAAATGCTAATATGTCTAGAGAACACACATACAAAAACAAACAGGTGAATGGTTCTCTGTTGTGCACTTGTACGTGGAGGGAGAGCATTAGAAATATTATATGTAAACCATTTAAAAACAGAGTACTTAGCAATTTACTAAAAACGTATCCCACTGGCAAAAATCATACTGCAAACTGAAACATAAACAATATGTTCACTTGATTAATTAAAAAGCCTTTGTGCAGTGAAAAGAAAATTATTAATGTTAACAATAAATTGCATTAAAACACTGACATATTTAATTTAAACTTATAAATTATATAAGTTAGGAAAAAAACATTGAATCAGTTAAACTTCCCTTATATATTTGGAGGCTGGTGGAGGCACACCTCCAGTATTAAACCATACTTTCAAGAAGAACATTACCATACAAACACTAATTGGATCCAATCTGTGAACAGTGAAGGACTTTGTTATGAAGGTGTGCATGGCTCTGTCGTAGATTTAGAAAAAAAGTGAAAAATGTAACGGAGCACTCAAAACAGGATTTTGAAGAAAAAATAACTAATCCTGTTTAGCAATAGAATTGCACTTCAACATGCAAGATTGAAACAACATTCTTAGAAAACTATAAAAGTTTATTACTATTTAAAAAATTACATATTTGCAAGGTAGAATTAAATGTTTGCAAGCATTGGACAATTGCTTATTTCTAACTATTACACAGCTACAAGGCCATAGTTTAGGGTGCCTGAAAAATGATATGTATAATTCCATTTTCATTACATCAAAATGCTTTCAACTCATCATTCCAGCAAACGAAAACTGGTATGAACTTTATACTTTGTTAATGGACTGCAAACAAATTGGAGCTAATAAGTGATGATCTATTACATTGTAATCCTGACTCCTGAGAAGGTCCTATCAATTACAAAGTATATACAATCAAATTACTTTGGTGGCGAGTCTGAAGATGATGTGAGTCCAAATATTGTGTACCCATAAAGTACAACGGACAATCCGATTATGGACTTTCAACACTATTATTTAAAGATTTTGCTATTCCACAAAACCATTTCTGAAATTTCAAATAAAGTCTACATTTGATATAGATGCACACATTATGGAAAACAAACTACATATATTGATTTACTTCAAAAAACAGAAAAAGATGACAGAGTAGATTGGAGAAAACTAGCTATTTATCTTATTGGGGAAAACAGATATAATGATTGTTCTGATAAAATTGCATGTTATTATTGCCTTGGGAAACTTAACCATAACTTTAACCCTTCATATGCAATTTGGAAATTTACCTTATACCTGCAGAATAACAAAGTTTTACTGCAATTAATTACATAGGGACACAAGTTAACAAACTTCATACTTTTAAAAACCCATGAAATTCACATAAAAAACTAAGGTTAGAACTCAATTATAGTTATGGGTTACTACAAACTACACAGAAAGTAGAAATACTTTAGTTACAATTATTTTTAAAGTCTTTTATTCAAACATTATTTTGACTTATGCTACGGTCCACAATCTAACATCAATCTAACATCAAATTTCAACGTCACTCATACAGCCAAACAACTATAACTCGCTGATTGCATATCTATTATTAACACTATTAAATAATGTTTTGGTAATAAATATTTAAATTTAGCAACGATATATACATCGTGATATGCAGCTGCAAACGTTTGCTTTTACATTTAATATAAATATGGCGAGTTATAGTTGTTTGACTGTATGAGTGAGGACCATAGTATAAGTCGGACAAATAATGTTTGAACGAACAATTACTTTCAGTTAGACAGAAAATACATTTATTTAAAAAAAAAAATATAATGAGAGATACAAGAGGACCCTGTTTCATAATAAAAGGGTTCCTATTGGTAAGGATCAAAATGTCTCTCAGAAATATATGGTAACATTTTTAGAACCTGAAGTCTAGATTTTTGACTGAGACCTGCGAAAAGGAGGCAGAGATTACAGATGCTGCATTCCCCGTTTCAGCCTGGCTTGTCATACAGATTAAAGGATTGGCGGCACCAACTGCTCTATTTTGGATTGCCTTCCCATTAGCTATATATGTATGGTGACGGACTCGCCCTGAGGTCAGCAGGCACCCATCATTGCTCCCATGTCATTTAGGAGAGTGCAACAACATTTATAGACCCTAAAGGGTAATGCAGTGCTGGTTCTCCAACTCCCATCAAAAGATCACCCATGCCTAATCCCGATCCTGACTGGTGTGTAAATACCGAGTGAGGTACTGACTCCTGTTGTCATTAGTGGTATTTTTGCCATGCCTATTTTCACCAGGTCTAATTAGGACAAATCGGCCAGGCCAATAGTGCACATGCACTTTGCACACCTCAGGATAAATTATAACGTGCTCTATTTCTGTATTATCCTCTATCCCCAAGGTATGCAAAGAGTTATCAGATGTAAATTGCTGACCCGGTAAATATTCAACTCACTGCATCGATATTTATGACTTTAGTATGCACCCGTTTTATGCTCTGACTGAAGTGAGCAGCATAGATCTAAAAGACATGATTCATATATATTTAACTATTTAAGTGATGTTTCAATAAATCAAATCCATGTAGCTACTTTAAGGAACACAGCTAGGCTGCTTTCAGAGATGTCCTTTTCGCCAACATGCGCCACACCTCCTTGGAATTATTGGTTGTTAGAGAGCTCAAAAGAAGTTTCAGTGAGACACCCAATGCCAAAAGTAAGCTTAGAGAAAAACAATATAATTAAAGTGAGAATGGGGGCAGTTTCTCTTAACGTATTAGTGGTTTGAACCTTGGTAAAGGGCCTTGCTGAGACTTTGGTGCTTGTGGCACTAAGACCGATATCCGCTCTGATTCAGGGAAGATCTAAGGAGGTAACTCTGAGAACCTTGAGCAAAAACTCCAGAAAAAATAAGGACCTAACCTGTGGAAAGCTCCAGCGATGTGTAGCCATGCCATCTGGAAGCGTGGAGTGCCGTGTTCATGGGCATAATTTACAAAACACTAGAAGTCGCAGCTGCAATGCCTGGCTTGTCCCTGGAACTGCCTTTGAGACCCCCGGCCTCAGAGATCACAAAGGCAGCACCACGAAAATGGTAACTGTGAGATTTTAATCTCCACAATGATCGCAGGTTCTTTTATTTTCCCTTCAAAAACAGCAGCTGTTTGTGGCTGCAATGCAGTGACAGTGCACAGTTCCTCTTATAACTGTTGCTGTTCGTCTGTTCAGAAAAGGGGTTATCAAAATACTTACTTTAGAAGATGGACACCCTCCCGTGAATTCCTCCGGCGTCTGCCCTTATTCGACAATTATTTAAAGATTTACAGCTGGCTTTACCCTGGTTTTTATGCCGGCAACTTCATTTTGGTGACTGCGCTTTCCAGGGAGAGGTTTGGTAAGACTCCTCGTCATGACAGGAAAGTCTTTTGCTTCTCTGGTTCAACCTCGGTCCACTCCAATAAGGTACTGCCGAGATTTTCTGTCAGGGGGGGCGGAGCAGCATTCAGGCAAGGCCGAGGCTGTGGCCTAGACACTCCCACAGTCCAATTTAGCTTCTGCACTGCCTTATACTGAAAGGTCTTCCTTTTTATTGCTTTATTCTACATTATTATTACTCTGAATTGCAAATTGCAAATTCCAATTAATGTAATATGGAAGGAAAAAATACATATGTGCTACACTGTAAACGGAAGTAAAATACTTCTCCACCTCCAGTTAAGTCCAAAATGGTGGAGTCTAATGAACCTTCTTGAGCTTTATGACTCAATGAGATTCAAGCTGTTCATTCTAACACATATTCTATTGCATCAGAAATTAAAAATATATGAAAAGACATGGTGAGTCTTTATATGAAAGTTGCTGATAATGCAATTAAAATTCAAGATAATAAAGTCAAAATTGATAGTTTTTCATCACTTGTAGCAAAAACATTACCGATGACCAACTCACTTCTTGACTTAGAAAATCAAAATTGACAGTACAACTTGCGTATATTTAAGTTACAGGAAGATGTGTAGGGTAAGGACTGCAGGTCATATTTGGAGAACCTATTACCTGGTCTATTACACCTAAAATTTCCTGAGAAATTTGAAATTGATAAGGCACATAGAATTCCTTCCCATCATAATCCACATCAGAATAAACCGCGACAAATGATCTTCAAAGTTCTATGTCATCACCACCTAGTATTGATACGGCAGGTGGCACAAGAAATCCCATCATAAATGGTTAATGGCAATAAAAAAAATTCATTCATCCGGATTTTGCAAAAGAAACTGTTAAAATTCGCAAAGAGTTCACGGATCTTTGACCACGATTGAGAAGTCTTGGTTTTAAATATGGTCTGTTTGACCCCTCGACTATGAGGATTTGGAAAGATGGTTTCTCAAAGTCCTTTCAGCACCTTGATGATCTTCGTCTATTCTTGGATCAATATTCTCAACTCTCCATGGATACGCATGATGCTGTTACTTGATCATTAATCTCATTGTTTCTGTCTAGCTAGCTTAAGTTCACTTATTTTTCTATTGGGCATAAGTGGTTCGGTCATACTTGCTTTGTACGTGTGCGATTCAAGACTGTCATTCATGTTTATATGTTGTCTTTTTTTTATGTTTGTCTGTGTCTTTCTTTTTCTTTTATTCCTATTATTCACTTTTGGAGCTTCTCTGTGCTTTTCTACATAGTAAATTTCATCTCTTTCTTCTTCTCTATTCCTTTTTTTTTCTCCATAAATTGCTAATTTCAATAACATCACAATTGTATCACTGAATGTTAAAGGTTTAAGACATCCGATAAAACGCACACAAATTTTAGATTATTTAGGACGTCAAAAAACGGATATTTGGTTTTTACAGGAGACTCATATTGATGACACAGTTTTGGCTTTTATGTACAAAAAATGGGTTAGTACTTATGAATCTTCCCCTGCCTTTCATAAAAAAAGTGGTGTTGCTATTCTCTTTGCAAAAAGATTACATTTTCAAATATTGAGCAAATCTTCAGATACAGAAGGTAATCATTATGGTGAAAATTAAAATTCAAAACACAGTTATGTTTTTGATTAATGTATATTGCCCGACTACTGATGATCATAATTTTTGGTCTCTTTTTACTACAGAGGTGGTCAAGTTGTTAGGCAATGTTCCACTTATTGTTGGAGGAGATTTTAACCTAATTTGTGATCCTTTATTAGGTAGATCATCACAAACTAAATATCTACCACCTAGATCTTTCTTCACTCTAAAGTTGTTTTTCAAAACAACTAAGGGGTCGATTCCGATCTCGGCCGGAAGCACACCGAATACTATTCGTCCGGAAAAAATACGAGCCCAACGCGTTTTTCCCGACCGATTCGAACAGTCGTCCGAGCGAGCAAGTACGCTGCGCATTACTGCTAAAATTCCGAATGAGCCGTACGTACCCATTCCATCTCCAATTCCCCGACCGAGCTGGATCCGGAAACGCCGATTCGAGTCGCACGGAAGTAAATACACAGCACCTTCCGGCCGTACAAGTACGATGCGCAATGCGTATGCGCCGAACTGGTCGCTACGTCCGGCACGTCAGAGCATCCGGGAGAGCCGCACATAAGCTCCGATTCGTGCCACAAGACGATCCACGGCTATGAGACGAACAAGCCAGCTATGAGTACGAGTCGAAGCCACGAGAAACCCGAACGAGACGAACCAACCATGAATCCCATCGCGCAGGTCCTACCAATACTCTACATCTATTACTGGAACCGGTACGGACGCGTACGGCGCAGATGGTAAGTCAAACACCTACTACACAAACAAACAACACGTACCCGACATATGTCACACACACATAGGGATGCAGAAATGACGTACACTAGCAACAGCAGAACCATAGGGGCGGGATGGCTATCACCAATGCCATACACACCCATAGGGGACTGGATGCCTACCACTACCACCACCCCTACTAATGGAGGGCTGGATGCCTACACCTACCACCACCCCTACTCATGGGGGGCTGGATGCCTACCACTACCACCACCCCAACTCATGGGGTGCTGGATGCCTGTCACTACTACCATCCCCACTCATAGGGGAATTGATGCCTACCACTACCACCACCCCTACTCATGGGGGCCTGGATGCCTACCACCACCACCACCCCTAATCAGGGGGGCTGGATGCCTGTCACTACCACCACCCCTACACATGGGGGGCTGGATGCCTATCACCACCACCACCCCTACTCATGGGGGGATGGATGCCTGTCACTACCACCACCCCTACTCAGGGGGGGCTGGATGCCTACCACTACCACCACCCCTACTCATGGGGGCCTGGATGCCTCCCACTACCACCACCCCTACTCAGGGGGGCCTGGATGCCTGTCACTACCACCACCCCTACTCATGGGGGGCTGGATGCCTACCACCACCACCACCCCTACTCATGGGGGGCTGGATGCCTGTCACTACCACCACCCCTACTCAGGGGGGGCTGGATGCCTGTCACTACTACCATCCCCACTCATAGGGGAATTGATGCCTACCTCTACCACCACCCCTACTCATGGGGGCCTGGATGCCTGTCACTACCACCACCCCTACTCAGGGGGGGCTGGATGCCTGTCACTACTACCATCCCCACTCATAGGGGAATTGATGCCTACCACTACCACCACCCCTACTCATGGGGGCCTGGATTCCTACCACCACCACCACCCCTACTCAGGGGGGGCTGGATGCCTGTCAGTACCACCACCCCTACTCATGGGGGGCTGGATGCCTACCACTACCACCACCCCTACTCATGGGGGCCTGGATGCCTACCACCACCACCACCACCCCTACTCAGGGGGGGCTGGATGCCTACCACTACCACCACCCCTACTCATGGGGGGCTGGATGCCTACCACTACCACCACCCCTACACAGGGGGGGCTGGATGCCTGTCACTACCACCACCCCTACTCAGGGGGGGCTGGATGCCTGTCACTACCACCACCCCTACTCATGGGGTGCTGGATGCCTGTCACTACTACCATCCCCACTCATAGGGGAATTGATGCCTACCACTACCACCACCCCTACTCAAGGGGGGCTGGATGCCTACCACTACCACCACCCCTACTCAGGGGGGCCTGGATGCCTACCACAACCACCACCCCTACTCATGGGGGGCTGGATGCCTGTCACAACTACCATCCCCACTCATAGGACGGGTAATGCATGACACAACCAGCATATTCCAACATAAGGAATGTCAGCAAAAGACATCCCCCCAACATCATGACGAGTGTGTAGTCTGTGTCAAATGCCTACAACACTGTACATGACATTGAACATACAATGTGACCCCCTATCACATGTGTCACACAAAAATGTGTGTGGCCGTCACAATGCAAGCAGACCATGACCACTGTGGGAATGGGGTCTAATCCCCCATCATCACAGTGACCAAAAGGTAAGTGTGGGGTCCATAGCTGAAGAACATTTTTAACATTGTGGCAATGGGGTCTAAACCCCCATCATCACAGTGACCAAAAGGTAAGTGTGGGGTCCATAGCTGAAGCACCTTTTGAACATTGTGGCAATGGGGTCTAAACCCCCATCATCACAGTGACCAAAAGGTAAGTGTGGGGTCCATAGCTGAAGCACGTTTTGAACATTGTGGCAATGGGGTCTAAACCCCATCATCACAGTGACCAAAAGGTAAGTGTGGGGTCCATAGCTGAAGCACGTTTTGAACATTGTGGCAAAGGGGTCTAAACCCCCATCATCACAGTGACCAAAATGTAAGTGTGGGGTCCATAGCTGAAGCACGTTTTGAACATTGTGGCAATGGGGTCTAAACCCCCATCATCACAGTGACCAAAAGGTAAGTGTGGGGTCCATAGCTGAAGCACATTTTGAACATTGTGGCAATGGGGTCTAAACCCCCATCATCACAGTGACCAAAAGGTAAGTGTGGGGTCCATAGCTGAAGCACATTTTGAACATTGTGGGAATGGGGTCCAAACCCCCATCATCACAGTGACCAAAAGGTAAGTGTGGGGTCCATAGCTGAAGCACATTTTGAACATTGTGGCAATGGGGTCCAAACCCCCATCATCACAGTGACCAAAAGGTAAGTATGGGGTCCATAGCTGAAGCCCATTTTGAACATTGTATCAATGGGGTCCAAACCCCCATCATCACAGTGACCAAAAGGTAAGAGTTGTCATGGAAAAAGCTGCAACTGCCAAACAGCATGGATGATTCCTGGTCACAGAACAACAAACACATCAGTGGCAAAGTAGTGGTTGTGTCCCATAGCAACATAGATTGGGTGAGGCAAACAGTGCAGTGCAAATAAAACATACCTTTGGCCATGTGCAGACAAACATCACCCATGGGGACTGACATCGTCTCCATTCATCAATTACACAATGCCAGAAGTGACCATCATAATGCAGACCCACATATCTGCACTAATGGACACACAAATGTAGATATCCTGGGGAGACTGTAGATGTGAGGTGAACAAATACCATACCATGGCAGCAATGGGACATACGTACCATGATTATTGTGCTGACTGATGACCTAGGAGTCCCAGGGACAGCATGGGAAATCCTCCAAACAACATACAGGCAATAGCACACCAAAGATATGCCAATGCAGTGGTGCAGATGCACAAACACAAACAGGCAGCCTCACACTGCATATCAAACACAACAGGTGATGGGGGTGTGCCAGTGTCCCCAGGCAACCACACAACACATGAGGAGGCCTGAATTCCAATTACACAGATGTGTATACAGTGCCATACAAAAGTAACTCATGGATCGGATTCCCCTATGTGGGCAATCAGGCATTGTTAGATGAGAGGGAGCCCAAATTACACATGTCACACAAGCTTGTAGGAACAGCAACTAACACAGCAAGAGACAGACCCACCACAGCACTACCCCCAGGGACCCCACATTGTGGTGACACTAGCCTGCATGATAATCCCACTGTGATGACAAAGGTAGATGTCGTTCACACTGTGAACCACAGCCATGTGTCCTGAGCAACAAACTACCATCACACCTACACAAGCACAAATCAATCAACACAGCCTGTCAGCCAAGGCCAATATGGAGGTAGGGGTCTAGCCGTGCAACAACTCACATTTGCACACACTCAACACCACACACCTTGATCTCCACCAATGTGCAGCAGTGAAGCTCACATGGACAGGTGCCATTGCACATGCACCCATGACAATCCCAGGGGTGGTTGTGGGAACTAAGGTGCAGAAACCCATCACACCTGGCCAGTCAACAAGACTCGTGAATGTCTGACACACTGCACAGTACTCCAAACATGGGCATGATGTGAACTCCACCGCAATCAATGGGATCCCGGCCACAGTCACACACCAATGAAGAAGCCAAGGTCACCCACAAAGAACACACGTAGACAACTTCCAACATTGCAGCTCTGACCCTGAGGAGTGGCAGCAGTCACACACACAACGTGTCACAATCACTGAAAGCTGCCACAAACTAAATTACATGACTTGTGTAACCAACAAGTGCCAAGGGGAATCCTGACTGTGTCTCATCTGCATTTGCCCACATCCCCAGCCCTGACAACAAAGCAAACTAGGGATGACAACCTGATGAACATTAGTTTGCCATGCACCCACATCACGGAGAAACCAGGTACAAGATGCTGGATGAACACAGGACAACTCAGCAAGCATCACAAACAGGAACATCCGTAGGGACACAGCCGGTGTAGGAAAAGGGAAGGGAACACACACAGACATGCTTACACAACACACAACACGGGCCCAGGCAATGTCACGGGATTACACACTGCCATGAGGGCACTCCACTCCTGTGGAAGGTCCGCTGTGCCAAACCTTGTCTGTGCACCACTCAAACATGTCAGCAAAACACTCGGTCAGTGAGTCAACAATCACAACACACTGAAGGCTCTGCTCACATCAGCCTGGGTACGGGAGTGTCACGTCAGTCATCTGCATATACCCAAAACACGTGTTAAGCAAGTTGCACTGTATACACAGATGAGCCCTTCAACATTGATGTGCTAAACTGCATGCCCAGTGGAGATGGGCACACAGTCAGGGAAATAGAAACATTGAACAGTGGTAAGCCCACCAGATGTGCATCAGTGTAAGCCACAGATGTCAATTTACAAATGCAAAACGTACATCCCTGTGTCAAATGCAGAACATTACACCCTCAGACTGCAGCAAAGGATGCTATGGATCCAGACTAGATTAGGACACATATCCCATGGACCACATAGAGTCCATCACAGCAACACTTCATTTTCCTGATCTGAACACTATTACAACAGCAAATGCATGATGATACTCATCTACATCATGTACATCAAAAGAAAAACCACTAGTAAACAAAAAGAGGCTTTATTCAGCAAATGTTGAAAAAAATTTGAAGTCCAAAAGAAACTAAGGCCAATGGCCAGTCCACATACACAGTCCGAACAGGGTGATATGCGACAACTTGTCACCCGTTGCTTGCCTGCACTGGTACGGACAGGGGACATCCCCCTCGGAGGGGCATACAAGGGGCAGGCCAGGCACCGCAGGGACAGGATCAGGGGATGCCAGAAGGAGGCAGTGAAGGGGTGGTGGGTGCAGGACTGTCACTGGCAACTGCAGTGGAGGTGTCTGACTCAGTGGGGGCTGGCACCACTGTAGGGCACAAGTCAGATGGTGTGGGTGCTGGCACCACTGCAGTGGGCCGGTCAGATGGAGTGGACTGGGTCCCCACTGCAGTGCCCAAGTCAGACGGGGTGGTTGTGGACTCCACTGCAGTGCATAACTCCAAGGGAGTGGAAGGGGGGCAGATGAGGTGGGCAGGACAGAGGGGGGACCCGGTCTCCACACCAGTGGCACAAACAGGTCTAGCGTCTGGCTTGGGGGTGGAAGAGCAAGTGGTAGGGGGAGGGCCTATGCATTTTGGGGATGCGGTATGGGTGTGTGGGGGAACCTGGGGCAGGGTGTGGCAGGGGAACCTGTGGCGTGGTGGCCTGGGGGATGGAGGAGAGAGACTGTGTGGTGGAGCTGCGTGGTGGTGGTGGTGGGGTCTTGCCCCTCCTGGTCCGGGGGGGACTTCCGAATGGGGTCCTCAGTCTGCCTGTGCCTGGGGGAGGGTGTCCGGGTGTGAGGGGCACTCCCTCTGTGTGTGGTGGTCACCTCTTCCGCCTGTGCGTTGGGTCAGATGGATCTGTGGGGAAGAGGCCAAGCTCACAGAGGAAGAGCTTCTGGGAGGGGGTTGCAGGTGAGGCAAGGGAAGGGGTTTTGGAGGGAGAGGTATCTGAGGACTGTGCAGTGCTCGTGGATGCGTGTGTGTGTTCCTGGGCCCCATCCCCTGTGAGTGAGGTATCAGTCCCCTGACTGTGCGTGCGTGTGTGTCTGGATTTTGGCGTGTGTGTCTGTGTGCTGCTTGTGTCTGTGCTGGTGGGTGCCTGTGCCGGTGTGTGTGTGTGCTTGGGACAGGCAGGGTGCTGGGGATTGTGGGTGGGGCAGAGGTAGGAGGGGTGAGGGACTGTTGCAGGAGGGACACTGCTGCCGTCAGTGAGGAGGCCATGGACTGATTGGTCCGATGTAGGGCAGACATGCCAGATGACATGCCCTCCATGAATGACACCAGTTGTGTCAACAGACCCGTGTGTGCATGGAGGACACTCAGCACTGATGTCTGCCCTACATGGATCTGTTTAAGCAAGTCCACAGACTCCACACTCAGGGCAACAGGGGAGACAGAGGCAGGGGGTGCGGTGCCTGGCATGAAGGAGACACGCTCCCCTACACGGGAGCCTCCACAGACATGTGGGATGGGAGCAGATGGGAGGGTGGAGATGGTGGTGGTGGCGGGGGCAGACTTGCTTGATTTTGTCTCTGGTCTGCTGACACCCGCCTCCACAAGGGAGTCCTCACTGGAAGTGCTGTGGTCCTCAGCCGAGGTGGTCATAGCGGAGGTCTCCTCAGTGGGGCTCCCCTCACCCTCCGTGCCACTGGGTCCCTCGGTCTCCCCTGCAGTGGACCCAGTCTGGCTCTGCCGCTCCTCCTGGTCCGTGGAGCTGTCTCCTCCTGTGGCCGTGGATGTATCTGCAAAGAATCAGGATCAACAGAGCAACATTAGTCACCTGTACTGACCACACACGCCACAGTAAGTACAGCACATCACAGAGCAAGCCCTGCCATCATTTGCTAGACATTGCAATAAGTGCTGACACTGATTTGAAGAAGCCCATTGTCTGCCTGACAGTCATTCATGCCACACATATCCTACCTGTCCATGCACCCATCTGTCTGGTGCCTGTTGTATGCGACTAATCATATGTGCACACATGCATCACATACACAGTTGTTGGACATCCAAGAGAACATGTGGAAATGTGTCACTCCAAACACATGCCATATCCTGCCACTGACTCAGTACATGTGTCAGGAAAAGTGACGGGCAGAGTCCCTGTCGATATGCGGGTTTTGCTTCCATCACCAGACACAATGATGTCCTCATGTCCTGATAGACAATGCGACAATGGTGTGCTTGCAGGACATATCACACTACTGCTGGATCACCCTTTGCGAGTTGAATGTCATGGCACAGGCCTGTCTGGCAAGTCAGTCATAACTGTCTCCTGTCACAGGGGCAGTGCATACACACAACACCAGTCTACACTGTGTCACAATCATGGAAGTTTTGGGTATGCAAGCCCTGTAGCTGACAGGTGCACATGTGCACCCCTGGCCACCCACATCATGAGGACTAAGATGATCCCACGTCAATCAAATGAGACATTTGAGTGACTGCAAACACAAATCTATACATATGGGCACTTCACCGTCTGATGAGAATGAACCAAAGCTGCCTGCACCTCAATGTTTCATACACCTTTGTGCACAGTCAAGGGATCAGAGACCTATGCATTAACCAATGTGCAGATCCTATAGTCACAACTCAGATGGCTGGCCACCCCAAATTGTTAAACACTCCAGGAGTCAAAAAAGCAAGGCCACACCACGGTGACACAGAGGCAGACACCTGAGTGCACTCTTCAGAATGCCCAATATGAATGCTGACACACAGGAGTGGGAGAACAGAGTGCCTTCGATGTACGGAGTAGGCATTACAGTCCTGGTCCATGTGCAACATGGTATAACCCTGAACACTAGGCAGGTGGCTATGCATGTGTCACACACATGATGTACATACTTCTGAGGCTCCCCCCTTGGTCTCTGCTGCAGCATGGGTATGTGGCACATACCCCAGACATGTGGTGAGTCAGAGCAGCAATTGGAACACATTGTGAAGCCATACCCAGAGTACATGTCAGATCACAGGCATTGTGTGAGCAATTGTACCACCCATGCAGCCCACAACAAAGTTCCTGTAACTGATGCTGTCCCCAACTTGAACCACAGGTAACTGCAAGTACACAGTACCCAAGTGACCTAAGTCACAGACTGTAAGGGCCACACCTGTGTATCAGATGAGGAGGAGGCATGACACAAGTGAGGGACATGAGTCCAGGACGACAAGACAGTTGTACTGTGGAAGTGGAACCAGGCTAAAGGAGTGCATAGAGCATGTTAGTCATAGTACACAGAAAAGGCTAGTACTTACCCCCTCCTTGCTGCTGTCTGGCCTTCAGCTGCCCATCCAGGTCAGGGAAGACCACTGCCAGAATCCGGAGCATGTGGGGGGTCAGGGTCCGGTGTCCGCCCCTCCTGCGAGGAGGCGACAGCTTGAGCTGGACCCTTGCGACCCTCCGGGTCCAGCCACGAAGGTCCTGCCACCTCTTCTGGCAGTTGCGGATCCTGCGCCTGTAGACCCCCACAGATCTTACTGCCCAGACGATGGTCAGCCAGATGTCCTGCTTCTGGTGGGCATCAACCTGTGAGGATGACAAAGTGAAAAGGCCATTGGATATACATGTCTCAATCACAGGGGCATATGATGTACACAGGTAGTGCAGCTATGGCTATGAACAGTTGTCCAGCAGTTACTAAATGGTATCATTGCCTGGGAAGTAAAACCTTGTTGGAATGCACTGTTACTGCACTATACCTGTTCAGTGCATGTAACTACACACTTTGGGGGATGCCAACTACTCAGTGAGCATGCTAGCCACTGGTGTGCACACTGTAAGTCTTGCTAGTCAGACAACATGCACAATTAGTAAGGCAGTGGACAGCACACTCACCTGCTCCCCTGGTTTCCCATACAGCTTGCTGTACTGTGGAAGGAGGCTGTCCAGCAGGGCCTGGTTCTCCTCAGTGCTGAAGGCTGGGGCTCTCTCCACAGTACGTGCCATTGCAGTAGCCAGAGGATGCAGAGACAGCAGCAGTGGTGGTGGCAGATGTCGTCCTGGAGCATGTAGTGCAGGCAAGTGAGCTCTCAGGGGAACAGCCAGCATTATATGTGTGCTGCAGAGGCTGATACTGTCCCATGTGTCCAAAGTGATAGGTCCAAGTCGTTTGCATCTTCTGAATCTGGCCAATCCATGGAATTGCACCACTTATACACGCCCACAGCATCCTTCAAAAGTTCAACTTCATGACACCCATGAATGTGCAACATTGTTGTGGGTGGCCAACTGAATTCACTGCATCCGGCTTGTAAAAGCTTCGAAAACGCGTCCGTTACCATGTCAGTCCATAGCCAATGCGTGCGCACCGATCGGTCCATTGCTGTACAACGCGTATTTCGAAAACAACACGCATCCGTCCACATCATATGCAATGGCCAATGCGTGCGCACCGATCGGTCCATTGCTGTACAACGCGTATTTCGGAAAACGACACGCATCCGTCCACATCATATGCAATGGCCAATGCGTGCGCACCGATCGGTCCATTGCTGTACAACGCGTATTTCGGAAAAAGACACGCATCCATCCACATCATATGCAATGGCCAATGCGTGCGCACCGATCGGTCCATTGCTGTACAACGTGTATTTCGGAAAATGACACGCATCCGTCCACATCATATGCAATGGCCAATGCGTGTGCACCGATCGGTCCATTGCTGTACAACGCGTATTTCGGAAAAGAACACGCATCCGTCCACATCATATGCAATGGCCAATGCGTGCGCACCGATCGGTCCATTGCTGTACAACGCGTATTTCGGGAAACGACACGCATCCGTCCACATCATATGCAATGGCCAATGCGTGCGCACCGATCGGTCCATTGCTGTACAACGCGTATTTCGGAAAACGACACACATCTGTCCACATCATATGCAATGGCCAATGCGTGCGCACCGATCGGTCCATTGCTGTACAACGCGTATTTCGGAAAATGACACGCATCCGTCCACATCATATGCAATGGCCAATGCGTGCGCACCGATCGGTCCATTGCTGTACAACGCGTATTTCGGAAAAGAACACGCATCCGTCCACATCATATGCAATGGCCAATGCGTGCGCACCGATTGGTCCATTGCTGTACAACGCGTATTTCGGGAAACGACACGCATCCGTCCACATCATATGCAATGGCCAATGCGTGCGCAACGATCGGTCCATTGCTGTACAACGCGTATTTCGGAAAACGACACGCATCCGTCCACATCATATGCAATGACCAATGCGTGCACACGGATCGGTCCATTGCTGTACAACGCGTCCCTGTACAAGTCACTCGCATATGTCACCATGGTTGTCACTGGTGAACGTATGCCAGCCACAATTACTTGCCAGAGACTCAGGGGCACACCTACAACACCACAGCCTGTCCACACTGTATCCTAAGGCATGTAAGGCTGCATTACCTGTGTGTGTATGGGGGTCAACATGTGGTTTGTTGGGTGGCACTTAGGGGCAGCCACTCCCAGGCTGTGCACGTGTTCATGGGGACAGAATCCTTTGTGTGTTGTGCACATGACCACTGTGATGTGCAACTATTCAGTTCAGAGCATGTGGCATGGTCACATCTCCAGGTTGTGTATGTGTATGTTATGTCACATACACCCTGAGTCCCATGTGGGATGGTATGTACGTCACAGGGTGACCCATTGCCACAATTGTGATGGCCCTCCACAGTCTGTGTGCATGTTGTGTTTCAGATGTCTCTGATTCCATGTGCACAATGGGAGACAGTCTCCACATTCACGTTGTTTGTGCATCGACTTTGATGTTGTGCGTGTGGTGTCACAGACGTCCATGTCTGTCCTGCAGAGGCAACAGGGGCCACTACCTGTGGGAGTCATGGTTGTTTTGCTGGCATGTACATGATACGCCATGTCATGCCAGTGTCCATGTGGCAATACAGGGTCCCTGGGAATCTACCTGTCAAAGAGCTGTGATGCCTGGGGCACATCTGTCCTCACTTGTCACTGTGGTGTGTGTTTGGAACGTGACAGCAGTACATGGGTACTGTGACACAGCCGAATGATTTCCAATAGCACAACCTGGAACTTGTCAACACATGTTGAACTGAGATGTTAGATGTTGGCCATGTAGGTGCCATATATGTCCATGGAGAACGGCACACACATCAAGTACTTGTGTCTCGTAATAATGTATCATGTGATATTGAGTATGGTAAATGCCACATATGTGGGGTGACTGACAATCTTTCTTTGTTCACCTATGCACTGCAGGGCACCAGCTGTCCATAGACCATTCCCTGACCTTGCAACCATGGTTGAACGTGACTGCATCCGACGGTACCGCTTCAACAGGCCGCTTATTGAGGAATTGGCGGTGCAGTTGGCCCCACATTTGCAACCTGGCCGGCCATACCCTGCAGCGCTGACCCCCAAGGTGAAGGTGATGGCAGCCCTACACTTCTTTGCCACCGGTACCTTTCAACACACTGTGGCGTCTGCTGGTGGGATGTCACAGACCATGTTCAGCCGTGTGCTACGCAATGTTTTGGAGGCGATGTTGAGATACTTGAACCAGTACATCTATTTCCCTAAACGTCAACAACTCACTGACGTCAAGAGTGACTTCTATGCCCTGGGGAGGATGCCACATGTCATCGGCTCCATTGATGGGACACATGTGGCTTTGGTACCACCACAGGCACATGAGCAGGCATACAGGAACAGGAAAGATTACCATTCTATCAATGCCCTGGTGGTATGTCTTGCAGATATGAGCATCTCACATGTGTGTGCACGTTTCCCCGGTTCTGCACACGATGCCTACGTGATGAGGAGTAGTCGCATCCCGAGGATGATGTCACAGATGCAGAACCAGCGTGCCTGGCTTGTCGGTGTGTACTGACTGTGTACCATTGTGTGTGTTCTGCAATGTTGTATTCCACCCTCTTTTCCAACTCAGCTAATGTGCAATTGTCTGTATGTAGGTGACTCCGGATACCCCAACATGCTGTGGTTGCTGACACCCCTCAGGAACCCTGTGACACCAGCCCAGATGCGCTACAATGAGGCACATGGTCGGACCAGGAGAGTGATCGAGCGGACCTTTGGTCTCCTGAAGAGCCGCTTTCGCTGCCTGGACAAGACTGGAGGGGCCCTTCCATATGCCCCTGCAAAGGTGTGCAAGATTTTCATTGTCTGCTGCATGCTACACAACCTGGCAGTGCGGAAGGAGTTGCCTCTCATCCTGGATGACGATGACCAACATCCGCAACCTGTGGAGGATCCTGGCCTGGGCCACGATGCCAGTGATGATGAGGGTGATGTCCGCACACAGCTCATCACCAACTTCTTCAGCTGAATGTGAGTATACAGAGATGTTATGTCAATGATTTGAGTTTGCATGATATGTGTTGGTGGTGCTCTGTTGCTGTTTGAGTGTGGCCATGTGCTACTTGACTGTATGCGTGCAGCGATGTGTCCTTACAGGTAGTCTGTACTCCCCAACAGTGTTGACATGCTAACTTGGTTTTGTGTAGGTATCTTGTGACATGGATTGGGCATGAGTATTGCAGTTCTGTCCTGTTCTTCAGTGCTTTTGACTGTGTGTCATGTCTGTCCTTCACAGGGTACTTTCAGAGTTGTTTGGTCAACTCGGATCCCCCGACACCATGATTCAACTTCCAGGGTGGAAGCAGTCGTTTCCCTGCAGGTGATGTGCCACACACCCCTGGACTTTATTTCTTCTACACTTGGTGACTGTGTGGCCACTGCCACGTGGGATTGCCTTGCATCTGTAGTGGAAACAACATGTTGCAAATGTGTAATAAACCTGTGCTTCACTTTGGGATGTGCGTTGTCTGTGGTCACACATCTGACTGACATTTGCTTACTTCACCTGTGGGCTAGTTAACACATACTCTGAATAGGTGTGGTGTCTGTGCATTCCACTGTATTTCCTGGCAACATCAGTGTAGGCGATGAGTCAGATGGCCCTGGTGTGTATGTGTTGTGTAGCCCTAGTGGTGTGTCTCCCTCATATGTGTCACGTCGCCATGACTCACATGACGGTGTTGAACTTGCTGTAGCAGTTAGCATGCACAGTGTCATTTAGCAGATCATCATCTCCATGACAAAAACAACGTTGGAATCACAACAGAGGCAAGTATGGTGTATTAGTGAGTTTATTTACATACATGTGTGAGGATAGTGCACAGGATGGTGGGTGCTGTACATTGGGATTGGAATCCAAAGTTCCCAGATGAGTTGGAAGTGTTGGTAGCAGAGATTTCCTGAGTAAAGTCCACAGTCATCTGATACATTGGTCCAACTTGAACTCCCCATGTCATGTGGGAGAGTTGGGTTGCATTCGACAGGGTGAACAGTTTGCACACAAAGGGGCATTTCCAGAACAGGTGTTGGGTTCCTGGGGGATGTACATGGCCATCGGCCTCTCAGTTTTCCTTCCTCGGACGACCCCTCTTCTTTCGGGGGGACCCTCACGTGCAGGCCGCTGCGGTGCAGAGGACTCTCCACCAGAGTCATCCTCCCTCCCTGTGGCAGTTGCAGTTGTTGCGGCACCAGATGTTGTGGGCACACAGGGAGGTGTGGCCATGTTGGTGCTAATCTGGCGGAGGCATGTCAATATGTCCCTCTGCACCGCTGTCAGTTCTTCCAATGTGTCCCACTTGGACTCCATGCGAGACATGTGTGTCTCCACACGGGACATGTGGGAGTCCAAGCGGGCATGATGGGCAGCCTGCTGCTGTTGAATGTCCTTGAGGATCCCCACTACCTGGCTGACCTCTCCGGTGCTATTCTGGTACGCATCAGCAATGCGTACCAGTTGTGGGTCATCATGCAGTCCAGACCCCTCTGCAAACAGCGACCTCTGCCTACCACCCCTCCCACCACCCCTGGCCACACGTGCGGGACCTGCGGTGGCACGCACAGTTGAGCCTAGGTCCCCTTGGGGGTTGGTACTGGGGTTGTTGTCCATTGCTTCACGGTGGGCCGGGGTCCCTGTCTGTTGTCATTGAGTGTCCTTGGTCTGTCCGTGTCGGCGGGGGTGGTCTGTGTGTTGGCAGATGTTGGAGGAGTGGGTGCAGGGGGTGCAGATGGTGGTCCTGCTGGTGCTGCATGATGACTCACACCGGAGGGGCCAGGTAGGTCTTTGCCATCCGAGGAGGGCAGAGGCTGTTCCACACCAGAGAGCTCAGGGTCCCCCGGAGCCTGGGACAGGGACTCCTCATCATCTGCTGCTGTGTCCCCATCATCACCTGTTTTTGGAAGAGACACACAATGTATGTTATGTTTCTACAGGCATCAATGGTTCAAACACCTGACAGTTGTGACTGTACCTCTGGATGCGGGCCTGTACATTGCATTGTCCTAAGTTGTCACAGTCAGAGGTTGATATTGGTGTAGCACATTGTCCTGCCAACCTGAAGCATTTCAATGTGAATGTTGAGGTGTGTGCATGACCAGCATTGGTGGTATTTGGTTGACATCCGGCCCTCCTTCTCCCCCCAGCCCAGTTATCCCACCATGAAGCATGCCACCCTTGCAGTGGGTGCAGGTTAACTCCCAGGATGTCAGTCAGTGGTGTCCTGCTGTTGGTTGGTGCCCAGTTCCCAGCAGGGCCTGGTACTCCCCACAACAGAGCTCCATTGTCAGACATCTTAGAAGTGGCTTTTCACTCCCTGTGAGATGTGCATGCTTCAGTGTGAGCTTGCTGGGCCATGTGGGTGGGGGATGTTGAGCTGTGACTACCACTCCCATCATGCTATTGCCTACACCCCCCTTCCCAGCATGCCCATACTTCCTTCCTTTTGACTCTGCTTCCCTGTGGGGTAGTGTGCCTGTGCTGACAGGATGGCTGACAGTGTTGTCCTGGCGTTTGTTTTGCTACAAGTCCCAAACGTGTCCCTGTGCTTCACACAGCATAATCCAGGGTGGTGGTTCTTTGTGGGATATTTAATTAGAGTGTGAGGCAATGCATTCTCCCAGGTGAGTTGTGTGGAGTTTGTGTTAAGGGTGTGTGTGAGAAAAGCTGCTGGTAACTATGGTCAGAGCTGTCAGTCCTCCTTCCCACCCAGCCAGATATCCCACCATGGAACGTGCTTCCATTGCAGGGAGTGCAAGTTGGCTTTCAGGATGTCAGTCAGTGGTGTCCTGCTGTTGGTTGGTGCACAGTTCCCAGCAGGGCCTTGTGCTCCCCACAGCAGTACCCAGTGTCAGCCATCTTGTCAGTTCTTTTCCACTCCCTGTGATGGGAGCATGGTTCAGAGTGGTGTTGATGGGCCAATTGTGAGGGTGACCAATATCTGTGACTACAACTCCCATCATGCTATTGGCTACACTGACTTCACCAGCATACACAGAATTCCTTCCTTTCAGTGAGCTTCCCTGTGAGGTGGTGTTCTAGTGGTGGCAAAATGTCTGACAGTGTTTGTTGGTTAGATTTGTGCCACTGCCTTGCTCTATTTGTTGTTAGGTTTGTACATGTCATGACACAGTTACATATCACTATGAGATGGCAGGTATTGTGTTTGTCTAACTAACATACACATCTTGGGATGATTATGTTTTGGTTACTGTGGCTTTGCTAACGGTGCATGGTTTCACTATCCCCTTTACAGTGATGCGTGTGTATTGTCACACAATATTGGGTATATTGGTTGTGTACTCACCAGGCTCTGGGATGTTTGATAGTCCATGTACGCTCTCTGGTGGTAGGATGGCCTGCACCTTCTCCTCCCAGGGCCTGAGGTATACTGGTTTGGCAGGAGGGCCACTGCCGGTGCGATGACTCAAGGCGTAATCCTTCTTCAGTAGGGCCTTGACCCTCCTGCGCACATCATACCACCTGTTCTGGATATCTTCCTTTGTGCGCAAACATGGTGATTGTGCATTCACCCTGTCGACGATCCTCTCCCACATCTTGGTTTTCTGCGACATGGGGGTCTGTTGGACCAATGTACCAAACAGGTGTGGCTCTACCCTGAGGATTTCATCTACCAGGACTTCCAATTCACTGTCTAGGAACTTTGGATTCTTCTTTGGGGGCATGGTGATGGGTGGTGGTGGGGATTGATGTGTGTGTGAGTGTGCAAGTGAGGGTGGGTGAGTGTAGGTTTTGCTGGGTGTATGTGAGGGTGCTATTTGGGAGGTGCTAATGGTGTGTGGCTTGTGTGATGGATGAGTTGTGGGTGTGTCTGTGGTTGCTGTCTGATGGTGTTCTGTGCTGGCAGGTCATTTGAATTTGAAAAGGATCATGGTAGGGATTTGTGGCCTTTATATGGGTGGAGTTGTTGGTGTGTCTTTGTTCCATGTTTTTTTTCCCCCTGTATTTATTGACTTTGTCATTGCTTGTTTGGCCCTTTTTTTTGTATTTTTTCCTTTGTAGTTTTTAGGCATGTAGGAGACATTCTTGTGACCGAGTAGGACGCTGCAGTTGGCTCGTGCGAGCTTCTCAGAGTCTTTCAAGCTGTGTTTCTGCTGTGTTTCATGTGCGGCATACGCGTCGGTCGCAGTGTATTGGGTTGCTTTGGCTCCATTTTGTATGCGTGTCGGTCGTACGGCTTGAGCTCCGTGCGACTCGGTCTGGTTTTACACGCATTGCATCGTACTGCGCGGGTCGGAGTTTGCGGGTACGTTTCTGTCGGGTTCATTCCTGGTGCGTGTCGGTCGGTTCGATTCGCGTGGTTTTCCGGCCAGATAGCTGGTTTCCGTGCGGTTCGGTCGTTCGGCTTGTGTTCCGTACGAGTCGGTCGTGATTCACATGCATTGCATTGTACTACGCGGATCGGGCAACGTCGGTACGTGTCAGTCGGACTAAATCCCCGTACCGAGTCGGTCGGTACGTTTTCCGGCCTGAATCGGCCCCTAAGTTGGTTGATATCTGGAGGTTACATCATCCAACAGAGAAAATGTTTAAATTTTTTTCAAATCCCCATAACTCTTATTCAAGATTAGATTATTTATTAGTTTCTCGGCAATTAATTTGATGAGTTTCTGCACCTAATATCCATAACATTGATATTTCTGACCATGCTCTTATTTCGACAGTTTTACAATTTAGTTCAATCTATCAAGCTCAGCATAGATGGCAGTTGAATACACATATTGTTTTAACCAAAATAATAAACCAAAAATGTTGTCAGCAATTCAAGATTACTTTACTTTTAGCCCAGAAGGCTCTACATCTATGGTGACTCGTTGGGATGCCTTTAAGGCTTATATCAGAGGGGAGTCTATTTCTCTTATGACTCATGAAAACAAATCCTTCATTTCCAAAATTAAGGATTTGGATAATCAAATTGCGAAATTTGACACTTTATAACCTCTAATGATCTTAAATATAAATTACAATTGCAAAAACTTTGTTATGAATTCAATTCAATATTTAGTAGAAGAGCTGGTATACAACTTTCTAATACTAAAGCCAAATTCTATTTTAATGCTAATAGATCCGGAAAACTCTTGGCAAAATATTTATCTATTAAAAAAGATAAAACTCAAAAACATACAATTCATGGTTCCAATGGAAAATTGCCTTATCCCAAAACGATATTGTTAATGAATTTTTAGATTATTATTCAGCCTTGTATAATAAACCTCATTCAAGCGATCCTTCCTTGATTGAACATTTTTTACTTAAATGTGGTCTACCAAAAATGTCACAGGCAACCAAAGATAAATTAGACTCAACAATTACTATGGAAGAATTGGCTAATTAATCCCTTAAGCAATGTAAATCACCTGGTCCTGATGGAATTCCAGCTGAACTTTACAAAGAATTTGCCATGCAGCTCACCCCTCATTTGTTTAAGCTTTTTACCTTTTTTAGTGCTTCACGCTCAACTTCTGGCTCTTTTACTGAAGCTTTGATTATTGTTCTTCCAAAACCTAACAAAGACCCAACTATTGTACCTAATTTTCGCCCTATTTCCTTAATAAGTCAAGACTGTAAACTCTATGCTAAAATTCTTGCAACCAGGTTATCCTCCATACTGGAGTCCCTTATTCATCCCGATCAATCTGGTTTCATGAAAAATAGATACTCTGTTAACAATACTAGAGTCTTATTACATGCTATTGAACAAGGGTCGTCCTTTTCATTACCATCTGGAGTACTGGCATTGGATGCTGAAAAAGCTTTTGATAAAGTTCATTGGTAATATTTATTCCATACATTATCAGCGTTTAACTTTGGTGATTCTTCTATCCACATGATATCAGCTCTTTATTCAAGCCCTTCTGCTCGACTATTCATCAATGGCCAAATCTCCAATCAATTTCCTCTCTTTAGAGGTACCAGACAAGGTTGTCTCCATTCTCCTTTACTTTTTCTTCTTGTTATTGAACCCTTGCTCACTACTATTAGAAATTGTATAACTATTACGGGTATTAATATCAATGATGCTATTGTAAAAACATTAGCATATGCAGATGATACACTTTTGATTATCAGTAATCCTGAATATTCATTTTCTCCATTATTTGATATACTCTCCTCATACTCTCAGATTTCAGGTTATATGTTAAATACTCATAAAACTGAGGGGCATATTATCTAAAAAGTGCGCTAAACATCGCAAAGCGTGTTTAGCGAGCACTTTTTTATCGCCGGCTATCGTCGGAATAATTTGCCATGCTAACGCTGTATTAGCGACATTTAGCGCTATGGCGATAATTATTCCAGCCATAGCGGTGTTTTCCATGAAACATCGCTGGTTTTCCAGCGATGTTTCATGGAAAACGGCGTATAACCTTGCTGATACGACCCTGTGGTCATATCAGCATAATCCACCCCCCCATGTTAGATATGGCTAACACCTGCTAATTGCAGGAGTTAAATAAATGGCGATGACCCCGGTTATCGCGACTTTCACGTCGCTAACTGGGGCCATGGCCACCTTGCTAATAGGCGATAGGCCTGTTAGCGGGTGTTTCCCAGGTTTGTTCGTCGGGAACGCCCACTTTGCATGTCATTAGCGATAAATATCGCTGACATGCAAAGCGGTAAAACACGGGCGCTAATGCTCGAAAACTGTCTCTAACTGCTGTTAGAGACAGTTTGCTGATAGGGCGATAAGAATATCGCCGCTTTAGCGGCAAAAAGTGCCGCTAAAGCGGCGATAGTGCCCTTGCTAATATGCCCCTGAATTCTTTCCTCTCAGTCTTCAGTGTACAACTGATATGTTACCCATTAAAGAAATAAGGGGCATATTATCTAAAGTGCGCTAAACATCGCAAAGCGTGTTTAGCGAGCACTTTTTATCGCCGGCTATCATCGGAATAATTTGCCATGCTAACGCTGTATTAGCGACATTTAGCGCTATGGCGATAATTATTCCAGCCATAGCGGTGTTTTCCATGAAACATCGCTGGTTTTCCAGCGATGTTTCATGGAAAACGGTGATAACCTTGCTGATACGACCCTGTGGTCGTATCAGCATAATCCACCACCCCATGTTAGATATGGCTAACACCTGCTAATTGCAGGTGTTAAATAAATGGCGATGACCCCGGTTAGCGCAACTTTTCACGTCGCTAACTGGGGCCATGGCCACCTTGCTAATAGGCGATAGGCCTGTTAGCGGGTGTTTCCCAGGTTTGTTCGTCGGGAACGCCCACTTTGCATGTCATTAGCGATAAATATCGCTGACCTGCAAAGTGGTAAAAACACGGGCGCTAATGCCCGAAAACTGTCTCTAACTGCTGTTAGAGACAGTTTGCTGATAGGGCGATAAGAATATCGCCGCATTAGCGGCAAAAAGTGCCGCTAAAGCGGCGATAGTGCCCTTGCTAATATGCCCCTAAGTTGGCAAAGGGATACATTTAAATACCTTGGTATTCTTTATTCCAATTCCATAAAAAAACACTTACATTAAATTGTGAAGCAATTATAAATCACATCAAAGACAAAGTTTCCAAATGGGCAGTATTGCATCTTACATGGTGGGGGAAAATGGATTCAATAAAAATGGTACTAGCTTCTACATTTTTTTATTCCCTGGCTATGATTCCTAGCCGATTTCCTATGCAGTTTTATAAAAAATGTTGATAAACTTCTCTCCAAGTTCGTTTGGAAAAATAAAACTCCCCACATAAGTTATAAAAAATAAAAATTGCAAAATGTAATGGAGGATTCAGCTTACCAGATTTTTTTAATTATCATAAAGTGTTTATATTAAAGCAAAGCTCCTTTTGGTTTAATCATTCCCATCTAAATAATTCCCTACTTGGCTTCTTATAGAAAAAGGTATGCTATCACCATATCCTTTACCTGCCTTACTATCTATGTCTAATACTTAATTGTTAATTAATAAATGTACTATTTTCAAATCCACAAAGTTAATATTTCATGATTTCGATTAATTTTTTCAATCAACTATTTCACATACCTTAGATATGTCATTATGGCACAATCCATGAATAAAACTCTCAAAGTGTAAAATTTTGGCACTCTTGGGTTAAAGCTGGTATTTTTTATTTAAACGATATATACCATAATGACACTTTTTTTTATCATTTGATGAGCTGCAACAAAAATATTGCTTATCTCCTTCTGATTTTTCTAAATACGAGCTTTTGTGTAATCCTATATTAGATTCCTTTCCTAATAATATTCCCTCAAACAAGTATTCAGATTCATCAACTTACATTCAAGCAATGTCTCTTTCATCTCATGCTGCATCCCTAATTTGTAAATAAATTAATAATTTCCAAGGTAACAATATTAATGTGATTTCTACATTTTGGAATAATGAACTATCATTGTCATTATCTCAAAATATACGGATGAAAATCTGGTTTAATAACATTTCAGGATGGTTACCTGTATCATTATATTAAACAAATTTGTTCATTCTTTTTAAGTGCTTATGGACGCTGTTAAAGTTATTTCAAGCTAAGCTTATATCTACTTCTAATTGTTGGCATTGTAATTTGCATCCAGGTTCATTAAAACACATGCTTTTTTAATGTAATTTTATTCTTACATTTTGGAAGGAAGTTTGGGATGTCCTAAAAAAAATATTAAATTTCTATGAAGCACTTTCATTTAATATTTTGATCTGTAAATCTGTTGCTCTTTCTAGGAATTTATCTGACTTGAATTATAATTATTTATTTTTTTTATTATCAGCAGCCTTAAAATCTATTACTGCATGTTGGAAAGATATATCTTTATTATCATTTCATAGTTGGTGGTCATGGATAATTGTTACTAGAAAAGGTGCTAACCTATCCTTATCTGGTATTATTCATAACAGTTCTTCTTTTAATTTATTTTGGAAACCAATTGATAATTATATGGATTTAAATCTATAATGTATTGTTACTAAAGTAGCTCTGTTAAGGTTTTCCTACATTAATGATTGTATGTTTTTCACCCCTTCTTTTTTTAATTTATTATCTATCATATTATATTGTACCTGTTTTATATTTAGATACTGCGATTGTTCTAAATACTTTTATGAGGACTTAGGGGTCTATTATGATGGTGGTCGGATGTCCACCGCCGGGCCGGCAGTGGCGCCCACCGGACCGGCGGTGGACATCCGCCCACGATCGCAACCAAGAAAACCTCCGGTCAAATTAGGATGGTGGTGGTGACCGCGGCAGTGGGAAATTCCGACCGCCACTTTCCCGGCGGTTGCCATCCGCACTCCTGCCTGGCGGACGGAGAAGGACCGGGATAATGGTGGTGGTGCAGAGCAGGCTCCGCCGGCAGGATTATGATGCCGGCGGTAGCCAGCCTTTCCTCAGCTGTCAAACCGCCATGGAAAGGCATGCGGAGATTGTGTTCCGGGGGCCCGTTGCGGGCCCCCAATGTGCTGGGGGGGTGCACTGGGGGGGTACCCATGGTCCCCCCTACATTTCCCTGTACCAGGTGGCAGGCACTGTGCAGTGCCTGCCACGCAGTGCAGGGAAATGCAGGACATGCTCCTTTCGGCATCGCGGCGGTGCTGCGGGCAGCAGCAACCGCCGCAATGTTAAGGCCCGCGATCAGACCGCGGCGGTCGGATTTCGAGCGCGGGTCATCGTAATTCAACCGGCGGTGATGTCGCGGTCCATGCGGGCGGTCTTTTCCCACTACCATGGCAGTCGGGGAGGTTATCTGTCCGCCACCATAATAGGCCCCTTAGTTCAGTGCTCTTTTTTGTATTGTCCTTGTTTTACTATACAATTCCATATATAATATTTTGAACACACAAAAAAATACGTACTTTAAAGCCTCCCTTGCCCTACTGCATATGAATAAGGTGGACTGCAGACTCTGGGTATTGCTACTGATTTGGAGTGGACTAGAAGCACAAGCTCTACAGAGTTGCTGTGAAGTGCGCAAAGATGCCAGTAACAGGAGGGGACCACAGCCTGTCAGCCTGCATGTAAAACCACTAGCACACACCTGTTGGAATTGCTGAGAGTGGAATTACATGTTTTGTATACTATGCCACGCATTTATCTTTGCTGCAAGCTCCAGCTGTTTTGTAGCAGCCTCCCATCAGGCGCGCCATATTTCAGTTCTGGAGATAACATTTTACAATCAATGTTTAATGGTGTCGAAGACCAATTGGTTTGGTTGCCATAGACCAGGAGTTCAGGACACAGAATTAAATAGGTGGTGAAAGGAAAGCCCGGCCTAGAATATAGTGTCCATGATGACACAGAGTCATTTGGTAACATTGGGGCCTATTACGATGGCGGGCAGACTTTGTCCGCCTGCCACCGTAACGGTAAATGGGACCGACCGCCAGAGGTGCGGCGGTCCCGCCAGGCCCATTAGGATGCGACCGCCACCCTGGAAGTCGCATCCCGCATCTATTACATTGCGGCGGGCGGTGCTGTCAGCAGCACCCGCCGCAATGTAAAAGCTGCATGTAGTACAGTAGTCCCAGTATTATGACATCAAAACCGTGTCAATGGAAAACATACAAGAATATTCCAAATCAAAAATCAAGAAAAAACTAAACTAATGCTACAATGTTATTTAATCACACTGAACATTACTTACAGTTTGTAAGAACCACATTTAAGAGCAACAAACATTTAAAAATCATCATTGAAGTGCCCAGATAAATAAGTGAAAAGGGAAGGAAAGTGATTCAAGTGAGGTAGTGAAATACGTGAAGTATTAATGGTGATGAATATCACAAACAAATTGTGAGGCATATCACAAACATATTGGCGGGCATATCTAATTCAATGCCACAAAACTTAAATCATGGTACATAATATCTGAGTACAATAAATTCCAACGCCATGTAACACAAGATTTCACAGTAAAAAAAGTACTGTTGAAGGAACTGGCATCAATTAAAGTGTCGACGTTTCGACCCCTGTATGAGTGTAGGTTCTTCTAACCCTTACTGGCGGGGTCTTCCTCAGGACTGATGTGAAAGTGGAAAGGACAGGGCACTGTGAATGAAAAAGGGGAGACCTCACAAAATTGAATGTTGTCAGGTCGTACGGGGCTCTGTGGCTCCACGATAAACATACCAAGAAGAGAGTGAGAAACACCGTGATTGATCCATGGTTCACCCTGAGATGTGGCATGCACAACGTGACAGGCACCGTGCGGTGCCTGCCACCTTGTGCGTGGCAATGAAGGGGGGTACCATAGGTACCCCCCCAAGTGCAGCCACCCACCCCCCCGGTGGCCCGCAACGGGCCCCCAAAGCCATTCACTGCATGCCTTTCCATGGCGGAGTCTCCGCCATGGAAAGGCATGTCACCGCAGGCATCGTAATATGGATGGCGGTGCCTGCATGGCACCGCCACCATATTGTGTGCCTTTTCCGCCCAGCCGGCAATCCGACCGGCAGAAAAGCGGCGGACGGTCTTTCCGTCTGCCGCGGTGCCCCTCGCCATACTAATATGGCGGGGTGACACAGGGACATTTGGTGGGCGGATCGCCACTGCCGGGCCAGCAGTGGCCACCACCGACCCGGCGGTGGCGATCCGCCCATGATCCTAATGGGCCCCATTGTCCCTGGAAAACTTACACTACTCAAGGGCCTCAAAAACACACTTCTTTGGCTGTGACTACAAGTTGGGCGGTTAATTCTGACTATGCATAAATTCCTGTTTATGCATGGGTTGGAGTAATGAGTTGTTAGGTATTTAACACATCTGATAAATATTGGATGTGTTAAATAACTCAACCTTCATTACATTTCAGCAGGTCAAACCTGGTGTACTTCCTAAGGGTGGACCAGGATCACATTGCACACTATCCCCCAAGGAGCAGTGTATCCTCAGCACCAAGCATTCTCACCAGCTGCATGACTGTACCAGGAACCACAGTCAACAATCCAAATAAGCTTCACTCATAAGTCCAAGTACTTATATATCTCCTGTTTTCTCTTTCTCAACATCTTCAGCATACATGTGACATTAAATTTCGTTTTCCATTTTTCAAAACTCATGACCCATAAAATTATTTGTAGAGTCAAAAGTTAATCAATGGTTTGGAAAACAAATAATACCTAAGTTCATTGTCACAAAAGTAGGAAGGGCATTTTGCAACAGGACACTGCTTAGACTTCATGAGACAAGTACCACTTGTATGTTCATACATGTTAAAGGAATGGATAAGGAGTGCTGCTTTTGAGAAGAAAATGCCTCTTGAGTTTTGTCTGAGGAATAGGCAGGGACAGTTTGGGTTTTAGGGATATTATCTTGAGAAGGCACATTTGAAGAAACTAACTCTGGAGAAACTCGCCTTTCACCTCAAAACTCTCTCAACTGAGGAAAATGAGAAGCGTTTACAATAAACACATACGCCTGGCAAAAATTGAACACTTCAGACTTCAACTGGATAGAGCCAAAAATAGACCAAAAAACTCTTCGAAATCATTAAGGAACAATCTAACCAATCTTCTAACCAAAGCTCTACTCCATTATCCCTGCTCCCTAGTGGTGATGATTTTACAGCTCACTTCGCTGAAAAACAATGAAAATAGAGCTGGAGCTATTACCCACCACCCCAACTCTGCTATCCAAGATTCAGCCCGCAGGATTAGGGGAGGCGGCAGAATCCACGACAATGCACTCACCTCTGGGACTTAAAAACAACGCCTCTTGGAGCAGTTTTCTCCTACCAGACTGCACTGAGATACTTAGCAACATGACATCCATCGAACCCTCCAACCACTTTGGTGATCCTCTACCCGCCAAGCTATATAAAGATTTAATCTCAGCCGTTCTACCTCTCTGGTCCAGGATCATTCATGAATCCCTCTCACAGGGAAAGATTCCGAACTGGCTAAAAGTTGGGCAAGTTACTCCCCTTCCTAAGAAGCCCAATGCTGACCTATCAGATCCAAACAACTTCCGACCTATTACCAGCAGCATGACTCTAGCGAAATTGCTTGAAAAATGCGTTCACTAGCAGCTCTGTAAACATATTGAAAAATATCAACTCCTGGATCCTCATCAGTCAGGATTCAGAGCAGGGCACAGCACTGAAACGGCACTAACTCACATTGTGGATGACGCCGTGAGAGCCCTCGACCAAAATGTCCCTTGTCTCCTGATCCTTTTAGACTTGTCCTCAGCCTTCAATACCATCAAACACGAAAACTTGATTGATCTCCTACAACATAGGATGGGATTGTCGGGCCCGGTCCTAAATTGGTTTGCCTCCTTCCTTCACAACCTCACGCAAAGGATCAAAGTTAATCATACCCTGGCGTCCATCACCCCTGTCCTGATTGGAGTCCCCCAAGGTTCTGCGCTCTCGCCCACTCTCTTCAACCAATTCATGGAGCCTCTTGCGGTCATTCTGAACAGAGCCAACATCCAATACCACATGCATGTGGATGACACGCAATTGTACCTGAAGATCTCCTCGCAAGAGGACATAAAAACTTTAAATGCTGCACTAGCCCAGACTCAACAATGGCTAGCTCAGAACCATCTCCTACTAAATACTCTCAAAATGGAATTTCTTTTGATGACCCCACCTAATCACTCAGCTCCTACCCTCGACTGGATTAAACAACTAACTGCTCTGAACTGCACGCCTCATGTTGTAGACTCTGCCAAATCTTTAGGTATCACCCTGGATCAACACCTAAACATCCAGGCACACATCAGTGCTACTATTAGGGGAGCCAATTTCCAACTCAACACACTGAAGAAAATCTAACCATTCCTTCCCCCCGAAGATCTCAGGCCGGCGGTTCAATCCCTGATTATCCCAAGATTGGAATATGGGTTGGTGACCCTCGCAGGACTTCCCAAAGCCAGCCTAGCCCCACTCAGAGCTACCCTGAATGCATCGGCCAGGCTTTTAACGGGTTCTAGGAAATTTGATCACATTTCACCGGACCTTGTACAGTTAAACTGGTTATCTATTGAAGCTAGAATCCGACTCAAGATAGCTTGTCTGACTCATAAAGCCATGCACCACAATACCCTATACTATCTAGCAAACAAACTTGAGCTATCGGGCTCCAGCCGGTATCTCAGAAGTACTTCCACCCTTCTCTTGAAACCTCCAAGATTCAAAAAGAAAAGATCGTACAACCGTGCGTTCACCGGTCTTTCTCCTAGAATCTGGAACTCCTTGCCAACCGAGATCAGATCAAATCCTTCCACTACCTCCTTTAAAAAACTGGTCAAAAGACTACTAATGAACGAACGCTAATGCGCTGATCATTCTCATATGTTCTGTTAATAACCGTGAAATATTTTCACTGATGTTGTATGATATGTTCTCACCATCTTTTTGTTCTAGTCCTTGATAGCTCCTTTAACTGCATTAACTGCTGATTTTTGCTATTCCGGGATATCCATCGCACATCTTGATTCTTTCTATGTGTATGATGTTTTTACTCGGAGCGCTCTAGTGCACCTCTGATACACCCTACTCCTTATTCGTGAATGTTTTCCCTCAGATTGTAATCTCACTCACCTTCTTTATGTTCTGTATAATTGCTGATGACAACGCTGTACAGCGCTCTGATACACCTTTGGGGTCTTGTTTGCGCTCTATAAAACTTTTCAAATAAAAATAAAATAAATAACTGAGCCTGTATGTCATTATCTGGGCTGGTAACACAGGCTCTTTATAACTCAGTGGTGATGAATCCACACATTAGTGGTGGTCACCTAAAGCTTAAAAGATTGATACTCTGTTTGAAGATAAAACCACCAGTGTCACTGGACCACCTGCTGGCTGCCAGCATTATGGTACATGCCAGGCAAGGAGTTTCAATAGGCAGCAGGAGAGTCAGGTGATGATGTGGCATTAGTTACAAAGGCTAGAAAAAGAATGTAGGTCGGTACAAAGTCATAACTTATTTTTTGTGACACAACAATAGAAGTTTGTAAGTTTTGTTACAATCTTACTCATGCCTCCACTGACATCTCATTATATTTCTGGAGAAAGAAGGGGGACTCCTCATTCATAGAAATGAAGCCACTTAATTATACTATGTGATCCTATGTTAGTAATCTGCAGGAAATGTAGAGGCATTTCCACAGGACCACTGCCAACTCTCAGACAAACAATACGAAGCTTTCATTATTTAACGTAGCCCTGTTTCCTCTAAAGAAAATGTCCTGAATTTTAAAAAAAACGTTTGCCTTAGTTAGAGGTGATCTCCTGATCCCAACATGCCTCCACCACTTTGATAGCTTCTAATTGTAGTGAGTCACAATTTGCAACATACCTCATTAATATTCATGAGGTAGGTCGGCTTGAGACCCATTAGAGTTCAGAATTTTATAATCCCACCTACTGGTATATAGGTCAGTTTGTAAAATTCTTTACTGGTCACAAAAATACTAGCTGCATTTGTGATCAGTATTTTGCGACCGGCTATTCGTACATCTGGCCCAGAGTTAGCAGATAATTTTCAAGTCTTTGTAAGTAAATATATATTTCCTCTACCAGGGTGAAGTTTTTTATTACACGAGCGTACTCTTGCATTATTCCTTTTTTGGGGTTTTGCATACCTTAAGTAATTTGTCTTCTTGGGTGGATACACTTTGTTTTCATAATTCTGTAGGATATTGTTTTGAGCAGAAAATGTCTCCTGAGAACTGTTAAACTGATGTATGCTGCAGCTGAGAAATAGTTTCAACTAGAACCAGTCTAGTGCCAGTCCTCTTTTGCATGCAGGTTTCGTGAAGATGACCATAGGACTGCATTTCTCATAATAATCAGAATTTTTATAAATATTGCACACGCTTTTCGCTTCCAAATTTTGTGATTTCTCTTAACGCTAAAATTATCCTTTTCAAATGTAAACGCTTGCGAAGGATGTGTTTTAATAGTTGATACTGTAAGCCTAATTTGGAGATATAACACTTTTGTAGTTTAGTATCATGGTTTGGAAAAGTTCGGAGGATGAAATTGGGCTAAAAGTGAGCCTTTATCTGTGAGTTTGTGATCAGACACAAACACGTATTCAGTTGTGCCTACTTTTAACGCAAATTGTTCTTTAGGAGCATGTCATTATTTTTATCGAGGTCGTGTTCTTGCTACAGTTGTTGTTCAAAACCGGGTCTATATTTCATTGTATATTAATTCTGTCAACACTTCCAGCAGCCGTTCCAATTAAATTATTTGGGAAGAATATACTAATGCCACTTACGGTAGTGGAAGCCATTACAAAACTGCAATATTGGGTTTCATTTATCAAGCCCTATAGAGCAGAACCAGTTATTGAGTGTAACGGGTTCTGTACTTCAAGGGCACTAAAATTCAGCTTAGCAGGTTATTTATCAAACAAAAATTATGGCAAGCACAAACGGTAACATAACAATTAGGAAGCAATGTTTTGCCAGAAGGAATGGTTTAATCACATTAATAAAAGCCTTTCGAGTCCAAGAGCCGCCCCCTTCCTTTTATTCAATTGTAATTCAAGCAGGGTACTACATATGATTGCTACCTTTTGGGACATCTGTAATACTGGCCACATTTATTTTATTTATGCCAAATATATGATTTATTTGCAGCATGTCTTTTCAAATATCTGCTCTAACAAGGATAGCATCTTATTGCAGTAAATGAAATAGCTTATTGATTTTTGCAATCGGTGGTCGATCCTCTCCAGAGTTGTAGCACGAGAGGTTTCCTCAGTAAGAGTATGTGTAGTCAGAAACTTCACAGTGAGATATTATCAAAGTTCAATTAACAAAATGACGAAACGTTCAGGATATTGTAATATTTGTTTTTTTGTTCCTTGTATTTGTTCTCCGGTGCTTAGTGGTGACAAAAACGAAATGCCAGTGCCATGCGACTTAGTTAACAAGGGACTCTGCAAACAAAGAGATGCATGTGAGGCTGTGCAAAATAGGTAAACGTTGGTGACTCTTACAAAGATCTTTCTGAATTCAAATGGTTAGTCTGGATATTTGCAAGTCAAATCCAAGATGCTGGGAGGATATGGTGTCTTTTCAGAGAGTCTTAAAACTTAGATTTTGCAATCTTGGGTTCTTATATATTTATTATTGCACCTGTTGTATTCTGGTCTTGAGATTCAATTGACATTCTGAAGTACTAATTAGATTTTGCCCTTATTCCAAGTGACATGTCTACTACATGGCTTTTATTATATTGTTTAAATAGCTCCAAAGACTTACACTTGGATAGAGATGGAGGCTGCTTCCAAAAACTCGCTAATGTGCTAACCTGTACAGAGATTTTTTTTTTAAAGTGTTACTTTTGAAAAGGTTTGTGGCAAATGATCACTTCTGGAATTAAATGCATTAGTAAATGGCACAAATATGAATCTGTGGGATGGCTTTGCCACCTTTTCTCGACATCTAACTTAATCTGATCTTCTTCCGGCCATTCGTGTCCTCTACCTGATGTTTTATAAGTTGCAAGGAATGTTTACACGCCACATCATGTTCATATTGCTATTTCTATATTGACACTGGCATTGATAGCTGCAGATCCTGCAGTTACTGTTGTGAATACCTCATATAGAGCAGTGCCCCAAGAAGCCAAGGCCATATTACTAAAGTGGGGACAACAAGGCAGGCAAAGTTTTGTGCACTGCGACTCCTTTGCGACCCCTCATCATTTTCCACTGCAACTGCAAACAGATGTACTAGTCAGTTGCAGCACAAAGCAACCTCTCTCAGGGAGCTGCAAAATCCCCTGCTTCGGTACATTTATGAAGGGATGCACTCTAATGACTCATTGTAAAGGGCGGCAAATGCAGGGAGCAATGCGTGTGTGTCTGCAGACCTCCATCCATGCATTTGCAGTCACTAAATGTTGGTATTTTCTTAATGCAACCCCTGTCCTTTAACTGCACAGAGTCATATTTTAAATGTAAAAGTTGGCATTCAGGAGAGCATGCAGTGCTCCCCTGGAGGACTGCCTGCTACTCCGCTGCAAAAGCCCACACTCACAAGTGGAAACTTTCCGCGGGACAGCTTCCTCTTTGCGAATGGGAAACCATCCCTTTCCATAGTAGGTATCACATAAATCGTTTTTTAGCTGCAATTGTGCCTGAAAATCTTGATATATTCCATTGCAATTTTGTTTGAGGAATGGGAGGAACCTTTTATTTCTCCTCCTTCTACCGAATTGCAATAAGTGAGAAAGTGCATTTTGTAAGTGGGGAGATGATGTAGCCTTACGGCTAGAGCAGTAGACCTCGATGCTGGGGACGCTCAACATCCTGGTATTCTGGGCAAATCACTTAATCTCCCTGTGCCTAACAAAAATGAACGTGTCCATCTGTAACGAAACTGGTGCTCATGTAAAGCGCTCTGATATCTTCGAGTCAAGTTCACGCTATATAAAAAAGTGAAAAAGTAATGTGTCCTCTGTATAATGCCACATGCCTTTTTTGTTCACCATCCATATGATTTTGGGAATGCTAGGCTTTGTCATCACTCATCTTAAATCACAGGCTTTATTGATAATCCAAGGAAAATGCACATGGCATCTGCAGCTGGTTAGGTTAAGTTTGCATTGTCTTTTTATTATCAGGTTTCCTTGTAAACTGATATAAGTTCTGGCTCCTGTGAAAGGCACAGTGCATGCTGTTTCCAGCCCGATCACTGGGACAAGGAAATGTTAGCATAACACTTCCAACTGTTTAGTCTCCACCGGCCCCTGCTTGCGGTGTGTGTGGCCTTGAGTAGAGCCATTTTCCTAAAGTGTCTCTCTTCCTTCATGAAAACTGACATTTCTTTCAGCCCCTGAAATGCTCCTCGGTTTAATCAATCAGACCCTTTTTAATCCAATAAACTCAAACGCCTTCTTCCTTTCCAGGCAATGAAGATTCCTGTACAAATTCAAAATGATAATAATTTGTCAATCAATGCCTTTGCCCATCCATGCTTGACTAGAGGTTCTGAAATCATACCCCATAAATTTCAAACCTCACGGTTACTCTCAACCCTTGAGGTAACTCATGCCATAACCAAATTCAGGTAATTATCCTTCTCTGTCCGTGGCACCTTGACCTTAGATACTTTCTCTTGCTCCATATCCTGTAGAAGAGCCTCCTAACTACAATAACACCTGCACTGTGCCCATTCCAGGATGGCATGCAAATCTTACATATCTGTATTACCAAAGATAGCCAACACTCATTGTAGTTTTGTGGTCGTTGTTGGCCGCAGTTTTATTACATTTACCTACCTACACATTTTGTACTTTTCCTGCACATATTTTTATGGCCAGTGTCATAAATCATCACCGTGAACCATCGTAAAATCGGGTGTCATACGTCATTCTGTTGCTCATCATAAATCACTTGTCATAAATCATTGGTGTATCATAAATCATTGTGTCACAAGCAGTCATAAATTTGCTGTCATAAATCATCCTGCATTATCATCCTAAATCATCAGCCGTAAATCATTTGTTGGTCATAGATCACTTGCTTGTCATAACTCATTTGCACATCATATGGTCGTAAATCACCCTGACAGTTCTTACATTGTTCTGTTGGTTTCCACACCCATTTGCGTGTGTGGGGTAGCCTCTACCTGGAGTTAGGCCCCAACTCGCTACCTTGCAAGTCTCTTTTGTGCCCTGCTGTCTGGTGGGGTCTGGGCTGCGAGCGCCGTCTCCGTTTGCTACCCCCTTTTGTCAGGCCCACTACCCCTGCCGTAAGGCATCCCAAAGTGAGCGGCCCTCCTTCTACACACCGCCCTGTCGGTGTGCTTCCATAACCAACCAAATGTACCCTTCGTATCCGCCAGCACTGCAACACTGCTGCTGAATGGGTGTGGGTGGGTTGGTTTTGCAAAAACCTCCTGCGCCACTCCCCAGCTCCACGATGCAGTAGTGAGCTGTAGTGTGGGGAGCGGCGCCTTATATCCCCCCATGCCAATCATCCCGCCGATCTTGGGGGTGCACCTTGATTGGGGGGATTCAAAAAATCATTTGGCCCCCCATGGGCCCGGTGACCCGGCACCTTTCTGGCATGAGTTTGCTGCGCTGGAAGTGCCCCCTATGCTTTGGGGCGCTTCCAGGCGGCGAAAACCAGTTCTTTCAGGGCCCTGGCATCCGTTATGGTGCCAGCCCTTGAGGCCCCCTTCGGGGGCAGCCTCGGCGAGAACATTCTCTCTTAAGTTTGGCTCACTGAGGCCACTATATGGTCTGCACTCACTCAGAAGGGCACAATGAGTGTATGCTAAATTCTGAAGACCCCTCAAATGAACCAAAACTTTCCTGGAGACTCTCACTGCTGTCAAATTGTATAGTCCAATCTAGTACATCAATATTCAACAGCGAGTCTGGGATAGCACATTTACCACTTTTCCATTTACTACCTGCTCCTTCCTATCTATGCATAGAATGTCTATGCACTGCATTTCTGAAAGAGGTGTGAATGAAATCACTAAATAAATATATTTGATTAAAAAAATAAAAATGTGTGGATGTCATAGAAATAAATCAATGTTGTTAATTTTGATGCTGATCATTCCTCTCTTATGCATAGGTTCAAGAATGCAATTTTATTTTAAAAATATGTAATACATCCCACCCAAGCCTTGACTAATTGAGTTACATCTTCTACACACATGCTGAAGGACAATAGTGAGGTCTTCAAATTGATATAACTTTCAACCTTCCTTGAATGTTGAAGGGAACAGATTGGCAATACATTGCTAATTCAAATCATGATGACTCGTCAACTGCATGACCAGGAACCTGAGACAAAACTCCTGGCCATCATCCTCTTCATATTTGGAATACCCAAACTGGCAGCATTTCCACATTTAGTAAATAGCTATTTATTATTTTGATTTACCCCATGATCCTTACAGCTAATTATAAAACATTGGCTGGCATCTGGAGTTTCAAAGAACATGGCAGCTCCATATTAACGGAGTTCAGAGACAACTGCAACCCTGAGATGCCTTGTAATCCAATTAATGTTATATATTTCGGGTAATTGTGTTGAATTTGTTGTGCCAAGGCTCTGATCAATTCTCTTCTATGTTTTTAGGTCGAGCCAGGACAGCTCATGCGCTGCTCTGCGAGGCACGCTGTATTCAGGTAGGGACTTGAAGCTCTGCCCATGTCCCGCCCATCTTTTCAATTGCCTCCTGTTACTGTCCTTTTGAAATCGTTACTTTTCATTCCTGAATTGGCTTGTTAGTCCCTCCTTGGTACCGTCTTGTCTGTATTTGTAACCTCCCATGAAGACTGGACTTTTTACTTGTCATGTTACACGGTCTGCTTTTTGTAGTCGGTGAGCACTATTTTCTTCAATGATTTGCCTATTCCACCCACTACGTCGCAGCACGCAGCCTGCTTTTATTTTAATTACTAATGGAGGTCTGCTTTAACTATAGCGGCCACGTTTCTTTATTTATTTATTTTAGCAGCGCAGTCTGCTATAATTATAGCGGCCGTGCTTATTTATTTATTTAATATTTTTTTTGTTTACCAGCGCCCATGCGGCGCTTTCACATTAATGGATGCCGCGCCCCTTTCTTTAGACAAGCGGCATCTAAAGAAAGGTGCGCGGCCGCTATTGAAGTGAAAGCGCGGTATGGGGCGCTTTTACAAAAAAAGCATTTGTTTGTCAACTTGACAAACAGATGCTTTTTTTTTGTCAAAGCCCCCATGCCGCGGTTTCACTTTAATGTCGGCCATGCCCCTTTCTTTAGACGTGGCTTGTTTAAAGAAAGGGGCACGGTCTCCATTAACGTGAAAGCGCGGCATGGGGCGCCTTGACTCAAAAAATATTTGCAATGCAATAGGTCTCACATTTGCGAGAGTTTAAGCTGTTGGCTTTCAAATGACAATAGCTCAAACTCTCGTAAGTGCGAGACCTATTGCATTGCAAATGCTTGTGTTATTTTACTTTGTGGCAGATCTGCTCCACTGTATCTCTTGGGGCTGTACAAGCAAATTTGGAGATGAAGAGTAAATTTTATTTTACTTAACTTTTTCACTGAAACGTTCGTCTCTTTATTTTCGTGTAAGTCACATGTTTATTTTACCGAGGTTGAAAGTGTAAGTTTGAAGTACTCATTTTGGGTGCTCTTTATAACGAAAGAATTATTGGCCAATAGGTTCACTCACATCGTTTCTTATTTTAAATGTTATGTTTTGTTTCTGAAACGTTTAATGGTGGTTTTAAGTGCTCGTGGTTCACAATCAGCAGGGAACATGGGGGCATATCAACAAGGGCCGGCGATAAATATCGCAAAGCGCGCTTAGCGTTTGCATATTTATCGCCGGCTATCTCTGTAATTTATCGCCCGGTTAGCGCGTTATCAACAACGCGCATCGCCGAGGCGATAAAATTGCAGAGATAGCATGGATATCACCGTTTTCCATGGTGGAAAACGGCGATATCCTAGATGATAGGGCCTGTGGTCTTAGCCACAGAATCCACCCCCATGTAAAGTATGCCTTAGTCAGGAATTTAACAGACGTTAAATTCCTGCGTTAAGGCATACTTACCGCGATTTAAAACATCGCTACCCACCCTTGTTAATATCGCGAAGCTGCCTTCGCGATATTTTCCTGGTTGGTTTCACAGCCACGCCTACTTTGCATCTCATTAGCGATGCAAAGGTAGGCGTGCTGAAACGGGGCTAAGTCAGCAAAACACGCGATAGCGTGTCTTTGCTGATAAGGCGATGGAATTATCGCCGCTTTTCGCCCGAAAACGGACGCAAAAGCGGCGATAATTCCATAGCGCCGCATTGATAATATGCCCCATGGTGAGCTGAGTTCAGGAAAGATTAACATTAACTTTTTGTTTTCCACTGTGGAAGGAAGAAGGATCTTTAGCGTTCTCGCATTTGACCTACTAGTGGTACTTAGGTCCGCAGGTTCATTAACGCACTGAGATATCTTTTATAATAAGTCGGAATGTGTAACCCCAGGGGACGCGTACTCAGATGTACATCACGTATTTATTTTTTTATTTCTTTCTTTTAGTATTCCAAATCGCATGCACCTAGATCCAAGCAACGCAGGGATCTGATGGGATGGGAAACAGGCAATGCCAGAGGATCTGTGTGACTGGGCATGTGACATATACTGTCAGGACCCATTATCAAATGGATCCCAGGCTTTGTGACCTATCTGATAACTAAATAAAATAAAGTACGGACCCTCACCACTTTTGCTTTCCCTTCAAGTTCTCTTCATGTACGTCTGGACAAAAACGTCACTTAATTTCCTTTACCCGATAAGCCTGAAAACATACCGGAACAGGCTAATATTGAATATTAAGCACTGCATAAAACACATTCATTTATACTTGAGGTGTGAGGACATCTTAGTGATTAACGGTTATTACACCTGCAGTTATTAACCGCCTTTGAAAGAAGGCCATAGTGTTCAGAGAAGTGGTAATTCTTGCCACAGGAATCAGTAAGTAATCTGATTATCCACAGTAATTAAATATGTCCATCATATTTTGCAGTATTTATATTGCTGTTGGGAGTCTCTGTAGTATTTGAGAACCCAATGAGCAGTTGGTATATACACATTTTTTCTAGCACTGTATCCCGCTATGCTTTGAGATACAGGGAGGTAATGTGTTTTGCCCCTTATCATATATTTATTGTCAAGTGTCAAAGCCGAGATTAGAACCAGGAATTAGTAGAACAATTCATCCACCACACAACATGTCCTCCCGCGGGCAAACCAACTGGATGCATCTGGGAATTTAATGCAGGTGCAGCAGGGTAATACCCTTGTTAAAATAAGTGGGTTTTTCAATCCTTTTCGGAGAGACTCCTTCATGCCATAAATGGGTGGAGCTTTTTGGTGGCAACTTCCCACATAGAAGTAGGCCCGGGAGTAATTTTAATTATGCTGTAGTAATAGGAATAATCTCGGTGATTCTGCGTTACTCTTTGACACGGAATTTCCAATAGTTACACAACTATGCCCTCTCGCATGGTCAAGAGAAATTTGGGGGGTAATAAGCACATACACAAAAAACATAGCAAGCGTGACCAGCCGTGCTGCTGTTCATGTTGTTTTCATTTAGCCCTATTTTCTTAGCACAAAATGCTTCCTCGCATCCATTTTGGACACAAGGGTGCATTTTATTTTGTGTTAAGAAAATAGCACTGAGCGCCAGGAGTACGTGGGGGGGGGGATTGGACAGCTACTCATGTTCTGTTGCATTTAGAGCTATTTCTTAGCGCCAAATGCATCTGCTCGGCCATTTTGGACTCAAGGTAATTATGCTGCAGCAAATTACGCAAGTTACGCCCTCCACTACACATAACTAGAAGGTTTCTCGTGAAAGTATTTATTTAAAAAAAGCATACAACTTTAAAGCTAATGTGGACTGATCTAGCAGTAGTGAGAACGTCTCTTTCTGATGTCATGGACTTGTATGGCAACTTGGTTTTATGTTCGTTGGAGGCGTGAACAGCAGCATAGCCGAGTGATGTGCTGGGAACTGCAGAGCACTTCCAGCGTGAACTGTATTTGCGCATGTGTGTTTTTTCGTAATGTATTTGGACAGATTAATTTAGTTGTCAAAATGGCGCCGGTGCCTTTTGTGGGAGTGATTTGGTATGGCAATGGCTTATGGGTCCCAACTCCTAGTTTGTAATGAAGCCCTAACAATGTCTTGGCTAAAATTAGAGCTGAGTTCAGGCTCACACAACCATATTGGCACAGAGACAGTATGTGATGTCCGGTTATTGATTCGCTCTCTCGGTGAGATGGATATAGAGCGGCATATCATCTGTCTCTTGTGTTTCAATCAAATAGTTTTGGCTATCATAAAATAATGCTGGCTTAAGTGAAGCATATTTCTAAGAATGCTTGTTATGGTCCAAGGACAGTTAGAGATTGGTAATTATGGAAAGTTGGAAAGTTGTGCTGAAGCTCACTTGTAGAGGAGTATACTGAGGAGGCAGATCCCTGTCCAAATGAGATAAGTTAAAGCACATTGGTTTTTTGGTCTTCTGGGGGGATGTTGTGTACCTGAGTGTTCCATACTGCCCACGGATCAGCCAGTAACAGCTTCGCCTGCTGGAGTCTGTCACCAGTACGGTGTACTCACACTTGGAAATATTGCCATCCATATCTCTGTGTTCCTGGAAGGAACTGTTCCTGAGCCCTACTTTGTACCTACATGTGCACTTCTGCAAGTGGAAAGCAGCACATTTTTGAAGTTGTGATGTGTCATTCCATTTGTATTTCTGAGAAGGCAAGCCTGTAGCTGCTTTAATCATATTTTGGAGTGTGTTTTTCACAAAACCTTTTGGTTAGCTGTAAGAATTCGATCTGTCCTGACGTGAACCTCAAATGTGTCCCTTCATTGGTAGCTTGCACTGTAGACCGAGGCATCCCTTAATACTCTGTCCTCTTGGATCTCTGTAAATGAACACAACTTCCAGATACGCACACACCGCACTGATGAAATGAGTGCTGTATGATGCACTCCGGTCTAGTAGCCTGTGAATAGGGATATAGAATGGTTTTTACAAATACACTTTTTAAAAGTATTCCTATGCCTATCTTCCCAATTTGCCAGGAATTAATTAAAGAGTCCTGGACTGCAAGCGAATGCTGTAATCTAGCCCCAAAGCAACAATCGGTGACATGATGACTTGTTAGACAGAAGCAATAGAGTTATCCGGGAACCTGTCCCATCTTCACTTCTATCGTCCAGGCCCAGTGAAGCAAGCCCTTGGTCTGCTTTGGTATCCCAGTGCTGCTTGGTAAGTCTGGGATACTGGAAACAGAGAAGCAAGAATCATAAAGTAGTTTCCTAAGGCCAAGAACCCTGACCCTCAGCTAGATTAAGATAATATTTAGATCCATCTCTACTGCTAGTTGGTGTTTCCGTCCATCGGCGCCCACATTGCTGAGTTCCAGAAGTGGAGTTTTTAAGATTAAGTTAATGTAAGTAGTTTTACTGTTGTGCTCAAGCAGCAAAATTAATGCATAAAAAACTTTGACAATGTTTGGAGAACCATTGAATAACCTGGCTGATCTGCCAGCACCCGTGTTGGAAAAGGATGTCTCCCTGGACTGAAGAAGTGACTCATCTTCAGTCTCATCAGAGACCTTTCAGAGCAAGTTCTAAGTACAATCTAACTGAAATCTTGGCTCATTAACCGTTTGGCTTTGACCCAAGCCCATCATGGCAAAAGAAGAAATTACCCGGAAAAGAGGCCAGCCCAATATGGCCTCCTCAAGTTGGCAGCAAAAAGGCACTTCATCTGTCTTGGATTTTTTTGACTTTAAGGGTTTTCTTCTTATCTCTACACTCCTCCAAACGTATCCTGAACTGTGGCTGTTGGGCAAACGTCTTCAGCTATCTTTTGCTCCACTTGTAATGAGCCTAAAGGGAATATCCCCTTTGGCATTGCCTACCTTCTCATTTCGTGGCATTCACTTGTGTCCCGGCTTACAGGAGCCATAGGCCGCATAAATGTCTCACGAGGGGACTTTGGTGGTAAGGGAAATTGTCTGTTTTGATGAGAAAAGCACTCAGCCTATTGAAGAATCCTACAACGATAATCCATCAGCATAATTACCTCAGCCATAGGCAGTGCGTGGCAGTGGTAATTCCGCTGGCCAATTATTCACCCGTAGAAAACCTTCCAACAGAGTATTTAGCATTACCACAGATCTGAGAATGCCTCAGTTACATGAAAGTTCACTTTTTCTATTCAACTAACATTGGGCTTGTTGACTCCCATGTTGACACTTATTCCCTTTGACTTTCTTTGCAATGCTTGAAATGATTTTTAATTATTTTTAATTTCTACTTTTAACGCTTTTCATGTACTTCGTAATACATTTAACAATGTATACATTTTTAATAAACTTGGTTTGAAACGTTTTATATTCTTTATTTTAAAACTTTGCTTCTATTTGTGTGTTTAGCTTATTCAACAAATAATTTGAGTCAATGTACACTTTTGGGAGACCCTGCTTGTCTCTACGTGGCAGGTTGTTGTGAGAACTTTGCCACTGCACTTATTAAAGCCCATGGGCATTGTTTCATACTCCGTCTTGAGGATTTGCTATAGTGGTACTCTTTTTAGGTTGAGCCTAGGCAGCGCATGCGCTGCTCTGCGAGGCATGCTGTATTCAGGTAGGGACTTGAAGCTCAGCCCACTCTCCGCCCATATTTTTCATTGGCTTGTGTCATTGTCCTCTGTAAACTGTGGCTGTTCATTGGTCAATAGGCTTAGTAGTCCTTCCTTAGTACTGCCTTGTCTCATTTTGTAACCTCCCATGGCGACACCCCCTGTTACCTGTGTTGTTACTCGGTAGGCTTTAATTACAGCCTCTGAGCACTATTTTCTTAAATAGTTTTGTTCTGCCTCCTGTTGTAGGCAGGACACATCTCTCCTAATGCTTTTTTTTATTTTTATAGCACGGGCGCCAAATGCATTTGCAATGCAATAGGTCTTGCATTTGCGTGAGTTCAATCTATTGGCATTGTGAATATCAATGCTTTTTATTTATCTGTTTTAAAAACAACACATAAATAAAAGGCATTGTCATTTACAGTGCCATTAGCTCAAACTCTCATAAATGCGAGACCTATTGCATTGCAAATGCTTGTTTTTAGAGCAGTGATTACTGAAGTTTGCAGTGTGAAAGATAGGGAGAATAGACCCATCACTCTGTAGCGAGTGAATGCCTTCTTGAGAAACACAAGTTGTCTACTGTTGACCAGTGGCGGCTGCCACATGCAAAAAGTGGTGAGGCGGTGGAGCCGCCCCTGCAATGGACTGGAAATACAGACTACGGAGGACGTGATGTGCAGAGTTCAAATGAGAGCAGTAGCTACATGCAATTTGCTGTAGTTTAAACTATGGAAAGACCAGGGGTATTAACTTGGTGTTAATTCCCAAACACTGCAAGTGGTGGATGCTTCCTTATGCATGCCAATCCTACCCTCTCATCCAATTTCGAAACCATATGCAGATGCTGCTCATGCTTCACTTCAATGTTGCATGACAGTTGAGCAGCTGGCATGTAGGCTAGTTGGTAGTGTGGAAAGTCTAGGGATAGCCCCCCTTACTTTATTAAATATTCTTTCACCTTTGTGCTTGCGACCACCTAGCGAAAGTGCATAAATGATTGAAAGCCATCAGAGTGAGTCAATGCAAAGGTAAAGTTATTACTGAAAATACAAATCAACAAGTGTTTCAGTTTGTCACATACATGCCATTTTTGATTCCTTGAAATTTTGAAACTTGGGTGTGCCTACTATGGCAATAAACAAAAGACCAAACTCTGCAAAGCTACCCATGCCACTTCATAGTACATTTCTTCATTGTAATTGTAATTGCATTTATATAGCGCTTAGTACTGCTGAAAAGGCGTTGAAGCACTTTTGCAGCGAGTAGCATGCTATTTTAGAACCCAAAAAGGATTAGTGGTGAATTAGTATTGGGAAATATGAAATTAATTTCAGCGTAGGACATGCTAGTCTGTATGATGCCCAGGTGAAGTCTAAAGGTTCTTCTACTTCAGTCTGCTTGTATTTTATTGTTTAAATTACTTTATTGATTTCGGTTTAAACATACAACATACAGAGGCTTTACGGTAAGTACCCTCAGAGTCGCTCCCTGACCTGAGACATCTGTCCCGAAGTAGCCTATATCCGCAGGTGTATCGTATCGTCTTGTTGTGCTGTTTGTGGTAGGTCGGCTAAGCGCAACAGTCTCAGATACTTCAGTCAGGTAAGTTCTTTAAACTCCGAGGTTAGCTGCGACAAGAAGGGTTTCCAGAGATTTTGTAATGAGGCCCCTGGATTAGAGAGTGAAAGGGAGATCCTCTCCATCCCAAGAATACACCACAACCTATGGAGCCACCCAAATTAGGTGGGCGAGGTGGTCGTCCCCCAGTGAGATAGGATGTTTTGTAGAGCCGCCCCCAGTGTCAGTGCAATCTGCTGACCCCTCCATGTTCTAAGTGGAAAGGTAAGAGGGTTGGGAAGACCCAGTAGAGTGTAAGCAGGAAAGCTTGGTATCTGGGTGTCAAAGTGAGCATCGATGTTATCTAGTACCTGCGTCCAGTAGCTCGAGATTTGAGGGCATTCTCACAGCAGATGGGTCAGGGTGCCCAACGAGCCACACGCTCTCCAGCATTGGGGCTTCGGGTCGGGTTACCTCTGTGAAGTCGTGGGGGTGTGAGATACCAATATGTTGCTATTTTTGTTGCGGTCTCTATGATCGCAACGCTGCGTGCTGTGTGGCGAGCCCTGTAATAAATATTTGTCCATTCTTTCTGCAAGAGCGTCCTCCCCAATTCCCCTTCCCATCTCAGCTGTCCAGGGGATTTATCTGTCCCGGGGGTGTGTCCTATGAACCTATAGAGTTCTGTCATCAAGCTTGTGTCTGTGTGTTTTGTCACTAACCACTTCTCAAATGGCGTAAGGGCCCTCTGTGCACCCTCACGAACCTCCGGCTGCATAACCCAATGTCGAATCTGGTGGTATCGGAAGCATTCCTTCTCTGGGAGATTCTGTTGTGTACGGAAGTCAGCGAAGGATAGGGGTCCCTCCACATCAAAGAAATGTCCTATGGATCGGCAACCCTCTTTTGTCCATTGCGCAAATACTGTTGTGTCAAGTCCAGGAGTGAAAGCAGGATTATGGACAAAAGGTGTAATTGGAGACGGAAATGTTGTAAGCCCATGAGATGTGGCCACCCTGTCCCAAGCTGATAGAGTGCGTGACCTTTGATAAGTATAGGTTGTGAGGCCCAGCTGCCTTGGTAAGGAAGGGGACTCCCCATAGGGGCTGTCTAGCTAAAGCTCTGTCCATGAACAGCCAGTGCTTCTCAGATTCTGGTCGTGACTACTCCACCAGGGGTCTCAGCTGCACCGCCCAGTAATAGTCTTGCAGATTTGGGATTGCTAAACCCCCTGCGGTTGGGGCCCTGTAACATAGATCTCTGTGTAATCTGGGATGCTGGTCCCGCCAAATAAAGCGCTCCAAATCCCACTGCAAAGAGTGCAACACTCCTGAGACGGGAGCCAGCGGGAGGGTCTGAAATAAGAATATTATCTTAGGTAAGATTGTAATTTTTATCGCTGCCATGCGGCCCAACCAAGACAGCGAGTGTGGTCTCCATCTACGGAGGCAGTCATGTATGTGTCGCAGTAGCGCCGTGTAGATCAGTGAGGTGGTGCGTTGTATGCTGGCTGCGAGTTGAAGGCCTAAATAGGTGATAGTCTCTCAAGCCCATTAAAGGTGGTGCATGTGCTTGAGTACCTCTATTGTGTCCGGAGTGAGGGATAAATTGAGCGCTTGTGACTTATGAACGTTAACCTTAAATCCAGATACTTGTGCAAAGCGTTCTAACTCGATCATGAGGGCAGGCAGGGAGTCTCTAGGCTGTTCTAAGGTGGCTACTATGTCATCCGCGTATAAACTAATCTTATGTTCCTCTCTTCCGAACTTCACCCCGGATATCAAGGGATCGTCACACACTCTTTGGACCATGGGCTCCATGTAGAGGTTGAATAGGAGTGGTGAGAGTGGACAGCCCTGTCTTGTTCCTTGTTGGATAGGAAAGAGGTGCGAAATGAGGCCATTCACACGGACAGAGGTGGTAGGATTAGTGTAACTACATAGCACCCAGGTTATCAATCTCTCTGGCAAGCCATAATGGTGCATGGTTGCTTTAAGATGGGGCCAGAGCACTCTATCAAATGCCTTCTCAGCATCTATAGAAAGGATCATCCGTTCAACCTCAAAACGCTCGGCTTTGTCTATAATGTGCAGGAGGCGTTTGGTATTATTGGAGCACTGGCGGCCCGGCACAAAGCCCGATTGGTCAGGTCTATCAACCCCAAAAGACAGGGGAAGAGTTGCTGCGCTAAGATCCCCGTGAACATTTTAAGGTCTACATCAAGAAGGGAGATAGGACGGTAGGACACACAGTGCCGCTTATCCTTCCCCGGTTTGGGTATAACGGTAACTAGTGCCTCCAACATCGTGGATTGAATGGGGGAAGAGAGCCCGATCAAATTGTACACCCTCACCAATATCGGGGCCAATGTGGTGCAGAAAGTTTTATAAAAAAGGGATGAAAACCCATCCGGGCCGGGAGATTTAAGCAGTTTTTGCTTAGAAATAACCGAGATTACCTCCTCTAACTTGATCGGGGATTCAAGGTCTTCGATCTGGGTAGGCATTAGTTTGGCGGTCTTCACGCCGTGCAAGTATTGGGCAGGGCCTTCATCGGGGAGTTTTTGTGCCACGTATAGGGACGCGTAATATTGCCGGAATGTTTCTGCGATGGCTTGGTCAGTAGTCTGCTTTTGCCCATAGTGGTCGATAACCATGGATATGTTTGATGCCTGCCGCTGTGCCCTTAACCTGTTGGCCAGGAGTCTCCCACTCCTATCCCCCCCAGAATAAAAGGAGTGTCTAAGCCTTAGTGCTGCATACTCGGCCCTGTCAATGTCCAGGCTTGCTAATTGGGTTCGCGCAGCCTTGAGCTGCCTCCAGACCCTGGGCGCACCTGTTCTCTGATGTATACGCTCAAACTCTCTCACCTCACTAGAGAGTTGCTCCCTCTTTTCCCGTCGGGTTTTGTTGTCAAACGCAGTGATAGCTATAAACTCTCCCCTGACTACTGCCTTCAGGGTGTCCCAAAGCGTAGCAATGGGGGTAGCGGGCATGTCGTTCACGTCCAGGTAATCCACTATAGCTTAAGTGATCCGCTGTACTACTGGGGAGCGCTGGAGCATCATCTCTTTGAGCCGCCAAAAGCGGCGAGCAGGTCGAGGACCAGAAAGGGCCAGTGACATAAACACTGCCAAGTGATCCGACAAGTTGCAAGGGAGTATCTCAACCTGTTGTGCCTGCTGAGTCATTGTGTTGGTAGTTAATAGGTAATCAATTCTAGCGTAAGTCTTGTGGGGGAGCGAGTAGAAATTGTACTCCCTATCCGTCAGATGGTGGGACCTCCATATGTCCGTCAGCCCTGCCTCAGTCAGAAGCTGCTTCCCCTTCTGGGTGAGAGCCCCAGTCTGTCCGTGTCGCTCGCTTGATCTGTCCATATCATTATCAAAAGCTAGATTAAAATCCCCCCCCTACGACCAACGATCTGTCAGGGGATTTGGTTAATTCCAGCACCGCCTCGTGAAGAAACCCTTCTTGTCCCTCGTTCGGGGCGTATACTGTGCCAATGGTGAAGGTGTTTGGGCCTAGTGTGAATGTGTGCGCCAGGAGTCTGCCCCTAATTTTGGCCCTTTTGAGGCCCACTCTGCCTTGAAACTTGAAGGAGACCAAGATGGCCACCCCAGCTGTCTTAGAGGTGTGAGTCGAGAAGAACTGTTGAGGGAATGCCCTGGCTCGTAATCTATGCGTGTCCCTTGACAGGAGGTGTGTCTCCTGGAGGACACAAATATGCGCGTCCATGTTTTCAAGGAACGACAAGTCAGCCCGTCTTTTAACCGGGCTGTTAAGGCCTTTCACATTGAGTGAGATAATCTTAAGGGCTGCAGTCATGGAAATGATGTCAGTGGATCGCTATGCATACCTGGAGGGGTACAGTGATCGCAAGGGCCGACCTCATTTGTGAGTGTACAAGTGCTGTGTGATAGTGACCTAACCCCGGAAGAGCCTCTTCGAGCTGGAAGATATATGTGTGGGGGGGAACCAACTAACCCCATAACAGTATAATGAAAAACTAACATAAACTGGCAAACAGTATAATAGTCCTGGGTGGAAGACCCAATGGATAGGCATGAGATGTCAGCAGGACCCATTCTGTCTCCCTGTCCCACCCAGGCCCCGGCAATTGAAAAGAACAGGAAATTGCATAATACAGGTCTTCGTTACATCTGGCCCTTTCCCATTGGCATGATCAGGCAGTGTTCAATCTGCGTGGGCCGTGTCTACTTCCAAGGAGGCAATGACCGCCTGTCTCTCTTTGACAATAGTCTCTGGGTCCGGCCGAAGACGGAGCGGAGTCCGGCCAACCCTCCGCCATTTCTCTAGTCCCGGGACCTCTTCTTGGTTTCCTACTGCTTAGAAGCGTTCAGATCGTCCTCAGATAGGTTCAACAGCCGCTTGGCCTCTAGTAATGAGCGGAGTTGGTGTGTCTTACCGTCCCATTTAAAAATTAATCGTAAGGGATGGCCCCAAGAGTAGAGAATCTCATTGGAGCGCAGATGAGCAGTGACTGGTCTAAACTCCCTCCTCTTTTGCAATGTGGAGGCTGCTAGGTCTTAGTGCAAGAGAGGCCTGGAGGCCCGAAACTCAAAAGGGTGTTTATCTCGGGCCTCACGGAGGATCCTCTCTTTGAGTTGAAAGTCATGGACACACATGAGGATGTCCGGTGTGGGAGCCGTCGCCGCTCTCCTTGGGCCCACCCTGTGTGTTCTGTCCAATTTGATCTGTTGTTCTGGCGGGGCTCCCAGAATAGAGCGAAAGAGTTCCTCCACGTAGGCTTCGATGTCCAACCCCTCCGCTCCCTGGGGAACCGCTCGATTTCGTATGTTATTACGTCGGGAGCGGTTTTTGAGGTCCTCCGCATGCGCCTGGAGATCCAATTGCTGGTCCTGTAGACGGAGGACCTCTTGTTGGAGCTGGTCTATCTCCTTATCCCTTGTAGAAGACTGTGTCTCCAGCATGTCAAGCCTTTGCCCATTGAGTCCAGGTCCCTCCGAACCTCTTGGATCTCCTGGGCTATCTCCTTCTTCATAGTGTGGAGTTCGTCTTTCAGGGAGGCGAACAAGGTCTCAAGAAAGGCGCGTGTGACTTGGGCCTCCGTGTCCCCCATCTCTGGGTCTGCGGGGCATCCGGACGGAAAAGGGACCGCCTCCGTGCTGCTAGCGCTGGATTTTATTAGGAGATCCTTGACAGAGCGCTCTTTCTTGCTTTTATTGGATGCCATTTCAGTTAAGCCGTGTCTTCCACTTGTTCAGTCTAAGCACAGCCCTATCAGGCACTTTCTCAAGGCCTACCAATCCTGGGTATAGGGCTCTCCATCTCGCTACGATCCTGGGGTTTCTAGTCTCTCAGACTCTTGCCTCTAATTTCTGCTGCCCACGAGCAGCCCGGGTGCAGCCACCTATTCCACCAGGGTGAGCGTCCCACATAGTGCAGCAGGTGTTCCTTCCTGTAGGTCCAACCAAGGTCTTCCTCGGACCCCAGGCTCATGTCTGCCCCCACTCGGTCGGCCTTGCAGGCTACATGGCCCGAACTGCCCAAGGCGCGACTCGGATGCAGGTCTAGGGGGTTTCTGCCTTATAGCTTGGATCCGGGTCCATAGATGGGAGAGGAGGATCTTTTCTCCTCTACCCCTACTTTTAAGCTCTAGGCCTGAGGCAAAGGTCTCAGTCTTGGTGGCCTAGCAGTTACTTGTGCTGTAGGAAGTCAGGAGGCTCCCACACCGAGCCAAACGCCTCCGCCCCCCCCCCCCGTCTGCACCAACCTTCTTCTTCGGAAGTCACTCTGGGGCGCTTCTCCAAGTTCTGCGCTGCGTGCTATCTCTCTCTAGGCCTTCCGCGTCATCCAGGGCTTACTCCTCAGAATCAACAGCCGAGCGGATTAGGAGAACTGGCCTCGTGCTCACCTGGGTCCGGGCCAAATAGGCGAGGTGGGTCATCCAAGTGGGAGGTCCCGTGCCCCAGCCGGATGGTGGCCGCGTCCATACCCCCAGCAATCCACTGCGTCTCAACGCGACTCCTCAGATCTCCAGGACCTCGCCACGAATTCAGGCTCCTCGGTGCAGGTATGTTCAGTGAAGAGCGACCGGGGGGATGCTGCCCACCTCCCCCGGAGTTCGAAATTGGCTGTTTGATCTCCCTCGCAGGCAATGAGGCTCCCAGCAGCTCAAGGCACCAGCTCCCCGGGCCAGGAGCCGCCCAGCTCCAGTCTCCGCAGCACCTCCGTCAGCGGCTCCGGCGCCTTCGCCACAAGGAAAGGCAGAGTCCACCCACTCCGGGTCGTGCAGCCTCCACTCCGTCCTGTGACCTGTTCCCCCGCTCCGTGTCATCTCGATCTGGCGGGGCTGCCTGTGTTCCTCCAGACCGCTTCCATTGACTGGAGTCCGGTCAGGTAGTTCCACCGTCCAGGAGATCTGCTGGGCCGCAGAGCCGCTCAACCCCAGGGCGCCACAGGGCCGGGCTCGGCCTCGTCCAGATTCATATGCAGCACTCGGGCGGGAGCTAATTGCGGTGCCTCTGTGGCTTGTCTTAACCAGGACTGGCTTGGGGACGTTGCCGGAGGAAGGGGGCGAAGCTTCTACACCCTTCCCGGTCTGCTATTCGAAGCTGTGTTGATGGGGCCCAGGTGGTAGGACGGAGCGAAGAGCAGGCACGTCCTACTCAGCCGCCATCTTGGCCACACCTGTCTGCTTGTATTTTGTAGTAACAGCCTACAAACCCAAAGCCTTCAACTAAGAGCAATAGTTAAGGTGTGTACTCACAATGCACAAGGCATCAAATTGAAATTGATGATATTACGACCTCAGTCACTCTTCCTCAGCTGCCACTTGTGTCAATAACCCCTGTCCTGACAGCACCTGCTTCATGGTGGTATAAATATGATGAAAAAAATTATTTAAATGAAGCATCTGATGTAGGACATAACTTAGGACAATGTAAGTGCCACAGTAAATGATACTGTTGGTTTATGTCATCCAAAACAATTTATCAATGGTGTCATCAATGACACCGCAAGCACTTTTTATGTATGACCATTAAAGGAAAGGTGTGTGTGCGCTGATAAAATGGAACACACAATGATCCCTACCTTTAGCTTCATCATAAACAATGCATAAAAAACACGTAATCACAAGGTTTAAACACTATATACAGTACATCACACACATCAGTTCCAATAGGGATTATTGTTCATATGATGATGAGCAAGCTGTAGCTGTAGCTGTGTCCTCTTGCATCTTCTGCTTCTTTAATGGTGGTGGTCAGGGTAATGAGCCCTTCAGAAATATTTTGTCTTTTCAGATGCAAAATCTGAAAAAGAACGTTTTAAACGGTTCAAACATTGCTGGTGTTTATATTAATCCCATGTATGGGTAGATTGGTGTACGTATTCATTTTGTTGCACCAGGCATCATTGACAGTGACCATAAATTTCTCACTGGCAATGCAACTTTCAAATGAACATTGGGTTTACAGGGGAGAAGAAGTCAGTAAGGGGGTAGGGAATAGCACAATGTTTTAGGCCATCATTGCCCATAACTATGGTGAGTGTTAGTAATTGGGTTGTAGGTTGACTGGGGTATGAGCCCTAGTCAAGCATCAACCACAATCCTAGTCAGAGTAAGAAGCAGGTAAACCCTAAATTAACCTGTGCTCAACCTCTGGTTGCTTGGCACAGAGCAGTCAGGCTAAATTTAGAGCCAATGTGTAAAGTATTGGCGAAAGACTTCAAACAGTAAAACAGTGGAAACACCACAAAAAAAGATTCCATACCAGATTAGAAAAGCAGAGATTAATTAAATTAAAAAAATAAGACCAAAATGACAAAAATCCAATAAGTAGAACTTGAGATATGAATGTCAAAGTCTTTAGGTAAAAATAGTGCCTAGAAGCAATAGCGCTTACTCAGGATATTTAGCCGGACTGGGACAAGGTCAAAAGTTCAGGCCGACTGCAATGAAGCATGGTCCGAATAGAGGGATCCAGTGAGGTCCCCTGAACAAAAATACCTTGATCCTGGCTGCGTCGACATCGAAGATCTGGGGTGCAGCTGAAGCGATGCGTTGGTGTCGATCCACACAGTGGTGGCGATGCTCTAGTCCTGATCCATGCAGCAGCGACAATGCATCGGCTCCGATGAGTGAAGAGCTGCGATGTGGAGCTTAGTCATTGAGGATGCTGTCGACAGGATTGCAAAGACTTGCGTGCAGTGGTGGTTCCAAAGGCAATTGTGATATATGTGCTAAATGTTTTTCTGGATTTATCTAGTTACTGCACTTGTTATTCTTTTTTCTTGTTATTATTTAAATTGATTCTGTCCTCTTGCCTGAGAATGAAATGTAGAATGTGGCTTGTAGACTGTTAGGCACTTGATGGTTGGCAGGAGTACAGAGTGGATGGAGTTTCTGTTCCTGGATAATAAATGTGAAGTTTATCATAGACTTTGCTTTTTGGTTCTTCTTACTGCTCACCCCAACTTCACAGTGATGCTTCGGGTTGATCCATGCAGTAGACTTGATACACTGGTTCTGGTCCACATAACAGGAGTCATGCGACAGTTCTGATCCACACAACAGGAGAGGTACACCGGTTCTGATCCATGCAACAGATGTGACGTGCCGGTTCTGATCCACGCAGCGGTAGCGATGCACTGGTTCGACAGGGGATGAATGGGTCTTGCTGGAGCAAAGAACCTCATACCAACTTCCAGGGGTCAAGGACTGGGGTCGCACCATATGGCAGGGCAGACACACAGAGTATAGGTGCGGAAGCAGGTAGGTTGGAAGTCATTTATGTCCCTGAGACTACAGATCAGGAGGCCAGCCAGCTAGCCCTTGGAGTAACTCTGGGTTCAAGTGATGCAGGACCGGTCCTTCTCTCCCAGGGAGGATTACAGCAGACAGCAGGGCAGCACAGCAAGGCAGAAGTCCAGCAAAGCAGCAGAGTGACAGTGCTTCAGCAGCGCAACCGTCCTTCTTCCTCACAGAGTCTTTACTTGTCCAGAAGTGTACTGAACTGGTGGTTTCAGAGGTTCAGTACTAAAACCCAGATGTGCCTTTGAAGTGGGGTGACTTCAAAGAGATGGCGTTCAAGAGCACAGAGGTCCTCCCTTCCTGCCCTGGCTCCAGACTCACTACAGGGAGGTATGCAGCCCTTTGTTTGGGGACAGGACACAGGTGTAAGTGAGCCTGGGTCCTGCTCCTCCCTCCCATTTTGCCAGGATGGCCCATCAAGTCACACCTAAGCTTTCATTGTGTGTGGCTGAGTAGGGGGGGATTACAAAAAGTTCAGCTGTCATCCTTCTCAGACATGTATCAGAGACAAATGCAAAAACAACAATTGATGGACAGAATGCAGAACAATGTCATACATTCACCCCAGTACAAAGATCTGGGCCTGTATTCATCGTTTTTTTGCTCACCATGCCATTCCAGTTTGAACCCAGCCAAATGCAAATCAGTCTTGACCCTGTGCCCAATGGGAACAGTCCAGCCCGAACTGCCAAGCCAGGTCCTCCCTGGACTGGAAACAAGCACCCTAGGACCGGTTTCGGGGTTCTACCCCTCTTCAGCCAGGATAGCTTGACTCCAGTGGCATGGAGAGCACGGGACCCACGTCTGGGCATACCCGTCCCACTCGGGATGACAAATGCAAAAACAACAATTGATGGACAGAATGCAGAACAATGTCATACATTCACCCCAGTACAAAGATCTGGGCCTATATCCATCGTTTTTTTGCTCACCATGCCATTCCAGTTTGAACCCAGCCATATGCAAATCAGTCTTGATCCTGTGCCCAATGGGAACAGTCCAGCCCGAACTGCCAGGCCAGGTCCTCCCTGGACTGGAAACAAGCATCCTAGGACCGGTTTCGGGGTTTCACCCGTCTTCAGCCAGGATAGCTTGACTCCAGTGGCATGGAGAGCACGGGACCCACGTCTGGGCATACCCGTCCCACTCGGGGTGACAAATGCAAAAACAACAATTGATGGACAGAATGCAGAACAACGTCATACATTCACCCCAGTACAAAGAGCTGGGCCTATATCCATCGTTTTTTGCTCACCATGCCATTCCAGTTTGAACCCAGCCATATGCAAATCAGTCTTGACCATGTGAAGGGTGATGCCCTGAAACCGGTCCCAGGATGCTTGTTTCCAGTCCAGAGAGGACCTGGCTTGGCAGTTCGGGCTGGACTGTTCCCACAAGGAACAGGGTCAAGACTGATTTGCATATGGCTGGGTCCAAACTGGGGTGGTGTGGTGAGCAAAAGAATGATGGATTTAACCCAGATCCTTGTGACTGGGGGTGAATGTTTGAATTGTCCAGCATTCCGTCCATCAATTGTTTCTTTTGCATTTGTCACCCTAAGTGGGAAGGGTATGCCCAGACGTGGGTCCCTTGCTCACTTTGCCACTGGATTCAAGCTAGCCTGGCTGATGAGGGCTGTTAGCCCGAAACCGGTCCCAGGATGCTTGTTTCCAGTCCAGGGAAGACATGGCTTGGCAGTTCAGGCTGGACTGTTCCCATGAGGCACAGGGTCAAGACTGATTTGCATATAGCTGTGTCTGAACTGGGGTGGCAAAGTGAGCTAAAGAACGATGATGGATTTAACCCAGATCTGTGACTGGGGGTGAGTGTCTGAAAAGTTTCAGCGCTCCGTCCATCATCTCCTTGTGTTTGCTATGTATCAGAGACAGGCAGCAGGCACCAAATGGCTAAAGTAAGAACATGCCAACTTACTAAAAGTGGCATTTTCAGAATTGCAATTTCAAATCCGACTTCACCATAAGTTTGGTTTTTAAAATGTGATTCCAGAGACACCAAACTTGAAAAATCCATTTCTTCACAATTGGGAATAACATTCACACAATGTAATCCCAATGTTATCCTATGGGAGAGATATGTCTTGCAGTAGTGAAAAATGAATGTGAGAGTTTTTACTACCAGGACATGTAAAACTTAATGGTACCAGTTCTGCCTTTTAAATACATTGCACTCTGCCCTCTGGGTTGTCCAGGGCTTACCTTAGGGGGGACTTATCTGTATAAAAAGGGTAGGTTTGGACCTGGAAAAAGGTTTATTTTGCTTGGTCGACATGGCAGTTTAAATTGCACACGAGGCTCTGCAATGGCAGGCCTGAGACATGGTTAGAGGTCTACTTAAGCGGGTGGCACTGTCAGTGCTGCAGACCCACTAGCAGCATTCAGTTTGCATGCCTCAGGCACATTGTAGTGCACTTTACTAGGGACTTATAAGTAAATAAATATGCCAATTGGGGATGAACCGATATTATCATGTTTAGGTGAGAGAGCACATGCACTTTACCACTGAATAGTAGTGGTTAAGGGCACAGAGTCCTAAAGCCAGCACAAATGAGGGAGGAAAAATGGAGGAGGAAGGCAAAAGGTGGGGGGCAGACCGCTCTATGGCTGTCAGGTCTAACAGTGAGAGAACTCAGAACAGTGTACAAAAAGAAATATATGCCAGTTCTCTTCCAGAAAATAAATGGACAAATATGTGCTAGTTAGGGGCAAGAAAATATATAGCAATTTAGGGTTGTATGGCAAAATATAATCTACAAACTATTCTGATACAGGAATATTGTGTCAAAAACATCATCATCATCGACTTGTGTTACCTTGCATTACAGTAGATTTACCAAGCCAAGCAAGACCATGCAGGGTGGCCTTGTGTGGCTTGATAAATCTCATTGTAGGTTTTGCACACCCACTGCCACTGTCACGTTGCGTGGCCCACGGCAATAGAAAACCTATGATAAATATGCCCCTCATTGTGTTACGCCATCGCAAAGCATTCTTTAAAAACAGCCTCACAGAATTACAGATGAGAGGGTCAGACAACATGTAAAACATGTAAAAAATAAAATGCTGGCCTATATTGCCGAAAACCCCAACTTGTTTAGGATCTGTAGTAAAAATCTTTCTCTAAAGGGCTCATAGAATTTGCAAAAGAGAGTGAAGTGAAGTGCATCGACGTCTGAGGGGAGGTATCATAACAGGGGCAAACCAGAATAGGCTTTGGATCTAACTATCCCAACGGAAAGCAAAAGTTACTTCTGATTGACCCCCAGGCGAAACGTGGTTAAAAGTGACTATTCACAAACATTTCTCAGCAGAGAGAGATAGGGTTCAGCCTCAATACATGTTCTAAACACAATAAATTCTCTCAGGGATGATTTTCCAAGTTCTCTACCCTCTTTGGTGATGTGTTCCAGTCGCAAAAATAGCTCTTTAACCCTTTTGCTCTCCTCTTTGTCCAACGGTTGTGGAGACATATAGAGCTCATGGTTTCCCAACTCAGCAGCAGCACTTCTAATATAACTCACCCATGGGATCTTATAACCAGAGTCAATGGCTAAACAGTCAGTAATACAATCACAATTGAATGCAGTATGTTGGTTCCCTCAATATTAGCTCCAAAGGAGACGTTGGGAAAGTTTAATACAGTCTTCCACATAGCTTAGGCCCAGTTCCTCATGGAGAAAGGAATAAGGGCTGCTCAGAACTACTCAAAGAAATCTCCTACAGAAATGATTTTCCACTAGCTGCAAACTAGAACAATCCCAATGCCTCCGTATGGCAGTTCCAAAAGTCAGAAATGGTAAGCATTTAAGCTTATAAACTCCAGGAGCTGCAGAATAGGCTTACTGCCAACTTTGGTAGCCAGACCGAACAGGGTCCCTGTTAGGAAGTGGAAAGGCATCCAAAAATAATTACCAAGACGAAAGAAGTAAGTGCGAGTGAAGTTTAATCCATCTTCACAAGTCAGCATCAAACGTATAATAAAATCATGCCGTTCGTAACCCGTCAACCCCCCACCTGGAACTCCCTTTGAAACATCACAACTCCTATAGAGCGTGACAGTCACGAGCGAACCAGAAGAAACACGCTCGTGACTAACACGCTCAACACGATGATATATACAACACATCTTCCCCCCTTTTTTTTCCTTTTCTTTTTAACTCATCACATAGTCCTTGAACCTCTCAGGAAGATGATGGTCACGCATCCTCCTAGTGGAATCACCACCATAGTAGGGATGATACAAGTCCTGTATGGTAGGGACCTCACTGTGCTCAACATCTAAAAATACATTACTGCCAGAATCCTTAGATGGATGAACAATACCCTTGAACAAGGAAATCCTGTTGAGGTTCCAAACACTTCCACCCTCAATTCTCACAGCATTGTTGAAAACTCCTATAACTTTCTTGGGATCTGACCAACTTTGAGAACCTTTAAAAACACCTTCCTTTTTCTTTAAGCGGACAAAATCACCAATTACAATTCTTTGTTTACTTGCAGAACCTCTCTTCCTATCCATGACCTGTTTCATTCTTTCTTTATAAACATTAACTCTGTGTCTAACTAACTCATAGCAATCGTTGCTGTATTTTTATCCTCACTTAAATTTTTTTTTAACCACCAAGGAACCAATTTGGTACTTGGCTTGCGCCCCCTGAGGAGTTTGAATGGACTAACTAAAGTGACTGAGTTAGGTGAAGTCCTGTATGCTAACAACATGGACTGCAAAGCATTACGCCAATTAAGTCCTCCTTTGATGGATAATTGAATTGCTTCCTTCACCACGCGGTTAAAACGCTCAACTTGACCATTGGCCTCAGGATGGAAAACAGCTATTCTTCTATGAGTTATTCCACACTTCTCCAGAAAAGATTCCATTTCCTTACTAATAAATTGAGGTCCGTTGTCTGTGACAATTTCCTGTGGAATACCTTCTCTACAAAAAATATTGTCAAGAAATTCAATTACACTTTGTGAAGTGACCTTCTTAACCATCTTGACTTCCGGCCATTTTAAATAATAATCAATGAGGACAATACCAAAACTTTCATTTTTTGGTAAAACATGGAATGGACCAATGATGTCTAAACCCAATTTCCGCCATGGGCCAACAGGGAAATCGACAGGATGAGATTCAGCACGCAAAACAACAGCTGACTTATCACTGTCTGAACATTTGGTACACGCACGCACAAAATGCTCAACAGAAGCATCTATACCGGGCCACCAAAACGCTTCCCTGATCCGTCTCCTAGTAAAAGAAATACCCAAGTGTCCTTCGTGGGCAATCTCCATAATGGTGTCTCTCAAAGAGAACGGCGGAATAATTTTATCATCTCTCATAACTAAGCCATTTTCAATAGCTAATTCATCATGAATTTTGGAAAAACTCATCATATCTCCTGATAATTTCCTCTGTTCCGGCCATCCTTGTACAATGTACTTTTTGACAGTGTTTAACTCAATATCCTTTTCCATTTCTAACAGCCAAACTTCTTCGCAAAAATTGGGTCTTCCACTATGTATTAAATTCACATCACGTGTAGTGAAAGCTACTTCACAATCATCCTCATGACACATTTCGTCACTAACTATAGGTAACCTGGACTTGCAATCAGCATGCATATTCGCTTTCCCTTGAACATATTCAATCTGGAAGCGGAAAGATTGTAGCCTTGAAGATAACCTAGCCAAACGTGCAGACATGGATCGACCTCCACCTGGAGACATTAAGAATACAAGTGGTTTGTGATCAGTTTTGATGATAAATTCAGTGCCCCATAAGAAACTTCTAAAATGTTCTGCACCCCATACACAGGCAAGTAATTCTCTTTCTATGACAGAATAGTGTTTTTCTGCTTCTCTTAATGCTCTAGAGGCATATGCTACAATCCATTCATTACCATTGTCCTTCTGTAATAATACACCACCCAAACCAGAATTGCTGGCATCAACCATTATAATGCATTTTTTTCCACAGACAAAAGGTTTTAAACATGGGGCATTTATGATAAATTTCTTCAAGTTTTCAAAAGCATCAGACATGTCGTTAGACCAAATGAATTTAGCATTTTTCTTAAGCAGACATCTGAAAGGGTCTACTTTTGATGAATAATTGGGAATAAATTTTGCATAAAATTCAATTATACCAAGAAAAGCAACTAACTGTTCCTTCGAAGAAGGAACAGGAGCATTAATGATACTTTCAATGTGTTTACGTTTAGGTTTAATGCCCTTTCCACTAATGGTATGTCCAAGATATTCTACTTCCTTCGCTTTAATCTTGCATTTGTCCAGACGAAGAGTGAGACCCTTCACAGATAAAGCAGCTAAAACATTATATAAATTACGATCATGGTCCTCATCATTCTTGCCATATACCAAAATGTCATCCTGAAATGCGATGGCACCAGATAACCACTCCAGAGTTTCTTTCATTAATCTCTGGAAGACTGATGCAGCACTAGCAAGACCGAAAGGCATACGACAATACCTGAAAAGACCTTCGGGTGTTATAAAAGCGGTTAAGTTTTTAGATTCTTCAGCAAGGACAACTTGGTGATACGCACCTGCTAGATCAATGCATGAAAATACTTGCGCATCAGCCAAGGTAGATACCATTTCGTGCAAATTGGGCAGGGGATGAGCGTCTACCCAGATGGCACGATTTAGACTGCGTAAGTCTACACACAACCTGAGTTCGCCTGAGGACTTAACCGAAATAACAATGGGAGAAACCCATGGAGAAGACTCTATGGGTTCTATAATAGCCTCATTGCATAGATTTTTCAGCATGTCTTTCAACTTGTCCCTGTAAGAAAGAGGAACGTTTCTTACCTTCTGACGTATGGGTACAGAATTTTCGTGTAGTTTAATAACATGCTCAAACCCTTGATATTTCCCTAATCTCCCACTGAATACACTGGGAAAATCTTTGATCAATTTATCAATGGTATTTGAATTGGATTGAGCAAGAGTATTAGAATCAATCGCATAAACAGGAGGATCAGCTCTGGGATCGAGTCTGATGGCTAACTGCTCTTGATGTGGCCATCCTAAAAGTGATTTACCTGACTTTGCAACATAGACTTTACTAAATGTGTGACGACCAGAAAAAGTTAAACTTGCTGAAAAATAACCTACTAAGTCAATTTTGTGTCCTGTATAACCTCCAGGAGACACATCAGGAGGAAAAAGAGATCTGTTAGGCCATTTCTCATAAAAAATCTCAGATGAGATGATGGAATACCATGCACACGAGTCTACCAAAAATCTCAGTTTGATACCATCAACATAGATGAAACATGAAGGAAATTTTGAGAAACTTTCATCAGCACAAACATTGATCACTGTGTTGATCTCATTTTCATCATTGTCACAAGAAATGTCATTACCTTCAAAACATTGTATATAATTCACATTCCTAGGAATAGTCTTACAGAACTTACTAAAATGACCTTTCTTATTACATTTTGAACACACTTTGTCAAAAGCAGGACAACCCTTAAAATTTGCCAAATGGCCATTACTCCCACATCTGAAACAAAGAAATTGTGAGTTCCGTTTTTCAAATTTTGTGTTGGTGTTCTTATATTTGTTCTCAAATTTTGTGGCGTTATCATTCCTTAGGGTAGAGATTTTTTTGTGTTTCTCAGTATCTTTAGTTTCCTTGGTGACATTGAATACATCACCTTTCTCGTTGCCTCTAATTTCTTTTACAAATTTTTCTGAATGTTCAATGGATTTGGCAATGTCAATGGCAGCATTTAATGATAAATGAGAAGTAGACCATAATTTTTCTTGCACTTTTTTACTGTTCGTTCGCATTAATATTTGGTCTCTTAGGACTTGTTCGTATGAAATATGTTCAAAGTCGCAAGAAACTGCAAGAGATCTAAGTGCTGATACGTAGTCTTCAATCGATTCATCAGACTGTTGTTTGCGAGAGTAAAAAATGAATCTTTCCATGACAACATTCTTTTTTTTACCAAACAGTAGATTGAGTTGGGAAGAGGCATACTGATACACATTAATTCTCCCCGGATTGATTAATGCAGGTAGAGTTTTAAACTCTTTCAATCCAAAACCTCCTAGACAATGTTTTAATAAAGAGAGTTTCCTTTCAGGTTCGCAATCATCTCCTTCTAAAACCTCCACATAGGCTAAAAAAACAGGTTCCCAAACCTCCCATGCCATTGGGGGTTCACCAGCAGATGTGAGAAATGAAGGAGGAGGTAAAATGCCGGACATAATAGAATAGTAGTGGTAAAGGGGTAGTGATACTAATGTTATTAATTTTAATGAATGACAACCCACAATAATAATGAATGTAATCCTGAAATAATGATGTTGGAAGATGAGCGTGTAGCCAATGAATAAAACAAATAGTTAAAACATGCTTTGTGTGTTTTATAAAAAAAACAATCAAAACAAACTAGTCAAATAAAGTACCTCATAAACACGCGGTGTGCGTGTCACCGATAGTTTCCTTTAAATAGGAGGATTAAATATAATGTACCTCAAGAACACGTGGTATGCGTGTCACCGATGGCTTCCTTTAAATGAAAGAATTAATTGAGGTTTTTATGATGCCTTGGATAAACGGTGTGCACATCACCGATAAATGTGCAATGTGGAAATTTTCAAAATGGAGGCACGTAGGGTTAAAGATGAAAGTGCACGACGTGACCTTGTCAGAATGCGTGTTTCCCTTGAGGACGTGCTTACGTAGAATCTTGATTGCAGCTCACAGGAAGAATGGTGTCGAAACTCAAGGTTGTCATGGAGCGCCGAGGATTCCACGATGAACAGTGGGTGAGTGAAACGGCTCGCAAATTTAAGAAATGCGAAATAATCTGTAGTACTCACAACAGAATAACAGTGATGAACAAAGGAAAAGGAGAATCCTCTACTCTCTTGACTCTCTCAGTTTCATAGTGCCATAATAAATAAATCCAGGAGGCGTTAACACGGCAAATTCAAAGTAGCATGAAATTCCCACCCCAACAAAAAAATCGCAATAGAAGTAAGGGCAATGAATCCGTGCCCGCTCGTCGCCAGTGTTAGGAAGTGGAAAGGCATCCAAAAATAATCACCAAGACGAAAGAAGTAAGTGCGAGTGAAGTTTAATCCATCTTCGCAAGTCAGCATCAAACGTATAATAAAATCATGCCGTTCGTAACCCGTCAACCCCCCACCTGGAACTCCCTTTGAAACATCACAACTCCTATAGAGCGTGACAGTCACGAGCGAACCAGAAGAAACACGCTTGTGACTAACACGCTCAACACGATAATATATACAACAGTCCCCACTGAGGAATCAGTTAGAGATGAAGGGTGACCACATCCCATATAAATTGTAAGCATCTGCATCTATGAGACTGCAAAGGCCATTAGGTGTGCAGGAGAGCAAGACTGCATCATCAGTGTAAAGCAAAGCAGGGACATATCTGGATTTCACTCTTGCAAGTCCTTTCTCAAAAAATAAAAAAAAACATTAATATATAAAAGAAATAAAATGCTGGCAAGGATGCAACCTTGGCATACACCCTGGTCAAACGGTTCAGTGTATTCACCCTCAATTCCATGCCTAACTGAAGCACTGACTCCCTGATGCAGAACACAGAGAAATTCTGCCAATGGGAGGGGCAAGTCTATCTTAGATAAATTACTCCAAAGTTTACAGCGGTTTACCCGATCAAAGACACTACTAAGATCCATAAAAGTAAAGCAAACTTTTTTGGGCGATCAAACTCTTCCCTATTAAAAGATGTAAGTTCAGGCACTTTTCTTGGGTCCACAATAAATTTCTATTGCACAGAGCTAAGTATGTCATTTTGGTGCATCCAATTCTCACTCTTATGCAAAATAATAAGCCCCAAATCTTAACAGAGACTCCAATAATGTTATAGTGTCATAGGGATTCTGCACATACACAGAGCTATGCACAGGATGATAGGACCTCGGAATATAGTGGTGAGCCTACCATAAGCCGTAGCACCTAAAACCCCAACCCAACTCGCCTTAGCGTCCCATTAGCATCAATGTACCAATGATTAGACAACCCAGAACACGGTATCTCTCTCTCAGGACTCGCAGTAGCAAGAACACTCTTTTGTCACTCACTCATGCTTCTCCACAACGGGCGTAAGAAGAGACACAGTATAGGTTAAAATGTTTATTTCAACATAGGTGCTCTAAGATACAGTACACGTGTCAGTACTATCAGCATAATGCATAAGAATAATATAATCAGCATAGTTACAACTCCATAAAATACTAACGGGGAAAGCATTTCATAAAGCAGTGGTTATAGGGCTAAATGACCTTACCACCCTCCCCGTTCTAGTAGCTAGTGTATTATAAAAATAGAAGACCTCTGGGCTTTGACTAGCGAACCCCCATACCTCAGTCTCTAGATGCAAAGACTACATCAGCAGATTATCACAGCTCTTCTCCCTGGAAAGGTTATTCTCCAAGTCCCTCTCAAGAGGGAAAAACGCAATACTAAAAGCCCACCAATTTCCCCATGGCAGCTGTACATAGTCAGTCCCGGCTCCTGGAGGGAGTTCCGCCGGGCGGTGACGTGCGGCGGGGAGGGGCAGGGTGGGGGGTAGTAAAACCGGAATCCGGCCGAATCCAGGTAAGTTAGCAAATAAATAAATAAAACGAATTTCGTAGCGCGCGCTGCATCGCCAAATGCGATGCAGCGCGCTACTGAAATTCGTTTTATTGATTTATTTGCTAACTTACCTGTGTTCAGCCGGATTCCGGTTTTACTACCCCCACCCTGCCCCTCCCCGCCGCACATCACCGCCCGGCGAAACTCCCTCCAGGAGCATGCGACTGTACATAGTGTTATGTCTAGGTGCGAGGGACTGGCCATATCAGCAAGAACCAGGGACGCTGTTTTTCGACCTTGTAACTGTTGTTCAGCCGGAGCCCAAAGGGAACAGGAGAAAAGGTGAGAAACAGAAAATGCAGACAGTTGTAAAATAACTTGGCAGGAGCAGAGGGCGACAGCTAAGAGTAACGTGTGCAAAAGTCATCATGGCAGCCAGGCCCTTGCCAACATAACCAGGCAGGCCAGGAGGCCACAAACCACAAGACACCCTCCCCTGGACAGTCCATCGGCCAGGACTAGGGACGAAGACAGAGTTCAAAACACCTGAGCAGAACGGAGGCGTCCACAGCGGAAGCAGTCCCAATGAAGGACAACGGATGGGAAAAGGGAGTATAAAGACAGTCAGCGAGGCAGTTCACGGGCAGTGAATGCCATGTCAATCCAAAAATGTGGAAGTGCAGAAAAACGCTATACCGTCCAAGAGGACATCATTGGAATCGTCAGAAAACATAGACGCCATCCAGTCTAACAGATCAAAGCTGCAGGAATGCTCCTCAGAGGATGGAGCATCAAAAAGCAATGCGGGACAGCTTGCGTGATATTCAATATAGCTTTGTTGTAGGAGAGTCCGAGCAGCCGCCCAGATATCCCATTGCGCCAAAATCCCCAGTGCAGCCGCACGCGTCATGCAGCCCGCAACGGAACAGTCCCGTTCATGGGCCTCTAAGGGACCCATCAACCGAACAAAATCCGGAACAGACAAAGACGTATTGGAGAGGCAATAATCCATGGTCCAGGTGAAAGGACAGCGGATGCAAGACATCACAGGTTGCACGCAAGTGAAACACGCAAAGCGAAAAGAAAGGGAATAGGACACACTCAATGTCGCCAACGGCAGGACCCCGAAGCCAGACAGGAAGCACTCACGGAGCAGCTGGAGGCGTCCGGGGTCGTGAAGGGCCCATTGGGGAGCAGCCATTGCGAAGGAAGCAGACCAACAGCAGTACACCAGCCGCCAAGGCAAGGATTAATGGAAAGCCACCAAAGACGCTGGAAAAAATCGAATGAATAAATGCCGGTATCACACCAAAAATAGTTTGGAAAAAAGACACAATGCCGGACCCCACCACCTTAAAAAAATGCACCAGACCTACAGTGTTAGATGCGTTAAAAATACGGTGAATCAATTCACCGAAATGTTGTGGGAGGTTAGTGTTCAAAAGGGCCTGTATTTCACTGTGGGTACTTGCCACCTGGAGAATGAATGTCTCCCGGGCGGAAGTGAGCATAACCTCCTCGTTCAATAATAGCGCCTTTATTCTGCTCAGTTTATTGAAATCCGCCTCCATAGTAGGAATGGAAGGCCAAATAGAATTATCTATGATGCCGTGAGGGGGAGGAAAAAGCACATTCTTGCAGCAGACAACCCTATGCGAAACTGTAACAACATAGGGTATGCCGGCCTGCATGCCACAGCAGTTTTCGTTATTCAAAAGCAAATAGCTACCATTTGTAAGCAAAGTAAAGGTAGGAGAAATAGCAGGAGCAGGAATGCCCTTCAACACACAAGCAAGATTCGGGGCAGAAATATTACAAGCTCCGTGCAATTCAATATGTTTACAAACAAGGGAATGACCCACAGTTGAATTGCATGACTCCCCCGTGAGAAAAACTTCTTTGCCGTCTCTAAGGCATTTATACATGAAAGGGAGGGACCAAAGTTCATGCAGGAAGGCACTACCCAAAGGTTGAAAACGGCCCACAGGATAATGTTTCATGCATGAACTAAATTCAAACAAGGAAAAAGGTAAAGCGATAACCCCATGAACTAGCCACACAGCAGAATCCAATTCCGCCACAGAGAATGGTAAGGGCTCCACTTTCTCGATATGTAATAGAGTGTAAGCTGCATCTTTCATGGACATGAATAGCTGTTTGTCAGTTAAATTAAAAGGCAGAAATAAGGCAGTGGTGTTCAGAAAATGCCAAGGAACTTTACCCAACTTAAGTGTTTGCAAAGTCCACGCAAACTGCATAACGGAACGTAACTGATTTTGACCATGGTACAACACAGAAACATCATCTTGTACAATATCAACAACAGAGGACACAATATTCTCTAACGTGTAAATGCGGGAAGACAGGGTATTAATACTATTGTCAACAACAGCCAGCACCTTTTCCATATTAGCTTGGTCTATCTCCCGGAGACGGGAAGCTGCTTCCATTTGCGATAGCTTCCAGAGTTCATTATAAGCTTCATAAATGAACCTCTTCGGTCGTGGACCACGAGGTCCCAATATAAAGTCGGACAGATCAATGTTGCCTGTTAGGAGGGATAAATGTTGTTTAACAGATTCCAGGGAAGAATGCTGTAACCACTGTTTACATAATTTACCTACAGAATATGTCGTGACAGTACGGGAGCCCGAAAACCTAGGATCGGACCTATCCTGCTTGTAGCCAGGGACTGAGTCGTGAAAACGCAGTTGGCACGCATTAGATGATATGGGCCAAGCCAACCAGGGTGACTGAACAAGCGTAGAAACATTAAACGAATTGTTCTGCAACAAAGCTTGCAAAGTGGCTAGGGACATATTAAGGTGCACGCTAGTGTTTGTAGTGGAAGACAGGGATGGAATGGAAGGTGCATTTAATTGTTTGGTAGTAGCCAAGCCCCAACACGTAGTCTGATAGATGGAAGCATTCAGAAACAGAATTTGGGTCGGGATAAGGCAAGCACGATGCAAAGCCTCGGTGCCTTGCACCTGCCATGGTCTTGAACCCCAGATCGATTTTAAATCTACAGTGTTCTTCCAGTACTCATAACCACCCACAGCTAAGGAACTCAAAAAGGAACCCGAATATAGCAATTTGGTGTGGGTCAACATGATTTTCTGAGTGGAATGGGCATTTAATTTAAAAAAATAAGAACCAGGGTTCGATCTATTAAAATCAGTGAAATATGTAAATTTATTTCTAAGAGTCTGGGAACTACCTGGTAAAGGGTTTGGACAATGTTCCCATTGGGTGTACGCGAAAGAATCTCGTAGTGCACTTGGTTTATGAACAAAATGGTTGCCCCAATGCTGGTAGCAATATAAATCGGCATAATTCGCAGAATTCATATATAAATCCTCAGAATTAAAGGAAGCATAATATTTTAAATCAGCAAACAATGCTTCAACGGCATGCACATCCCAATCGTCAGAATGAATATTACTTTTTACTATATCACCCATCGAAACTCGAAGGACATTGGGTACATTAATAATTTCTGTTGGTCCATGAATTTGAAAGTTTACTGCATCCCATACGATGCCATCAGCAACTGGAAAAGCTGAAATGTTCACTAATGTGTGATCACGCTTCATGATGTGAGATGAGGAATGTGGAGCCAAAGTTCCAGTAACACTGTTCACAGCAGAGCGTTCCGGTAGATAGTGACCATTGATGAGCAGAAAAAACACTGTGACAAAGCCAATGGACATGAACAAAAGAATGAGGAACATCACCAACCAGATGTATGTCCAGGGGGGAATCAAAAAATTGTCTCTGAACCAGGATACAAAAATACTGAACTTGGACGGGACAATGGATGAAGTGGAATCCGAGTCAAAGGAATAACGTGTTGGGCTCAGCGGCGTTGTTGGTAAGTGTGCCACCGATTCGGTATCGGGATAGGTATACTCGTTCTCGTCGATGCAGGGGGAGACAGGGGGTTTGAGTATACTTTCAGGCAAATCAACCATCTCAATTGTAACATCAGTGACCGTTCGGGCAGGAGGGCCACGAACACAAGTCCGGTAAATGGCAGGACAAGAGACCGCTGGTGTAACACTATTCAGGATCGGCCAGATTTTGTAGCTTGACATTTTCCACTGAGATGTATCTGTTCTCCTTGCGACCAGGAAGTGGTGGTAAGACGACTGTACGTGTTCCCTTCAAGCCCAGGACTGGAACCGGTGCACGATAAGAGGGGCCGAATTCTTTCTTGTTCTCCATCTTCTCTCGAACCAGGTCGCCAATCTTCGGAAGCCAGCCGGCAACCGGAATCTGCAATGCAGGGTCTGTGGCTGAAGGTAAATGTGCGATGGCAAGTTTATCTCGGGCTTCTTGTAAGTCCTGTAACATAGTAGAATGGTTATCTACAGCAAAGATGGCGGATTGCGCCGCCATGTCTAGACCATCAAGGTCAGGCACAAACATTCGTATGCCAAAGAGCATTTCGTATGGGGTCCGCCCACCCAGAGATCTTCTAGGGAGATTATTAAGTGCACATTGTACGGTATACAAGTGGGCCAGCCAGTTCCTGCCAGTACCTAAGACTCTAGCTGTCAAGGATTGCTTTAAATCACGGTTCATTCGCTCCACAATTGAATTACCCTCAGGTCTGTATGGAGACGAAAACTTCACCCGTACCCCCAGTGAACCCATTGTGTCCTTGTACGCCTTAGAGGCAAACGCTGGACCTTGGTCAGAATGGAAGGTACCGCAAGCGAAGATTCCCACAAAGATACGCAAATCCCTGATGACATTTCGAGCGTCAGCACTCCGTTGTGGCCAGACCCAGATGAAACGTGTGCACGAGTCCACTGCAACTAAGATATATTTATAGGCAGTGTCTGAAGAAAATGGACCGCAGTGATCCAAGTAAACACACCCAAAGGGTCTGTTAGAAATGTAGAGCGAGGTCTGTGGTGGTCGTGTAACAGTAGAAGGCTTAATCTGTTGACACACGTCACAAGAAAGCACATAAGTACGGGTGTCTTTATATAAACCACGCCACAAGTACCGCTGCTGCAAGATGGAAACGGTCGCAGACACTCCAGCATGAGCCGAAGCCATGCCTTCGTGTGCTGCCGTTATCAAGGAAAGTCTGCGGTCCGCGTTGGGGATCAGCCGATCACCAACGTCGGGTATTGTTACATAGGGAGCCTGTTCGGGACCTAACTGATAAGAATATTTGGAAGGAAAACCCCTAGGGTAATTAGCACCTTCCTGTGTTGCAGCAATAGCTGCCAAAATATCAGTATCAATTTTAGACATGGATCTAGTAACTGCTGCTACTGAACACGTGACTACTGCTGATTTGGCCGCTTCGTCTGCCAAACCGTTACCAACAGCGTGTGCGCCCACCCGCTGATGGCCAAGGGTGTGAACCACCTGTGTGAGTGGCAGACGTTGTCTCAATTCTGCCACCCGAACCCAAAGCATTTTATGCTTAATTGTGCTACCTTTAGCGTCTCTATAGACATTTTGCGACCAAAAGAACAGATTGTCATTGTATGATTGAACACAGTAGTAAGAATCGCATACAATTAGAGTGGTCACATCCGGAGTAGCGAACTCAAGCGCAAGCACCAATGCGCGCAGCTCGGCCAATTGTGCAGTACTGTCCCCGAGTGCCTGAGTGTGCACTACAGTGGATTTGAACTTTCCGTTCACGAAGGTACCTGCAACAATAGCACATGCGGCTGAATAAGCATGCTTGGACCCCGTGGCCGGTTGTGCCGAACCATCGGTGTAGATCACACAGTCGTAATCCTCAAGCGGGAGCAATGACAGAGGAGGAGGATGAACGAATTCGTACTGCAAAAACTCCTGAGTCTGTAGAGATTAATCAAAGATGAAAGTGACATCCGGAGACGTCAAAGAGGTTGCCCATTGAATCCAAAAGGGGTGCAACGCCTTAGAGTTCGGGACACTCGCCTTTGTCACTGCCTCTAGGGCAGGATATGGTGTTACCACCAGAATGCGCTTTCCTTGTGCCAGTGCGCGTTCCTTTAGAATCGCCATCTGCACTGCAGTCAGAACTTTCTCCACAGATGAAAAGCGCATTTCTGCGGAAGTGTAAAGATGTGACTTGTACGCGATCGGAACTGTGTCACCTTCGTTAAAGGTTAAGTACGTGAAACCCACTGCCCCCGGAATTATTCTGATCACCAGGTTTGTGTGGTTATCACGCGTCAACAGGTATTTAGACTCAAGAAGGTCTGTCTGCAAAGACTGCAGAATGGAGGAATGCTCCGGAAGCCAACTAGACTTCGAAAAGTTTGGTTGTATCAAGGCATACAATGGCTTGATACGCTGGGCGTATTCGGGAATATAAGTACGCCCGAAGTTCAGAAAACCCAGCAAAGACTGAAGTTTTTTCAGAGTAGTAGGAGGGCACAAAAGTGCACATTTTTCTAAGAAGTGGGGGGCTAAGCCCTTACCTTCATTGTTGAGCTCGTAGCCCAAAAACAAAACTGTTAATTCTGCAATGTGTGATTTGGCAAAATTAAACTTGTAACCTAAAACCGCAAACTCGAGAATAATGCGGTCCACTCTGGAAAGATGCGGATATAACTCGTGGTCTGTCAGGTAAATATCATCGACGTACGAACATGCATCTGGGTCTATGCCGTCTAACAAAGAGACAACACGGGCAGCGAACACACCTGGACTGTTTTTGTAGTCCATAGGGAGTCGCCTTAATTTGAACTGTTTACCACCGGAGGTAAAAGCACTCCATTGGCTACACTCCGTGGCTAAGTTGTGCGTGTAAAATCCATTGGATAGGTCAAGTGTCGTTTTATATTTTTTACGAACAAGACTGTCTACAAGCGCAGAACTGTGGGTATTTTGCACCGCAAAGGTCCGACAATGAGAGTTCAAATGCCGGTAATCCAATACTAGGCGGTACGATCCATCGGGTTTAGAAACCGTGAAAAGGGGGTTATTCATGGGTGATACACATGTTTCTATTACTCCCTGATATTCTAACTGAGTCAGAATTTCAGAAACGGGGCCTTTGGCTTCACGTTTAATGGGATATTGGGGTTGTGGCTGCGGTAGGGACCGTAAAGGTATCTCATGGGGGGGAGAATCTTCATCCCAACCCACGTGGTTGCGGTATAACGCAGGAGCCAGGGACACAGCCCACTCAGCTGCAAGAGCCTCCGCTTTGTCCTTTGGGACATGTCGAGAAAAGCTCGGAAGGATTACCTCCTCCCCAATCCGCCTCTGCTAACAAAATGTCGTATGAAGAGGTCAAATTTTCCCCAAAAATCCCTTTAATTACACGCTGTATATCACCTTCAATTTGGATGACAATATTAAACAGTCTGTCAGGGGGTGCCACTCTGGTGTCTGCTGTCTTGACAGTAATGAATGTTTCAGTTGCTGTCGCCTCCATATGAGGACGTCGCGCCTCCCGCACTATGGTAACTTCCGCGGCGCTGTCTAGGAGGGTGACTGCCCACGTCCAATTCAGGAGTCTCGTTCTCACCGTCTGTGGCATATTTCGCTGTTACAGCGGCAACTTTCTTCTTCTGAAATTGTGGACGAGAACGTTGAAAGTCTTCTGCTTTCCCTGTGACTTGTTGTCGAGGTTGGTCTCGTCCCTGAGGAGCCTCTCAACCCCTTCCTCTATCCTGGCGATCTCCTCTACTGGCCTGTGAAGTTGTCTGTGCCTGTGAAGAACGAGGAGAACGCCTATCCGGAGATTTAATTCTCGCCCTATCGCGCAAATCATAAGTGCGTTCAGAAGAGACTGAAACCGGGGATGCGCCTCTCGACCCCGGCTTCTTTTGTTGCTTACCCTGTTTTTTCAGCCTCCAGCTCTTTTTAGTGAAGACTGGTCTCTCATCTTTCTCAGATTGAGGTTTGGATTGTTGTTGTTGTTGTTGTTGCGATTGTGTTTGCTGTTTTGCAAAAGGTTTATTACCCAGGCTATTCCTGCCAATAGTTTTGTAAGCCTGTGTAATAATTTTCGGTAATTCGCGAGGCTTGTCCAATTCTGGGACCAAAGCCAAAGCATTAGCTACTTGAAAGTTCACTGCATCGCCCTTGACATTCGCAAGGATCAACTCAGCTACTACTTCAAACACTCCCACCAGTCTCATCCCTAATTCCACAGCCGCTTCAGGGCCGTGTTCATCCTGTACTTTTTTAATTACAGTGGGGAGAACCGTCATGGAAGGAGTGCCGAAACACTTCGAATAAACTGCTGCGAATACCCTACCCCAGTTGTCACAATCTGTCAACTCGGGAATTAGGTCTTTTGGCAAACTAATCGTAAGAATTCTATGTTTATCCACCGGTGTTGTGTTTGGAAAAACTGCCTCCAACTGGTCAAACTTTTCTGCAAGCCAATAAGGAAAATCATCCTTATTTTGTGGACGTTTGCCCATCACTGAGTTCACCATGACGGGACTTATGGTCACTCCGCCTGCAGCAGCTCGATGGCCCACAACTCCAGGTGGGGCTCCCTGGATGTTGCCTGTAACATATTGCACTAAAGCGCGATGCACTCGCACCAAAGCTGAATACATATTGCGCAGGTCAGCGACTGGTATCTGCATATATTGCGGATGTGGGGTGTACCCGGCCAAAACAGGCCAAGTGGCCCCATCAATAGATAAGGGGCCTAAACGAACCGTGGTAACCGGTTGGGGGAGGGCGCCATCAAACCAAACACGGTGCTGCCAAGCCGTGAGCGGTACTTCAAGATTCCTATACGGTCTATAGTGATTAGGAACTACAGTGGCTGTATATTCATGGAACAAATTGTCTGTCCCATCCACCGCCGGAAAGGTGACCCAAGAATAGAACACTGCAAAGTGGTAAGCCGGATCGGCTTGGACCACAAAGATCAGTTCGACTCCCGTGTCTTTCACTCCATACACCCTTAAGTGATCCCGGAGCGCTGTGCGGCTATGTGCCGCTATGTTTATACCCGCCATTGCGATCGGGTATTTTCGACAACCTAACAGTAGGCAGCACAATAGAGGGTTCGATTTAGAAACCTTTTAACAACTTCAAGCTTGAAAGAACCTACAAAAAAACGTCAATATAGGAGGTATTACCGTCACACACGCTTCCGGAAGCGTCCGTGAGGGTTGTTGTGGACAAGCACAAGCACTACTCAAGCGTCTCGCAGATAAGCAGCCCCACTCATTGGTCGCGCCATGTCATAGGGATTCTGCACATACACAGAGCTATACACAGGATGATAGGACCTCGGAATATAGTGGTGAGCCTACCATAAGCCGTAGCACCTAAAACCCCAACCCAACTAGCCTTAGCGTCCCATTAGCATCAATGTACCAATGATTAGACAACCCAGAACACGGTATCTCTATCTCAGGACTCGCAGTAGCAAGAACACTCTTTCGTCACTCACTCATGCTTCTCCACAACGGGCGTAAGAAGAGACACAGTATAGGTTAAAATGTTTATTTCAACATACGTGCTCTAAGATACAGTACACGTGTCAGTACTATCAGCATAATGCATAAGAATAATATAATCAGCATAGTTACAACTCCATAGAATACTAACGGGGAAAGCATTTCATAAAGCAGTGGTTATAGGGCTAAATGACCTTACCACCCTCCCCGTTCTAGTAGCTAGTGTATTATAAAAATAGAAGACCTCTGGGCTTTGACTAGCGAACCCCCATTCCTCAGTCTCTAGATGCAAAGACTACATCAGCAGATTATCACAGCTCTTCTCCCTGGAAAGGTTATTCTCCAAGTCCCTCTCAAGAGGGAAAAACGCAATACTAAAAGCCCACCAATTTCCCCATGGCAGCTGTACATAGTGTTATGTCTAGGTGCGAGGGACTGGCCATATCAGCAAGAACCAGGGACGCTGTTTTTCGACCTTGTAACTGTTGTTCAGCCGGAGCCCAAAGGGAACAGGAGAAAAGGTGAGAAACAGAAAATGCAGACAGTTGTAAAATAACTTGGCAGGAGCAGAGGGCGACAGCTAAGAGTAACGTGCGCAAAAGTCATCATGGCAGCCAGGCCCTTGCCAACGTAACCAGGCAGGCCAGGAGGCCACAAACCACAAGACAATAGGTCTATAGCACCGGAGGTCCTGTCTATTGCCTTTCTTAAAAACTGGGTCAATACAGTCAGCGTGCCACGAGGGAGTGATTTGTTTTAGGAAACTGCAGCATTTAAAATATTAGTTAGGATAGGTGACCATAAGCAAATATTCACCTTATAGAAGGTCCATGGGGACCCCGTGGGACCTAATGCCTAATTTGATGGACTGGTGATTATAGAGGTAACCACCTCCTCAAGACCAAACCTAATCTCCAGGGGAATCTCACAGCTTCCTCCATACCATAATCCACAGGGTCTTCCCTGATTAGTGGGCAAGACATCAATCTGGGCTTACATTGGACCCTTTTCCCTCTGTTGTATTGGAAGTGATATCCCCTAGTGTCCTTATCTTTGCGGGATTTAACTAAATTATCCCACATGTCTTCCTTAATAGCTAATTTCCTGATCTTAATGGCTCGTTTGTAGTTTAATCTTGCATCAACAAGTAACTGCTGATTTCTGGGGTTACTATTAAGAGCTAAATGTAACTTTCTGTTTGCTGCTCTACAGCGACTATCGAACCACCCATGTTGGGGACTTTTCACAGGCTTTTAATGGCCTGTGAAGAGATTTCTAATGCAATGATCTCGGTCCCCAAAGGCTAGTAAGATGTCCGATGGTCGAGGATGAATTACTAACAAGCACTCGACTATGATTCGACTTGACATGAGTTGTCAGCACTGTAGGAATATAGGCTACCCTCCCACTAATCCTAAGCCCTTTTTGTTGGGCCAAGGTTTGTTACACCGCCAGGTTTAGAGGGCTGGGTAAACGAGTAGACTGAGCACCAAATCAATTGGATTATGATTCACTGTGACCACTTTCAATGATCCCACCCCCCAGAATGAACATACCGGTTTAAATCCTCAGAAATAAAGATGTAATTGATAACTGTGCCCTGACCCCAACTAGCAAAGGTGGGAGTCTGTTTAAATCTATCCATCACGATTTCTCCTGCATTATATAACCCAAAATGAAATAGAGCATGTGATTATTTCAGACCTCTACGATCTGTATCCCTGCTGTAACAAAGTATTATACCTGACTACCAAGGGGTCAGACATTGTCGTACTAGTGCCCAGGTTAGCATCCCCCCTTAGATCAGCTGAAATTCATTATACCGATTTGCTGACCTGACTTTTTAAATCAAAAGTATATAAAATGACACCCCAAATCACAAACTGAATTATAAAAATTAATAAGAAAAAAATTAAACTTATTTGTAGAAACAACCCATAAAATTTGAACCCCTCAATGATTGCATACAATTGGCGCAGCCTTAAAAAAACTGTAATACGAATCATAATTATTATCACCTTCCTGCACTCCGAACCCAGGCGGTGCATTTGCTAGAGGAGAGAAACTTTGAAAATCATTCCAAGTAATATCTTTCAATGAGCAAGTTTCCTGCATCATTATGATATCAAACTTAGAAATGTGATCAACACAGTTCTGGTCCAAAAACCTAGAGCAGTAACCTGCAATGTTCCAGCAAACTAACGAATCAAAGTATCCTTGCTGTGAGCCAGTTCCAGATGTGATAACTTTAAAAGATCAACAAGCCTTTAGCGTATCTGATCCATCTTAGGCAAATAACTGTCAGTCCGTACCATCTAAATCCGATAAGGCAGAACATTTGTTAGCAGGTATAAAAGAGGATCAAACAACAACTGCCCCAGTGGGTGGTGGACATCACTGTGGTATAGACTCCAGTCTGGGTTGCAGAGGTTTATAAATAGACCTCAGTGGTACAATATTAATGCTCCTGGGCTTATATAATCTTGTCAACTGTTGCATAGAATCAACTGGTGGGATGAACTTGGGTACCTGCAGTAAATGACAATACAGTCTTAATCAAAGGAGCAACCATGCTACTCTCCTTACAGAAAAAACAAAATTAATTTCAGAAATGTGAAAATTTGAATGTAGAGCTAGCCAGTGGCAAACCTTATTTTTGAGATGGAGAGTGGATTCAACAACAGTTTGTGGCACTGGGGGCATGTTAGTCAAGACAGCCACATATGAACATCATTTCGAAAGGAGATTTAAATGTGACTGATTTGACCAATATGGGCAGAATCTAGTTCATGTTCATGACAAAAAGCGTTACGCTGATCCTCGGTTCTCCACTTAAGTTGATATCCTATATTCTGAGGCTGCTGAAGTTTGGAGAAACCGTTATCACAGCAAGCTGCAGAATTGTTATTGATGGGTATTGTAGGTAAAATCGGGGCAGTGCCATCCGAAGTTACAACAATATTTGTTGGCCCTTCTGCCAAAACATCAGCAGCGACCGTTGACCCGTACCTGCTTGCCAAAATCAGTTTGTGAACTGAGGATTGTAAGGCCATCACTTTCTCAATCAAGGGAGTAACACAGGTCTCAAAAATGACCTTGATTTGCTCCTGTAACTAACCCTAATTGAAATTGATGTTTACATTAACTCGGTTCTCAGGGGATTCATGCAATTCAGTAACTGAAGACTTTTACCTGGTTACTTAGTAGCATGGTTTTTCACATTACTGACCAGCTTTGATTGCCTTTTTCTTTTTGCCGCAGGTCTCCCTTCACTAACTTCTGTGATGACTGAATCGTATAGATGCATTCCCACCAACAATTGATCTTGTGCCACAAATCCTTAGTAAATTAACTTCAAGTGGCCGAGAGCTGGTCTGTCACAGTTGGTGGTAAACCAGCTACAGAGGAAGAACTTGGATGAACACATAAGTCTAGGGAGAGGCACCTTTCAGCAAGGTCATTTTCCTTGGAGATGACCCCAACTGCTCTAGCCAAAAAGGAGACCAGCGTAGTACCGCAGGAAACCACACTAGTTTCTTTTTATCCCTAGCTCCTAAAATCTTCCTTGTTCCCATTTCTCCCTCCAGAGTTAGATGGGTTAAGTATGAAGATGGTTAATCAATAATAAAAAAAATATAAACACACCCCACCAATACACAGTTAAAGAGGTAAACAGCAAAGTCAGTTACAGATACAACTAAAGCATGGGAATAAATGTTGCTCACCTCTAGAGTTGGTGTTACTTAAACCTGAAGCCAAGGGAGGTGGCCCAGTCCAGCCTTGTCTGACGGTGGATGGGTGCATATGGGCCCTCTTTTGGTCTGGTCTTCACACAGGTGAATCCCGCACTGTGGGCTGTTTGCTATCAATTTGTAGGCCCCCACCCTGCCTCCTGAAGCAGTGAGGCAGCATGGCCTTTGAAGTTCAATCCAGCCAAAGTTCAATGTGCCTCTGAGCATGTCCCATGCCGTGGGCCATTTGCCACAAATTTGTAGGCCCGGCCTCGCCTCCTGGGGCAGTGCCGCAGTATGGGCTTTGAAGTCCTGCTCATCCAAAGTGTAATGTGCCTCTGAGCACATTAATGATTAAGTAAAGCAATTATTATTAAAACAAATATTTACTTTTTTTCTAAATTTCATAATTAAATAAACTGATCAACAGTTAAAAATTTATTAAAAACAACAAATTACTAAAATAACAATTAATCAATTAAATAATTTACATAATTAAGTATCAATAATATTTTAATTAACAAAAAAATCATTAAAAAATAACAAATAATGTATATTTAACATCATTTTCCACCCTAATCCCCTTCAAACCCATGAACCAGCCCTTGATTTGAGCCGGTGGGCACTTAATTTTGGGGACTGGCACATATTTTCCACATCAGATGTTTACTGAGTGCAACACAGTAAAAAACATATAAATCAGAAAGACACAGAAAGAGAAAATGCCAACACTGTCTTAAAAGGAAAAAGCAGGAGGCTGCAAGAGTGAGAAAAAGGGGCAGAGAGTGCCTGGCAGTGGAATAAAGACTACCAGCCTTGCTAATCGGCGTGCATATGTTGAATTGCATTGGCTTGCCTCTGAGCAGAGCTTCAGCACCCACACTCTGTCTTTCACAAATAAGGCATTGCCAACAACCCACTACTAAATTGAAAAGTACTAATTACATAAAAAAATATCACATTTAAAATGGCAAACTATATTAAAAAAAATATTACCTTAATACTAACACCTCTAATAATATATTAACTAATATATTAATTTAACTTTAAAAATGACATTTCATACAACTATTAAAGAAAACAATAGTGTGAACAACGTTCAAATAAATGATGTTAAAGACCTAACAAAACAATATTCTTTCCTTGTGCTATGTTATGTTGACTTGTACAGCACCCTATCATCTGAGAGGGCATCCGGCGCTTTGCAGGTATGTGGAGATTGATTGAGGGGACTTACTCGGAGAGCGAGGTCTTAAGCTGCTTGCGCAATTCATGCAGCAATGAGAAGGCTCTAAGGTACTGTGTGAGATTGTTCCATGCTTTAGGAGCGGGGTTTGAGAAGGCACGGCCTACTGCTCTGCTTTTGCTTATGTATGGTACGTGCGCTAGTGAGAGTCCTGCTGAGCGTAGGTGCCTGTAGGGTTGGTGGAACTGTATGCAACTGTTTAGGTAGGCAGGACCCATGTTGTGTAGTGCTTTGTATGTGTGAGTGAGGAGACTGAAGTGTGCATGCTCATGGACAGGGAACCAGTGTAGTTCCATTCAGTGTGGTGTGATGTGAGACCAGGGGGGCAGGATGTGCGACTAGTGTAGCAGCTGCGCTCTGGATGGTCTGGAGCCTTTTTATGAGTTGGTTGGTGATTCCTATGGAGAAGGCATTCCCATAGTCCAGACTGCTGGTGATGAGGTTTTTAGTGACCACAACATTTTTTCTCCAATACTTTAACAGAATACCCAGTGCAGATATGGTCACTCATTTGTGATCCTCATGCACCTAAAAGCCTATGGTCTTCTATATTTTATTCAGACTTGTTCATCTCTTACTTTGACGTGCAAAATGCAGATGAGGATGTTCCAAATTGGCAAGAGGGAAAAATTAGGACATGGGACAACATCCACAACTCAAATAAAGCATACAAAATGGGCCCTGAATTGAGCTTGCACAAAAACAATAATCATGAAATGTCAATTTTAATCCACATATTTGAATGTGCTCAGCATCACCAGGAAAGTAGCATAACATATAACTAAAAAAATGACTATTTAATTTAAAAACAAATACTGGATTCACATGCTATGAATTGGGTGTGGTAATTTAACTAATGTGCTAGCTTCAAGCAAAATCAGGCGAGAGGGCTGAAGCATGGCATAAATAACATTCTACTCCTCAGTGCCTTTTCTTTAGACCTTGGACAGGTAACATTTGCTTTAGCAACATGTGGTCACTTTGTGGCCCTAAACATTGATGGTCATCAGTATAGAGGCATCAATTGGCAGTTTGCAAGTCAATGAGATAACAAGGATGGAAAACCATCTTGCTCCTTGAACATCCCATCTGTAACACTGTAACATCTGAAGCTTGCCACAACGCTTTTAAACATGCTTGGTGCAGCATAAAGGTCATTGTGATGTCTCTGCTGCAGTGTACCATGCAATGTAATGCTATAAAACTGCCATATTAGATTTGATGTTTCTAATCATCATAGAACTAAGCAGCCAGGTGTTCAGCATTGCAATGGGAAGTGTGAAAACTACAGGAGAACTGGAGATTATGGAGAATATGCCTCTAAATGTATTAGCAGCAGTACCAGCACAAAGCCTAAGGACCATGACTTGAGCCCGTCTTACCCAATCGCACCGTTTGTACTTCTATACCAAGCAGAGCACAAACAAATTAGAGCAAGCAAACTTCTGTGTATGGATGCCTGAGGGATACAAAGAACTGGTGTTTTGACAAAATATTGTAGAAAAACTATTGAGTGGACTAAATATTGTGTCAAGAATATCGAGGACAAAATTATTGTGGTATACTACATATAACTCCACATATATGTACCTTGGCGATATATATATGACAAACACCACGGCTGTGGTCGAAACGCATCTTTCTCTGCCATAATAAATACCTTTTGACTCGACCAGTGGGCTTGTGGAGATTCTTCCCCGATACTCCTTGCATCGTGATATATATATATATATATTCACTGAAAAAACCATAGGTTTCAGACACGTTATAGTTAGAAATTAGCATTTAAAAAACCTTTGAAATTCACTGAAAAAACCATAGGTTTCAGGCACGTTATAGTTAGAAATTAGCATTTAAAAAACCTTAGAAATTCACTGAAAAAACCATAGGTTTTAGGGACAGTTATAGTTAGTTGGACATTTCACTCGTACAAGACCATAGAAATTCCCCCGTTATAGTTAGTTCAGCTAACTATAACTCGCGCCCCCGCAATGCACTGCTGATGACGTCACATATTACATCACTCATGACATGGTCAGTGACATCACTGATGACATCACTGATGACATCTCAAATGACATCACTGATGACATCATCCATGTGATAATTTGATGCATCTTCTCACACCCTAATATAACCTTTGATACACCCACTCTAAATTACAGACTGCCATTCTCAAAACCATAGACACTCCAACACCAATAACTACATACCCACTCACTGATTCTTAGGTCTACACACACATCCACTCACTCACCCGTACAGTCACTCATACTTACGGTCACTCAGTACAGGACTATCATATGCACTCATACACCTACATAGACACTCACACACCGCCACTCATCCATAGAGGTACTCACACACCTAACCAGTCATGCAAATAATTAATCACACTGCCATTTACTCACCTATACAGTTATACACACACCAGCTCACTTACTCATACAAATACTAGCACATTCTTACGCTCTTATACAATCACTGATACAAGTACACACTCATCCATACAGCCACTCTCACAATCACACACTCTCACTTATAGCCATTTATATACTCCAACACACATATATACTGCCTTTCACATATGTAGTTACTCACACATGTACCACTGAGATATACATTCACTCACTAACACACCCATACACACACTCACCCACCCATACAGTCCATCACAGATGCACTCTTGAAACCATGCACCCAGTGAATCACCCACTCACACATCTATGCACAGAGTCACACACACTTCACCCACACAAACACTCAGGCACCCATACAGATACTCAGACAACCAATCAATAACCCATGTAGACACTCATGGAGCTATTCACAAACCCATGCAGCCGCTTACACACCAACAGACAGACGGATACAGACATTCACACAGTTTAGTCACTAACCCATGCATTCAGTAAGATACGTTTAATCACTCACTTATAGAGTCAGTCACGCACCTACTAAATCATCCATTCAGACACTTATACACCCACTCATTCTTCAATACGCCTTTCCCTATATATATTAAACATATTTAAACTTTACAGAAACACACAGTCACTGGATGATGTCTTCAGTGATGTCATTTGAGATGTCATCAGTGATGTCATCAGTGATGTCACTGACCATGTCATGAGTGATGTAATATGTGACATCATCAGCAGTGCATTGCGGGGGCGCGAGTTATAGTTAGCTGAACTAACTATAACGGGGGAATTTCTATGGTTTTGTACGAGTGAGATGTCCAACTAACTATAACTGTCCCTAAAACCTATGGTTTTTTCAGTGAATATATATATATATATACTACCGTGAACAAGAACTTTGTGTTCGAAACGCGTAGGTGGAGGAGAAGGAGGTCTCAATAAAAAGATATATTTTTGTACCAAGGAGAGTGCTGTGTAAGCTGTTGTTGGAAAATACTTAATGCGAGAGGTGGTCCTGTCTCGCCACGAGCACCAGCTGGAGGGTGCTCCCCCCGAAAAGGACCGTGTTTGTTGATAATATATATATATATATATATATATATATATATATATATATATATATACACACCACTTCCGAATCCTCAATAATGAAACGGACACCGACACGGGGGTAGCATTTAGCAATTCTGTCTCGCTTTAATTCAAAATACGCTGTAACGCGTTTCGGCACTTCCTGCCTTGATCACACAGCAATCGCTATTACATCAGTGCATTTAAAAATATATATTTTATATATATGTCATTTGAGATGTCATCAGTGATGTCACTGACCGTGTCATGAGTGATGTAATATGTGACGTCATCAGCAGTGCATTGCGGGGGCGCGAGTTATAGTTAGCTGAACTAACTATAACGGGGGAATTTCTATGGTTTTGTACGAGTGAGATGTCCAACTAACTATAACTGTCCCTAAAACCTATGGTTTTTTCAGTGAATATATATATATATATATTGTTCTACAATCTCCTCCCCTGTTTGAAGAGCACTCTTGGAACAGGTCCGTGAAGAGCAGACAGCATTCTTTATTCAATTAAAGTTGCAAAGCCTTACGCGTTTCAGAGACATTTCTCCTTGTTCACAGGCATTTCAGTGGGTTGTGCAGATTTAAAAAGGCATTGTCCCAGCATGCTCTTTTCACAGGTGAGTATACATACTGCCTGCTGGGATGTGTAGTACCTTTAATTTTATAAATGCCCTTCGAGAAAGTTACTGGTAAGTACGGTTAGAATTACTTTTCAGGATCAGTACTGGGCTCAAAGATGCAGCACTGAGGTCTCTCCTGATAACAGGTGAGTAAATCAGTATTCGTAGTTCTGCTGATTTTAGAGGAATATTTGTATGTTTCAAAAATCGACACTTAGAAACTTTTTCAGCAAAAAGCAGGCAATGATATCCTATGGAAGGAAATTCAAGTTACTGGTAAGTACGGTTAAAATTACTTTTCAGGATCTGTACTGGGCTCAAAGATGCAGCACTGAGGTCTCTCATGATAAAAGGTGAGTAAATTGGAATTCGTAGTTCAGCTGATTTTAGAGGAATATTATAAAGTTCCAAAACTCCACACTTAGAATAATTTCCAAGTGAAACCAGTCAATGTTAGCCTATTGAAGGAAATTCAAGTTACTGGTAAGTACGGTTTAAATTACTTTTCAGGATCAGTACTGGGCTCAAAGATGCAGCACTGAGGTCTCTCCTGATAACAGGTGAGTAAATCGGAATTCGTAGTTCTGCTGATTTTAGAGGAATATTTGTATGTTTCAAAAATCGACACTTAGAAACTTTTTCAGCAAAAAGCAGGCAATGATATCCTATGGAAGGAAATTCAAGTTACTGGTAAGTACGGGTAAAAAAAATTTTCAGGATCAGTACTGGGCTCAAAGATGCATCACTGAGGTCTCTCCTGATAACAGGTGAGTAAATCGAAATTCGTAGTTCGGCTGATTTTAGAGGAATATTATAAAGTTCCAAAACTCCACACTTAGAAGAATTTCCAAGTGAAACCAGTCAATGTTAGCCTATGGAAGGAAATTCAAGTTACTGGTAAGTACGGTTTAAATTACTTTTCAGGATCAGTACTGGGCTCAAAGATGCAGCACTGAGGTCTCTCCTGATAACAGGTGAGTAAATTGGAATTCGTAGTTCTGCTGATTTTAGAGGAATATTTGTATGTTTCAAAAATTGACACTTAGAAACTTTTTCAGCAAAAAGCAGGCAATGATATCCTATGGAAGGAAATTCAAGTTACTGGTAAGTTCGGTTAAAATTACTTTTCAGGATCAGTACTGGGCTCAAAGATGCAGCACTGTGGTCTCTCCTGATAACAGGTGAGTAAATCAGAATTCGTAGTTCGGCTGATTTTAGAGGAATATTTGCACAATGGTGAAGGAAGGGGTGGGGCCTGAGGTGACATGTCTGCAAACACGCCCTGTGGCGCGTTTTAAGTTGGAGAATTAATTCCTCCTCAATCCCGTGGGTCCCTAGGGGCCAACTAGCCCACCAGATACCTCCAGTATGCGCCAGAGAGCTGCGTTGCAGAGAGGTGTTCAGAGGCCACGCCCCTTTTTGCACCTCTCTGCAACGCAGCTCTGTGGCGCTTTCTGGACGTACCTGGTGGGCTAGTTGGCCCCCAGGGACCCTCAGGATTGAAGGGGATTTAATTCCCCATCTTAAAACACATGTCACCTGAAGCCCCGCCCCCTCCCTTCACCACTGTGCAAACGCTCCCCGTGGCGCGTTCTAAGTTGGGGGATTAAGTCCCCTTGAATCCTGAGGGTCCCTGGGGTCCAACTATCCCACCAGGTACTTCCAAAAAGCGCCACAGAGCTGCGTTGCAGAGAGGTGTAAAAAGGTGCGTGGCCTCTGTACACCTCTCTGCAATGCAGCCCCCTGGCGCATACTGGAGGTTCCTGGTGGGCTAGTTGTCCCACAGGGACCCCCAGTATTCAAGGGGAATTATTTCCCCACTTTAAAAACGCGCCACAGCGCGCGTTTGCAGAGTGGTTAAGGGAGGGGGCGGGGCCTGACGCTCGATCGCGTCTTTTTCTTTCTTTTTTGTATTTTTGAAGGGGGGCTGTGTGGCCCCCCTTCTTTTTTACTTTTTGGGGCCCTGGGGACCCCATCCCCCAGGGCCTGATGCCGTTTTCCTTTAAAAAAAAATATAATACTGTAGGGGAAGGGGGCCGCGTGGCCCCCCCTCCCGTGGCCTATTCCAGCCCCGGGGACCCCATCCCCCGGGGCATGCCCACTTTTTTAAAATTCATTTTGGAGGAGGGGGGCTGCGTGGCCCCCCTCCTAAGGCCTCTATTGGCCCCGGGGACCCCATCCCCCGGGGCCGGCCTTTATTTATTTATTTTTTTTGTATTATTTTTGGGGAGGGGGGCCGCGTGGCCCCCCTCCCGGGCCACTACTTGCCCCGGGGACCCCATCCCCCGGGGCTGGCCCTATCCTTTGGGGTCCGTGGGGGGACCCCAACTCCCCCACGGACCATGCCGGCTCCCCGCCTCCTGCGGGAGCCGGCATTGCTTTTCCACATGGGGAGCTGCTAAGATGCAGCTCCCCATGTGGAAAAGCAATGTGCTTTGGATATTGGAAGCGAGAGCAGGTTTCCTTGCTCTCGCTTCCAATATCCAAAGCAGTTTGCAATGACAGGGCGGGAGCCGCGAGGCTCCCGCCCTGTCATTGCAAACAGCAGTGTCCCGGGGGTAGGCACCCCGGGACACTGCTGGAGCCGGCCCTGGGTGGTGGCGGTCCCCAGGGCCACCACAGGCTCCAGGTGGGGGGCCGCGTGGCCCCCTCCCTTCACATGCACAGCCCCCAGGAGGTGGTGGTCCCGGGGGCTCGGGGGTCTGTTCCGGACTCCCAAATTAGCATTTTTTTTTAGTGCCCCCCCACACAGGTATATTATTTTTTTTAAAAGAAGCCCCGGGGGGTGGCGGTCCACGGGGCTGCGGGAGGGCAGAGAGCCCTCCCGCACCATTATTTTTTTAGAGCCCCGGGGGGTGGCGGTCCCCGGGGGTGAGGGGCCTTAGATGCCCCCCCATATTATTAAATAAACCCCCCATGCCCCCGGGACTTGGCCCACCCGACCGCGCTTCGTTTTTTTTTTTCTCGGCGGGATCCCCGCACCCTAAGCGCATCCCGCCGATATAAAAAAAAAAAATGTTGGGCCCTGGGGGTCCTTATAGGACCCCCTGAGCAGGCCTAGGGGGTCAGGGTGTTTCTACCCTGCCCCCTTTTTGCGTTTTAGGCAGTTGTTTTACTGTTTTCTTGTTCCTTGGTTCTACCGAGGAACAAGATGGCTGCCAACACTTCCTGGTTTGGAGTGTTGACAGCCAATTAGCATGCAGCTCGTGATCGGGAGGGTGCGCGGATCCACCGCAACCATAGATATCGAAACATTTATTTTGGATTTTCTCAGCAACTACTGAACGGATTTACACCATTTTTTAAAAGGGTGCTTTCGGAACCAAGCACTACCTTTTTGCCAAATTTGGTGTAATTCCGTTCAGCAGTTTTTGCTGTAGCCTTGCATAAAGTTTCCTATGGGAAATTGATTTTTTCACTCTTATTTTTTGAATTTCTCCGCAACTACTGAACGGATTTACACCATTTAAAAAAAGGGTCGCTTTCTGAACCAAGCGCTACCTTTTTGCAAAATTTGGTGTAATTCCGTTCAGCAGTTCGGGCTGTAGCCGTGGCTAAAATTTCCTATGGGAATTAACATGGAGAAAACACGTTTTGGGACCCCCCTTTTTTCTCGGCCCCCGCTTGATGAATCACCCAAAAACTTTCAAGACAGGAGCGGACCGGAGTGCCCCACTAGTTTTGAAAATTTTGCGATGATTCGTCAAACGACGCCAAAGTTATTGGGAATAGAATGTTACGGATTTCCTATGGATAATAGGTCCTAACTATAACTATCTACTGGCGACCGCCAGTAGAAAATATATATATATATATATATATATATATATATCTCCTCAAGGTACGTAGATGTGGAGCTAAGAATAGTGAATCTATACTTACATATTGCACTTATCTTCTCAATATTTTGGTTTGCGATATTTTTGACACTATATTCTATCCACAACGATATTTTTGTTTCCAATATTCTGTCATTGATCAAAAGGACTGTGGTAATATCCAGTGAAAGTATAAACTATCATGGCAATGGACTACTCCCAGGTAAAAATAGATCGAAAGATGCGAGAAGAGAGAAAGGGACATTGTATTTGAATTCTTGGGACTATTACAGCATAACTGAGTTAGTCTCTGACTACTGTTGCACCAATTGTCGGTAAGGCTATAAAAGGTGAGCTGAGCATATGGTGATTGAACTGAGCAACTAAGGCACCAACAGATAGTTTTGAAACAACTAATCAAAGCTCAAGGGGGCAGCATGAGACTGCACTCATTCAGTTCTTCCTCCTTTCCCAATGCCTCTTTCTTCAGGGATCTCCGCTCGTGCATTTCACTGATGCCTCAACTGTGTATTGTTGACATGCCGGGCATGTAAAGACATTACCAGAAGATTTCCCACATTGCCATCTTCCACAAAGCTGGGAGTAGAGCCATCATCATTCAAGATGGCACTTAAGCAGTGCTCCACTGGCACACCAGCACCCAGTCACCAGCACCTCTTGTGTGTTTGACCTGCATGCTGGTGACCAACCTGGAAGTGTGAAGCGAAGCAAACCACACTTCATCTTGGAAGACGCCTCCATGAAGGCCACCTATGCCTTCCCTCCCCGTCCGTGGCATGATAAGTAATGTCATCAGTGATGTCATTATTGATGTACCATCCTACATCATCTTTAGTGGGGTTTTTTTTGTTTCTCTGCAGCATCATGGTGCAGCAGCACAATGTTGCAGTAATCGCTTGCCATTAATTGTTTCATTTCTATGTTAATTAGGCTTGAAACATTCATATATTATATTAAGTTTTTTATCCATATAAAATACATTGAGTGTTCTGTGGCTCTACTAAACGTCATATCGTATTAAATATTTAAATGATGGCTGAAAACCATTTGTACTAGCGTTTTTAATTCCTCATAATTCCTGTTATTAAAGCATCTCAAAAGTATGCTCTGCACCCAGCTTCAACCTTGTATCACTTAAAGTATTTATACTGAATTTCATCCTAAATTTCTATGACATATTATGATGCTTGTGCCCACGGGGGAACAGAAATGTTATCGCTTTTTATTAGTGTCCTGCTTTTACATTGATACATACAACCTTACTGAGTGCTAATGTTAGCTGTCCTTAAGGAGCGGAACGCATTCTTTTCGTGTATTTTTTTCCTGTTATGTAAATGACGCAGAGGAGAAATATTCAAAAAGAACACTTAATGGCCAAGCCCTTCAGTCATTTTCTTCAAGTCAACTATTATCACAGCTATGTGATTTTCCTTTTGCTCATTAATACATCAAACAGAAAAGCACTTTAATTATATGCCAAACGCCTGAAATAAAATTAAAAACATAGATTATCCTTGAACTGAAAAGAGGACATATTGGCCCATTTGGATATTATTAGTGTACACTTGCAGCCCACAGAGATATACATTAGGCCTTAACTAATTATACTGACGTACGAATTGAGAGGAAACTTAAGGTTCAATAGTTAATTTTTTTTTTTCTTTACAATAACAATTTTTTTTCACATAATATTTCAAAGGTAAACGAAAGGGGTGAAACTTGACCCCTAGGAATGTATTTCTCCTTGTGACAAAAGAAGTCACCGGAATTAATTGGAAAAATGTGAAACTAACAAACATTTGTGCACATTTAACACCTTGACCGCGGCTCGAATTCCGCTGCGGTGCTGGTGATTTATTGAGTGGGCGTGGTTCGGACGGCCCCCGGCCGTCCTCTGCACACGCCCACTGTGACGTCGGACGGCCGGGGGCCGTCCGACGCATCGAAGGGGTTAAACAATATATGTGCCTATAGGTTAAGCATGGCACACAAAAGCGATAATGCGGGGTGAGCGACTTTAGAAAGATGTACAACTTATACGTTTGTCAGTGTTAATGTTTGATTTAATACAATTTAGGACTGGGAATAGTAAATCTGACCTCTCCAAAGCCCAACAAATTCCCTTCCCAAACCTCACTTGGAATGGGAATAGTAAATACAATCCCTCCAAAGTCCATCACTTTCACTAATTTTGCTTATGTTGGAGTGGGAATAGTAAATTTGACTATGTGAAAGTCCAACACTTTCCCTCAAGTTTGCTCACATTAGAGTTGCAATAGTTAAATTGACCTCTCCAGAGTCCAACAATTTCCCTACTTCCTTCAAAATGGAGAGCGAATAGTTTATCTGATCCCTTCGAAATCCAACACTTTCACTTTTGTTGCTGTAGTTGGAGTGACAATAGTAAATCTGACGTTTCTAAAGTCCAATACTTTCTCTACTTTTGCTTATTGTAGGAGTGGGAATAGTAAATCTGACTCCTCCACAATTTAACACTTTCCATGCTGCTGCTAAGATTAGACTGGGCATAGTAAATTTGACCCCTACAGAGTCGCCCACTTTGCCCTCTATTGATTAGTAAGTAGTGGTAATATATATTTTTATTTTTATCTACTGTTTTTAATATGCTTGCTAAATTATTCAAAAAATGAAATGATTTCCAATTTTTCATTTTACATTACATTTTTTGGGTTTATTCCTTTTAAAATTATTTTCATTTTTTAATTTGCCCTATGTTTGTGTTAATATATATGTATATGTGTATATATGTATATGGGATCAAGGTCCTCCTGTGGCTTGAACGCGGCAAGGGGATCCTTTGAATGAACAGTTTGGCATCTATCTGTGCCCAGCGAATGTCTTTGCTGTCCGATCGGGATTGTGGATTTTGCGTTAATTGATGACAGGCAACCACGACCAGTATAGATGCTGCACTGCCATGGGGTCCAGTATAAAGTGTGGCATATATATATGGCATATATATATATATATATATATATATATATATTTTTTTTTAATATTTATTCCTGGTTGGCTGAGGTATGCACCCACTCCAAGCAGGAATGACCATCTAGTCAGGGTATACGCTAACATAACCTGTTCTCACCCTTTGGTAGTTGACACAGAGCAGTCAGGCTTCTCTCAATAGGCAATGTGTAAAGTATTTGTGCAACAAACACACACACAGAGTAAAACAATGAATTCACCACAAAAAGATTCCACACAGCTTTAGAAAAATAGAGTATTATATTCTGAACAAAACGACAAAAATCCAATGTATAAAGTTGAGATATTGAATTTTAAAGTAATAAATGCAGCAAAGCGCTTAGAAGCTAAGTAGCACTAAAAAAGATTACTTTAGGTCGTGCTGGAACGGGGCAAAATCAAAGTTCGGGCCGACTGCAATGGAGCGCTGGTCGACTAGAGCACCCACATAGGCCACGGTGAACAAAGTATCTTTCCTGGTCATAAACAAAGAGCTGCGTTGAACTTCTCGACGCAGTGAAGGCGATGTGTCAGTTTCAAAGACAGATGCGGGGGTCGAGAGATGTCAAGCAACGCTCCGTATTCTGTCATGCTGTTGAGGGGATGCGTCGATCTCACCAAGCTGCAACTGCAGCAGGGGCAATACGCTGTCTGATGTGGCGATCTCTGGAGGCAAAGCGCTGATTCTGATGCAATGCACAGATTTTATCATGCAACTGGCTCACCATGCCATTACTGCAACTGGGTCGATGCTCCGGTTCTGTTACACACAGACAAGAGATGCGTTCAAATCCATGTTGCAAGTATCTGGGCCACTTCCAGCGATCCAGGAGCAGGGGTAGATACTTTGATATCCCTGAGTTTCAAGCAACAGGAGGCAAGCCAACAAGCCAATGTAGATCACTTGGAGGGAAGGCAGAGTACAGCTCTCCTTCAGCAGAGTGAGAGAGCAGCAGGCATGCAGCAGGGCACCACAAGAGAAAAGCAGGCCTTCCAAGTCTACAGTCCAAAGATGAATCCTGTGCAGCACAGCAGTCCTTTTGACAGAGGTTCAGTTTAAGATCCAGAAGTGTCTGATTTTAGGGGTTCAGAGACACTGTACCTATACCCAAAAGTGCCTTTGATGTGGGGTGACTTGAAATCAGCCCTCTGAAGTCCACAAGGATCCATTTCAACCCAGTCCTATCTGCCAGTCTATCTGTGATGGGTAATCAGCCCTTTGTGTGGGGACAGGACACAGCCTATTCAAGTGAAGGCATTAGCCCCTCCGTTCCATCCTGCCCAGGCAAGGCCATCAGAATGCAGAAGTATGTAGATGGGTACTCAAACACACCTATCCTTCCTGTGTTGTGGCTGTATAGAGGGAATGCGCAAACTGTAGCTGTCACTGTTCCCATGAGGCACAGGGTCAGACTGATTTGCATATGGCCATGTCTGAACTGGGGTGGCGGAGTGAGCTAAAGAATGATGATGGACTAAACCCAGATCAGTTGACTGGGGGTGAGTGCTTGCAATGTTCAACACTCCGTCCATCATCCCCTTTGGTTTTGCTATGTTCGCCCTAAGTTGGCAGGGTATGCCCAGACGTGGGTCCCTTGCTCACTTTGCCACTGGATTCAAGATAGCCTGGCTGATGACGGCTGTAAGCCAGAAACCGGTCCCAGGATGCTTGTTTCCGGTCCAGGGAAGACATGGCTTGGCAGTTCGGGCTGGACTGTTCCCATGAGGCACAGGGTCAGACTGATTTGCATATGGCCATGCCTGAACTGGGGTGGTGGAGTGAGCTAAAGAATGATGATGGATTAAACCCAGATCAGTTGACTGGGGGTGAGTGCTTGCAATGTTCAACACTCCGTCCATCATCCCCTTTGGTTTTGCTATGTTCGCCCTAAGTTGGCAGGGTATGCCCAGACGTGGGTCCCTTGCTCACTTTGCCACTGGATTCAAGATAGCCTGGCTGATGATGGCTGTAAGTCAGAAACCGGTCCCAGGATGCTTGTTTCCGGTCCAGGGAAGACATGGCTTGGCAGTTCGGGCTGGACTGTTCCCATGAGGCACAGGGTCAGACTGATTTGCATATGGCCATGTCTGAACTGGGGTGGCGGAGTGAGCTAAAGAATGATGATGGATTAAACCCAGATCAGTTGACTGGGGGTGAGTGCTTGCAATGTTCAACACTCCGTCCATCATCCCCTTTGGTTTTGCTATGTTCGCCCTAAGTTGGCAGGGTATGCCCAGACGTGGGTCCCTTGCTCACTTTGCCACTGGATTCAAGATAGCCTGGCTGATGATGGCTGTAAGCCAGAAACCGGTCCCAGGATGCTTGTTTCCGGTCCAGGGAAGACATGGCTTGGCAGTTCGGGCTGGACTGTTCCCATGAGGCACAGGGTCAGACTGATTTGCATATGGCCATGACTGAACTGGGGTGGTGGAGTGAGCTAAAGAATGATGATGGATTAAACCCAGATCAGTTGACTGGGGGTGAGTGCTTGCAATGTTCAATACTCCGTCCATCATCCCCTTTGGTTTTGCTATACCCACCCCAGGCTGTCAGGCATACAGAGCAGTAACGGCAGAGAAATGTCCACTTTCTAAAAGCGGAATTTCTAAAACAGTAATGTTAAATCCAACTTCACCAGTAAGGAGGATTTGTCATTATCATTCCATACATATGAAACATGAAAAAGCTACTCCTCTCTGATCAGGAATTACAGCTTAAAAGTGAATTAAGGAATTTCCAATGCTAGCCTATGAGAGGAGTAGGCCTCACAGTAGTGAAAACAAAATAGGCGGTTTGTCACTACTACGACATGTAAAACATAAAGGTACATGTCTTACCTTTTACTTACATAGCACCCTGCCCATAGGGTTACTTAGGGCATACCTTAGGGGTGAATTATATGTAATAAAATGGGAGTTTAGAGCTTTGCAAGTAGTTCTAAATACCAAGTAAACTGCACACAACGGCACAGCAGTGGCAGGCTGAGACAAGTTTGACAGGCTACTTATGTGGGTGGCACACTTAGTGTTGCAGGCCCACTAGTAGCATTTGAAGTACAGGACCTGGGTATATGGTATACCACTTTACAAAGGTCTTACTAGTAAATCAAAGATGCCAATCAGGTATACACCAAAGTCATCATGTTTAGGGGAGAAGCACATGCACATTAGCACTGGTTAGCAGTGGTAAAGTGCTCGGAGTCCTAAGGCCAACAAAAAGAATCAGTAAAAACAGGAGGCAGAAAGTCTGGGGAAAGACCAACCTAAGGATGACAGGTTTAACACATATCACCCCCAGCTGGAAATGGGTAGATCTACCCAACCTTTTTGGAGTTTTCATCACTAAGGCGAAAAAACTTAGATAGACCATCAGCATTGACGTGGTCTACCCCAGGTCTGTGTTCCACTCTGAAGTCCATGCCCAGTAGGGAAATGGACCACCTGAACAGTTTTGGATTCTCACCCCTCATTTGCATGAGCCACCTAAGGGCCCTGTGGTCAGTCTGAATCAGGAAGTGAGTGCCAAACAAGTATGTCTCAACTTCTTTAGGGCCCAGACCACATCAAAAGCTTCTCTCTCAACAGCACTCCACCTCTGTTCCCTGGGGAGTAACCTCCTGGAGATTAAGGCTGTGGGTTGCTCTAGGCCCTCCTCATTAAGTTGGGACTGTACTGCCCCTATGCCATGCTCTAAGGCATCTGTCTGAATGATGAGCACCTTGGAGAAGTCAGGGGCCATGATCACAGGAGCTGTTCACATGGCCTGCATAAGGGAGTTAAAAGCAGTTTGGCATGCCTCTGTCCAAATCACATTCCTTGGCTGCTTCTTCGAAGTCAGCTCAGTCAAGGGGGCAACAATGATGCCACATCCCTTGGCAAACCTCCTATAGTACCCAGTAAGGCCCCAGAATGCTCTGACCTCAGTCTAGGTTTTGGGAGGGCAACCAGGCCATGATGGATTTTATCTTGACCTGAATGGGTTGCACCTTTTCCCTGACACCAGGTGTCCAAAGTACACCAGATACCCCTGCCCTATCTGGCACTTCCTTGCCTTGATAGTCAGGCCTGCCTGTTGCAGAGCCTGAAGTACTTCCTGGATGTGAAAAAGGTGGTCCTTCCAGGTGCTACTGAAGACAGCTATGTCATCCAGATAAGCAGCAGAGAAGGCCTCCATACCAGCAAGGACCTGGTTCACCATCCCCTGGAAGGTGGCAGGGGTATTCCTTAATCCAAAGGGCATCACTCTAAACTGATAGTGGCCCTCTGGAGTGGAGAAGGCTGACCTCTCCTTTGCTCCTTCTGTTAGGGTGATCTGCCAGCACCCTGATGTAAGATCCAAGGTTCTGAGATACTGGGCAGCCCCTAACCTGTCAATCAGCTCATCAGCCCAGGTGATGGGGTGAGCATCAGTCTTAGTCACAGAATTTAGCCCTCTTTAATCCACACAGAACCTCAGTTCAGAACAACAGGACTGGATCAAGGGCTACTGGAGGTTTCTATCAACTTCAACTCCAGCATTTTGGCGACTTCATCCTTAATGCTGGACCTCACCTTATCTGAAAACCTGTAAGACTTATTCTTAACAGGGAGGTTGTCCACTGTGTCCACATCATGGGTACACAGGTGGCTAGTCCCAGGGATAAGAGAGAACATAGGAGAGTAATGTCCCAACACTTGTTGGCAATCTCTCTGTTGTTCAGGAGTTAGAGTGGGGGAAAGGAATACTCCTTCCAAAGACCCATCCTTCTCCATAGAGTCCAAGAGGTCAGGGAAGGTTCACTCTCCTCTCCTCCACCTGTCACTAACAGCATGGTTAGCTCAGACCTCTCAAATTGTGGTTAGAGGCAATTTACATGCAGCACCCTGTGGGGTTGCCTAGGGGTTTTGAGGTCCACCAGGTATGTGGCCTCACCTTTTCTTTCAATCACCTCATAGCATCCAGTCCAGTGATTCTAGAGTAAGCCTGGGCGTAGTTCGCGAAGTAGCGCTACGCGAAGCTACGCAAAGTGCAGTTCGCACTACGCGAGCTACGCGTAGAACTACGCGAACTGCGTAGTGCACTGTTCGCAATGATTGCACAGTGCCGGATGCTTGTCCGCACTGTGCAATCATTGAAAACGGCATCTTGCACAGTGTGAGCTGTCTTTACTGCCGCTCGAGTAGATTTTTACTCGAGCGGCAGCTCTCTCAACGCGGACTGGTATTTTCTCATCGCGAGCGGTCGCGAGCATACGCGACCACTCGCAATGAGAAACCTGACCTCCCCGCGTTGAGAATCTCGCCGGGAGGTTTATTTTCCACGCTCGCGATCGGCAACTTGATGTTGCTGATCGCGAACGAGGAAAAAGTCTCGCCAGGATGTCATTTTGCTTGCTCGCGGTCGCCAACTTGACGTTGAGGACCGCGAGCAAGCAAAAATGACCGCTGCACTACGCTACGCTACGCGTGTTTGCACTGTGCTACGTGCAATTCGCGTTGTGCGAAGTAGCGCAAACTTCGCAAACTACGCTAGCGTAGTGCTTTGCCCAGGGTTATTCTAGAGGGCCTTAGGCTCTATCATCCACACTTTCTGACCAGGTTTACCTGCAGTTCTAACATAAATCACTGTCAGATGTGCATATAAATATCAATTTGTGCAGTTATCCTGATGCATGTCTTGTTGTGGCACGAATATTCACCATCTTAGTTTTCCGTTTTTGGTCAAGACCAGTCTTGTTTTATTTCTCCTTTTTATCAGGAAATGTACCACTCGCTCACAAAAAGTATTTTTCTTAAAACGATTGGTTCCTAGAGTATTTTTCTCATACCATTCCTTCATGAATTCCTGGCTGGCTTCAAGGTTACTGAAAGCTTGCTTCCTTAACTTAGACACATGTCTTCTAAAGGCCAGCATGTGGCTCACTACATCCTGGGGCACTTCCTGGGAGCTTGCTCCCACCCTTCTTTCACCTCTGACTGGGTGCCCATACAACAGCTTGAAGAGGCTGAAACCCACTCCTCTCTGTGGCACCTCTCTGTGCGCAAACAACAGGCATGGTAAGAGGATATCCCACTTATTCCTCAGGGCCTCAGGCAGGCCTCTGATCATGACCTTCAGGGTCTTGTTGAACCATTCAACAAAGCACTCATTTACCACTTGCTTTGAATCCGGTCTGGATCTTGCAGAGCCCGCAGAGAGCCCACAGAGAGCCTGCAGTCAGAGTAGCTGAAGCGGCAGCGAAGGAGCCAGCAGCTCTCTCCGCCCGCTTCCACGCTTCCACGCCGACATCCTCAACTTGCCGAGCAGAGTGAGCAAGTGAGCTAGTGGCATCCCGCGGGGGGCGGATTTCTTTTGATCCTATCGGCCCCGCGACCGCCGTAACTTGCAGTTACCCAGGATAGCAGACATTCCGGTTTTGTGGCAATTGGACGATCCGCCCGGGATTGCAGCTGAAGCTGAGGCTGTGGAGGTCTGTTGCTTCGCTGTTCGCCTCCCTTCCACCCCGTGGCAACTCAATCACGAGGAGTGAGGCAGAGGATGAGACCAGAACGCTGAGCAAGTAAGCAAGTGAGAAGAGGTGGGAGGGGGTGGTAGGGAGGGAGCCCCAGCAGGTTCAGCTGGCTCCCCTGTCCGTCAACTTTGGCTGAGGGGTTAGCCCTAGTGGGATCCTCTGACTCTCTGCTTCGGTTACTTCCTCTCCCGCTGTCACCTGCACTCCCCCCCAGCTGCTGACACTCCTCATTCCTCGGATTCCTCGGTTTCCTCGGTTTTTCTTTATAACAAGCCGGAGGACTTCCAGCTAAGGAAAAAACGGGTCAATAAAAGAGGCTAGACCCAAAGCCTAAAGGGACCATAGCACTAAAACACTAAAGCCGAATATATAGTGGATAGCTCTGGAAAAACCACCCATAATGGTGGAACAGAGATAGGGCCAGGGCACGGGCCACTGCCAATCTGCCTGCTGCTGTTGCAAGAAACCGGAAGGAAATTAAAAGGCAGCTGGACGGTAATTGCTACTGGTGTTTCACCTAAAAAGTGGAAAAGGTGAAATGAGATCAGGACGGGTTAGACAAGTACTCCCCTTACAAAAAACAAACAAGCAAAAACAATTACAAAAGAGGACAACTATAACAGGGGGGACATCTCTTACAGGATCACAAGGAACAACAAGCCATTCTAGCCCAATAATCTCACCACTGGAAACTTACTTTCGAAAAGCAGAAGGAACAGAACAAAAAAATAAATTTTTCTTTCTGAAAGACCCGGTGGCAGCCATTTTTTCAGAAACAGGAAACATAAAGGGTCTACTCACTCTCTTACGCCACAAAAATCAATGGCTTCAAAAACGCAAGGGGTACAACAGTCAACATCTTACGTAACTGTACCAATTATAGAGCCCATATGCAGTGAAAGTGCAACAAAAATGGATCAAAGGACAACAGACTTAATAAATGGGGAAAATCTAGCAAAAACTCCCCAAATCAAAAGCAATAAAAAAATCACAGTGCAGGCAATTATACATTCTATGGACACTCATAAGAATGACTTGAAACTCACTAAGCAAATAGTCATAGATCTGACTACTGAATTCAAGGAGAAAACAATTCAACAACACGGCGAACTAGAGATGGCACCAAAGATCAAAACACTGTATCACTTTTACTCAACTCCTAATAAAGAAAAACTGGTTGAACATAATCAATGCTACGATTTCCCTTTAACCCCCTACGTCACCAAGGGTTCGAAGGAGGACGAACTGCAAGCTTCATGGTTGCACTCTACATTGATAACAGACAATGCTGAACTCGTAAAAGCCTTGGAGACAAAAACTATAAATCAGACAAACGCGGCAACCATCCCAGTAATACCACAAGTAGAAACCATAAATCAACCATACAAACTGAAACACATTTTTCCAACAAAATCACTCGGCACTGCAATAAATCAGGACCTCCTCTCAATTATAGAAATATCAAGCCACTCTTCTTCCCAAATTGCAACGGATTTAAAGAATAATTCAATATATGGTCCAGTATTTAATCCAAGGCAGGATCAATGTGATATGCAAATAGGGAAAAGTCCAAGTATATCACCATTGCACCTGGATAATTCCAAAATAGGAGGATATGAAACCTATAAATCTAAAAAATATATCAATCAAATCAATACAGATAATCTATCCTCTCTATATTCGTCATTATTAAGCATCCTACAAACGTCGATTTAAACATGCAATCGGACAAATTAGATCTACAGATCGATCTCATGAATATTATGGCAACACATGTTTCCAGCATTAACACCAAAATAGACATACTCACCAAACAGCTGGTGAAAGTTCAAACACCTAAAAGCACGGATATACAAGGTAATTGCAAATGCGATTAAATAATAGACAAACTAAGCACTTTGCCATCTATATTAACAGACATCCTGAAAGAAATAAGGCATAAGGAAGAGGATAAATCATCTTCAATGCAAAACCCAGACAAATATATACAAGAACAATCTCAGGTAGCAGACAACTCAATGAAAAAGGAAACTTATGTCCAACGAGGAGGTCAATTAAATGTGACAGATTGTGCAAGCACAAATGAAAATCAAAACAATTTATCACTGACCCATCCAACATTGAATGGCCCACAATCTCTCATTACAAACACAAACACTTCATTTATCCAAGTATTAATAAAAAAGGCAAAAAAAACGTGCTAGAAAGGGAAGAGCAAATACAAATGGTTCTATGCAAAAAGACCTAGATGGCAAGAAAGTCTATCCAGTGTTCAATGCCACACAAAAAAAGAAACCTCTTCCAGAAAAAAAGGTCACAGAAGAAAAATTTACATTACAGGATAAATCAGCGGACAGAACATTGCGGCCTCCAATTAATAAGTTAGATAACAAAGTCACCGAAAATAGAGTAAAAAAATGGAAGGCAAGACAGGAGGATAAAGACAACCAAACTCCACCCAAACAAGTTCTATCTCCAAAAAAACCAGACGTAAATAAAAAAAACAAAAAAAAGGACGTCCTTCCAGACACCTTGCAAACGGAGGCATTCATTTCGGACAATCAAGACGTTGATCACAATACATCATCAGAGGATATAAGAGAACGAGATCTACCTAGACGACTCGAGGTACCATCTGGCAATCTCTCTGAACAGAACCCTTTGGTAAGGACTAAATCAATCGATAATGGTTCAGTAGTGGCTTCTACATTTACCGACCACAATAAAATTAAAACACACGAACGTATAATAACTTCTAGGGTGGACAAAACAATTACGATCACATGTCCCCTATTAGAAAGTAACACGGAGCATAAACCTCACTGTACAAGAAACATCACTCAGCACCCCAATAATGAAAAAAACACAGCAAGAACTAATCCTGCTCATCATGCAGGCCAAATAAAATATAAAAGGCCAATGCAGGATCACACAATTGAAGCGCCGTCTGAAGTAAAGGATACCAGTGACCAATGGCAAATCACACTAAATATAGTTCAAGAGGCAAGCAAGACATTTTAAATAGGGGAAACATTTTGAGGCTGCTAACTGAGATACGATCATTACGTTTTATCGAAACAACTGATTTATTATCGGTGAAGTTTCTGCCAAACATACATAGCCATCAGTCCGAAATAACTTTAACATCATGGAAATCTGAAAAAATAGTGAGTCAAATTCTAGACGCCAAAGATCAATTTGAATCATGGGGCATAACAATAATAAAACCTATTCCGCAGCGTTACCCAGCACCATTGACACATTGGGAAAACAAGGATAGGACCCACATTCCAGTATATTCGATTTTGCAGAATGCCCGAGGACCAACGGGTATAGAAATAACAACACCTACAGAAAGAAGATATCTTCATAGGCACTGGTCACCGCTAACAACAAAAAACGTAAATATGCAATGACCAATTTCTGAACCAGCACGTGCCTTGCAAGCTGCCAAATTAAATATATACTCTTGGAATATTGCAGGTGCAAAAACAAAGCTTACAGATAGTACTCTAACAGAAACTTGGGCTCCATATGACATCATAGCTCTGCAAGAAACCTGGTTGACAGGCTCATTTCAATTGCCGGGTTTTACATTACATCAGGTGGATGCTGTACAAACGAATCGCTTTGGAAGACCAAAAGGCGGATTATCGGTCTATATATCAAACAACCTCAAAGTTGAATCAGAACAGATGACGACCACATCTACAAGTATCCAAATAATAAGACTCAACTTTGGTAGAGATCATTGTATAACTTCACTAATCCTTTTCAATATTTATGCCCATCCAAATGCCCAAGAAAAAACAATAACATTCGAAAAGTTATTACATGAAATATCTGAAGTAAGATATAACACCCCGAATTGGGAAATAGTGATTACAGGTGATTTCAATACCCATCTCATTCACATGCCGGAGGATGATGACCAGTTAGTAGTAGAAAATGAAATTTGGTCAGTACACCACCAAACAGCACATCCTTGGAGGAAACCCAACAAAGTAGGCAAGGAACTGGTCACCTCTCTAGAATATTTCGGTTTGAGAGTAATTAATGGGAGAACACCGGACGATAATCCTCCAAATTTAACTTATTATGGACCAATGTCTAGGTCCGTAATTGACTATACTATTCTTTCCCTGCCACTAATACAGCAACTAAGTATGTTTAAAATTAAGTGCACAACGGACAGTGATCACTCAATCCAACATATAGCCATAAATATTCATCCAGTCAGATATCAGTCTGCTTCAACAATTGACGAAGGAAGTGCACTAACTACCTATAAACGATTAAATTGGTCATCTCATCGACTTCCAGAAATTGCAGGCAAAGCTAAAACAGTCTTGGAGAATAGTATAGGGTCATCCTCTACAGTATTAAACGCCTGGATCAAATTTGTGACCGAAATGACGAATCATAAGCCACATCTAATATCAGGACGGACCAAAAGCTACATACATCAATCACTACAGAGAATAAAAGAGTTGAAAAAAGAACTGAGAAGAGAAATAAGGCAGGTAAAGAAGCGAGGTTATCAAACAGTCGCATGGGATAAGTTAAAACAATTGAAGAAGGAATTTAAGAAACATGTCTGGCAGGAAAAAGAAAAATGACAGACGAGTTCTGGGCAAAGCTGCTCTACAATTGTAAACAATCAAATACCAAAGCGTTTTGGAAAACAATAAACGGCTTAAATAAGGCAAACACAGTAACAGTATCCTCAAATGTTACGGAACAAGATTGGGTAGTTTATCTGACAAAACTCTTTATTGATGAAGACCAGCTTTAAGTAAGAAAAACTAACAAAGTTATTGAGACTGAACTAATAACCAAGACCAAAACATTGCCGCAATTTGAGTTTGTACCCGCTTTAGACATCACATCGTGCACGCTTACAAGAGTTGAAAATGTGATCAAATCAGGAAGAAGTGACAGCGCCCCAGGTCCAAATGGCATCCCACAGGCAATATTTAAATTGGACCCAAAATACTGGGCCAATCAGATAATGGTCTTGTTTAAAGAGGTGGAAAATACAGGCATGACTCCAGACAGCTGGAGGGGATCAATAATAAACCCTATTTTTAAGGGAGGAGACAAAACAAAGCCATCTAACTACAGATTAATAGCCCTTATTGACTCTGAAGCAAAATATTATGCATCATTAATATTGGAAGATCTAATAGAGTGGTAAAATTCTAAGAAATTGATCCCACCCCAACAAACGGGATTTCGGAAAGGGTATGGCACGTCTATAAATATGACAACAGTAGCATCAATTGCGGAAAAGAGTAAACGCCAAAAGAAGAAATTGCAACTCTGCTTTATAGATCTGAAAGCAGCTTTTGATCGGGTGGATCGACCACTTCTATGGGTTAAATTAAGACGGTGGGGTATTCAAGAAAAAATGTTAAGAGCAATTGAATCGCTATATACAAAAACATGGATTCAAATTAAAGTAGGGGATGGGACCAAAATATCAAGGAAAATACCAACCGCAAGGGGTCTTAAGCAATGGTGTGTGCTAGCGCCACACCTGTTTAACCTCTTTACGGCGGATTTATCCACCCACCTGGATCAAGTCAATTTGCATGCTCCAAGGTTAGGCCCACTAACGATATCCCATCTATTATATGCCGATGATATTGTGCTGCTGAGTCACACAGAAATTGGACTTCAAAGACTGATAAAAGAAACTGCGGCATATACAAAACTCAATAAATTGGAAATCAACATTACCAAGACAAAAATCATGCGTATTGGGAATAATCCCCATGCCGCATTAAAGATCAAGCTGGATAATGTAACCATAGAAGAAGTCAGTGTTTATAAATATTTAGGTTTTAATTTTGATAAAAATTTCAACTTTCATGCACACCAACAGTATATGGTTAGGAAAAATAATGCTCTAATACATTCATTCAGTTTACTTGCAAAAAAACTAGATGGCCCCTCTTATCAACCATTGCTCTCGGTTATCAAAGCAAAACTGCTTCCATCTCTAACTTACGCAAGTACGGTGATGCATGGAAAGGACTCCAAAATGTTGGATAGATTACAAATCAAAACATACAAACGGGTCTTTTGTCTGCCGTGTAATGCTTCTCCCGCTCAAATTCGTTTGGAATTTGGATTGACACAGCAAAACATAGCAAGAAGATATCACTTCATCAAATCTATGCATAAAATACGAAACAATCAGTCCAGCCCTTTAATTAGTGCTTTATGTGAATCGATGAATAATGACGTGAATTCAAGTTACAACAAATACTTGTCATCATCTATACAACTAACCAATGCGGGTGACTTATGGGGCTTGAATTTATCGCATCCTACTTTCTGCCAAGCCATGAACAAAACTGCAAAATCTCATTCGTTAGTTGAGGACAAAAGCATATTCTCGCGGCGATCCCATGCCTGGTTGACAATTCAAACCTATGTCACATTGCAACCGGCAACTTATCTATACCTAACTTATCCGGTGTATTTCAAGAAAAAACTATTGGCTATGCGCTTAGGTGATCTGCCGTCTTTGTCAGACAAACCAGCATGGCGATATAAAGGACCAAAAACGTGCAGACTATGTGATGCTCCAAACGAGGATTTTGTGCATTTGATCACCATATGTCCCAAACTGAATAATGCACGCAGTACACTTTTAAAACGATTATTTAATGAGAGAGGGATTCGTACGTGCAGAACAGCCATCATGAGAAGTCTGGCCCCTTCAGATCCTCAGCTAAACTGCAAACTTCTGAAGTTTTTACAATTTCACGATAAAGCAGTCAAACAGAATTTTAAGCTGCATCCTATAGCATGAGGAATTTGCCTCGCATTATGAGTACAATACATTTATATGCTGTTAAAACGGTAGTAGGATGTTGACATTTGGAACTGTGGAATTTTATACTGATGTATACGCCACTTTATAGCAAACGGTGAAGAGTATCCACATTAATGACTGAATTAATTTTACAATGTTATGTTTTAAATGAGACAACAAGATTTTCCTGAGTCGTAACAATATTAATTCATGTTTTTAAGATAAGTGATTATTTTAAAAAGGATTTCTTTTATATGTACGTTGTGATGGTTTTTATTAACTAATAACAATAAACATTTTCATTTCATTTCATTTCATTCAACAAGCCACTTGGTTTGTGGATGGTAAGGGTTGGAGAACTTGTAGTTACCCTAAACTCTTTCCACATTGACTGCATATAAGCAGACATGAGGTTTGTGCCCCTGTCAGACACAACTTCCTTAGGGAAACCAACTGGGGTAAAAATCCCCATCAGGTGAATAAATGAATGAAAAATTTATTGCACAATTACTTAAAACCATTTGCAATATTTCTTACATCTGTAGAAAGAAAACATGAATAAAATTCTATCCGAATACCATAGTAAAGTTTTATAAAATACTTGTTCGTCTTAAAGAGAGGAGCTATATAAGCAGCATTATTTAAAAGTGAATGTCAGATTCTGTGTATTAAAGCCATTGTGTGGCAGAATTGTAAGACAGAAATGGCATCTATACCAGCCACCGTAATGTCTAAGCGCCACTGGGTTTAAAGTGACTAAGTGCCTTGTAACATGTAAAACGTTGATATTAAAATTGGAGAGCAAGTCTATTTCCTGTTTGTTTGCTTGCTGTTGTACAAGCTCTTCTGGTGTCATCCAGACCTTCTTTCTTGGAGAGCCGAACACGCAACTCAGCCATATGTTTCCCAAATTTGGCCAAATCTGTTGGTGCAGTGCAGGAGAACAAAGCCGATACCGCTTCTTTGCATGTCCGAACCCCCTAAGATAGACATCAGTTTTAGCAGCTTCTGACGTTGCTGTAGCAGGCCGGGGCAACACCACACCAAATGGAGTTGGGACTCCTTTTTATAATTACAGATTCTACACCTGGTTATAGAGTACAGGGATTTCCATCCAGGGTTTAGTTCTTTAGTTGGAAGGGGCACTAGCCTGGCCCATTGACTGTTTTTTAGAGCCTTCCTCCCCAATGCTGGCTTCAGGTAAGGCTGTATTTTATGCTCCTTGTATGATGTGATCAGCCCAGGGAGGCATCACCCAGCTGTATAGTTTGCTAAGTCTGCTTCCCGTGACAATTGGTGAATATGTTTATTAAGTGCGTTTTTGACTGCTACATAGCTTAAGCCCTCTTGGCCCCAGTTTTGTGTTGCCAGGCCCAATGTTTCCACCGCTTTCTGCATATAGGTTTTCCATGAGCTAGTTGACCCTTCATAGATGGGAAAAAGTGCGATGAGAGGCAACACATTAAAAGCAACAGAATGTAGTACAAATACAACAAAGCTTGTTCCGCAGGCGTGGTGAGATTAGTAGTAAGACTTTTATTTTCCAGAAAGTTCTTAGTACACAGACAGCCAACGCGTTTCACCCTTCAAAGGGCTTCTTCAGGGCTGTGAAGTCATACAATACAAGCGAATATTAGAACCACTGTTCTATAGGAAAAAACACTCAGTATGAAGGACAGGTATATTTGCGGAACAAAGATAGGAAAATAAGTAATGACTTCGGACGTTCCAGGTCCACAAGGAGAAACATAAGGCAGAAGTCACACCAGAGGAGGAACTGACCATGCTGATTAAAAGATAGGGAAAATTGCTAAAAGATCAAAACGTAACCGTGATTGGTTGTGCCGAGGTGTGTGAACATGGTGTCAGACATGTCCAGGAAGGTTCAAAAGTCAGATACCAAAGAGAACCGTGAAAATCGTTCAAAAATGTACGCCGTGGTGCAGGTTCAGTGGAGTGTCTAGTCTAAAAGAGGTTTTTTTAGGAAAAAAAGGGGTTTCTCAAAAGAATATTAGCTTCTTACCAAAGGTAAATTGACCTGGTGTGTGTCACAGGTAAGCAGAGTTCGGCAATATAGTAGTTGAGAAACATCAATGAGGTATGAAAGTAACTCCATCCATGAGGCCTAAATGAAGAGCATATGGGTGATTAGGTATGTTCCATATAGCCACACTATCTTAGTCTTAAATGAAGACGTAATCCCAATTGTCAAAAATGTGAAAAGTTAAGACGCTAACATCCGTACTAAGTTGAAGCCAACCTCACCCATGATGAGGATGAAAAATATATAAAGAATGTACTTGGACTTACGTAAGTATTCAAAAAATTCCTAAGTCCAATTGGAATGAAGTCATCCAAAGGAAAGAGGAGCTAGGTCCTGTGGCATAAGTGAGCCTCCAGTGTAGAGGGGTAAAGTGCCTAGGAGTAAGGTAAACAGGAAGATTATTAAAACATAATGTATGGTAACCTATGTAAGCGCCTTAAGCCTAAGAGAATAATCTGAGGTGAAGGTGAAAGAGGTGCCTGGCGTTCCACGCATTTACCTCGCTGTCAACTTGGTAAAATAAAGCAAAGGAGTTAAACTCAGCTACGAGGCGTAATAGTTAAACGAGGCTCGACCTAGGAATTTGGGATTTAATATGCATAAGGTGACTTGTCCCCTGGCAAGCATTGTAAAGCGCTAGAGAGGTATATGAGGGTATGGGGGTTAACGGCGTAGCGGAGCAAACAAAGCCAGCTAAGGGAAGTCATAGCAAGGAAAGCGTTAGAACAGCACGGCATGGCTGACATAACCGGAAAGTGGGCTCTATGTGAACCGCCCCTTGGTAGTGCTGTAGGGCACTAAACCATGCTAATTACCCATTATGCAATGTGGGGAATGAATGCAAAAGAGGATAGAGGTCTCCCGGCATTGCAGACTTACTATGGAGTGTCGGCGTGTGTCCGCGAAAAGGTCCTCTCTGGCAGTAGCAGCAGTATGCCGGAAAAGTGCTGTGCTGTCGTTTATAAACCTAAATGTGAGTATCGTAACTATCCCCGGGCTGAGACCTCCGCTCCGCCCGCGGAGTGTGCGGAGATTTGCCTCCTCCGCGTTCCGTGGAGAACGCGGAGAAGGCAAATCTCCGCACACTCCGCAGCGTAGCGGAGTTGACCAGCCCCCGCCTCCAGCCCCCCTATATTAACAATAAATTATACAACTAATAAGTAAATTTAAACCACTTACCTGAACTGCGGCGTCCCCGGGCTGCCCTCCTCCTCTTCATCAACGTTTCTGCTAATTCTTGCAATAACTATGCATGCGCGCGCGTTCGCACATGCGCATTTCTTGTAAGAAATGTGCGTACGCGCGTGCATGCGCAGGTTTAGCAGAAACGGCGACGAATAGGAGGAGGGCAGCTCGGGGACGCCGCAGTTCAGGTAAGTGGTTTAAATTTACTTATTAGTTGTATAATTTATTGTTAATAAAATAGGGGGGGTGGAGACGGGTGGCGTAGCGGGGCTACGCAGAGGGCCACGAGGGCCACGGAGTTTGTTCGTACCTCCGTGGCCCTCCACATAGCCCCACTACGCCCACTACGCCCAGGGTTAGTCGTAACCAACGTAAAATGTGCGTAAACCTAATTTCCTGTGTGACGTGAAATAAAAGACTTGTATGCTGACCGAAAGCGTGTAAAAAGTGCTGCCGTTTTAAAACATAAATGTAAGTGTCGTGACCAACGTAAAATGCACGTAATCCTCATTTCCTGTGTAACGTGAAAATAAAAAGACTAGTATGCTGACCGGGAGCGTATAAAAAGCTCTTCCGGTACGGAAGGATTGCGGTGTTCCTTTAGGGTCTGAAGACTGGTAAGATAACCGAGGCGTCATGTTCACACGTACCGTGCTGGAAACGTAATTGTACCATTAAAAGCAAAGACAGTGTGGTATGTCCTAAAGACGGAAAGAAGGTGTCGAGTTCATCTAAATTGTTCAGAAAAAAAGGAAAAGAAGAGAGGGATGCCAAGAAAGGAGAGAAATAAAGAATGCTGCTAGATTATGCGACGTAAGGACCAGGTTGCCATTGAGTGAACATGCATTAGAAAGTCAATAGAACAGTCAAAGTTGAAATGGAAAAGCATGTAAAAAGTGGCAGTTGAGTACTGTTAGCAATATGAGCGTATGAGACATTTCAAAGATATATGGGGGGAGGGAAAACATAGCTAAAAGGTAATGTGCCAGTCAGTGCATAAATCCTAATTACGATACGTGGGAAAGCAGGTTAGCCATAGGAATCGTTATCATACATGGTTGGCACAGAGTAATAACACCAAGGGTAGTAGGGTTACAATATCCTGGGTGTTAGTAATTGGGAAACTTAGTAGGTTGTATGTACTAGGACAACTAGGCATGCATGTAAAGGTTCACAAGAGAGTCATCAAGGGCAATAAGGTTACAGTGCCCCAGATGTACAGTTTGCATAGTGGTGCTCAATCAAATATTGTGAATCAGGAAACTAGGCTGTGCAGCTGATAACTGGGTTGAGCAGGATTCAGAGGACATGCATTAATATAGGAATTTCACAGACATACACTCGTACAGGAATCTCACAAGAAGTGATGCATCTCAGTGTCAGTGTTCAGTCCCAATGTGGTGCTACGTAAATTACATATCCATCGCGCTTCAAGTTGTCTAAGTGCGAGATCCCTGTCACCACCTCTCAAGTTACCCTGTGCAACATCTATGCCATGGAATCGAAACTTAGCTCTGTCTCCACTACTATTGCACTCGTGAGAGACTAGTGCATATGAAGTGTCACCATTTAGGCAAGCTCTGCGATGTTCTTGAATACTTATCTTGAGTTGTCTGGTTGTGCTACCAATGTAGATCTTGTTACAGACACAGATAAGAACATAAATCACATAGCTAGTGAGACAGTTGATGAAATGTCTTATTTTATACTGTGTTCTAGTGTTGTAGCAGAAGGTCATGGTCTTATTGCAGCCCAAATTGCATATGTTGCAAGTTCCACAAGTGTAGAAACCTATGGGTTTGCGTAGCCAGCTTTGTGAACTTGGTGTTTTGTAAAGTGTGTAACTAGGGCACAGGGCGTCCCTGATAGTTCTGCATCTCCTGAATGTTAAGGAGGGCCTCTCTGAAATAAGTTCATTGACCCCTGGGACACCTTTTAGCAGTGCCCAATGTTTACCAAGCACTTTGAAGAGCTCGTGATTCAATGCAGAGTTAGTTGTGATGAAGGAAAGTCTTTGGGCACTAGGGTCAAGGGTCTCATCTTTCTTGTTGATGAGTGTCCCTTCTGTCAGTGCTCCTTGCCTGTGTTCTGCGTTGGATAATGTGCGGTAATCGTATCCCCGCCTTCTAAGTCTGTCCATCGCTTACTTAGCTTGTGTTATGAAGTTGGCCTCCTCGCTACAATTCTTGCGAATGCGTAGCAGTTCTCCATAGGGGATAGACTTTTTAGTAGATGGTGGATGTGAACTTGTGTAGTGTAGAATACTATTCACCGCTGTCTCCTTTCTGTGTAGAGTGCTTTCAATTCTGTTGTTACTAATGTATAGTTCTAGGTCAAGGAAATTTATTTTTGTTTGTTGTGACATCTCTAGGGTGAAGGTGACATTTAGGGGCCGATTCCGATTCGGGTCGGAAATCTCTCCGACCGAGCCGGACCCGGAGAGATTTCCGACCGAATCGGACCCGTGCAGCCCGACCGAATGAGTACGATGCGCACGTATGCCATCGGACTCGATTCGGTCGGACTCCCATTGAAGTCAAAGGGAGCCTGTCGTACAACGCGTACTTGGGCTCCCATTGACTCAATGGGTGCGAGGCAGACAAGGGCGCCCCCTACAGCGGGTACGCGGCGAAGCGACTCGCGCCGTACACGCACAGGTAGGGGGGACCCATGGGTCCCCCCTGTGTGCGACTCGCGCGGCTACGCGTACAGGGGGGTCCGACACGGACCCCCAAAGTACGGCTCCGACTGCTCTTTCGAGCCAGAGTGCGCGGCTCGGTCGGACTGCTCGCGGCGCGCATCGTACTTACCCGGCCGGGGAACGTCTCCATTGCGCGGTGCGAGTCGAGTCCGAGCGAGTCGGTCGGTGCGGTTAGACCTGGGTACGAGTCGGTCGGAGCGGTCGGGACGCCCGGACGAGTCGGTCGGCGATTTCGCATCGTACTCGCTCGCCCGGATGCGCGTACGAATCGGTCGGTAAACAGGGCTCCGAATCGGATCCGGTTAAGCCGAATCCGATTCGGAGCCCTACCGGCCGAGATCGGAATCGGCCCCTAAGTGTGTTGTTATTCAAAAAGCCAAAGTATTCCTGCAGTTGTGGTCCAGTCCCTGTCCAAATGATAATGATGTCATCTATGTATCGGCCCCAGAACTGGATGTGCCCAGTCCAGTCTGACGCCGCTGCTGACCATGCATATGTGTGTTCCACCCACCCCATGAAGAGGTTAGCATGTGAGGGAGCAAATATGGAGCCCATCGCAGTCCCCTGTTGTTGTTTAAACCATGTCTTGTCAAAAAGAAAAAATTGTTGTCAAGGATGAGGTCAATCATCTTTAGTAGCATCAGGTTATGGTCAAAGAGGTTCGCCCGTCTTTTAGAGAGAAAGAATTCTACAGCCCTTTTCCCTAGTTCTCTCTTAATGCAAGTGTATAGGGATTCCACATCTAATGTGGTGAACCACATCGTCTCATCCCAATCCAAGTCCTCAAACTTGTTGAGTATGTCCATGCTGTCCCTGACATAGGAAGGCAAATTGACTACCAGTGGTTGTAGGAAGGTGTCAACAAATGTCGAAAGTGCCTCTGTCATGAAGCCAATCCCTGAGATGATAGGGCGTCCTGGTTGAAAGGGTTGTTTCTTATGTATCTTCGGTAGAAGATAAATACATGGAAATCTAGGATCTTTGATTTTGAGAAAGTTGTACTGTGTGTCTGAGAGGAGGCCCACTTCCTTCCAATGTGAGAGCTGGATGTTAATCGCAGCGGACGCTTGTGCACATGGATTGTGTGTCAGTTTGGCATAGTGTGCTGTGTTGTTTAATTGCCTCTCAACCTCACCCTCATAGTCTCTACTATTCATGACCACAACGTTACCTCCTTTGTCCGCTTCCCTTATTACAAGTGAATCATTATTTCGGAGACTGTTAATGGCTTTTCTCTCATCAAGTGTCAGATTGTCTTTGACATGTCTCCTGTTTTTGTGTTTAAGTTTGTCCTCAAGACGATGTAAGTCATCTGTCACCAAATTGTAAAATACTTCGATGCTATTGAGATGTGAGCCCTGAGGTGTAAATTTGCTACGTGTGTGCAGACCGCTATCAAATGTGTAATCCTGCATGATGTTAAGGCTGTCAAGTACATGTTCAACCGAGGATTCGTTGTCAGGGTGAAGAGATAAGAGGGTAGACACATCTTTAATGTGTGAAACTGTTACTTCTGTGTGTGGTGTAACAGTTGTGGCAGAACGCCAAAAACTGTTGACAGCAAAATGCCCTCCTTAACATTCAGGAGATGCAGAACTATCAGGGACGCCCTGTGCCCTAGTTACACACTTTACAAAACACCAAGTTCACAAAGCTGGATACGCAAACCCATAGGTTTCTACTCTTGTGGAACTTGCAACATATGCAATTTGGGCTGCAATAAGACCATGACCTTCTGCTACATCACTAGAACACAGTATAAAATAAGACATTTCATCAACTGTCTCACTAGCTATGTGATTTATGTTCTTATCTGTGTCTGTAAAAAGATCTACATTGGTAGCACAACCAGACAACTCAAGATACGTATTCAAGAACATCGAAGAGCTTGCCTAAATGGTGACACTTCATACGCACTAGTCTCTCACGAGTGCAATAGTAGTGGAGACAGAGCTAAGTTTCGATTCCATGGCATAGATGTTGCACAGGGTAACTTGAGATGTGGTGACAGGGATCTCGCACTTAGACAACTTGAAGCGCGATGGATATGTAATTTAAGTAGCACCACATGGGGACTGAACACTGACACTGAGATGCATCACTTCTTGTGAGATTCCTGTACGAGTGTATGTCTGTGAAATTCCTATATTAATGCATGTCCTCTGAATCCTGCTCAACCCAGTTATCAGCGGCACAGCCTAGTTTCCTGATTCACAATATTTGATTGAGCACCACTATGCAAACTGTACATCTGGGGCACTGTAACCTTATTGCCCTGATGACTCTCTCGTGAACCTTTACGTGCATGCCTAGTTGTCCTAGTACATACAACCTACTAAGTTTCCCAATTACTAACACCCAGGATATTGTAACCTTACTACCCTTGGTGTTATTACTCTGTGCCAACCATGTACGATAACGATTCCTATGGCTAACCTGCTTTCCCACGTATCATAATTAGGGTTTATGCACTGACTGGCACATTACCTTTTAGCTATGTTTTCCCTCCCCCCATATATCTTTGAAATGTATCATACGCTCATATTGCTAACAGTACTCAACTGCCACTTTTTACATGCTTTTCCATTTCAACTTTTACTGTTCTATTGACTTCCTAATGCATGTACACTCAATGGCAACCTGGTCCTTATGTCGCATAATCTAGCGGCATTCTTTATTTCTCTCCTTTCTTGGCATCCCTCTCTTCTTTTCCTTTTTTTCTGAAGATTTAGATGAACTCTACACCTTCTTTCCGTCTTCAGGACATACCACACTGTCTTTGCTTTTAGTGGTACAATTACGTTTTCAGCACGGTACATGTGAACATGACGCCTCGGTTATCGTACCAGTCTTCAGACCCTAAAGGAACACCGCAATCCTTCCGTACCGGAAGTGCTTTTTACACGCTCCCGGTCAACATACTAGTTTTTTTATTTTCACGTTACACAGGAAATGAGGATTACGCGCATTTTACGTTGGTCACGACACTTACATTTATGTTTTGAAATGGCAGCGCTTTTTACACGCTTTCGGTCAGCATACAAGTCTTTTATTTCACGTCACACAGGAAATTAGGTTTATGCACATTTTACGTTGGTTATGACACTCACATTTAGGTTTATAAACGACAGCACAGCACCTTTCCGGCGTACTGCTGCTACTGCCGGACAGGACCTTTTCGCGGACACACGCCGACACTCCATAGTAAGTCTGCAACACCAGGAGACCTCTTTACTCTTTTGCATTCATTCTCCGCATTGCATAATGGGTAATTAGCATGGTTTAGTGCCCTACAGCACTACCAAGGGGCGGTTCACATAGAGCCCACTTTCCGGTTATGTCAGCCATGCCGTGCTGTTCTAACGCTTTCCTTGCTATGACTTCCCTTAGCTGGTTTGCTTGCTACGCTACGCCGTTAACCCCCATACCCTCATATACCTCTCTAGCGCTTTACAATGCTTGCCAGGGCACAAGTCACCTTATGCATATTAAATCCCAAATTCCTAGGTCGAGCCTCATTTAACTATTACGGCTCGTAGCTGAGTTTAACTCCTTTGCTTTATTTTACCAATTTGACAGCGAGTTAAATGCGTGGAATGCCAGGCACCTCTTTCACCTTCACCTCAGATCATTCTCTTAGGCTTAAGGCGCATACATACATTATTTTTTAATAATCTTCCTGTTTATCTTACTCCTAGGCACTTTACCCCTCTACACTGGAGGCTCACTTATGCCACAGGACCTAGCTCCTCTTTCCTTTGGATGACTTCATTCCAATTGGACGTAGGAATTTTTTGAATACTTACGTAAGTCCACGTACATTTTTTATATATTTTTCATCCTCATCATGGGTGAGGTTGGCTTCAACTTAGTACGGATGTTAGCGTCTTTTCACATTTTTGACAATTGGGATTACGTCTTCATTTAAGACTAAGATAGTGTGGCTATATGGAACATACCTAATCACCCATATGCTCTTCATTTAGGCCTCATGGATGGAGTTACTTTCATACGTCATTGATGTTTCTCAACTAATATATTGCCGAACTCTGCTTACCTGCGACACACACCAGATCAATTTACCTTTGGTAAGAAGCTAATATTCTTTTGAGAAAAGCCTTTTTTTCTTAAAAAAAACTCTTTTAGACTAGACACTCCACTGAACCTGCACCGCGGTGTACATTTTTGAACAATTTTCACGATTCTCTTTGGTATCTGACTTTTGAACCTTCCTGGACATGTCTGACACCATGTTCACACACCTCGGCACAACCAATCACGGTTACTTCTTGATCTTTTAGCAATTTTCCCTATCTTTTAATCAGCATGGTCAGTTCCTCCTCTGGTGTGACTTCTGCCTTATGTTTCTCCTTGTGGACCTGGAACGTCCAAACTCATTACTTATTTTCCTATCTTTGTTCCGCAAATATACCTGCCCTTCATACTGAGTGTTTTTTCCTATTGAACAGTGGTTCGAATATTCGGTTGTATTGTATGGCTTCACAGCCCTGAAGAAGCCCTTGTGAAGGGTGAAACGCGTTGGCTGTCTGTGTACTAAGAACTTTCTGGAAAATAAAAGTCTTGCTACTAAACTCACCACGCCTGCGGAACAAGCTTTGTTGTATTTGCACTACATTCTGTTGCTTTTAATGTGTTGCCTCTCATCACGCTTTTTTCCTGAATTTATTTGTGGTCATGTCGCAGCTGACCACCTGAGGTGGGCAATACAAGTACTTGGCACTTTTTGTGACTGGCCTAGGTAGTGCAGTTGCCGTCGTACCCTGCTGCCCCCTGCCCTCTTTTGATACCTTCATAGATGGGCTTTAGCATATTCTTTATGCTTCCAATTGGTGCTTTCAAGACTTGGTAATAATATTTTGCCTGCATTCCCAGGCATTCATGGTTTTGTTGCACCAGACCAAACTCCAAGCGAATCAGACTGTTACAGCTGTGCTTTGGTAGCTTAAATATACGTTTGTATGCCTGGTATTGTGATTTCTCTAATCTGCTATCCATTTTGCCTGGGAAAGCCTGCTGTGCATAACTCGCTATTGACCTTATTTTGGATTGTATGACTCTACTTATTGGGACTTTTGTAGGGTTCAGCAGTTTCTTGTTGAGTTTGCACAAAGCATAATTGTCGACTGCGCTTTTGAATTCATTTTTTGTAGATGTAAAGTCGCTTTGCCAGAGTTGCTAAGCCATTCTCCAAGATAGTTATATGTTTTTGTACTGAAGATTGTCTCACTGCCTACTTTCCATTTAAGTAATGCTTTTTGCACAATGCACAAAAATCAAAACTTTAGTTTTATGTGGATTTATGACCAATTCATTGGTCTCTTTATAGGTATTAAGAGCATTTAGTCCTCTTTGTAGGCCGATTTTGGTATTGTCCATCGTTACCAGGACTTCTGCATATTGCAATATTTGAAACTTATTGAGGCCTATTTTGGGACTTGCGAGGTTGACATTTTGAAGCATCTTCCCTAAATCTACTGTGTATAAGTTAAAGAGAGTCACGACAAGAACGCAGCCCTGTTTTAGGCCCAAGTCTGTAAAGAACTTCTTTGTTATTGTGTTGTCTGCTAATTTAACTTTTATCCAGGCTTTACTCTATAGGTAGATGATGGCATTCAAGAGGCCTGCTGGAATTTGCAAGTTTCTTAGCTTATCCCAAAGCTTGTGTCGCGAGACCCCATCGAATGCTGCCGAGTAATCGACAAAGCCGGCAAAAACAGTTTTTTTTATTTTTGATGTTAGCTTTCTGGCACAAGTAAGATACATGGGTAAAAAAGAGAGAGGAGGCCCCTCACAATCAAGGGACCAGGGCACTACTTGATAGTGAAGAAAAGTATTAACCCCAGGTAGACAAGAATGCGTAAAGTTCACTCGAATCCAGATATACTCAGATACTCCAATCCCTAAAAATAGGGAATATGCACATACTGGCTATATTTCTAAAGTTCTACCAGACCCAAGAGTGTTGTATCAAAAAAGGCTTTATTCAAGTACATAAAAACTCAAAATCGTCATAAAAATATCACATATCACAGTCAATAAATGCCGGTTTTCAATAATCCCCAAAGGTATACAAACAACCTGTATAGTATAAAAACATTAATTCACAATGTGGTGAGTTGAGAACACCCAGGGGACTATTGGACTGTTCCTTTGATGTCAAGCAAGGATAATTCATAAAATATCAAATTAGAATAACATCACATTTTGTACAATGAACAAACATTTAAAAACACTTCAAAACTAAAAACAGGGAGGCCCTACTGCACAGTTTCTAATACTGTTACACCACCTGGTCCAACATTTAGCATAGAATTCCTAATATGCCTTCTCTTTCGTTTTTTATATACTAGTCACTCTCGTGGTTGGATACAGAACAAAGAACAGCGTTGATGCATTTCGGTGGTCATGGACTTATAAACCACGCCTTCCTCAGGACAACAAAGTGTATAAGGGATTGACAACCTCCCTTTTGGATAAAAGTACATATAGATCAATCACAGACTGAAGGTGATGTGCTGATTACTGACTTATACTAAAATACTTTGATAAAACAGCCCGATTGGTACTTTGCTCGTAGTTTATCAAGTCCTCATTTCTGAGAAACAGGAAAAGTTATTTTTGAAAAAAACAATATTTGATGGGTTCTTCGATTCCCAACATGTCACTCCATTGTAGGCACTCTGTGCTCCGGTGTTTTGTGCAACCGGAATATTGGAGGAACACTGGATCCTTTGTCCTCAATGCGGGAGACTTTAAGTGGTGGCTGTTGGCTCGTCTACTCTTTGTGTTAGTCACCCCACCAGGACACGGAATGTAGTCAGTTTGTGAAGTTTCTCACGATACTGCTTGCCAATTCTTCAAGGCTCCTCCCGTGTAGGTTGAATTAAGTAAGATACAGCCACTATGTTATCAATTGTTGACCCTCCTTTGCGAAACCCTGTTTGATATGGGGGAGGATTTCTTTGTCTTTGATCCATTTATTCAGCTCTGCCAATAGGGTGCTAGCATAAGCTTTCCCTTCAATGTCAAGAAGGGTAATCAATCTATAGTTTTTTGGTTCCGTGTTATCTCCTTTCTTAAATATGGGTTGTAACAGTGAGCCACGCCATGATTCCGGAACATTGGCTTGCAGTTAATATTCAGTGAATAGGGTGGATAGGACTCCTCGCCAGTATTCCGGGCCTTCTCTGAACATTATTTCCGGAAGCCTGTTGGGACCAGGGGCCCTTCTTTTCTTATCTTCTGAACGGTGGGATTGTCTTGATCTTTGCCTCCGGCTTCTGACCTAGGCTCATCATCGCCATTTGCATCCTCGACTAGGCGTTCCTCTGCGCTCGCCTGCTGAGCACACCCTATATTTTCTACATAAATTGTAGCTACATGACTTAGCCATACTTCAGTGGGGACAGAGTTGTGTTGATCCACTTTATCATTTTCCAACCGGGCAATATATTGCCAGAACAGCCAATGTTTGTGGTTCTTGGATAGTTCATAGATCTTCTTCCTCAAGATTCCTCGAGATTCTTCTGCTTGAAGTTCCATATCAGATGTTTGCGCTCCATATTAAATTCTCTACACTTATGCTTGGTGACTTGTGTGCCAGTGTTCCGGTGATTCCTATTTGCCCGTTTTAGATTCCGGTTAATTCACTTAAAACTTTATTGTCTTGCCAGGTTTGCATAGCAGGGGAAATGTTTGCTTGGAAGGTTTTCTTTGCTCCTCCCCATAGGGCTGCTTTCAGGAAAGAGATCCATGCTCCCCAGTTTTCAATGGTGTATTCGACGGTAGGATGATTGTTTATGCATTCCTGTTCGTATTTCTGTGATGTTAGTATGGCAGCCTTCTGCTCGTTCTATCTTATCCTCCTAATTAATGGGTATTCCTCAATACCTCTGGAGTGTGCTAGAACAGTGACTTGTTTCAGTTGTTTAGTGTGGATACTTAGTTCCACTTGAAGGATTGCATGATCACTTGTTTCATGTGTCGCCATTGCAAAATGAGCTATTTTCTGACTGAGATAGTTACACAGGAAGATATAATCAATTGATGTGCAGCTGTTATAAGTAACCATTTCTGGTGAATTTGGGTTTAGATTTTTGTTGAATGCCTCAGCAGACATAAAGTTGTATTTTTGTAGGAAGTCGTTTAAAAATAATTCTGAGCTTGTTAAATGCATTGTTTCACTTTTTTCCATTCCTAGATAATGTAGATTGAAGTCTCCCATGATCACCTTGGTCAATGACAGATGTGTGCATAGGATTTCCTTCTTTGTGGCGATCGTGGATCTTGTTGTCTCCAATTTTGCCTGACCCTGGTCATTGAGATATATATTTATTATTAGCAGTGAAGATCTTCCTTCCTTGTCCTCTTTTCCTCCCACTATGAGCGCCTGCAACATTTCTGAGTCTTTTTTTATTTTCCATGTTGTGAGTTCTTTTGCATGCTTTATATAGGTCGAAATCCCACCAGACAGTCTACCATATCGTTGATGTCTGATTCCTGGTTTGTGAAAGATGGCAAAACCTTCCAAATGCATGGGCTTTGTTGCCCAGGTTTCTTGTAGGCATACGATGTCACCTTCTTGCAATATCTTCCTTGCCGATTCGTGTTTGAGGGCCCTCTGAATACCGGCAACATTCCAGGATACAATTTTGATACCCGATTGGTTGGCTTTGTTGGTGCACTGAATTCCAATCTCTGTGGCCCTTATTTGTTTGGGATTGCACAATTCTTGTGCGGCCTCCCTGGTGTCAGGAATGACGAGTGGCATACACTGTCTCACTGCGTGGCCTGTGTTGTTGCTCCCTCCTTTTAGGTTTTTTAAATGCTTCATCTGTTACTGTTCTATTTTTGATAGTACCTTCCTGGGTTCTTACTGATATACTCAAGTTTTTGTAGTTCTGAAATGATTGTGTTTTTGTAGTTCTTCTCAATACACTTTCTTGGCTTTCTTTAAGTTTTTTATGGTGTTTGTTGATTAAATTAACATGTGAGGATATTTTTCTTGCTATAGCTCATCTATTTCTATGCCCCAATTTTCAAAGCTTTCTTTTTCCTGGAGGACTCCTTCTAATGTGCGATGACTCTTCCAAGTCACTATAGTGTCTTCTTGGCTGTTATTTTTCTCTTTGGGTGCAAATTGTATACTGACCATGTCTTCGCTTGTTATTTATGTCAATGAAGGTATATTTTGGAAGAGCCTCAGTAGGTTTGCCCGATTGAGTGTATAATGCCTAGTTGGCTTTGCTATTGACTCTGCGGAAGCGTGAGGGGGCTGATCCCAGCTTCTTCTAATTTGTGCCATCTTTTGGCACTTCTGCTGTTTTGTTAATCTTTTTTTCACGCATCTTGAGAGCTTACTTGTGGTAGTTTCTTGCTTACAGGGACTTAGGGTTTCCTGGGTCATAGATAACTAAGTGATTGACAAGTCACCCAACTTTGTCACCCCAGGCAATTTTTTTGCAGATTCAAATTTTGAGGCAACCTTTACTGGTTCTTTTTTTTCCTTTCCTTGTCAGGCATTTTGTTGTGGTTTGCCATCTTTCATTAAATTTAAACTTATAGTGTCAGCCTCTGTTTTGACAGTGGGTGTGTTTTGATGAAGTTGACAGGAGTTGGGGGGGGGGCGTCCAGTCATCTTGTTCTCTTCTTTGCCTGCCACTTTTTTAACTTGTTCTGCCTGACCTTCTAACAAGACTAGGCCTTTTGCAACTGATCTTGTAGTCTCATTGTTTGGGTTTTGCTGACCAGGCGAGTTAAGGTTCCTCAGCTCATTTATCATGGATAACAGGACTTCAGGGAGTGTCGTTAATTTATCTACAATATCAGAACAGTGGCACTCCTTGACCTTGAGCCCCTTTTCTATGTTGTCTAATTTGGCCGAGGTTTTTACAATTGCTAAGGCTATTGTTTGAATTATGTCCATTTGGATTTCCAGTTTATGTGATTGCCAGGTAAGGGCATTGATTCCTGCCATAAGAGTCATGTATATGGAGGACAGCAGTTTGTCTTGGTCCTTGGTGAGCTCCAAACTGACAATTGAGCGGTCCTGCAGGGGATTACCATGTGATTTATCCGGTGTGAAAATCAAAGATTTGGACTTGAGCTAAGGTCTCGCTGGTGTTTCCTTATTTCCTGTCCTTGTTGTGACAGGTCTGAGTCTTCGATGTAACATGGGCTCAGGAGTTTCCTTGTTTCCTGCCCTTCTTGGTTTAACAGGTCTGAGTTTCCAATATTGCCTGTGCTCAAGGGTGTAGGGTTGACAGTACCAAACTGGCCACCATTGATTGTATTGTGTGTACTTCCGCCTTGACTGTTATTTACTTTTTTATTTCTTGCTGTTGGTTTGTGTTCTCTGAGGCTCTAAGGAACAGCTTTTGCTGGACATTGCTGCTCCCACTCCTGGGCAAAATAACATCACTGGAAGGTGGACTGGAGGATGGTCTGCTCGAAGGGCTTGTGATTGTTTGAGACATTGCAATCTTCTGGCTTCCTATTAAATAGTTTTCTATTGCCACATTTTTTGGTTGAATCTCCTTTGTTTCTTTTATGTCAGTGACTGTTTTAGATGTAATCTCCTTTAAACCTAGAGGGGGGCCTCCGATATGGGGGATGGGTGTCCCCTTAGCTACAGTTGGAAAATATTCCATGAGTGTCTTGTGTCTCGGCCCCTGCCTGTTTCCTTTTTTCCAGTGGACCCGATATTTATCTTTAGTGCGTTTCTAATTGTTGTGGGGGTGATTGCCTATATATAGACCTATGATAGTGATGGTTCGCTATCACTTAGGCAGCTGGAAATAGCCTCGTCCTTATGCTCAGTTAACCTTCCCATGTTTGTATTGGTCAATGCGGACGGGCATTCACATTCACTGTCTGTTGGTTCATTGGTCTTCACTGATTCACTGTCCATAGAAAGGTCAATGACAAGGCCATCTTCTTGAGTTGTGAGCATCCTTTTTTGATCTCTCCTCTGTAGCATCCGCTTGGTCCACTTACCACCTTTCATCATTGCTCTCCTTTGAAAAAAAAGTCTATGGGCTATCTTCCAACCCTCTGCAAACACCAGTTTTTTCCTAAAAGTGGTGTTCACCCTCTTGCGTTTGGAGTCCAGAAGGCACTCCTGTGTGTTCCTTACACTGACTCCACCTCCTGGGGCCACGTCAGAAACCCCTTTCTTAATCATCTAGTCTCATTAGGCAGTTAAGATGGCAGTTGGATGCATGGTCCACAATGCAGTGCATGTGGCGAGCGGGGCACTATAAGGAGAACCCACAAGCGGCACCTGGTACCTAACCAGGCTGCCTCCACGGTCCCCTCAAGGCACACTCTCTGTAGCGGCTAGCTACAGCCGCTGTGTTCGCTGCTTGCTCGAACCTTGTCAATCTTTTTCTGGGTTGACAAGGTCCCCTTTTTTCCTTATTTTCCCCTTTTATGTTCTTTATTGTTCACTACACCTAACATATGTGGTGCAGGATTTTTTGCAATGGGTTGCGGAGGATGCATCAGTTTTTTTTGCAGTAAAAGATTGTCTCTCTCCGTTTGCCGGCGTCCTCCCTGTACTTTGCCACACTCCCCTCCAGCTCACTCCACCTCACTCTCCCAAGTTGTGCCCCCACTTGAGCCCACTGGGATCAGCGCCACTTGCCTGGCTTGTTGTGGAGGGCACCTGGAAGCCAAGAGGCCAGGAGCTGGTGCTAGAGCCAAAAGAAACAAAGGGTGAAGCAGAGTGAGGGTGGGGCTAAAAGCGCAGTAGAGCCATTGCTGGTGCCGATGTCTCAGCCCTCAGCTGCTCAAACCCGCGAAGTCCTCTGCCTAAGTCTGGATCCATTGCTGTTGGCATGGCGATGTCATTGGCGGCCTCGATTCCCAGCTGCTTTGGCTGCTGCAGCATCCCCCGCTGGTCCGCCGATCCGCTAGCTCCGCTGCAGCTCTGGCGTGTATGCATACGTGCATCACCTTGTCACCGGAATCCGCAATACCTTTCTGATTTGGCAAGTATAAAGTGATGTGTAAAGAGAGCGCTTGACAGTTGGATCTAAAAAATGCTATCATAGGCTTTGGATGACGAATCCCCATCAGGTCCTTTGCCACTGCAGGTGCAGTCATGGTTCTCAGAGGGATTGCCTCTGGATACCTAGTAGTATGATCCACCAGAACCAGGATGAACTTGTTGCCTGAAGCAGTCTGGGGATCCTTAGGCCCTGCAATGTTAACCCTACCCTCTTAAAGGGTATGCCAATGACAGCCAAGGGATTAAGGCAGGCTTTAAGCCTCTGCCCTGTCTACACACTGGCTTGGAAGGTCACACAAGTCCTACAGAATGCATCTGAGGAATTCTTGATCCTGGGCCCAAGAGAAGCCTTGTAAAGGTCTTGTCTTGGCCAAGGTGTCCTGCCAGGGGCATTATATGAGCCAGCTCCATTAGGAAGGCCCTGTAGAATGGGGTACCACCAGGGCTCATTCTGTCCTATGCCCAGAAGTCTTAGGCTCAATGCAAAGGAGGTTGTCCTCCCAGTAAATGTGGTGACTACCAGAGGCATCACCTGCTGCTTGGGCTTCAGCCTGTTGCCTCATGCCCACAAGGGCACTCCCTTTGTGCCCTACAGAACTCCTCCTTGGTGGATCCTCCTTCCATGTGCCATCCAGCAAGCTTAGGCAGGTCACCAAGGAAAGCAATGCCCTCTTCTGTGGACTTTGGGGCAGCCATCGCAGGTGCCCTATCCATCTAACTAGATGTACATTCAGGCGTTGGTTTCCCAAGCCCTTTGCCTCTCCCCTTCCTAGCAGCTGGCTGGGCCATTGTTCCAGGCTCCAGCCCTTTTTGACTCCCATCCTGGGCCAAAAAAACTGTGTGGAAGCACAGATCCAGTCAGGTAACCCTAACATCTCCACAAGAGTCTTGAGCTCCACTTCCTTCCAGGTAGTGTGCTCAAGGTCATTACCCAACAAACAGTCCACAGACATGACATGGCTCACTGCAACTTTCAGAAGACCTGGACCACCCCCTACTGAAATGGAATAAGGGCCACTGGTTAGTGACCCTCTCTGTTGTCAACCACCACAATCTGATGAAATGCATGGGGAATTACCTTCTCTGGGGAAACCAGCTGACTCCTTAGTTAAACTGGCTCCTTTATCCCACAGCACTTTAATCCCTTTCCCATTGATGGTGACCCATTGCCTATAGTTTGTAGTATTTGAGGGCACATGGATCCTTGGAACCATCTCACTGTCACCCAGGAACACTAGGCTAACAACACTAAATCCCCCCTATTAACTGGGACAAACTCCTCCCCCGGCACTGTACTAGCCACCCCTGGAATCTTTCTTCCAGTGGGAGGTGGTGCTCGTTTTGGACACTTCAGATCCCCTTTGTAGTGTCCATTCTCGTAGCACTCACAGCACTTAACGGGTTTGGGCTGCTGACCTTTGTCAGGGTAAGTTTCCTTCTGGTGGCCAGGTTGGGAATGTGACTACCCTTTCCCCTATGAGTTATTTTTGGGGCGTGAAGAGAACTCCTTCTTTTCTCTCTCCTTCCTTTTTTTGGTAGGAACCCTGAGCACCCTTTTGGAAGTCCCCCCCAGATTCTTTTCTGTACACTCTGATGTTGACCTAGAGGTCCACCTCCTCAGTAAACTTTCTGGCATCAGTAAGCTTGCTATCAACCAGGTGTTGGTGCAGCTCTAGAAAACAAGTATCAAGAATGTGCTCCTTCAAAAACAAGTTGCACAACACTTCCTAATCATTAACTTTGGTACCCCTCACCCAGTCCTTCAGTGCCTTCCCAGCATAGTCCAAGAAATCCACCCATGCTTGTGTAGAGAGTTTGTGACTGGCCCTGAACTGGGTCAACCCAAACTTACTGACTAAAATGGTCTTCATGGAAGTGTAGTAGGTCTGACACCCACCTCTAACGTAAGGCGTGTGTCCCTCCCCACTGTGGGCATGTACCGCCAAAGACTACCCTTCTAGAACATGTCTGGGACCCAGTGCACTTTCAAAGACACTTAATAGGTTGCCAACCATTTATCAATGTCATCCCCCACTCCATAAGTGGGCACCATATCTTTTGGGGTATAATACATGGACTCATGTGAAGACACCGCAGGTATGCTGCCACCAATATTGTTGTGGCTGGAACCCATTTGGAGGGCTCTGATATCCAGCTCTCTGAGGCTAAGCTTATGGGCCATATTCCTTTCCTCCATGGCCAGCCTCTTCTTTTCTAGAGCTTGCTCCTTTTCAATCTTAGCAAGGGCTTGCTCCCTGTTAATCTTGGCAAGCTCTAGTTTGATTTTCCTCTCCTCCATCCTGTCACCCAGCTCCTCTGGGGACAGGTTCCTTGAGGACACACTGCTGCCTGGTCTAGAGTGGACTCTCAGTCCTGGGAGAAGATTGCTCCCCCCTCTGTAGGCTCCATGACAAGACCCTCTGTCAGGTCCCGCTCTTATCTTTCTTCAGACCAGATCTCTCACCCTCATCTATTTCTCCTTCTGGGTGGACTGCTGTCCATGCTCTTAAGGCTTTCTGAAGCTCTGCCTTCTTGGCACCTCTATTATGGAGCACCCTTCTCTCCTGGCAGAACCCCATGAGCTGGGGCACTGTGTATGCCACAAGGCTGGCAAGCTGGAATTCCATAGTGCCAGGTAGGACCACAGATACTGCAGAGAAAATTATACTTGGGCAAAAGGACTTTGGAAAAAATCAAAAGATGTCAGATCAGGGAGAATTGAAAAAGGCTTGAATTGGTATAGAGTTGTAGTGAACAATGAGTTATTAAATGGTATTGGTATTGAACAAACACAAGTCCCATTCGCACCACAGAACACTAATACTAGAAATTAGATTCCTGGTTGGCTGAGGTATGCACCCAGACAAGGCAGGGACCACCACCCTAGTCAGGGTAAGCTAGATAAACACTAAAAGATAACATGTGCTCACCCTCTGGTAGCTTGGCAAAGAGCAGTCAGGCTTATCTAAAGAGGCAACGTGTTAAGTATTTGCGTTACACGCACACAGTAAAACAATGAAAACACCACAAAAGATCCACACAGGGTTAGGAAAATAGATTATTATCTTATGAAAAAGTAAGACCAAAATGAAAAAAATCCAATGTATAGAAGTTCAGATATTGAATTTTAAAGGAATAAATGCAGTGAAAGTGCTTAGAATCAAGTAGTGCTACAAAAGGTTTCTTTAGGTGGCTCTGGACTGGGGCAAAGTAAAAGTTTGGGGCAACCATGAGGGACTGCCAGCAGCTACAGGACCCATGCAGGCCCGGTGAATTAAGTACCTTTCCTAGTCGCAAAGAACTAGATGCGTCGATCTTCGTCACACAGTCAAGGCAATGCATCAGTTCCGAAGATGGGTGCCAGAGTCGAGAGATGTCGATCAATGTGCCGGATTCTGCCATGCAGTCGAAGGGATGCATCCAATCTCTTTAGGCAAAGCACTGGCTCAGATAGGGTGTGCAGAATTTACTCCAGCAACCTGTGTCAATTCACCGGTTCTGTTACGCACCGACAGGAGATGCATCAAAGTCCATGTTGCAAGTATCTGGACCACTTCCAATGAGCAGATGTAGAGATTTTGATATCCCTGAGTCTCAAGCCACAGCAGGCAAGCTAACAAGCATTTGGAGATCACAGGGAGGTAAGGCAAAGTCTAGCTCTCCTTCAGCAGTCAGAGAGCAGCAGGTAGCAGGGCAACACAAGAGAAAAGCAGGACTTCCAATTCTGCTGTCCAAAAATGTGTCCTTTAAGCAGCACAACAGTCCTTCTGACAGAGGTTCAGTTCAAGACCCAGATGTGTCTGATTTTTAGGGGGTCAGAGACCCAGTGCTTATATCCAAAAGTGCCTTTGATGTGGGAGGTGACTTCAAAGCAGCCCTCTGAACTGCGCAATGATCCCTTTTAACCCAGTCCTGTCTGCCAGGTTATCTGTGGTGGGTAATCAGTCCTTTGTGTGGGGACAGGACACAGCCTATTCAAGTGAAGTGTTAGCCCCACCTTTCCATTCTGCCCAGGAAAGGCCATCAGAATGCATAGGTATGCAGATGGGTACTCAGACACACCTATTCTTCCTGTGTTGTGGCTGTCTAAAGGGAATGCACAAAGTGTAACTGTCATCCACCCCAGATGTGCATTGGAGACAGCTGTCAGGCACACAGGGCCAGATATATGACCCGTTTTTGCATGAGCAAACGGGTTTGTGACCCGTTTGCGCATGCAAAAACCTACAGGGTCATGTACAAACCCTATTTAGCAAGTCAAAATTTATTTGCGACTTGCTAAATATGATTTGCGACTTGCAATTAGGAAGCGGCGTTCTAAGGGCATCCCTTCCTAATTGCGACTTGTTTACCCTATGTAAGAATGTTTTGGGACCACAATTGCGGTGGCAAAACACACGCAATTAACCGCCCTCTTCAAGAGGGTGGTAATACATTCACAAATGGGAAGGGGTCCCCAGGGGACCCCTTCCCCTTTGCAAATGCAGGGGGGAATATTTTTTAGGGCCAGGCAGTGGTCCCAGGGACCACTACCTGCCCTAAAAAAATGAAACGAAAGCGTTTCATTTTTTTAAAAAATGCATCCCATTTCCCTTTAAGGAAAACGGGCTGCATTTAAAAAAAAAACCTGCTTTATTTCAAAGAAGTCCCAGACATGGAGGTCTGCTGATCCCAGCAGGCCACCATCCCTGGGACGGCCAGCCATTCTCAATGGGGTCAGAAATTGCGAGTGCCTCATGGATATTGATGAGGCATGCAATTTGCGACCCCATTGAGAATCGCTAACAGTGTCTCTGACACTGTTGTAAATGTCATTTTGCGAGTCACAAATTGCGACTTGCAATTGAGCGCAATTTGCGACGGCAAAATAACATGGTCGTACATATGGCCCACAGAGCAGTAATTGCAGAGAGATGTCACTTTCTAAAAGTGGCGTTTCTAAAAACAGAAATGGTAAATCCAACTTCACCAGTAAGGAGGATTTGTCATTACCATTCCAAACATATGAAACATGAAAAAGCTGCTCCTCTCTGATCAGGAATTACAGGTGACAAGTGTTTTAAGAAATTCCCAATGCTAGCCTATGAGAGGAGTAGGCCTCACAGTAGTGAAAAACGAAATAGACTGTTTGCCACTATCAGGACATGTAAAATATAAAAGGTACATATCCTACCTCTTACTTACATAGCACCTTGCTCTAAGAGTTACTTAAGGCCTACCTTAGGGGTAACTGATATGTAATAAAATTGGAGTTTTTGGCATGGGAAATAGTCTTAAATGCCAAGACGAAGTGTCAGTAAATGCACACTCAGGCACTACAGGGGCATGCCTGAGACAGGTTTGAAAGGCTACATATGTGGGTTTCACAATTAATGCTGCAGGGCCACTAGTAGCATTTGAAGAACAGGCCCTGAGTATATGTTATACCACTTTGCAAGGGACTTACTAGTAAATAAATTGTCAATCAGGTATACACCAATGTCATCATGTTTAGGGGAGAAGCACAGGCAGTTTAGCACTGGTTAGCAGGGGTAAAGTGCTCAGAGTGCTAAGACCAACAACAAGAATCAGCAAAAACAGGAGGCAAAAGGCAAAAAGTATGCGGAAAGACCATGCTAAATATGACAGGTCTATTGTAAGCCTAATTATAACGTACCTGCATCATTTGTTTTTTTCAGTGAAAACAAATTATTATATATATAAAGTTGTCCTTGGCGCAGGAGTTGGACTGTCTGCGCCAGGACAGGAGACAAACATTACGCCCAAGGATGCAAAAATTAAACAAAAACGACAAAGACTCAACCTCAAACGCAGGGAACGACGCGAAAGGCATGGGCTCAGGGAACGCGCCCAAGCAAAACAACAAAAAGCCCTACAAAAGATGGAACCGCAAGTAAACATCAGCAAGGGGTTCCGTAAGGACAATGGATTGGCTGTAATCAATTTAACATCCATGGATTTGAGTGATAATGAACGTGATATCCTCTCATTGGGATTATCTTTTAGTCCAGCGTGTGACTTCAATTATGCACAGACGCGCATAGACATTTACAAATTCACAAGGAAACTGAAATTGCGCAAGTTTCATATGCTACAGAGGAAAGAACAAACCTCAAATCGAATAACTGCAGTTCCATTGACAACAAGTCCATCCACCCTCACGGTCCAAGATATGGAACTATTACATGACCTACATGAGCTTTATGAGGAAGGTTCAAGCTCTCAAAGTTCCCCAAAAGCTGGAGTAGCAAGAGTACCAAGCACTAGTATGGCTGGACAGACACCTTTCAAGCCCAAATCGACATTTAATCCAATAATGTTACACGACAACTTAGATGTGTTTAATGAATTAATGACTAATCAACTGAAGAAATTGCACATCTCTACATTACATACACGTCGCAAATTCTCCTACCAAAACAAATGTTATGGCCAACTTATAAAAAAACTACAAGCAGAAGAGAATATTGTAGTACGACAATCCGATAAGGGTGGGAACGTGGTCCTCTGGCCACGTGATCTGTATCTGGAGGAAGCATACAGCCACCTCAATGACCGGGATTGCTACAAGCGCAGTGACATGAAATCAGTGAGGGAAGCTTGGAGCGAATTCTATGTTAAACTTGTAGCATGGAAGGGTGCGGGGCTGTTAAGTGGGGATGAATTTAAATTCCTTAAAAATGACCATCCGGTGATGCCGGTCATTTATTTTATCCCCAAGATTCATAAGAACGCGGCCAAGCCACCGGGAAGGCCAATTATCTCAGCACGCGACAGTATAATGGAGAATACCACCAAATATGTAGATTTCTTCTTGCAGGAACATGTCAAACAACTGCCCTCCTACATACAAGATACTAGTGACTTTCTAAGAAAGATGGAGGAGGTAATTTGGCAAGAAGACTATGTCCTCATCACTTTGGATGTCAGTGCGCTCTATACGAGCATACACCATCGTGATGGAATCAAAGCTGTAGAGTACTTTCTTAACAAAAAACCTATGTGCATGTGGAATCATAACAGGATGCTATTGAATATGATCTTAATATGCCTGACCAACAACTTTTTCTTATTTTACAACCAAATTTTTCAGCAAATGAGAGGAGTTGCCATGGGGGCCTGCTTCTCCCCAAGTTATGCTTGTCTCCATATGGGACTATGGGAGGAGCAGGTCCTCAAAACTAAATTTGCGCATGTTTTGGCAAATAATGTAATCAGATGGTATCGTTACATTGATGATTTATTTTTGATTTGGAGGGGTAATGAACAAGAAGCTCTCTCATTCATAGAACAGATCAATGATAATGATTTGAACCTGCACTTTGTGTCAAATATCAGCAAAAATACAGTTAACTTTTTGGATGTGGAAATATATGTCAGTCAGGGAAAACTCGAAACTAATTTACATCGAAAATCTACAGCAGGCAACACGTTGCTTCACGCTACCAGCCATCACCCAGACCACTTGATTCGCAGCATTCCCTTTGGGGAAATGCTGCGAATCAGACGAATCTGTAGCGTGGATGCAGAGTGCTTAGCAGCCCAAACTGAGAGCAAGAATAGGTTTCTAGCTAGAGGTTATTCGACAGATATCCTTGACAGGGCCATCCATAAAACTAACTCAATACCCAGAGCTATGGCACTAATTCCCAAGAAAGAAAGGGAACCCAAAGAAGCACCAACAACAGGGGCTGATCAGCCTCGGTTGATTCTAACCTATAACCGTCAACACCGGGTCCTGCGCAAACTAATCAATAAAAACTGGGTGGTAGTTCGTAATGACCCCACAATAGGTGAAACTCTCAGGAACACACCTAACATAACATTCAGTAAAGCACGCGCTATGAGCGACATGTTGGTTAAAAGCAGTCCTGAAATTACGGTGGCTAAATCATGGCTATCGAATGTGAAAGGCTTTACCCGATGTCAAACATGTAAAGCATGTAGATATGGTAAAAATAAAGCTACATACAAAAGCCCCTTTCAACAGTTGCCCATTACAATTTCCAAGAGACTCACATGCAAGACAGAATTTGCCGTTTATGTGCTGGAGTGTTCCTGTGGCCTGCAATATGTTGGGAGTACCAAGTTGCAGGTGCACAAGCGGATACTCCAGCACATGAGGGCAATCAGTAACAGCGATGCAGCCTACCCAGTTGCCAGGCATTTTAATGAAGTTCACAAAAACTGCCTTGATCATTTTAGCTACTTTGTGGTGGATACTATTCCTCCACTTAGACGCGGTGGCAACCGCGAGGCGCTGTTAAGGAGATTGGAGACCAAATACATCCTGGAGTTGGATACGAAGGTGCCGAACGGGCTCAACTCCAGTGATGATTTATATACTTGCTTATGAATCAATTTACTTTATGTGCAACATTCTAATATGAAATATTTATAAACATTTTGCACAGACCTCTTCATTAGATTTTAAATATAACAGTTATTTTTAATATACACGGTGTTTTATAAAAAGAAATTTCACACACATATGCACAGGCACTTGTTCTTAGTTATACCGTACAGTCAAAGTTGCAGTATATTCCAGCATTTATCTGTAGTGTTAAATATGGTCACTGGGAGCATAAGTAACCAATGGAGCATCTATACTAATGAAAAATGCCCATGATTGACAATTTAACTATACTTAAAATTGAATGCGTGCTCTATATCGGCGACCTTTTTAATACTCTGCCCAAACATTTACTGCATGTGTTTTTAGAAGTGTTCATTTATATAGTTTGATACTCAATTATCCTGTATGAAGCTAATATGCATATGGTGAATTAACTAACTAATGCCCACTGGGGCTCAATATGTTTGTTATAGGTGATGTTGGAAAAGGAACAAGCATATTTCACGTTATCTATGTTGTCGCATCACCTTTACCTATGTCATAACTTCAGGAAGTCTATCAATGTAATATGCGCTATTGTTGCCAATCAGTGAAAACATTTTGGGTATTTAAGAATTGATGCATATTTTATACGTAGCGTATTTGCACATACAGCATGGTATTTTGCACAGTCATGAAAACTCTTCCCGTTTTTAAGTGTAATTGCATGTGCCTACTTGCACATTGTCTTAATTGGTTAAACCATGTCATCGGTTTTTAGAATTTATGCTTTTAGTGTGACCATAATAATAATCTTTTAACATTTAACTTAGCTTTTATGTATTTTACATATAATTGATTGGTAAATGTTTTCTTTTTAAATTGATTTATGCATTTGCCTATTTGCACATTGGGCTGGAATTTGCACTTTCAACATGTTTATTTGCCCATATGAGAGTGTTTTTTCTATATCTATGCAACTATAGTTCTATGGTCACGTGTTGTAATCACTGTCACTTTAAAAGTAAAAATATTTTCCTCGTTGCGTCATGTGATCAAGGCCCTTTCAGGGCCGAAACGCGTCATGGCGGCAGTGCTGGGTTATGAAATGAAATAAATTATCTGCACTAATCTTTGGGTCCGTACCGTCTTTTCAGCGAAGTTGGAGCGGGTGACGGAATTCTTGTGGATATATATATATATATATACATTCATATATGTTATGTTATGTAATAGGAGTTTATAACGCGAGCAGCTACTCAAAAGAGTGTCCCGGCGCGAGCCCAAAAGAGGTAAAAGCAGAGGAGAAAGGAACCAGCAAGAAAGGAGAGAACGTTAATTGAAGAGAAAAGTTTTGAGTCTCTTTCTAAATTTTTGGGGATCCTGAAGGCTGCGTAAGTCAAATGGAAGTGTGTTCCAGGCTGCCGCTGCCGTATAGTCCAAGGAACTGCCACCTGTCCTTTTAAGGCAGAATCTGGGAGTGCACACCCTCAGCGTATTGGAAGAGCGCAGTTGCCTGGTGGGGGCATGGAACTGAAAGCGCTTCCTAAAGGTACACCGGACCAAGCCCATAGAGAGCAGCATGTGCCATTACCAGGGACTTGAATTTAACCCGTGCTTTCACAGGTCACCAGTACATGTTACTAAGGTGCTGCCTGACGCTGATCCACTTGGGGAGGTTGAAGAGAATTCTAGCCGCTGCATTTTGGACAACCTGCAATTTATCTAGTAGGTAGTCGGGCAAACCGGCATGCAGCCCATTGGCATAATCAATATGAGAGGTGATGAGCGATCTGGTGACCGTTTCTTTTGCCGATAAGGGGAGTAGAGACAGAATTTTGTTTTGTGATTTCAGTATGCCGAAGCACATTCCTGTCAGTTTATTGATCTGAGTACTGAAACATAGCTTTTCGTCGAACCAAATCCCTAGGTTCTTGATCGGATGACCCCGTGGGGTAGGCCTGGGAGACTCATCAGGCCAGAAAGCATGCCAGTACTGAGGAGGAAAATTACCGAAGAATAAAATCTCGTTTTTTTCTTCATTGCATTTAAGCTGGGCAGCGGTGAGCCAATCAAACACAGCTGTAAGACATGTTTTGACATGGGAAGAGGACGACTCATGTTTTTCCAGGTGAAAAGAAGCTGATTGTAGTCAGCATACGCGATGACTTTAGCGCCCAAGTCTTCTGACATCCAGATGAGGGGTGACATGTAGATGTTGAACAGGAGGGGGCTCAGGACTGACCCCTGGGGAACCCTGGTCAGTAGTTTCTGGGTATTTGACACAAAGGGGGGATCCAGACTTGCTGAGTTCTACCCTCCAGGAAAGAATTTAGCCACTTCCTGGCAGAGCCTGTGATGCCAAGCCCCTGAAGGCGGGCCAGGAGCAGGGCATGAGGCACAGTGTCAAAAGCGACTGACAGGTCCAAAAGGACCAGAGTTGCCCTGCCCCCAGCATCTAATGTTTCACTTAGGGCCTCCGAGATTTCCACCAGTGCCGATTCTGTACTGTAGGAGGCTCTGAAACCGGATTGGGCTGGGTGAAGGAGGCCATGCTGGTCAACAAAAGCGGTCAGTTGTTTATTGACCACTTTCTCACAGACCTTAGCCACAGCAGGAAGCAAAGAGATAGGACGATAACTGGCAGGGAGATTGGGATCCAAAGACGACTTTTTTAGGAGGGGAATAATCATTGCCTGCTTCGATGCTAGAGAAGCATTAATCAATGAATTCATGCAAGGAATAATCACCACCGCTGTACTGGCCATGAGTTTGGTTGGACAAGGGTCATTGGGGGAACTGGATTTGAGGGTAGAAAGAGCGGCCAATGAATCCGCCAATGAGATGGGTTCAAAGGTAGTAAATTTGACATCGGTGGGGGGGGTGCTAGTTGGCGGGGTGCTGCATCTGCCGACCAACTGTTCCAGTCACCAAAGTGGGATTGCAGTGCCCGAACCTTGTTAATAAAACAATTGGAGAGTTCCTCACACCATGTAAGAGACGGGGTACAGTTATTAGTCACTGCTTTAGGTGTTACAAAATTTTGCACAATATTATAAATTTCTTTGGCATTATTGCCGGATAGGGCAATGCGTTCAGCGTAGTATGCGTGTTTAGCTTGCACAATGGCAGCATAGTAGGATTATTGGGCCATTTTGAGGGAGGCTTTAGCCACAGTGCAATAATCCTGTCTCAATTTCCATTCCAGCCTTTTACATTGCTGTTTCTGCATTTTTAAGGAGATAGAGAACCAAGGCTTAGAAAAGGAACTGTTAGAGCATCTAGGCCATGATTCAGGGGTAAGGCACGCCACCGCCTTCTCAATCCAGTTATTAAAATTCCCCAGTGCGGTATTCAGGTCATCAGCTAACTCAGGCTGAGATTCCTCTAGACCCCGACTGAGGGCCACAGGATCAATTCTATGGGTAGCATTACCCTGACAATCTCTGAGAGGCCGAGCCAGCCGAGATTTGTTAGGAGTTCGCCACGAGAAGTGAATCAGATAATGGTCTGACCACGTTACCGGCAAAGGGGCAGCCACCGAGAGTGGAAAGCTGGAACAAATTACATCCAGTATGTGGCCCCCGCAATGTGTGGGGGAGGTTACAAATTGTTGAATTTGGGCAGACTGCTCTAGGCGTGATCCACTCATTGAGTGAATTTAGAAAATGGCCCATGGGACCAAGGGGTCTGTATTACAGAATACCCCTCAGAGAGTATTGAGGGGAGACTTTGACACAAAAATCAAGGGCTTCAATGTCCGGCATTTCCTCAAGTTCATTGTACTGGAACTCCCATTCTTCCCTCACCACCACAGCTACACCACCCCCCACCCAGATTTATGATCTACTCTCATGATTTGATTTTAAACCCCTCAGGTATGGCCATCTCAATCACAGGGCTAGAGTGTGTCATTAGCCATGTTTCAGTGAGGAAAAGCAGGTCTAAGGACTCATCAGTGAGTAAATCAAAAATGTCCTGGAAATGTTTTGTGACTGAACGGGCGTTAATAAGGGACACCTTAATTGTAGACGCCTCCTGCCTGCCTCTGGACAATTTAACACATGGGAGGGGCTGAGGAGGTAGACCAAACTTACATTTGTCACAGAACTGAGCTGTGTTAGCAGCCACGTCCCATCTTGAAATTCCACCACACTTCAAGGTGTTTTAGGATAGGAGCTCCTCTCTGCTATAAGGGTTAAATAGGGGCCTACCAGATGAGGTGCCACCGGCAGCGTGGCTGGCACTGGCCGCTTCTGGGAAGCTGACGGGTGCAGATGGGCTTGCCTTTAGTTGCGCCTTCGGCGCGCCAGCTGCGCGCATCCGCACAGCGTGCATTTTTAACTGAGAAACCCCCTTGGACGATTAGAGCACACACTCATCAAAAATGGAGTCTCTAGTCATCCCAGCGGGGGGGAGCCGGGAATGAGGAAGTGAATGCAGCGGATCAAATTCACATCAAATTCACAAACAGGTAGGCGCAGTAAAGCAAATTCTGCCTAAAACGCTATTAAAATAAGGCACCTCCTGTTCCACAGTTAGCTGCCCCAATAAAGCAGCCGCGGACCCGCAAGTGTTTCGCGGTGGTGCAATCCCGCGACCAGGCAGGCCGCTGTACAAAATACAAAAAGAGTTGCCTCTAGGTGGGATGCACTCCCAGGTGGAAATTACGCCAAAGCAAGGGCACACGCCATGAACAAAGTCCTTTTCTGGTATCCTGCCAGAGGCGTTTCGGGCCAACTCCCTCTTCAGTGGCAGACCATGTGACGTGCCGGCATGCGGCAACCAGGTGAACCACCTGAAGCAATGCTTCCTGGGGCAGCTAACTGTGGAACAGGAGGTGCCTGTTATATGCAGGGGTGCCGGCGCGAACATCAGCAATCCTTTTAAGACATTTTTTAATGTGAGTGCCGGCGGCGACCCACTTGGGTTTTACTGAACCACCAGTCCAGGAAGCATTGCTTCAGGTGGTTCACCTGAGCATAATTATTATGGGGATTTACTGGTGGTTGCCGCATGCCGGCACGTCACATGGTCTGCCACTGAAGGCCCGAAATGCGTCTGGCAGGTAAACCAGAAAAGGACTTTGTTCATGGCGTGTGCCCTTGCTTTGGCGTAATTTCCCCCTGGGAGTGCATCCCACCTAGAGGCAACTCTTTTTGTATTTTGTACAGCGGCCTGCCTGGTCGCGTGATTGCACCACCGCGAAACACTTGCGGGTCCGCGGCTGCTTTATTGGGGCAGCTAACTGTGGAACAGGAGGTGCCTGTTATATGCAGGGGTGCCGGCGCGAACATCGGCAATCCTTTTAAGACATTTTTGAATGTGAGTGCCGGCGGCGACCCACTTGGGTTTTACTGAACCACCAGTCCCAGGAAGCATTGCTTCAGGTGGTTCACCTGAGCATAATTATTATGGGGATTTACTGGTGGTTGCCGCATGCCAGCACGTCACATGGTCTTTCACTGAAGAGGGCGTTGGCCCGAAACGCGTCTGGCAGGTAAACCAGAAAAGGACTTTGTTCATGGCGTGTGCCCTTGCTTTGGCGTAATTTCCCCCTGGGAGTGCATCCCACCTAGAGGCAACTCTTTTTGTATTTTGTACAGCGGCCTGCCTGGTCGCGGGATTGCACCACCGCGAAACACTTGCGGGTCCGCGGCTGCTTTATTGGGGCAGCTAACTGTGGAACAGGAGGTGCCTGTTATATGCAAGGGTGCCGGCGCGAACATCGGCAATCCTTTTAAGACATTTTTTAATGTGAGTGCCGGCGGCGACCCACTTGGGTTTTACTGAACCACCAGTCCCAGGAAGCATTGCTTCAGGTGGTTCACCTGAGCATAATTATTATGGGGATTTACTGGTGGTTGCCGCATGCCGGCGCGTCACATGGTCTGCCACTGAAGAGGGCGTTGGCCCGAAACGCGTCTGGCAGGTAAACCAGAAAAGGACTTTGTTCATGGCGCGTGCCCTTGCTTTGGCGTAATTTCCCCCTGGGAGTGGATCCCACCTAGAGGCAACTCTTTTTGTATATATATATGCAGTAAAAATCGTCTCTCTACCAAGGTAGGAATCCGTTGAACAGACGAAGCGAACCCAAATGATGGTGCAATTTGATGTTTATTACATGCCCAACACCACCGCCGCCATAACGCGTTTCAGCCCGCGTGGGGCTTTGATCACATATATATATATACACACACACACATACTTAAAGATTACAGGGACTTTATAGTTAGGAAAAGGAATTAAAAAAAACGTAGAAAATGACTGGAAAAAAGCAAAGGTTACAGGGATGTTATAGTTAGGCTCAGATTGTACTTGTACAAAACCATAGAAATTTCCTGAGCTAACTATAACTTACGCCTCCACAGTACACCACATATTACATCACTCATGACATGGTCAGTGACATCACTGATGACATCTCAAATGACATCACTGATGACATCATCCACAGAACCATTCACACACCCACTCACACACACATGCAACCTCTTGTATGCCCACTCACACACCCACACACACAATCACTCACATACCTATTCACAGACCCATACCAGTACTCACACACCCACTCACTCTTCCATAGAGTCACTCACACACCCACTCACTCACTCGTACAGCCACTCACACAACCACACACTCACCCATATAGCCACTCATACAACCAGCCACTCACCTGTACAGCTAGTCACATAGCCACACACTCACCCATACAGTCACTCACATACCCACTCAGTCACCCATATAGCCTCTGAACACAGCCACTCTCTCACCCATGCAAGCCCTCACTCACACACTCACTCACAAACTCATACTACCACTTAAATACCCATTCACACATCTATTCAAGCACTCACACATCTGTTCACTCACCCATTCAGCCATTCACACAGACACTTACTCTCCAATAAAGCCACTCACACACCAATTCAGTTAAGCAAACTCACCAAACAGCCACTCACTCACCCACACAGCCACTTACACACATAGCTACTCACTCATGCAACTATTCAGACACCCACTCACTGACCAATTCAGTCACTACAGACCCACTTACCCACCTACCCAGCTATAGAGCCACTCACTCACGCATAATGAATGACCGAATGAATTTTATAAAGCACCAGACTCACCCTTTAAGGGGTATCTCTCTGCTATAGGAGCAGGGACACAGGACCAGTAGTAATAGTTGCAGAAGAGTTCTGTTTTGAGAAGTTTCCTAAAAAGGAGGAGGTCTGTACACTTTCAAAGGTGCAAAGGCAGGAAATTACAATAGAGGGGAGCAAGGTAGAAGAAGGCTTTGCCCCCATTACGAGACTTCCTAATACGGGGAGTAATAAGGAGGGATTTCTCCCCCGATCATAAGGATCTGCAAGGCAGATGATGGAGGAGGAGTTTTTGAGTTAAATAGCTAGGACCCTTGCCATTTAGTGCTTTATGTACAACACAATAGATCTTAAACTTGATCATCTGGCATATAGGAAGCCAGTGTAGTCATCGCAGAAGTGGGAGAGAGGCTGTTCTGGGTGGCATATAAAGGACCAGTCGGGCTGCAGTATTTTGGACCACCTGAAGTTTATTCAGTAAAGATTCATTTGCGGCAGCTAGGAGCACGTTGCAGTAGTCCAGATGACTGATCGCCAGAGCCTGAATCAGAGTTTTGCGCACAGATAAAGGGAGGAGATAGAACCCTCTACGTAAGAGACGACATATAAAAACAGGTACCAGTGGTAGCCACTACCTGATCTTTCATAGTGAGAGATTGGTCCAAACGGACACCCAAGTTTTTAGCCACCGACTTGGAGACCGGGGCTCTGCCTAACTCTGGTGGCCACCATTCTGAAGACCACAGCATTTGGGCATTACCAAAAAGCATAATTTCTGTCTTACTAGCATTTAGTTGGAGAAGGTTTTCTGTCATCCAACCCGAGATTGCTTGAATTCCTCCTGAGAAGAGGGATTTGGAAGAAGTAGTGCTATTGTCAAAAGATAAAAGAAGTTGGGTGTCATCAGCATATGAAAAGGGGTAGTAATCTCTAGCAATCTTGGTGAGGGGAGCCACATATACATTGAATAGAGTAGGGCTGAGACAAGATCCCTGTGGCACACCCTTAATAAGCTTTATAGTGCGAGAGTGAAAAGGACCCAAGTTAATGGTCTGTGTACACTGATTTAAGAAACTAGAAAACCATTGTAGAGCTAGTCCACAGATCCCTATCTCCTTCAATCTTAGGAGTAGGTTATGATGTGACACCGTATCAAAGGCTGCCAACTGATCCAACAGCACCAGTAGCACAGCCTGGTTGTTATCAAGAGAATGTCTGATGTAGTCTGTTACCACTACAAGAGCTGATTCAGTGCTGTGCATAGGTCTAAAACCGGACTGTGATGGATGCAGGCAGCCTTGGGACTCTATGTGTTCCATACATTTTTTGTTAATATAACCTTCCAAAGGTTTACTCATCAGTGGGAGAAGGGAGATGGGTCGATAATTTGACAAATCAGATGCTGAAGGTTCACCTTCTTGCAGTTTGGAAGTACCTGTGCAGCCTTCCATTCATGTGGAAGTTAACCTTCACTCAAAGATAAGTTTAATATCGCACAGGCAGACGGTGCTAGTTGTGAAGCTAGCAGTGTGAGGATCTTAGCCGGCATAATATCAAGAGGAGATCCAGATTTGAATGCTTTCAGCATTCCCTCCACGGCATGCACCTGAAGGGGAGTAGTAAAGCTTTCCAACAGAGCGTCATTCTCAGTGGAAGATGAAGTGTGTAAAGATGTAACTTCCATACAGTCACTGACACACCCACTCACTGAACGGCTCCATGTGCTGAACAAGAGGGCGCTGCTTCTTTCTTCCGCTTGAGCAGATTTTCTACTCGAGCAGCAGCTTCATCAAAGCGAATGGATGGTTTCTCAACACAAGCGGTCGAGACCGTCTGCCACCATCCATGTTGAGAAATCTCACTGGTAGGTAGTCTAGTGTTGGATTTTCCTCGCTCGCCAACTTAACGCTCCGGGGTGTGGAGTGTGGAAAGCTCTGCAAACTCTGTGAACAGAGCGGAGTTCACCGCTCAGGCCTAGACTTCTTCTCCCAACCAGTAGTGCACCAGGAGGTGCTTTTGCAGACTAGTGGAGAAAGGGGACATGGCCTCCGAAGACCTTTCAACAATCCTGTTTTATGAGATTTACTGGAGGTAACAGGAGGGCTTGTTGGCCCCCATGGACCCTCAGAAGCCAAGGCGACTTCAACCCCCAACTAGTAGTGTGCCAGAAGGTGTGTTTGCAGAGTGGTGGAAAAAGGGGGCGTGGCCTCTGACCACCTCTCAGCAATCCTGCTGTGTGGGACTTTCTAGAGGTAACAGGAGGTCTTGTTGACACCCAAGAACCTTCTGGAGCCAAGGGGGACTTCATTCCCCAACCAGCAGTGCACCAGGAGGGGCGTTTGCAGAGTGGTGGAGAAAGGGGGCATGGCCTCCGAAGTCCTCTCAGCAATCAGGCTGTTTGGAACTTACTGAAGGTAACAGGAGGGCTTGTTGGCCCCAAAGGACCCTCAGCATCCAAAGGGACTTCATCCTCTAACTAACAGTGCACCAGGAGGTGCATTTGCAGAGTGGTGAAGAAAGGGATTGGGGCCGCCGGCGACTTGCAGGTTTTTTATTTTTTGCTAATTTATTCGGGGAGGGGGCAATTTTGGCCCTGGGCCAGGCCTAATTTGAATAGGGGATGGGGGCAATGCGGTCCCCCCTCCCTGTGCTGCTTTTGGCCCCAGGGACCCTATCCCCTGGGGCCCAGCCTTGTTTAAAAAAACATTTTTTACTAACTTAAAGGGAGAGGGCCGAGTGGCCTCCTTTCTTAATTTTACCCTGGGGCTGCGGGGGCACGGGACCCCCCCGCACTAAATGTAAAAAAAGCCCCTGGGAGGTGGCGGTCCCATCTCACTGAAGCTTTAAGTTCACACAGCATGCTCCATGTTTCATACTGTTACAAGAATTGGTGTCCGCAATTCTTTTTAATATGTGATAACCATAGTATATGTTCTATTGTAGCAAAACTGATACATTTCTAATATAATTACCAAATGAATTATTCTGCATATGTATTTTAATGGTCCGATGATGCTTTATGCATACAATACACTTACAGCAATGCACTATGCGTTTTAAATTTTTTCAGGTATATTTGTGACCATTAATTATACTGATGTCATTTTATGTGAACATACTAGTGGCATATTCTTTTGCAATATGTATCGTTTTTAAATTAGAATCATGAAATGTCTTCTATGTCTATGATTTTGAATCAGCATAAACGGTCAAAGAAAAATGGCGCTCATTAGGTTGAGAACGGCTGCTCTGTCAGCTGAAACGCATCCCTCTTGTTTGTCGTGTCGGAGGAGATCCTATGAAATAAAGATGCCTTTGACCCAGCTTACCTTGTGTGCATGCTCTCTTCCACGTGGAGTAGGGGTTGTTTGGATCTAATTCAGTGTCTGCAGTTGGCACTGCACACGCACCACCAGTCGTTTTGGGCTTTTCACAGTCGACCGCAATTTGGAGAGAGAAGCATGACAAGTGCTATTCTGATTAGCCCTCAGGGAATCCGCCGGAAAGAGGAAAACAGGATGACAGCAGCGTGGGAGGCGGTGACCTCGACGTGAGGAGGTCCAGTGACTTTCAGCTCAGGGTCCCGTTTTTCCCCTGACTCGAAATGCCTCACTCTACAGACCGACGGACATCTGGTGACTGGGCACCATGTAAGCCAATGCTGCAATGGTGAGGTTCGCTTGGCTTTCAAATTTTTAACACTATGACCTCCCCCGACCCTACATATGGACTAATTGCTTAGACTGTGTGCTGTGTTTTCAGTGGAGACTAATTGATATTCACACCAGTAGGGTGTTTTTTCATCTTACATTTTTTACCCAGTTGCATTCCACTCGGAACCTGCGTCCGGAGTTCATGGGTGAAATTACGCATCCATTGTTAGTGGGTTGCATGATATTGGACTTTGCTGAGCGTCAACATTATTCTGTGTGCTAAATGTTTATTGTGTGAACATACTAGTGGCATATTCTTTTGCAATATGTATCGTTTTTAAATTAGAATCATGAAATGTCTTCTATGTCTATGATTTTGAATCAGCATAAATGGTCAAAGAAAAATGGCGCTCATTATGTTGAGAAAGGCTGCTCTGTCAGCCGAAACGCGTCCCTCTTGTTTGTTGTGTCAGAGGAGATCCTATGAAATAAAGATGCCTTTGACCCAGCTTACCTCCTGTGCGTGCTCTCTTCCACGTGGAGTAGGGGTTGTTTGGATATATATATATATATATATATATATATATATATATATATATATATATATATATATATATATATATATATATATATATATATATAACCTACTGGCAGTTGCCAGTAGGTAGTAATAGTTAGGACCTCGTTTCTATTCAAAAAGCATTTCTTCTTTTGCCAATATCTTTGGCGCTGTTTAACGAATCTTCGTGAAATGTTCAAAACTAATGGTACACCCAGGTCAGCTCATGTCCTGAAAGTTTCAGGGTGATTCATCAAGCGGGGTCCGAGAAAAAAGGGGGGTCCCAAAACGCATTTTCTCCATGTTAATTTCCATAGGACAAAGCTACAGCCTGAACTGCTGAACGGAATTACACCAAATTTGGCAAAAAGGTAGCTCTTAGTTCAGAAAAGCGACCTTTTTTTAAAATGGTGTAAATCCATTAAGTAGTTCCTGAGAAATTCAAAAATAAAAAATATCAATATCTGGTGGCCGAGGAGGATTCGCGAACCCTCCTGAGCACGAGCTTGATTCTGATTGGCTGCCAACACTCCAAACCAAAATGTGTTGGCAGCCATTTTGTGACAAAAAAGGTAAAGAAATTTTATAAATGAAGGAAAGGGGGCAGGGTAGAAGCACCCTGACCCCCTAGGCCTGGTCAGTGGGTCCCACAGGGACCCGCAGGGCCCAAAAAATCATTTTTTGTTTCGGCGGATTCCTGCCGAGAAAATAAAAAAAACTACGAAGCGCAGTCTCCCGCGCTTCATTTTGAATAAACCCCCAGGGTGGGCCAGGTACTGGGGGCATTTCTGAATATTTATGCAGGGGCCCTGCGGAGGCCCCTGCAGCCCCGGGGACCCACACCTCCCCAGGGCTTTATTATTTATTTTTTTTAAAGCGTGGAGGGCTCCTGCCCCCCTCATGCAGACCCGGGGACCGCCACCTCCCAAGGGCTTTAATTTATAGATGCGGGGGCACGTGGCCCCCGCAGCCCATGGGGACCGCCACCCCCTGGGGCACTAACTAAAAGAAGCTGGGGGTTTGTTGCGGACCCCGGCCCCGGGGACCACTACCTCCCCGGGGCTATGTTTACATTGGGAGGGGGGCCGCGTGGCCCCCCTCCTGGAGCCCTAGTTGGCCCTGGCAACCGCCACCCCCAGGGCTGGCTCCGTCAATGTCCCAGGGTGCCCACCCCGGGGACATTGCAGTTTGCAATCACAGGGCTGGAGCACGGCTCCCGCCCTGTCATTGCAAACTTGTGCTTCGCTTCATGGAAGCGAGAGTAGAAAACTTGCTCTCGCTTCCGTGAAGTGAAGCAAATTGCTTTTGGATGAGGGGAGCTGCATGTTAGCAGCTCCCCTTGTCAAAAAGCAATGCCGGTTCCCGCAGGAGGCGGGGAGCCGGCAGGGACCACGGGGGCATTGGGACTCCCCCCGCGGTCACCAACATGAGGCGAGGCCCTGGGGGATGGGGTCCCCAGGGCTAATAGTGGCCCAGGGAAGGGCCGTATTTAAAAAAAAAAAACAGAGGCAAAGCCCCGGGGGATGGGGTCCCCGGGGCCAAAAATGGCCTCAGGAGGGGGGCCGTGCAGTCCCCCTCCTTTTAAATTTTATAAATAATTTATTTTAAAAAAGATGGCCATGCCCCGGGGATGTGGTCCCCAGGGCCGAAAGTGGCCAAGGGAAAAAGGGCCACGCGGCCCTCCTTCTGTAATATATTTTTTTTAAAAGTGGTAATGCCCCAGTGGATGGGGTCCCCTCGGCGAATACCAAATAATGGAAGTGGGGTGTTTTTTATTTCTTTCTATTTTGAAGTCGCGACCCCAACGTGGCTCTCAGGGTGGCCCAACGTGTAACGTCGCGCCGGAATCGCAGATCCACCTCAAATAAATAATTTAGTAGTATATTATTTAGAAGGTAGTGTTGCATTTGTGAAGTTGTTTAATAAAGGTAGTGTGATTGAAGTTACTGATAAGATTAAAATTGATAGAGTTAGTAAAAATATATAAAATTAAAAATTAATAGTTAAACCTGAAAAGTGTATTGTGTTGTAGTACATGGAATTCATGATTTTGCAGATTCGCGACGGGTGCGTGAATCCACAAAAAAGTTAAAAGAGTATGCATGTGTAAAAAAAAATAGATTCACTATTGTGTTATAGGGTGGCTCTAAAAAGAGCCCTTGTTTTCATTATAAGATTTTTGTAGCTGCATGTTAGTGTGGATGCACAGCTTTAGGTTGTTGAGAAAGACTGTTTCCTTGAACTGTGAAGTGTACTCCATCACTTCTGTAGATGTCATCCATATCAAAACAAAGATTGTTGTTATAGATGGAGCCCATCCTATGTTCTCTGAGGTAAGCAGAAACAGCTTTATTGACATTCTTTGTAGCTTTCTCAATCTGTGGACAGAATTGATTTGACCACTTCCATTTCTGTCTTTGGCATATATTAGAGTATACAAAGACAGTTTGAGGCAAAATGAACATCAATTGTGCAAAGGTGTCCTTCATGAGCATTTTCAGACCTACCCCAGTCAATGTGCCTAGGTCATTGCCACCACAGTGCACAATCATGAGGTCAGAGAGTTGGAGATGCAAAAAGGTTTTAACCAAAGGCATCAATCGGTGCCACTTTAATCCTCTCTGTGCAATACATTTAATTTTAATATCCACATTTTGCAAAGCTAGGTCTTTGTCAATACCTCTGCATTCAGCATACCTTTTGCACCAGAAAACATAGCTGTGCCCAACAATCCATACTGTAAGCATCTTGAAGGGATGTCTTGAAGTAATGAAAAGATGTATGTAGCTGAGGTAGTCAGTTGGTAGAATGAGAGGTATCTAAAATGGTGGACAAGATGCTGTTTTTTAAAAGCAGATAATTGATTGGCTGTTTATGAACATTGTACACTCAAAAATAGGGTGCATGTTACTTTCTTTAAAAAGCATGTTTCTTATTGGTTATTAAAAAATGTTTGAAAGGTAGAGTAGATAGGATAAGGTAATATTTTGCAAAAGTCAACCACATCTGCTGTTTGCATTTGTAACCTTGTCTGCTGAACTTGTAAAATATGGTGAACTTGTGACCTGCCAGTTAGTTGAATGTTGCATAAACTGTTACTATGGAAACTGGGATTAAGGAGAATGGGGGAAGGGTTGAATTATAACTGTGGTTTAAAATATGGAATTGTAATTTATATATAGGTGATATGTTATTAAAGTAAGATTTCCCAGATCAGTACTATGTTTAGAAGTGGTGTGTTCTTTAAAAATAATGCTAGCATTATTAGTAATACATTTTTGAACTCCTGTATGGATTTGCGGTTCCATCGCGATGGTACACGGTGGAGTCGCGACTCCAAAAAATTCCAGAACCAGTTAGGACACTTATAGAAGTCGGTTGTTAAGGGTTAATATGTCTAACCAATAGAAATATGTTTTAAAATTTGAAATAATGTAGGAAGCAATGGGATTTGTTACTTACATTTATTTCTGTGGAGAATGAGAGGGAAAGTTTGCCATTACTGGTTTTACCTTGTTGAGAGTGGTGCATTACATTGATTGTGTGCATAAAAAAATCTTTTATGAGTTTCTGATATTTCATATTCTACAAAACTATTTGGAAGGTGAGTTATATATTTGTGAGGTGTATTATGTATTAACCTTATTTTCAAACTTTAAAAATTATTCAAGAACTGTGATGTCTTAAATATATTATTAAATGTAGAGATGTGTATTGTAGTTTGTTTTATTGTACTTAAATATTGTTTGAAATAGATTGTGTATAGTAATATGTGTATATTGGAAGATGGATTAGTGATTATGGTTGTTTGTATTAGTGTGTGGAAATGTAGAATTTAAGTATACCGCATAATTTTAGGTGCCACTTTCAAATTGGATGTGCACTCTGTCAAGTTTTAAGGTGTGCATGGACTTGTGATTGAAGTATGTCTCTACTTGTATATGTATTCTCATATGTCTTATACATTTGAAGATGCATGATGTATAACAAAGAGGTGTTGTTGCTTTGTATGTGGCTAGGCTCAAGACTGTGAGTAGTAGTAGAATGGTGAAGTTGTAGCACAAAAGTGTGGTTTAAAACATGTTCACATAAGGTATTAATGATTAGGCTACTTTTTATAAGTCTCTAGAGGGGTACAGTTGAAATATGCCACATAATTTTTGGTGTTTGCTTGAAATGGAAAGTGTGTTCTGTGAATTTTTGAGGTGTGCATAGTGTTGTGATTGAAGAACGTCTTTACTAGGAGATATATTGTGATGTGTGTTATGTATCTAAAGATGGTAGATGTATAAAACACATGTATGCATCTATTTGTATATTTCTTTTATTTATGATGCTGCTAGCAAAAGGTACAGACATATGCATGCATGCTTTCAGGAATATGGTGAGACTTACAGTTGAGACATGTGAAGGGTTTCTGCTTTATTTTTGGCTAGGTGTAACACTCTAAGTAGTTGTAGAATGGTAAAGCTGCAACACAAAAGTGAGGTTTAAGAAATGTTTGCAAAGAGATTAGTTATTAGGCTAATTTGTTTGAGTCTGTGGAAAGCTATACTTCAAATATACCGCATAATTTTTAGTGTCTGTTTGAAATTTGAAGTGTAGTCTGTCTAGTTTTAAGATGTAGATGGTGTTGTGAGTGAGGTATGTCTCTATTTGCAGATGTATTATGGTACGTGTCATACGTCTGAAGATGCTAGATTTATAAAATACAGGTATACATCTATTTGTAAGTTTCTTTTATATATGATGGCACTAGGAAAAGGTACAGACACAGGCATGCATGCTTTTAGAAATATGGGGAGACTTACAACATAGACTTGTGAAGGGTTGCTGCTTTGCTCTTAGCTATGCTCAATACCTGATTAGTAGTAGAATAGTGAAGCAGCAGCAGTAGAAAAGTGATGTTTAAGATATGTTTGGTGAGGAATTAGTGATAATGGTACTGTATTAGAGTCTGTGTAAAACTTCACTTGAAGTATGCCGCATAATGTTAGGTGTGTGTTTGAAATGTTAAGGGTAGTCTGTCAAGTTTTAAAGCCTTTATGGTCTTGTGAGTGAGGTATGTCTCTACTTGCACATGTATTGTTATATGTGTTATGCTTTTGGCAATAGGTACAGATACAAGCATGCATGATTTTAGGAATATGATGAGACTTATGGCAGAGATATGTGATAGGTTGCTGCTTTATATTTGGCTAGGCGCAACATTTTGAGTATTCATAGAATGGTGAAGCTGCAGCACAGAAGTGAGTTTTAAGATATGTTGGCAGAGGGATTAGTGATTAGGCTATACTCTATGAGTCTGAGGAAATGTATACTTTAAGTACACCGCAGAAATGTAGGCCTCTCGTTGAAATGTAAAGTGCAGTCTGTCAAGTTTTAAGGTTAAGGTCTGCATGGTCTTGTGATTGCTGTATGTCTGTACTTGCACATGTATTCTCATGTCTGCTATGCATATGAAGATGCTAGACGTATAAAATACAGGTATACATCTATTTGTATATTTCTTTTAGATATGATAATGATTTGAAAAGGTAGAGACATATGCATGCATGCTTTCAACAATATGGAGAGACTTACAGTTGAGTCATGTAATAGACTGCTGCTTTATATTTGGCTAGGCCCAACACCCTAAGTAGTTGCAGAATGGTAAAGCTGCAGCACAAAAGTGAGTTTTAAGACATGTTAGGAAACGGATTAGTGATTAGACTAGTTTGTATGAGTGTGTGAAATGGTACATTTAAAGTACGACATATAAATGTAGGTGTCTGTTTGAAATGTGAACTGCAGTCTCTCGAATTTTAAGGTCTGCGTGGTCTTGTGATTGGTGTATGTCTCTACTTGCATATGTATTCTCATATGTGTTATGCATTTGAAAATGCTAGACGTATGAAACACAGATATATCTCTATTTGTATGTTTCTTTTGTATATGGTAGTACTAGTAAAAGGTACAGACACATGCATACATGCTTTCAGGAATATGGTGTGATTTATAACAGACTCATGTGTAGGTTTGATGCTTTATATGTGGGTAGCTCCCAACACCCTGAGTAGTTACAGAATGGTGAAGCTGTAGTACAAAAGTGTACACCATGTCATAATTCTCACTTTTGTGCTGCAATTTCACTATTCTGTGACTACTCAGGATGTTGGGCCTAGTCAAATATAAAGCAGCAACCCATCACATGTCTCAGTTGTAAGTCTCCAATCACCCAGCCACTACCCATGCAGTCATTCGTGAAATGAGGCAATATGTATGCACTCCTTTAATCAGCCAGGCACTACCCTTAAACTTATGCAATCACTCATGCTCTACGCATGCACTCCTTCAATAACCCAGACAGTACCCCTGTACTCATGCAATCACCGAGGCACTCCCCATACACTCCTACAATCACCCAGCCACTATCCATGCAGTTATAAAATCTCCCAGGCACTACCTATGCACTCCTCCAATCACCCAGGCACTACCCCTGCATTCATGCAATCACTCAGGCACTACCCCTGCACTCATGCAATCACTCAGACACTACCCCTGCACTCATGCAATCACCTAGGCATTACCCATGCACTTCTTCAATCACTCTGGCACTACCACTGTACTCATGCAATCACCCAAGCACTATGTATGCACTCCACCAATCACCCAGGCGCTACCCGTGAACTCATACAATCACCCAGGCAGTACCTATGCACTCCTCCAATCAGCAGGCTCTACCCCTGCACTCATGCAATCACCCAGACATTACCCATGCACTTCTCCAATCACCCAGGTATTACCCCTGCACTGATGCAATCACTCAGGCATGCACTCAGTCACTACTCCTGTACTCATTCCATTTACCCATGCACTCATAAAATCATCCAGGCAGTACCTATGCATTTATTCAATCAGCCAGTCACTATCCATCCTCTCCTCCTATTAGACAGGCACTACCCATGCACTCCTCCAATCACTCAGGCACTACGCAATCACTCAGGCATTACCCATGCACTCATACATGCACTCAGTCACTACCCCTGCACTCATGCAATCACCCAAGCACTACCTGGCAGTCCTCCAATAACCCAGGTACTATACCTGCACTCATGCAATCACCCAGGCACTACCCATGCATTCCTTCAATGACCCAGGCACTACCCATGCACTCCTCTGTGCACCCATGTACTCCTCCAATCACCCAGACATTACCCCTGCATGCATGCAATCACTCAGGCACTATCCTTGCACTCATCCATGCACTCAGTCACTACTCCTGCACTCATTCCATTTACCCATGCACTCATAAAATCATCCAGGCAGTACCTATGCATTCATGCAATCAGCCAGTCACTATCCATCCTCTCCTCCTATGACCCAGGCACTGCCCTTGTACTCATACAATCACCCAGGCACTACTGTTGCACTCATCGATTCACCTTGGTACCACTCATGCACTCATGCATGCCTTCAGGCACTATTTATGTACGTATCCATGCACTCAAGCTCTAGCTCCGCACTCATGCAATTAGCCAGTCACTATCCATCCTCTCCTCCAATCACCCAGGCACTACTGTTGCACTCATCTATTCACCTAGGCATTACTACTGCACTCATTCCATTAACCCATGCACTCATACAATCATTCAGGCAGTACCTATGCATTCATGCAATCAGCCAGTCACTATCCATCCTCTCTTCCTATTACCCAGGCACTACCCTTACACTCATACAATCACCCAGGCCCTACTGTTGCACTCATCTATTCACCTAGGCACTACTCATGCACTCATCTATGCCTTCAGGTACTATTCATGCACTTATCCATGCACTCAAGCTCTATCTCTGCACTCATGCAATTAGCCAGTCACTATCCCTCCTCTCCTCCAATTATCCAGCCACTACCCTTGCACTCATACAATCACCCAAGCACTACCCATGGAGTCATGCAATCACTCAGGCACACCCATCACATGTCTCAGCTGTAGGTCTCACCATATTCCTGAAACAATGTATACATATGTCTGTACCTTTGCTACCAAATTCATATAAAAAAGTAATATACAAATAGATGTATACCTGTGTTTTATATGTCTATCAACTTCACATGCATGATATGTATCAAAATGCATATGCAAGTAGAGACATACCTCAGTCACAAGACTATAAAGGCTTAAAACTTGACAGATTGCACTACACATTTCAAACACACAGCTAGATTTATGTGGCATACTTCAAGTGAACTTTTCCACAGATTCTTACAGAGTACCATAATCACTAATTTCTCACCCAACTTATCTTAAACATCACTTTTCTACTGCTGCTGCTTCACTATTCTACTACTACTCAGGTATTAAGCATAGCTAAGGGCAAAGCAGCAACCTTTCACATGTCTCTGCTGTAAGTCTACTCATATTTCGAAAAGCACGGCTGCATGTGTCTGTACCTTTTTTAGAGACACCATATATAAAAGAAGTATAAAAATCGATGTATAACTGTGTTTTACACATCTAGCATCTTCAGATGGATAACACATATCAGAATACATGTGTAAACAGAGATATACTTCAGTTAGAACACCATGGAGACCTTATAACTTGAGAGACTGCACTTCATATTTTAAACAGACAACTTCATTTATGCGGTGTAGTTTAAGAGTACCTTTCCACACACTCATACAAATTAGCATAATCACTAATCTGTTTCCTAACATGTGTTAAACCTCACTTTTGTGCTGGAGCTTCACCATTCTGTGACTACTTATGGTGTTGGGCCTAGCCAAATATAAAGCAGCAATGTATCACATGTCTCAGCTGTAAGTCTCACCATATTGCAGAAAGCATGCATGCATATGTCTGTACCTTTTGGTAGCAGCATCATATAGAAAAGAAATATCCAAATAGATGTATACTTGTGTTTTATACATCTAGCATCTTCAGATGCATAATACGTATCAGAATACATGTGCAAGTAGAGACATACCTCAGTCACAACACCATGCAGATCTTAAAACTTGACAGACTGCACTTCACATTTGAAGCAGATAATGAAAATTATGTGGTATATTTGAAGTGCAGCTTTGCACAGACTCATGCAAAGTAGATTAATAACTAATCCATCTCTTAACATACCTTAAACCTCAGTTTTGTGCTGCTGCTTCACCATTCTAGTAATACTCAGGGTGTTGGGCCTAGCCAAATATAAAGCAGCAACCTATCACATGTCTCAGCTGTAAGTCTCACCATATTCTGAAAACCATATATGCATATGTCTGTACCTTTTAAATTGAAAGTATTTCTTTATTTATAGATGAGAATATTTGTATATAATTATTTTAATAATATAAAATAATTTTTAGAAAGTTTTTAAACTTTTCTTTTTTTTCAGATATTCTCCATTATTATTAAGAAAGTTTCAGTATGACAAGAAAAGTTCAAAAGAAAAGACAACAAAAAACCAGTACTATTTAAAGGAGAGAGAAAAGCAGAAATTAGATGAAGTACAACATGTGACATTGAAGAAAAAGTCTTCTGGTAAGAGAACTAAAGAATTTGTTAAAAGACTTTTAAGGAACGTAATGAATTTTCAAAATGGGGAAAAGAGAAAGAAAAGTTGTACAACCAATCAGAACGAAACCAGAAAAGGACATATTAATAGAAAATCAGGTTATGGGAAAACAAGCTATGTTGAAAGAAGGATGAAAGAACATAAAGACATTAGGAAGAGAATGTATAAAAGTAGAGTACTACAAACATTTTTGAAAGATTGTAAAAAATATAAAAGAAGATCAGCTTCTTACAAGAAAAAAAACAGATTGAAAGTGTAGTAAAAAAGGCTTTTGAATTGAAAAGAAATTTGTTTATATTGGTATTGAAGAGAATGAAAACATTGAATAAAACAATGCACTTTATGAAGGAGAAAAGCAAAAGAAAAAGACTGGTTCATAGAAGTAACTTTTGCAAAACATTTTCGGGTGAATGGAAGCACACTTCTACTACTGAACCTTTTTTTAGTGAAGAAAGCTATTGTCAACAAAGTACATTAGTTCATTCAGTTGATACCAGTGGCCGTTGTTATGAGGTAAAAGATGGCTGTCCAATTGAAAAAGAAAAGATGGTTCCTAGAAATGTGGAAGAAGTAATAGCTGAAGAAGTTCAAAGGAGACGTACACAAGCTCCAATGTATAAGTGGGATTGTAGTAGTATTTGTAGTATACAACAGGAATCTATTGATATATTACGAGTTTTCTTACGGGGTTATGCAAAAAAAAGTGTTAAACAGAAGATTAAGATGTTGCAAGGACTAGATCCTTGTAAAGTGAGAAAATATACTAAGTTGCAGGGTCATTCTCTGGCTTGTCTTTCTAGAAAAGTGTGTCAAAGTACTTTTCATCATTTAAGAATGTTAGCAGTACATCATTCAGAAATGCGGAAGTTAGTAAGAAGATTGTACTACGTCAAAAGTCCTGCATTATCTTTAAGTGATATAAAGACAGCTCTTTTGCATGGTTCAGCATCGGATGTAAAAAAAGTTTCTGATGATATACAGTTTCATTTCTTTGGTTCACAAGAGGAGTGTAGAGAAAGTGAAAGTTTGATAAGTGTAAGTGTTGAAGAAGAGGTGGAAGATATTACCACTGAGAGGTTTGCAGAAGAAATTACAAAGTTTAAGGTACTTTCATATGAAAAACCAAACTATGTTTGTATTTGTTGTCGACGTACTCACTATAGAAGTCAAACTAGGAATGTTTATCTATATTTAAAAAGTAAAAAGGAAAACAATGATAAGTGGGAGCAATTTGGTGCTTATTTGTTGGTGGAAGGTCGTTTTGAGTTGGGTACTGATCAATGTATTTCAGTCAGTCAGTCAGTCAAAAATCTTTATTCGGCTGAATACCAGCCATAAAAGAATACATCTTAAAAACGACATTTCAAAAGAATTAACACATTAAAATTTGACCAACATAATCAATGCACAAGGAATCATTTTCCAACAATATTCCGGAGCCGTACAGCAGTAGAAATGTACTTATAAATCATCAGACAGGTAAATTCATCGTTTAAAAGGAGTAAATAATGTAATGCAGGCCGACACTTTCTTATATTTAAAGTTCTTATCAGTGGTATTAAAAAGCACGTCTTGGATTGGTATAAAGTTTACAAAAAAACATAAAATGCAGAGTGTTCTGTGTGGACTCTGAATCGCATGGACACAATTCTAGTTTAGCATCACAATGTGCATCTCGTGGGTATGAGACCAAAAGATGAGAGATACCCATCCTAAACCTGATCAAATAAAACATTTTGGCATGATTAAAGTAAAAGGAAAGGTAACGCTCGGTACCTAGGGAGCTGAGTAAGAGCGAGTGCTCGACAACCCTTTTTTTTACTAGCTCTTTACTATCTCTAACTTGATACAAATAGGAGAGAAAGTCTCTTTTGAACTTGGCTCTTGGGATTTTAGCTATGTTTCCAGGGGTATCAAAACAGTCAAACAGTCCCAGCTTCCCCAATTGATCTTGTATGTGGGTAATCCAAGGGATTTTTCTCACGCGGTCCAACTTCAGACAATCCGAGATTATAGCGCGGTTCAGAACTGTTTCCTCTTTTACCCAAGTATTGTGCCATAGCATCAAGGGTGCTAGTTGTATACGAAAAGACAATGGGATTACACCCAATTCATTATGACAAATAGTAGCAGCGGTGCTTTTAGGGGCTGTCAGCACTTGTTTCAAAAACATGTTCTCAGCTCTCTGTAAGCCCAAGGTATTTGAACAACCCCAAACTCCGGCACCATACAAAGTAACAGCGCATGTGCGTGCTTTATAGATGTCTATAATAGCTTTTATGGGCCGGGAGCCTAGTTTTTGGTAAATCTAAAAATGGCCTCAGCATTTTGATTAAAACCTCCAATCCTTGCCTCAACTAGATTCGTCCAGGAATTTTTTTGATTAAAAAGGATACCTAAATAAGAAAAAGTTGGCACATGAACCAATTTTTCATTATTTATATAAAAAGGTTTTGTTTTCGGGGAGATTTGCCTACCACCATGACATGTGATTTTAAAACATTTGTTTTTAGTCCAAGGTCACTCATAAAATTGTTAAAACTAGTTAAAAGCCTTTGCAACCCCACCCCGGTTCTGGACATTAAAACACAATCATCTTCATATAATAACGCGGGGAGGGACCTGCGGCCTATCAGGGGAGCGTCTACATTTCCGATTCTGATATGACTTTCTAAGTCATTTATATATAAGCAAAATAAAAAAGGGGCAAGAACGCAACCCTGACGGACTCCATGGTCCATCTTTATCGGAGAGGTGAGTTCACCGCCTACTCCATAACGCACTCTCCCCGTTACTCCCTGATGCATTGCTGCTAAAAAATGAACAATAGGTGGATCGATGCCCATGGACAGCATAATCTCCCAGAGCCTCCCCCTCTGCACCCAGTCAAAGGCAGAGGTCAGGTCCATGAACCCCAGGTATAAAGATCCGGACTTGGCCAAAGTGTATTTGCCAATGACCAGGTGCAGGTTAAGGCACTGATCTACCGTGCCCAGGCCTTTCCTGAAGCCGCATTGAACATCAGAAAACTTCCCATTTTCTGTTATCAATGTATTTGTAAATATTGTTACAACAAAATAGAAGAGAACAAAATGCCAGCTAGAGCTGTACATAACAACTTAGAGTTGGTAGCTATTCATCCGGAACTGGTAGATTTAAATACAGATGAGTCCATTCTTATTCAATCTGTGTACCCGTTTCAGGCTATACTTCGTATGGAGCCTAAAACAGGTAAGCTGCTTCCTACAGATTTACAAAGAGGTCTGAAAGGAAGAGTTGTGTATTTACCTTTAGATTTTAAGAAAAATATTGAAACTGTTGGTATAGAGAGAGAGGAAAGTGAACCTGTAATTATTCTAGTTAATGGTGTACCAACAAAGAGTTGGAAAATATGGCAAGAGTTAGTAGATGTCACCAAACTTCAAAAGGCTACGTTATATCTTGTACAAAACAATATTTATTATAAAACTGTAAATGTGAAAGAACAAGAAATATGTTTAGAAGATGAAACAGAAATTTCAACTGGCCAAATAGAAAAAGTGGACAACTCCAGGAGTGAAGAAATTTATGAACATTACAGTATACATCCTCTACATTCAAAAGAAGTGATAGGAAACACTATTGAATTATTTCAGATGAAGAAAGCTAAGGGAACTCCCATGAGTGTAAGGGAAAAAAGTTTAGAAGCTCGTTGTTTTCCACAGCTCTTCCCCACTGGAAAAGGTGGACGATATGATGAATGACCACTACAGATTCCAGCTTCAGAATACCGTTCGACAAGATTGTACTCAGAAGATCCAAGATTTCGGCAGTGTATTCCATATATATTTCATCTTCTGTTTGAAAGTGATTTGTCTGGACTTTCATATGCAGGGAACCACACATTAAAAACAGGAGTTGATCTTACACATGTTTCTGCAAAGGAATTCTTGGACAAAGTTCAACAAAGAGACGATCATTTAGAATCTCAGTTAATTAATTTGATGGCGTGTCAACGTGGAACTAATGAGTATTGGTATCGTTGTCACGGAGAACTTAAATGTATGTTAAGAAACTTAGGTACCCCTAAGTGGTTTGTTACGCTTAGCTGTGCTGAATATGCATGGGACGATTTACGACAAGCAAATTCAAATGTAAAAACATTGAATTGAAGACAGCTGGAGAACTGTGTTCCTTGGATCCTGTAAATGTGTGCAGATATTTTAATCATAGGTTTCAAGCTATGATGTCTTTTATCTGCAATAAAAATAATCCACCTCTTGGAGAAGTTATTGATTTCTTTTGGAGAAAGGAGTACCAAGCCAGTGGTGCTCCTCATATACACATGCTATTATGGATCAAGAATGCACCTAAATTTGGAACCGATTCTGCTGAAACTGTTTTGTCTTTCATTGAAGACTATGTTACCTGTGCCATTCCAAAAAAAGGAGCAGCTTAAGACAACAAGTTTTACGGTTTCAAAGTCATTGGTGTGGAAAATTTTGTCGACGAAAATACAAGTCAAAGGGAAAATGTTATACAAAATGTCGTTTTGGATTCCCACGTCCAATAATTTCAAAAGGAAGAGTCAATAGTTTCATGTCAGCAGTAAGGCATACTATAACTCGAAAATCTCCGAAGAATGCATACAACATAAAAAGAACTGATGATTCAAAGTACATTAATGACTACAATCCAGTGATTTTGACAATGTGGAATGCAACATGGATATCCAGTATGTTGCAGATAATTCAATTGCTGTTGCTCGCTATGTTACGTCATATATAACCAAATCTGAAAAGACAGAGTTGAAAGAAATGTGGGAAGAAATTTCACAAGAGAAGAGTCTTAGTAACAAATTGTACAGCTTTAGTTTGAAAATGCTTTCTCATCGAGAGATTGGATCCTATGAATGTTCGGATCGGTTGAGCTCTGCCAGTTTATATTGAAAGTCAAGAGGAATCATTTGGGTAAGTCTAGGTCTTGCTGCAACACAAAATCGAGTATTGAAATCTCTACAAGAAATTGAATACTTAGCATTGAATGAACCAGAAAGTACAGATATTGTTAAAACTAATATGTTGGATACGCACTATCCCAAAAGGAGTCCACATCTGGAAAATATATGTCACAATGAAGTACTGCAACATTACAGCTTTAAGAGAAATGTTACAGAAAATATAAATGAAGAAAAATATGCAGTAATTGGATGTGATGAATGTTTGGTAAAACATACCAAAGGAAATCTTGTTAACCACAGAAAACTCAGTCGCGAAACTCCAGATAAAATGGAATTTTTCTATTTAGCACTTCTACAACTCTTCAAGCCTTGGCGTAGTGAAATGGAATTACTTGGAGATTTTGACTGCTATGAAGATTCTTTTAATGCATTTAAAGATAACATTCAATGCACAATTTTCCCTACTTAACTACAAATGTTAAATTAAGAGATTGAACAAGAAACTACTATTGCAGCTGAAATAGCTAGAGACAGTTCTCAAGATAGTCAAAGTTCTGCTCCACTAAGTCAAGATCCACTAGGACAACCAATTATTGAAAATGAAGCAGCAATAGCATGAATGAAGTAGAAACGGCAAAGCAACGAGCACAACAGGATATTATTGAGTTGGGAAACTTGGAAGAAAAACTAAATATTGAAGAAAAAGAAATATATCACCAAGTGACACAACAGATACAGCATGGTTTACAGCATGAAAAAAAGAATGCCAATGCACATCATTTAAACCTATTCAAATGTACATCAGTGGTCAAGCTGGAACAGGAAAAATGTTCTTAATTAAAGTTTTGACCAGTTATCTACACAAAACTACTGAATCACATTTATCTTGTGTTGTAATAGCTTCAACTGGATAAGCAGCACACAACATTAAAGGGATTACGTTACATCAATTACTCATGCTACCATTTGAACATGAAAATAAATTGGAATATCACAAGCTATCTGGAGAAGCTTGTTATGAAGTTTCAAGAGTACTGAAGAAAATGAAACTTCTAATTATTGATGAGGTGAGCATGGTCTCAAACTTAATGCTTGTGTTTGTACATTTAGGAATGCAACAGATTTTAAAAACAGATTATGATGTTCTATTTGGAGGAAAGCATGTAATTGTATTCGGCGACCTACTACAACTTACTCCTGTAAAAGGGCAACCTGTTTTTAAAACACCTGTCCATGAAGACACTAGGAAATCTTTGGGAAGTATTGGAAATATCAACATTTGGTCTCATTTTGAATATAAAGAACTTAATAGGAATATGCGACAAGCAAGTGATGAACATTATGGAAACATTCTTCAAGATATAAGAATTGGTGTTTTGACAAAACATTGTAAAGAAGCTTTACAAAGTCGGCTTTTAACAAACTTGTTTGCAAATGAAAACATAGCACCTGAAATAATATACAAAAAAATTGGAGAAAAGAAGTCTATAGTTTGTCTAATGCCTAAACTGCAAGAGTGTTCTACATTCAATCAAGAGCTTTTGAAATTGGAAAAACTACCAATAGTGAAAATGGAAGCTATTGATAAAATGGAACATGAAGGAGTTACTATTCTTCTCTCAGAGAAATTACAGTCAAAATTGGTTCTTTGGAAAAGTCGGTGTCTAAGACTGCAGGTTTAGAAAATACTTTATATGTATGTGTAAACTGTCGGGTAATTTTACGGCGTAATTTGAATGTAGAAGAAGGTTTAGTAAATGGAGCAATGGGAAAAGTGGTTGATTTTGTAAATTTTCAGAACAGAAATGGAATTGAATTTTGGAAGATTAAGTTTGATCAGGTTGAAGAGGTAAAACAGATTGGACGTTGTGCTGTTCGTTTTTTGCTTGTAAAAGACGTGTATGTTCGTAGAAAACTGTTTCCTCTTTCTTTAGCATATGCAGTAACCATTCATAAATCTCAAGGTTTAAGTGTAGACAGTGCTTTGGTAAATATTGGAAAACAGTGTTTAAAGAGGGCATGGCATACGTTGCATTGTCTCGAGTAAGAACATTATCTGGTTTGTATTTGATTGATTTTGATGAGAAAATGATTAGTGCTGATGTAAATTGTGTAAGAGAGTACAATCGATTAAGAAGACTTTATGATCCTAACTTAGGTGAATATCCTGTATATGATAAACGTGTAGTGTGTCCAAAACGGAAATATGACAAACATTCTATTGAGATTAAAAAAAAGAAAACAATTCAAGAGAATGATGAAACTGCAAAGAAAATGAAAATGGACACTGTTGATGATATAGTAGGATACCAGTTACAAAATAGTTCAGGTATCAACTGCTATGCTAATGTAATTGTGAATGCTGTCTTTTATCTAGAGGATCTTCATCATGAAATTATGGAAAATCGAGAAAAAGATTCTGTTCTTTCATACATTATATTTTTCAAAAGTTAGTAACTGATAGAACTAAAATCCATTCTGCTTCAGGCATTCGGCATCTTTTGGATATATTTACTGGTTCATTGAAATTTACATTGAAAATACAACAAGATGCACAAGAATTTCTTATGTTTATGCTTGCAGTATTGGAAGATGAAGGAATAGAAATTGAAAATTTATTTGGACTAAGTTACAGATGGGATCATAAATGTGAAGAGTGTTCATTTTCTTCTACCACTGAAATAGACACTGAACGATTCCTATACTTGACGATACCAGATTGCAAATCAGTGTCTTTTAACAAATTAGTAAAAACAGCTAATCAAGATATGAAATGTTCTCATTGTAAATCAGAACTGTTGTCAACATTATATATAGAAAGATTTGGAAAATATGTCATTTTAATGCTACAACGTTGTAGAGCAAATGGAACAAAATTGGAAACAAAAATTAAACATTTTGTGGCAAGTCAAGTATCAATTTCAGGATGAACTTTTACAGCAGTGGCTATTATTTTCCATGATGGACCTACTACAACATCTGGACACTATACTGTGTATTTAAAGTGCAACAAAGGATGGACACATTGCAATGATGCCCATTTGGAATTCAAATGTAGGTTGCCTTACGAATTACCAAATTCACATCTGATATTTTTGATGCCAAAGTTTTGAAAACATTTTTCGGCATATTGGGAAGATGTGAACAATTAGTGTTTGGATTATTGTTTGTGCTAATTCATATTGCATTTGGAAAATTGTGTTTGAAACAAGTAGTTTATATATTTGATCTTTATATTATAGGAGATGTAAATGAGAGTGTACATTTTACAAAATGTACTTGAGAGAAATAAAAGACTGAATGTAGTGGAAGAATGTAATTTAAAAACTGTAGATAGGTAAACACGTAGTTACACATGTTCTAAATAATGCTCAACTGTGATTTTATTTTTTTACAATATCGTTGATTGTTTTTTTCCCCGCTGTTGTATGATGATCTACATTGAAATCACTGTGTATGGTGAAATGCAGTAGAATCTGAGAACAGCAAAAAAGGGAAACTGAAAATGTTATGTAATTCTAAAACTATGTTGTGTTCTTAAAACTATAATATGATATTCAATAACAGTTGTTCTTCTTTTTTACAGAAGGTAATGGTGAAGTTTGAACAGATTTTAAATTCACTTTACAACAAAACTACTGTAAAATAGTTCCACTGAGTTTTGTATCTACATTAGTAAAAAAGTAGGAAGAAATAATGTAATAAGCATGATAATGTGAAACAATGTTTAGAGCCACTTTTACTGCACTCATCCATTCCTTCAAACACTACCCATGCACTCATCTATACAATTAGGCACAATTCCCACACTCATTCAATTTAGCCAGGCACTATCCATATACTGGTACAATCACCCAGGCACTACTAATGCACTCATGCAATCACTCACACACTACCCATGTACTCATACATGCACTCAGGCACTTCTGCTGCACTCATGCAATCACCCAAGCAGTACCCATGAAGTCTTCCAATCATCCAGGCGCTACCCGTACACTCTTCCAATAACCCATACACTACCCCTGCACTCATGCAATCACCCAGGCACTACCCATGCACTCCTCCAATCACCCAAACAGTACTCATGCACTCATGCAATCACTCAGGCACTACCCATGCACACATACATGCACTCATGCACTTCTGATGCACTCATGCAATCACCCAAGCAGTACCCATGCAGTCTTCCAATCATCCAGGAACTACCTGTACACTCCTCCAATCACCCATGTACTACCTCTGCACTCAAGCAATCACCCAGGCATTACCCATGTACTCTTCAATCATTCAGGCAGTACCCACCCACTCCTCCAATCACCCAGGCATTACCTCTGCACACATGCAATCACCCAGGCATTACTCATGCACTCCTTCAATCACTCAGGCAGCCCTCATGCACTCATCCAATCACCCATACATTAATTCTTCACTCATACAATCACCCAGGCATTACCCATGCACTCCTTCAATCACCCAGCCACTACCCATGCACTTTTATAATCACCCATGCACTACCCTTGCACTCCTCCAATCACCCAGGCACGACCCCTTCACTCATGCAATCACCCAGGCACTACCTATTCACTCATGCAATAACCCAGGCACTACCCATACACTCATGCAATCAGCTAGACATTACACCTACACTCATGCAATTACCCAGGCATTACATATGCACTCCTCCATTCCCCCAGATATTACCGCTGCACTCATGCAATCACCCATGCATTAGCTATGCACTCCTCCAATCACCCAGGCACTACCCTTGCACTCCTCCAATCACCCAGGCAGTATCTATGCACGCCTCCAATCACTCAGGCAAAACCCATGCACTTATAAAATCACCAAGGCACTACAAATGCACTCCTCTAAATACCCAGTCACTACCCCTGCACTCATGCAATCACCCAGGCATTACCCATGCACTCCTTCAATCACACAGCACTTATAAAAATCACCCAGGCACTACCTATACACTAATGCAATCACCCAGACACTATCCCTGCACTCATGCAATCACCCAGGCACTATCTATGTACTCATACAATCACCCAGGAACTACCCCTGCACTCATGCAATCACCCAGCCAGTACCCATACACTTATAAAATCACCCAGGCACTACCTATGCACTTATGCAATCACCCAGGCACTATCCCTGCACTCATGCAATCACCCAGGCACTACCTATGCACTCATGCAATCATCCAGGCACTACCCCTGCACTCATGGAATCACCCAGGCACTACCTATGCACTCATGCAATAACCCAGGCACTACCCTTGCACTCATGCAATCACCCAGGTACTAGCTATGCACTTATGCAATAACCCAGCCACTACTCTTGCACTCCTGCAATCACCCAGACACTAACCATGTACTCCTCCAATCACCCAGCCAGTACCCATGCACTTATAAAAAAGACCCAGGCACTACCTATGCACTCCTCCAATCACCCAGGCACTACCACTACACTCATGCAACCACCCAGACATTACCCCTGCACTCATGCAATCACCCAGACATTACTCATGCACTCCTCCAATCACCCAGACATTATCCCTGCACTCATGCAATCATCTAGGCATTACCCATGCACTCCTTCAATCACTCAGGCAGTACAGATGCACTTATAAAATCACCCAGGCACTACCTATGTACTCCTCTAATCACCGAGGCACTATCCATGCACTTGTGCAATCACCCAGGCATTACCTATACATTCCTCCAATCACCCAGCCAGTACCCATACACTTATAAAATCACCCAGGCACCACCTATCCACTCATGCAATCACCCAGGCACTACTCCTACACTCATGCAATCACCCAGGCATTATCTATGCACTCATGCAAAAACCCAGGCACTACACTTGCACTCATGCAATCACCCAGGCACTATCCATGCACTCCTCCAATCACCCAGCCAGTAACCATGCACTTATAAAATCACCCAGGCACTACCTATGCACTCCTCCAATCACCCAGGCACTACCACTACACTCATGCAACCACCCAGACATTACCCCTGTACTCATGCAATCACCCAGACATTACTTATGCACTCCTCCAATCACCCAGACATTACCCATGCACTCAGGCAATCACCTAGGCATTACCCATGCACTCCTTCAATCACTCAGGCAGTACCCATGCACTTATAAAATCACCCAGGCACTACCTATGCACTCCTCTAATCTACCGCTGCACTTGTGCAATCACCCAGGCGTTACCTATACATTCCTCCAATCACCCAGCCAGTACCCATACACTTATAAAATCACCCAGGCAGTACCTATGCACTCCTGAAATCACCCAGGCAGTACCCCTGCACTCATGCAATCACCCAGGTACTACCTATGCATTCATACAATAACCCAAGCACTACCCTTGCACTCATGCAATCACCCAGGCACTACCTATGCACTCAATCAATAACCCAAGCACTACCCCTGAATTCATGCAATCACCCAGGCACTACCTATGCACTCATGCAATAGCCTAGGCACTACCCATGTACTCCTCCAATCACCCAGGCACAACTCATGCAATCATGCAATCACTCAGGCACTACCCATGCACTCATACATGTACTAAGGCACTATCCATGCACTCATCCAATCAGCCAGACATTACCCCTGCACTCATGCAATCACCCAGGTATTACCCATGCACTCCTCCAATCACCAAGAGAGTACCCTTACACTTATAAAATCACCCAGGCACTACCTATGCACTCATGCAATCACCCAGACAGTACCCTTACACTTATAAAATCACCCAGGCACTACCTATGCACTCATGCAATCACCCAGCCACTACTACTGCACTCATGCAATCACCCAACCACTACCTATTCACTAATGCAATAACCCAGGCAATACCCTTGCACTCATGCAATGAACAGGCACTAGCTATGCACTCATGCAATAACCCAGGCACTATTCTTGCACTCCTCCAATCACCCAGCCAGTACCCATGCACTTATAAAATCACCTAGGCACTACCTATGCACTCCTCCAATCACCCAGGCACTACCACTACACTCATGCAACCACCCAGACATTACCCCTGCACTCATGCAATCACCCAGACATTACTCATGCACTCCTCCAATCACCCAGACATTATCCCTGCACTCATGCAATCACCTAGGCATTGCCCATGCACTCCTTCAATCACTCAGGCAGTACACATGAACTTTTAAAATGACCCGGGCACTACCTATGCACTCCTCTAATCACCCAGGCATTATCCCTGCACTCATGAATTCACCCAGGCGTTACCTATACATTCCTCCAATCACCTAGCCAGTACCCATACACTTATAAAATCACCCAGGCACTACCTATGCACTCATGCAATCACCCAGGCAGTACCTGTGCACTCATGCAATCACCCAGGCACTACCTATGCACTCATGTAATAACCGAAGCAGTACCCTTGCACTCCTCCATTCACCCAAGCACTATCCATGCACTCCTCCAATCACCCAGACATTACACCTGCACTCATGCAATCACCCATGCATTAACTATGCACTCCTCCAATCACCCAGACATTACCCCTGCACTAATGCAATCACCCATGCATTGGCTATGCACTCCTCCAATCACCCAGACACTATCCTTGCACTTCTCCAATCACCCAGGCAGTATCCATGCAGTCCTCCAATCACCGAGGCAGTACCCATACACTTATAAAATCACCCAGGCACTACCTATGCACTCATGCAATCACCCAGGAACTACTCATGCACTCCTCAATGCACCCAGGCATTACCCATGCACTCCTCCAATCACCCAGGCACTACCACTACACTCATGCAACCACCCAGACATTACCCCTGCACACATGCAATCACACAGACATTACTCATGCACTCCTCCAATCACCCAGACATTATCCCTGCACTCATGCAAACACCTAGGCATTACCCATGCATTCCTTCAATCACTCAGGCAGTACCCATGCACTTATAAAATCACCCAAGCATTACCTATGCACTCCTCTAATCACCCAGGCACTACCCCTGCACTTGTGCAATCACCCAGGCATTATCTATGCACTCATGCAAAAAGCCAAGCACTATACTTGCACTCATGCAATCACCCAGGCACTATCCATGCACTCCTCCAATCACCCAGCCAGTAACCATGCACTTATAAAATCACCCAGGCACTACCACTACACTCATGCAACCACCCAGACATTACCCCTGCACTCATGCAATCCCCCAGACATTACTCATGCACTCCTCCAATCACCCAGACGTTACTCATGCACTCATGCAATCACCTAGGCATTACCCATGCACTACTTCAATCACTCAGGCAGTACCCATGCACTTATAAAATCACCCAAGCACTACCTATGCACTCCTCTAATCACCCAGGCACTACCTCTGCACTTGTGCAATCACCCAGGCGTTACCTATACATTCCTCCAATCACCCAGCCAGTACCCATACACTTATAAAATCACCCAGGCAGTACCTATGCACTCATGCAATCACCCAGTTAGTACCCCTGCACTCATGCAATCACCCAGGTACTACCTATGCACTCATGCAATAACCCAGGCACTAATCTTGCACTCTTCCAATCACCCAGGCACTATACATTTACTCCCCCAGTCACCCAGCCAGTACCCATGCAATTATAAAACCACCTACGCACTACCTATGCACTCTTCCAAACACCCAGGCACTACCACTACACTCATGCAACCACCCAGAGATTAACCCTGCACTCATGAAATCATCCAGACATTACTCATGCACTCCTCCAATCACCCAGACATTACCCTTGCACTCATGCAATCACCTAGGCATTACCCATTCACTCCTTCAATCACTCAGGCAGTGCCCATGCACATATCAAATCACCCAGGCACTACCTATGCACTCCTCTAATCACCCAAGCACTACCCTGCACTCTTGCAAATACCAAGGCGTTACCTAAACATTCCTCCAATCACCCAGCCAGTAACTATAAACTTATAAAATCACACAGGCAGTACCTACGCACTCATGCAATCACCCAGGCAGTACCCCTGCACTCATGCAATCACCCAGGCACTACCCCTGCACTCATGCAATCAACGAGGCACTACCTATGCACTCATGGGATAACCTAGGCACTACCCATGCACTCCTCCAATCACCCAGGCACAACGCATGCACTCATGCTATCACTCAGGCACTATCTGTGCACTCATAACTGCACTAAGGCAGTATCCATGCACTCATCCAATCAGCCAGATATCACCCCTGCACTCATGCAATCACCCAGGCATTAGCCATGCACTCCTCCAATCACCCAGACAGTACCCTTACACTTAGAAAATCACCAGGCACTACCTATGCACTCATGCAATCACCCAGCCACTACCTATGCACTCATGCAATCACCCAGGCACTACCTATGCACTCATGCAATAACCCAGGCACTAACCTTGCACTCATGCAATCACCCAGGCACTAGCAATGCACTCATGAAATCATCCAGACATTACTCATGCACTCCTCCAATCACCCAGACATTACCCTTGCACTCATGCAATCACCTAGGCATTACCCATTCACTCCTTCAATCACTCAGGCAGTGCCCAGGCACTCCTCCAATCACCCAGAGAGTACCCTTACACTTATAAAATCACCCAGGCACTATCTATGCACTCATGCAATCACCCAGACAGTACCCTTACACTTATAAAATCACCCAGGCACTACCTATGCACTCATGCAATCACCCAGCCACTACTACTGCACTCATGCAATCACCCAACCACTACCTATTCACTAATGCAATAACCCAGGCAATACCCTTGCACTCATGCAATGAACAGGCACTAGCTATGCACTCATGCAATAACCCAGGCACTATTCTTGCACTCCTCCAATCACCCAGCCAGTACCCATGCACTTATAAAATCACCTAGGCACTACCTATGCACTCCTCCAATCACCCAGGCACTACCACTACACTCATGCAACCACCCAGACATTACCCCTGCACTCATGCAATCACCCAGACATTACTCATGCACTCCTCCAATCACCCAGACATTATCCCTGCACTCATGCAATCACCTAGGCATTGCCCATGCACTCCTTCAATCACTCAGGCAGTACACATGAACTTTTAAAATGACCCGGGCACTACCTATGCACTCCTCTAATCACCCAGGCATTATCCCTGCACTCATGAATTCACCCAGGCGTTACCTGTACATTCCTCCAATCACCTAGCCAGTACCCATACACTTATAAAATCACCCAGGCACTACCTATGCACTCTTGCAATCACCCAAGCAGTACCTGTGCACTCATGCAATCACCCAGGCACTACCTATGCACTCATGTAATAACCGAAGCAGTACACTTGCACTCCTCCAATCACCCAAGCACTATCCATGCACTCCTCCAATCACCCAGACATTACACCTGCACTCATGCAATCACCCATGCATTAACTATGCACTCCTCCAATCACCCAGACATTACCCCTGCACTAATGCAATCACCCATGCATTGGCTATGCACTCCTCCAATCACCCAGACACTATCCTTGCACTTCTCCAATCACCCAGGCAGTATCCATGCAGTCCTCCAATCACCGAGGCAGTACCCATGCACTTATAAAATCACCCAGGTACTACCTATGCACTCATGCAATCACCCAGGAACTACTCATGAACTCCTCAATGCACCCAGGCATTACCCATGCACTCCTCCAATCAGCCAGGCACTACCACTACACTCATGCAACCACCCAGACATTACCCCTGCACACATGCAATCACACAGACATTACTCATGCACTCCTCCAATCACCCAGACATTATCCCTGCACTCATGCAATCACCTAGGCATTACCCATGTATTCCTTCAATCACTCAGGCAGTACCCATGCACTTATAAAATCACCCAAGCATTACCTATGCACTCCTCTAATCACCCAGGCACTACCCCTGCACTTGTGCAATCACCCAGGCATTATCTATGCACTCATGCAAAAAGCCAAGCACTGTACTTGCACTCATGCAAACACCCAGGCACTATCCATGCACTCCTCCAATCACCCAGCCAGTAACCATGCACTTATAAAATCACCCAGTCACTACCACTACACTCATGCAACCACCCAGACATTACCCCTGCACTCATGCAATCCCCCAGACATTACTCATGCACTCCTCCAATCACCCAGACGTTACTCATGCACTCATGCAATCACCTAGGCATTACCCATGCACTACTTCAATCACTCAGGCAGTACCCATGCACTTATAAAATCACCCAAGCACTACCTATGCACTTCTCTAATCACCCAGGCAGTATCCATGCAGTCCTCCAATCACCCAGCCAGTACCCATACACTTATAAAATCACCCAGGCAGTACCTATGCACTCATGCATCACCCAGGCAGTACCCCTGCACTCATGCAATCACCCAGGTACTACCTATGCACTCATTCAATAACCCAGGCACTAATCTTGCACTCTTCCAATCACCCAGGCACTATACATTTACTCCCCCAGTCACCCAGCCAGTACCCATGCAATTATAAAACCACCTACGCACTACCTATGCACTCTTCCAAACACCCAGGCACTACCACTACACTCATGCAACCACCCAGACATTAACCCTGCACTCATGAAATCATCCAGACATTACTCATGCACTCCTCCAATCACCCAGACATTACCCTTGCACTCATGCAATCACCTAGGCATTACCCATTCACTCCTTCAATCACTCAGGCAGTGCCCATGCACATATCAAATCACCCAGGCACTACCTATGCACTCCTCTAATCACCCAAGCACTACCCTGCACTCTTGCAATCACCCAGGCGTTACCTAAACATTCCTCCAATCACCCAGCCAGTTACTATAAACTTATAAAATCACACAGGCAGTACCTACGCACTCATGCAATCACCCAGGCAGTACCCCTGCACTCATGCAATCACCCAGGCACTACCCCTGCACTCATGCAATCAACGAGGCACTCCCTATGCACTCATGGGATAACCTAGGCACTACCCATGCACTCCTCCAATCACCCAGGTACAACTCATGAACTCATGCTATCACTCAGGCACTATCTGCGCACTCATAACTGCACTAAGGCACTATCCATGCACTCATCCAATCAGCCAGATATCACCCCTGCACTCATGCAATCACCCAGGCATTAGCCATGCACTCCTCCAATCACCCAGACAGTACCCTTACACTTAGAAAATCACCAGGCACTACCTATGCACTCATGCAATCACCCAGCCACTACCTATGCACTCATGCAATCACCCAGGCACTACCTATGCACTCATGCAATAACCCAGGCACTAACCTTGCACTCATGCAATCACCCAGGCACTAGCAATGCACTCATGCAATAACCCAGGCACTACTCTTGCACTCTTCCAATCACCCAGGAACTATACATTTACTCCTCCAATCACCCAGCCAGGACCCATGCACTTATAAAATCACCTACACACTACCTGAGCACTCCTCCAAACAACCAGGCACTACCACTACACTCATGCAACCACCAAGACATTACCCCTGCACTCATGCAATCACCCAGATATTACTCATGCACTCCTCCAATCACCCAGACATTATCCCTGCACTCATGCAATCACCTAGGCATTACCCATGCACTCCTTCAATCACTCAGGCAGTACACATGCACTTATAAAATCACCCAGGCACTACCTATGCACTCCTCTAATCACCCAGGCACTATCCCTGCATTCATGCAATCTCCCAGGCGTTACCTATACATTCCTCCAATCACCCAGGCAGTACCCATACACTTATAAAATCACACAGGCACGACCTATGCACTCATGCAATCACCCACGCAGTACCCATGCACTCATGCAATCACTTAGGCACTACCTATGCACTCATGTAATAAACCAAGCACTACCCTTGAACTCCTCCAATCACCCAAGCACTATCCATGCACTCCTTCAATCACCCAGACATTACCTTTGCACTCATGCAATCACCCATGCATTAGCTATGCACTCCTCCAATCACCCAGACATTACCCCTGCACTCATGCAATCACCCATGCATTAACTATGCACTCCTCCAATCACCCAGACATTACCCCTGCACTAATGCAATCACCCATGCATTGGCTATGCACTCCTCCAATCACCCAGACACTATCCTTGCACTTCTCCAATCACCCAGGCAGTATCCATGCAGTCCTCCAATCACCCAGGCAGTACCCATGCACTTATAATATCACCCAGGCACTACCTATGCACTCATGCAATCACCCAGGAACTACTCATGCACTCCTCAATGCACCCAGGCATTACCCATGCACTCCTCCAATCACCCAGGCACTACCACTACACTCATGCAACCACCCAGACATTACTCCTGCACTCATGCAATCACCCAGACATTACTCATGCACTCCTCCAATCACCCAGACATTATCCCTGCACTCATGCAATCACCTAGGCATTACCCATGCATTCCTTCAATCACTCAGGCAGTACACATGTGCTTATAAAATCACCCAGGCACTACCTATGCACTCCTCTAATCACCGAGGCACTATCCCTGCACTCATGCAATCACCCAGGTGTTACCTATACATTCCTCTAATCACCCAGCCAGTACCCATACACTTATAAAATCACCCAGGCACTACCCTTGCACTCCTCCAATCACCCAGGCACTACCCTTATACTCATGCAATCAGCAAGACATTATACCTACACTCATGCAATCACCCAGGCATTACATCTCTACATCTCAGATTGACTCAGGACTTGCTGTTCTTTAGGAAACAACTTAAAACATGGCTGTTCCAACAATAACACGTTGGTAGGTGGGGCGGGGTTTTTCCTGTTGGTTTTGGAGATTAGCGCCGGGACACACTATGTGAGTATCCGTGCGCTTTGTAAATGCCAAATTTTCATTTCATTTCATTTCATTTCATTTCATTTCATTACCTATGTACTTCTCCAATCGCCCAGCCAGTAACCATGTACTTATAAAATCACCCAGGCACTACCCTTGCACTCCTCCAATCACCCAGGCACTACCCCTGTACTCCTCCAATCACCCAGCCAATACCCATGCACTTATAAAATCACCCAGGCACTACCTAGGCACTCATGCAATCACCCAGCCACTACTACTTCACTCATGCAATCACCCAGGCACTACCTATGCACTCATGCAATAACCCAGGAACTACCCTTGCACTCCTCCAATCATACAGACAATATCCTTACACTTATAAAATCAAATAGGCACTACCTATGCACTCATGCAATCACCCAGGAACTACTCATGCACTCCTCAATGCATCCAGGCATTACCCATGCACTCCTCCAATCACCCAGGCACTACCACTACACTCATGCAACCACCCAGACATTACTCCTGCACTCATGCAATCACCCAGACATTACTCATGCACTCCTCCAATCACCCAGACATTATCCCTGCACTCATGCAATCACCTAGGCATTACCCATGCATTCCTTCAATCACTCAGGCAGTACACTTGCGCTTATAAAATCACCCAGGCACTACCTATGCACTCCTCTAATCACCGAGGCACTATCCATGCACTCATGCAATCACCCAGGTGTTACCTATACATTCCTCTAATCACCCAGCCAGTACCCATACACTTATAAAATCACCCAGGCACTAACCTTGCACTCCTCCAATCACCCAGGCACTACCCTTATACTCATGCAATCAGCAAGACATTATACCTACACTCATGCAATCACCTAGGCATTACCCATGCATTCCTTCAATCACTCAGGCAGTACACTTGCGCTTATAAAATCACCCAGGCACTACCTATGCACTCCTCTAATCACCGAGGCACTATCCATGCACTCATACAATCACCCAGGTGTTACCTATACATTCCTCTAATCACCCAGCCAGTACCCATACACTTATAAAATCACCCAGGCACTAACCTTGCACTCCTCCAATCACCCAGGCACTACCCTTATACTCATGCAATCAGCAAGACATTATACCTACACTCATGCAATCACCCAGGCATTACCTATGTACTTCTCCAATCGCCCAGCCAGTACCCATGTACTTATAAAATCACCCAGGCACTACCCTTGCACTCCTCCAATCACCCAGGCACTACCCCTGTACTCCTCCAATCACCCAGCCAATACCCATGCACTTATAAAATCACCCAGGCACTACCTATGCACTCATGGAATCACCCAGGCACTAGCTATGCACTCCTGCAACAACCCAGGCACTACTCTTGCACTACTCCAATCACCCAGACACTATATATGTACTCCTCAAATCACCCAGCCTGTACCCATGCACTTATAAAATCACCTAGGCACTACCTATGCACTCCTCCAATCACCCAGGCACAACCACTATACTCATGCAAACACCTAGACATTACCCCTGCACTCATGCAATCACATAGACATTACTCATGCACTCCTCCAATCACCCAGACATTATCCCTGCACTAATGCAATCACCTAGGCATTACCCATGCACTCCTTCAATCACTCAGGCAGTACATATGCACTTATAAAATCACCCAGCCACTACCTATGCACTCCTCTAATCACGCAGGCACTATCCCTGCACTCATGCAATCACCTATGTGTTACCTATACATTCCTCCAATCACCCAGCCAGTACCCATACACTTATAAAATCACCCAGGCACTACTCCTGCACTCATGCAAACACCCAGCCACTACTACTGCACTCATGCAATCACCCAGGCACTACCTATGCACTCATGCAATAACCCAGGCACTACCCTTGCACTCATGGAAATCCCCAAGCACTAGCTATGCACTCATGCAATAACCCAGGCACTACTCTTGCACTCCTCCAATCACCCAGGCACTATACATGTACTCCTCCAATCACCCAGCCAGTACCCATGCACTTATAAAATCACCTAGGCACTACCTATGCACTCCTGCAATCACCCAGGCACAACCACTACACTCATCCAACCACCTAGACATTACACCTTCACTCATGCAATCACACAGACATTACTCATGCACTCCTCCAATCACCCAGACATTATCCCTGCACTCATGCAATCACCTAGGCATTACCCATGCACTCCTTAAATCACTCAGGCAGTACATATGCACTTATAAAATCACCCAGCCACTACCTATGCACTCCTCTAATCAGCCAGGTACTATCCCTGCACTCATGCAATCACCTATGCCTTACCTATACATTCCTCCAATCACCCAGCCAGTACCCATACACTTATAAAATCACCCAGGCACTACCTATGCACTCATGCAATCACCCAAGCAGTACCTGTGCACTCATGCAATCACCCAGGCACTACCTGTGCACTCATTTAATAACCCAAGCACTACCTATGCACTCCTCCAATCACCCAGACATTTGCACTCATACAATCACCCATGCATTAGCTATGTACTCCTCCAATCACCCAGACATTACCCCTGCAATAATGCAATCACCCATGTATTAGCTATGCACTCCTCCAATCTCCCAGACACTATCCTTGCACTTCTCCAATCACCCAGGCAGTATCCATGCAGTCCTCCAATCACCGAGGCAGTACATATGCACTTATAAAATCACCCAGGCACTACCTATGCACTCATGCAATCACTCAGGCACTACTCATGCAATCCTCCATGCACCTAGGCACTACCTATGCACTCCTTTAATCACCCAGGCACTACCCCTGCACTCATGCAATCACCCAGACACTACCTATGCACTCCTCCAATCACCCAGACACTACCTATGCACTCCTCCAATCACCCAGGTACTACCACTATACTCATGCAACCACCCAGACATTACCCCTGCACTCATGCAATCACCCAGACATTACTCATGCACTCCTCCAATCACCCAGACATTATCCCTGCACTCATGCAATCACCTAGGCATTACCCGTGCACTCCTTCAATCACTCAGGCAGTATCCATGAACTTCTCCAATCACCCAGGCACTATCCTTGCACTCATGCAATCACTCAGGCGTTACCTATACATTCCTCCAATCACCCAGCCAGTACCCATACACTTTTAAAATCACCCAGGCACTACTCCTGCACTCATGCAAACACCCAGCCACTACCACTGCACTCATGCAATCACCCAGGCACTACCCATGCACTCATGCAATAACCCAGGCACTACCCTTGCACTCATGGAAATCCCCAGGCACTAGCTATGCACTCATGCAATAACCCAGGCACTACTCTTGCACTCCTCCAATCACCCAGGCACTATACATGTACTCCTCCAATCACCCAGCCAGTACCCATGCACTTATAAAATCACCTAGGCACTACCTATGCACTCCTGCAATCACCCAGGCACAACCACTACACTCATGCAACCACCTAGACATTACCCCTGCACTCATGCAATCACACAGACATTACTCATGCACTCCTCCAATCACCCAGACATTATCCCTGCACTCATGCAATCACCTAGGCATTACCCATGCACTCCTTAAATCACTCAGGCAGTACCTATGCACTCATGCAATCACCCAAGCAGTACCTGTGCACTCATGCAATCACCCAGGCACTACCTGTGCACTCATTTAATAACCCAAGCACTACCTATGCACTCCTCCAATCACCCAGACATTTGCACTCATGCAATCACCCATGCATTAGCTATGTACTCCTCCAATCACCCAGACATTACCCCTGCAATAATGCAATCACCCATGCATTAGCTATGCACTCCTCCAATCTCCCAGACACTATCCTTGCACTTCTCCAATCACCCAGGCAGTATCCATGCAGTCCTCCAATCACCCAGGCAGTACATATGCACTTATAAAATCACCCAGGCACTACCTATGCACTCATGCAATCACTCAGGCACTACTCATGCAATCCTCCATGCACCTAGGCACTACCTATGCACTCCTTTAATCACCCAGACACTACCTATGCACTCCTCCAATCACCCAGGTACTACCACTATACTCATGCAACCACCCAGACATTACCCCTGCACTCATGCAATCACCCAGACATTACTCATGCACTCCTCCAATCACCCAGACATTATCCCTGCACTCATGCAATCACCTAGGCATTACCCGTGCACTCCTTCAATCACTCAGGCAGTATCCATGAACTTCTCCAATCATCCAGGCACTACCCCTGCACTCTTGCAATCACCCAGGCATTACCTATACATTCCTCCAATCACCCAGCCAGTTATTATACACTTATAAAATCACACAGGCAGTACCTACGCACTCATGAAATTACCCAGGCACTACTCCTGTACTCATGCAATCACCCAGGCATTACCTATGCACTCATGCAATATCCCAGGCACTACAATTGCACTCATGCAATCACCCAGGCACTATCCATGCACTCCTCCAATCACCCAGCCAGTAACCATGCACTTATAAAATCACCCAGGCACTAACTTTGCACTCCTCTAATCACCCAGGCACTACCACTACACTGATGCACCCACCCAGGCATTACCCCTGCACTCATGCAATCACCCAGACATTACTCATGCACTCCTCCAATCACCCAGACATTACCCCTGTACTCATGCAATCACCTAGAAATTACCCATGCACTCCTCCAATCACCCAGCCAGTTATTATACACTTATAAAATCACACAGGCAGTACCTACACACTCATGCAATCACCCAGGCAGTACCCCTGCACTCATGCAATCACCCAGGCACTACCTATGCACTCCTTCAATGACTCAGGCAGTATCCATGAACTTCTCCAATCACCCAGGCACTATCCCTGCACTCATGCAATCACCCAGGCGTTACCTATACATTCCTCAAAACACCCAGCCAGTACCCATACACTTATAAAATCACCCAGGCACCACCTATCCACTCATGCAATTACCCAGACACTACTTCTGCACTCATGCAATCACCCAGGCATTACCTATGCACTCGTGCAATAACCCAGGCGCTACCCTTGCACTCATGCAATGACCCAGGCACTATCCATGCACTCCTCCAATCACCCAGCCAGTAACCATGCACTTATAAAATCACCAAGGCACTACCTATGCACTCCTCTAATCACCCAGGCACTGCCACTACACTCATGCACCCACCCAGGCATTACCCCTGCACTCATGCAGTCACCCAGACATTACTCATGCACTCCTCCAATCACCCAGACATTACCCCTGCACTCATGCAATCACCTAGACATTACCCATGTGTAGGAGAGTAGGATCTGCTTCACATGGGTACCCCCACTTTTTGCTGATGCTTCACTGTTTTTTTACTTTAGTCTGGCTGGGGCCCTGCTAATCAGAACCCCAGCCTAGCTGCTTCCTCTCTAAAATGGTTTCCATGTGCCCTAGGCACATCTCTGATTGGAATCTGGAGTGCCTTTATAAGTCCCTAGTATATGGTATACTATGTACCCAGGGCATAGGTACCTCAGAGGCCTACCAGGGGCTGCAGCATGTATTGTGCCACCCCTGGAAGGCCATCCAAAATGACACCACAGGTCTGCTACTGCAGCCTGGGTAAGATGGTGCATGCACCCCTTACAGTGGTATAGGCTACCTATATCACTACCATTGCACACACATATAAACCTATAAGCCACTCCTATGGCAGGCCTTACCAATCCTGGAATACTACCCCCCGAGCCAATCCTGGCGGCGGGGGTAGCATTCCACCCTTCTAGAGGGAGAGACATGTACACACCGGGCTACCCGGTAACTTCTTTCCAGAGCCCTGGCATCACAAAATGGATGCCGCTGCCACAGACACGGGTCTGGCCTCCTGCTGCTGACTGAAACTCCGGCAGGGGAGGCCTGGACAATATGTTTCCTGTCGAAGGGAGGTGTGACCACCTCCCCAGACAGGATAGTGTGTATTGGGGCTGGGCGGGAGCACCCTCTGGTGCTTTGAAGTCCTGCACTGGGGGCACATTTGGTGTCCCTGTGCATATGCCAGTTCAAACCGGTTGCAGGGGCTACCTGTCCCTGCTCTGGCGCGAAACTGGACAAAGGGAATGGGTGTAACCACCCCTCTTCCCTGACCCTCCCATAGGTGGGTCCCCAGAGTATTTCCAACCCCCTAACTTAGTATAAGTATGGGACCCCAGTCCTTAGGACTTTAGATTTACCTGGACGAAACTCTGATACAGAATCCTGGACCTTCAACGCTCTACTTTAAGATTAGAGGACTGAAGAATCTCCCTTGGGGTCAAGGAGTGACTCCCCTGCTTGGCAGGCACCAAAGAAGCAATTGTCCGGTCTGCATCGCTGAAGCTCCCGCCAGACGCCGAAGTCTTTGCATCACCAGAGGTAGATTTCCAGACTTCTTCGAGGCTGCCCTGAGTTCCCAGCAAAGCTAAGGCCCGTAGCTCTCGTGGGTAACGTGGAACCATGACCCCTGGACACCAAGTACTTTTGTAAGTGCATCCTCTTCTGGGGCTCCCACGAAGTTGTGCTTTGGGCTCCAAGTAGCCCCCGCCTCCAGCACCAACTGCACTGAAGATCACTAGCCATCACTCCACGAGTGTCCTGTGAGCCAGCTCCAAGTGCGTCCACTCGAGGCTCCTTTGTGGTCGCTAGTCCGTTGGCTAGTGGGCCCTCCCGAAGGCAACTCTTCTTCTGCTTGGGCTTTCCTGGTTGCTTCAGACTTGCCCTAACTTACCTTTGCTGGGTGAGTCCCCCAGTCCTTGCTGGTCTGCATCAACGTCCTTTCTTTGTTTCTACAAGACTTGCTGTTGCCAAGGCTTGTTGGGTCCAATCTGGTCGCCGATATGCCTGCAATCGACATATGTCATGGATCAGCTGGAATCCAGCTCCTGGTTGTCGTCGATGCCTCCTGGACCTCGTGGCTAAAGAGTCAAGACAACCATCAACCTACCTGAAGCACCCGACATCGGTGGGCATCTGCTCATCGCCTTCCTGGTCACTGGCTAGTGACCCAGACTCTGTCCCCTCTGCTTTCAGGTTCTTCAGATCTTCGATCCACCCTTGGATCCACCCGAACACTTTCGACTTGGTCGCCAGCAGCACTTTGCAGCAGATCGCCATTGAAAACGACGACGAAACCCGACCCCGAAAGACACCTAGGCACCCGGCTTCCCTGGGTGAGGTAACTCCAGTACTCCGGTGCTCCCGTGGGTATAGACTCTACTACGACCTAGTTCTAAAAGGGTTTGCTCCAAGTCCTCCTCTAAGTGTCCTTATTCTTTAAAACTCCAACCGCGACATTCCCCAAAGAAGTCAACGGCGGCTCGCGGCTGTGTTCTCACACTGCACGCGTCCCCCGTGGGTCCCCTGTGTCACTACCTTGGGTGGTTCCTTGATGGCCAAGCACTTCTACAGGCTCTAGGCCTTGTGTCTAGCTCAGTCGTGGTTCTTATACCACTTTATTGGTATATGGTTTGGTACGCCCCTAGGGCTCAAACGTGTATTTGTGCTATTACTGTTGATAACTGACTTGTAACTTATGTACTTCGAACTCTAGCCTCATAAAGAGACTAGAGGGGTGTGTTTAAGACTAAATACATATATTTTAAATATATACCTGGTGTGGTCCTCTTTCATTTGGTCACTCAAGAGATTATAGACTGGTAAAACAAGCTGCTTTACATTCCTTCAAGACTTAGCCTGAAGGCTGCTCTCCATAGCTACCACTAGGATAGCTTTCAATAAAGGTTGTCTTTAACCTATCTCCAATAAGGGGTTGTTTGGACTGGTGCAAGGTGCCCACTATAATTAGTGGACAGCATATACAGGCCAGCTTCTCACACCATGCACTCCTTCAATCACTCAGGCAGTATCCATGCACTCCTCTTATCACCCAGGCACTACCCCTGCACTCTTGCAATCACCCAGGTGTTACCTATACATTCCTCCAATCACCCAACCAGTTACTATACACATATAAAATCACACAGGCAGTACCTACGCACTCATGCAATCACCCAGGCAGTACCCCTGCACTCATGCAATCACCCAGGTACTACCTATGCACTCATGCAATAACCCAAGCACTACCCCTGCACTCATGCAATCAACCAGGCACTACCTATACATTCTTCCAATCACCCAGCCAGTTACTATACACTTATAAAATCACAGAGGCAGTACCTACGCACTAATGCAATCACCCAGGCAGTACCCCTGCACTCATGCAATCACCCAGGCACTACCTATGCACTCATGCAATAACCCAAGCACTACCCCTGCACACATGCAATCAACCAGTCACTACCTTTGCACTCATGGAATAACCTAGGGCCTACCCATGCACTCCTCCAATCACCCAGGCACTACTCATGCACTCATGCTATCACTCAGGCACTATCCGTGCACTCATACATGCACTAAGGCACTATCCATGTACTCATCCAATCAGCCAGACTTTACTCATGCAATCACCCAGGCATTACCCATGCACTCCTCCAATCACCCAGACAGTACCCATACACTTATAAAGTCACCCAGGCACTAACTATGCACTCATGCAATCACCCAGCCACTACTACTGCACTAATGCAATCACCCAGGCACTACCTATGCACTCATGCAATAACCCAGGCACTACCCTTGCACTCATGCAATCACCCAGACACTAGCTGTGCACTCATGCAATAACCCAGGCACTAATCTTCCATTCTTCCAATCACCCAGGCACTATACATTTACTCCCCCAATCACCCAGCCAGTACCCATGCACTTATAAAACCACCTACGCACTACCTATGCACTCCTCCAAACACCCAGGCACTACCACTACACTCATGCAACCACCCAGACATTAACCCTGCACTCATGAAATCATCCAGACATTACTCATGCGCTCCTCCAATCACCCAGACATTACCCCTGCGCTCATGCAATCACCTAGGCATTACCCATTCACTCCTTCAATCACTCAGGCAGTGCCCATGCACTTATCAAATCACCCAGGCACTACCTATGCACTCCTCTAATCACCCAAGCACTACCCTGCACTCTTTCAATCACCCAGGCATTACCTATACATTCCTCCAATCACTCAGCCAGTTACTATAAACTAATAAAATCACACAGGCAGTACCTACGCACTCATGCAATCACCCAGGCAGTACCCCTGCACTCATGCAATCACCCAGGCACTACCTATGCACTCATGCAATAACCCAAGCACTACCCCTGCACTCAAGCAATCAACGAGGCACTACCTATGCACTCATGGGATAACCTAGGCACTACCCATGCACTCTTCCAATCACCCAGGCACAACTCATGCACTCATGCTATCACTCAGGCACTATCTGTGCACTCATAACTGCGCTAAGGCACTATCCATGCACTCATCCAATCAGCCAGACATCACCCCTGCACTCATGCAATCACCCAGGCAGTACCCTTTCACTTAGAAAATCACTAGGCACTACCTATGCACTCATGCAATCACCAAGCCACTACTAGTGCACTCATGCAATCACCCAGGCACTACCTATGCACTCATGCAATAACCCAGGCACTACCCTTGCACTCATGCAATCACTCAGGCACTAGCTATGCACTCATGCAATAACCCAGGCACTACTCTTGCACTCTTGCAATCACCCAGGAACTATACATTTACTCCTCCAATCACCCAGGCAGGACCCATGCACTTATAAAATCACCTACACACTACCTATGCACTCCTCCAAACACCCAGGCACTACCACTACAATCATGCAACCACCCAGACATTACCCCTGTACTCATGCAATCACCCAGACATTACTCATGCACTCCTCCAATCACCCAGACATTATCCCTGCACTCATGCAATCACCTAGGCATTACCAATGCACTACTTCAATCACTCAGGCAGTACACATGCACTTATAAAATCACCCAGGCACTACCTATGTACTCCTCTAATCACCCAGGCACTATCCCTGCACTCATGCAATCTCCCAGATGTTACCTATAAATTCCTCCAATCACCCAGCCAGTTACTATACATTTATAAAATCACACAGGCAGTACCTACGCACTCATGCAATCACCCAGGCAGTACCCCTGCACTCATGCAATCACCCAGGCACTACCTATGCACTCATGCAATAACCCAAGCACTACCCCTGCACTCATGCAATCAACCAGGCAATACCTATGCACTCATGGAATAACCTAGGCACTACCCATGCACTCCTCCAATCACCCAGGGACTACTCATGCACTCATGCTGTCACTCAGGCACTATCCATGCACTCATACATGCACTAAGTCGCTATCCATGCACTCATCCAATCAGCCAGACATTACCCCTGCACTCATGCAATCATCCAGGCATTACCCATTCACTCCTCCAATCACCCAGACAGTACCCTTACACTTATAAAATCACCCAGGCACTACCTATGCACTCATGCAATCACCCAGGCACTACCTATGAACTCATGCAATAACCCAGGCACTAACCTTGCACTCATGCAATCACCCAGGCACTAGCAATGCACTCGTGCAATATTCCAGGCACTACTCTTGCACTCCTCCAATCACCCAGGCACTATACATTTACTCCTCCAATCACCCAGCCAGTACCCATGCACTTATAAAATCACCTAGGTAATACCTATGCACTCCTCCAAACACCCACGCACTACTACTACACTCATGCAACCACCCAGACATTACCCCTGCACTCATGCAATCACCCAGATATTACTCATGCACTCCTCCAATAACCCAGACATTATCCCTGCACTCATGCAATCACCTAGGCATTACCCATGCACTCCTTCAATCACTCAGGCAGTGCACATGCACTTATAAAATCACCCAGGCACTACCTATGCACTCCTCTAATCACCCAGGCACTATCCCTGCACTCATGCAATCTCCCAGGCGTTACCTATGCATTCCTCCAATCACCCAGGCAGTACCCATACACTTATAAAATCACCCAGGCATGACCTATGCACTCATGCAATCACCCACGCAGTACCCATGCACTCATGCAATCACTTAGGCACTACCTATGCGCTCATGTAAAAACCAATCACTACCCTTGAACTCCTCCAATCACCCAAGCACTATCCATGCACTCCTTCAATCACCCAGACATTACCTCTGCACTCATGCAATCACCCATGCATTAGCTATGCACTCCTCCAATCACCCAGACATTACACCTGCGCTAATGCAATCACCCATGCATTAGCTATGCACTCCTCCAATCACCCAGACACTATCCTTGCACTTCTCTAATCACCCAGGCAGTATCCATGCAGTCCTCCAATCACCCAGGCAGTACCCATACACTTATAAAATCACCCAGGCACTACCTATGCACTCATGCAATCACCCAGGTACTACTCATGCACTCTTCCATGCACCCAGGCATTACCCATGCACTCTTCCAATCTCTCAGACACTACCCCTGCAGTCATGCAATCACACAGGGATTACCCATGCACTCCTTCAATCACTCAGGCAGTACCCATACACTTATAAAATCAACCAGGCACTACCTATGCACTCCTCTAATCACCAAGGCACTACACCTGCACTCATGCAATCACCCAGACACTACCTATGCACTCATGCAATAACCCAGGCACTACCCATGCACTCATGCAATCACCCAGGCACTAGCTATGCACTCATGCAATAACCCAGGCACCACTCTTGCACCCCTCCAATCACCCAGGCACGACCAATGCACTTCTCCAATCACCTAGCCAGTACCCATACACTTATAAAATCATCCAGACACTGCCTATGTACTCATCCAATCACCCAGGCACTACCCTTACACTCATGCAATCAGCTAGACATTACCCCTACACTCATGCAATCACCCAGGCATTACCTATGCACTTCTCCAATCACCCAGCCAGTACCCATGCACTTATAAAATCACCCAGGCACTACCCTTGCACTCCTCCAATCACACAGGCACTACCCCTGTACTCCTCCAATCACCCAGCCAGTACCCATGCACTTATAAAATCACCCAGGCACTACCTATGCACTCATGCAATCACCCAGTCACTAATACTGCACTCATGCAATCACCCAGGCACTACCTATGCACTCATGCAATTACCCAGGCACTACCCTTGCACGCCTCCAATCACCCAGACAGTACCCTTACACTTATAAAATCACCCAGGCACTACCTATACACTCATGCAATCACCCAGCCACTACAACTGCACTCATGCAATCACCCAGGCACTACCTATGCACTCATGCAATAACCCAGGCACTACTCTTGCACTCCTCCAATCACCCAGGCACTATACATGTACTCCTCCAATCACCCAGCCAGTACCCATGCACTTATAAAATCACCCAGGCACTACCTATGCACTCCTCCAATCACCCAGGCACTACCACTACACTCATGCAACCACCCAGACATTACCTCTGCACTCATGCAATCACCCAGACATTACTCATGCACTCCTTCAATCACCCAGACATTATCCCTGCACTCATGCAATCACCTAGGCATTACCCATGCACTCCTTCAATCACTCAGGCAGCACCCATGCACTTATTAAATTACCCAGGCACTACCTATGCACTCCTCTAATCACCCAGGCACTACCCCTGCACTCATGCAATCACCCAGGCGTTACCTATACATTCCACCAATCACCCAGCCAGTACCCATACACGTATAAAATCACCCAGGCAGTACCTATGCACTCATGCAATCACCCAGGCAGTACCCCTGCACTCATGCAATCACCCAGGCACTACCTATGCACTAATGCAATAACCTAGGCACTACCCATGTACTCCTCCAATCACCCAGGCATTACTCATGTACTCATGCAATCACCCAGGCACTCATACATGCACTAAGGCACTATCCATGCACTCATCCGATCAGTCAAACATTACCCCTGCACTCATGCAATCCCCCAGGCATTACCCTTGCACTCCTCCAATCACCCAGACAGTAACCTTACACTTATAAAATCACCCAGGCACTACCTATGCACTCTTTCAATCATCCAGCCACTACTACTGCACTCATGCAATCACCCAAGCACTACCTATGCACTCATGCAATAACCCAGGCACTACCCTTGCACTCATGCAATGAACAGGCACTATATATGTACTCCTCCAATCACCCAGGCACTATATATGTACTCCTCCAATCAGCCAGCCAGTAACAATGCACTTATAAAATCAACTAGGCACTTCCTATGCACTCCTCCAATCACCCAGGCACTACCACTACACTCATGCAACCACCCAGACATTACCCCTGCACTCATGCAATCACCCAGACATTACTCATGCACTCCTCCAATCACCCAGACATTATCCCTGCACTAATGCAATCACCTAGGCATTATTTGTGCACTCCTTCAATCACTGAGGCAGTACACATGCACTTATAAATCACCAAGGCACTACCTATGCACACCTGTAATCACCCAGGCACCATCCCTGCACTCATGCAATCACCCAGGCGTTACCTATACATTCTTCCAATCACCCAGCCAGTATCCATACACTACCTATGCACTCATGCAATCACCCAGGTAGTACCTGTGCACTCATGCAATCACCCAGGCACTACCTATGCACTCATGTAATAACCCAAGTACTACCCTTGCACTCCTCCAATCACCCAAGCACTATCCATGCACTCCTCCACTCACCCAGACATTACCTCTGCACTAATGCAATCACCCATGCATTAGCTTTGCACTCCTCCACTCTTCCAGACACTATCCTTGCACTTCTCCAATCACCCAGGCAGTATCCATGCAGTCCTTCAATCAACCAGGCAGTACCCATGCACTTATAAAATCATCCAGGCACTACCCTTGCACTCCTGCAATCACCCAGGCACTAGCCCTGTACTCCTCCAATCACCCAGCCATTACCCCTGCACTCATGCAATCACCCAGACATTACTCATACACTCCTCCAATCACCCAGACATTATCCCTGCACTAATGCAATCACCTAGGCATTACTTATGCACTCCTTCAATCACTGAGGCAGTACACATGCACTTATAAAATCACCAAGGCACTACCTCTGCACTCCTGTAATCACCCAGGCACTATCCCTGCACTCATGCAATCACCCAGGTGTTACCTATTCATTCCTCCAATCACCCATCCAGTATCCATACACTACCTATGCACTCATGCAATCACCCAGGTAGTACCTGTGCACTCATACAATCACCCAGGCACTACCTATGCACTCATGTAATAACCCAAGTACTACCCTTGCACTCCTCCAATCACCCAAGCACTATCCATGCACTCCTCCACTCACCCAGACATTACCTCTGCACTAATGCAATCACCCATGCATTAGCTTTGCACTCCTCCACTCGTCCAGACACTATCCTTGCACTTCTCCAATCACCCAGGCAGTATCCATGCAGTCCTTCAATCAACCAGGCAGTACCCATGCACTTATTAAATCATCCAGGCACTACCCTTGCACACCTGCAATCACCCAGGCACTACCCCTGTACTCCTCCAATCACCCAGCCAGAACCCATGCACTTATAAAATCACCCAGGCACTACCTATGCACTCATGCACTCATGCAGTCACCCAGCCACTATTACTGCACTCATGCAATCACCCAGGCACTACCTATGCACTCGTGCAATAACTCAGGCACTACCCTTGCACTCCTCCAATCACCCAGACAGTACCCTTACACTTATAAAATCACCCAGGCACTACCTATGTACTCATGCAATCACCCAGCCACTACTACTGCACTCATGCAACCACCCAGACATTACTCCTGCACTCATGCAATCACCCAGACATTACTCATGCACTCCTCCAATCACCCAGACATTATCCCTGCACTCATGCAATCACCTAGGCATTACCCATGCATTCCTTCAATCACTCAGGCAGTACACTTGCGCTTATAAAATCACCCAGGCACTACCTATGCACTCCTCTAATCACCGAGGCACTATCCATGCACTCATGCAATCACCCAGGTGTTACCTATACATTCCTCTAATCACCCAGCCAGTACCCATACACTTATAAAATCACCCAGGCACTAACCTTGCACTCCTCCAATCACCCAGGCACTACCCTTATACTCATGCAATCAGCAAGACATTATACCTACACTCATGCAATCACCTAGGCATTACCCATGCATTCCTTCAATCACTCAGGCAGTACACTTGCGCTTATAAAATCACCCAGGCACTACCTATGCACTCCTCTAATCACCGAGGCACTATCCATGCACTCATACAATCACCCAGGTGTTACCTATACATTCCTCTAATCACCCTGCCAGTACCCATACACTTATAAAATCACCCAGGCACTAACCTTGCACTCCTCCAATCACCCAGGCACTACCCTTATACTCATGCAATCAGCAAGACATTATACCTACACTCATGCAATCACCCAGGCATTACCTATGTACTTCTCCAATCGCCCAGCCAGTACCCATGTACTTATAAAATCACCCAGGCACTACCCTTGCACTCCTCCAATCACCCAGGCACTACCCCTGTACTCCTCCAATCACCCAGCCAATACCCATGCACTTATAAAATCACCCAGGCACTACCTATGCACTCATGGAATCACCCAGGCACTAGCTATGCACTCCTGCAACAACCCAGGCACTACCCTTGCACTCCTCCAATCACCCAGACACTATATATGTACTCCTCAAATCACCCAGCCTGTACCCATGCACTTATAAAATCACCTAGGCACTACCTATGCACTCCTCCAATCACCCAGGCACAACCACTATACTCATGCAAACACCTAGACATTACCCCTGCACTCATGCAATCACATAGACATTACTCATGCACTCCTCCAATCACCCAGACATTATCCCTGCACTAATGCAATCACCTAGGCATTACCCATGCACTCCTTCAATCACTCAGGCAGTACATATGCACTTATAAAATCACCCAGCCACTACCTATGCACTCCTCTAATCACGCAGGCACTATCCCTGCACTCATGCAATCACCTATGTGTTACCTATACATTCCTCCAATCACCCAGCCAGTACCCATACACTTATAAAATCACCCAGGCACTACTCCTGCACTCATGCAAACACCCAGCCACTACTACTGCACTCATGCAATCACCCAGGCACTACCTATGCACTCATGCAATAACCCAGGCACTACCCTTGCACTCATGGAAATCCCCAAGCACTAGCTATGCACTCATGCAATAACCCAGGCACTACTCTTGCACTCCTCCAATCACCCAGGCACTATACATGTACTCCTCCAATCACCCAGCCAGTACCCATGCACTTATAAAATCACCTAGGCACTACCTATGCACTCCTGCAATCACCCAGGCACAACCACTACACTCATCCAACCACCTAGACATTACACCTTCACTCATGCAATCACACAGACATTACTCATGCACTCCTCCAATCACCCAGACATTATCCCTGCACTCATGCAATCACCTAGGCATTACCCATGCACTCCTTAAATCACTCAGGCAGTACATATGCACTTATAAAATCACCCAGCCACTACCTATGCACTCCTCTAATCAGCCAGGTACTATCCCTGCACTCATGCAATCACCTATGCCTTACCTATACATTCCTCCAATCACCCAGCCAGTACCCATACACTTATAAAATCACCCAGGCACTACCTATGCACTCATGCAATCACCCAAGCAGTACCTGTGCACTCATGCAATCACCCAGGCACTACCTGTGCACTCATTTAATAACCCAAGCACTACCTATGCACTCCTCCAATCACCCAGACATTTGCACTCATACAATCACCCATGCATTAGCTATGTACTCCTCCAATCACCCAGACATTACCCCTGCAATAATGCAATCACCCATGTATTAGCTATGCACTCCTCCAATCTCCCAGACACTATCCTTGCACTTCTCCAATCACCCAGGCAGTATCCATGCAGTCCTCCAATCACCGAGGCAGTACATATGCACTTATAAAATCACCCAGGCACTACCTATGCACTCATGCAATCACTCAGGCACTACTCATGCAATCCTCCATGCACCTAGGCACTACCTATGCACTCCTTTAATCACCCAGGCACTACCCCTGCACTCATGCAATCACCCAGACACTACCTATGCACTCCTCCAATCACCCAGACACTACCTATGCACTCCTCCAATCACCCAGGTACTACCACTATACTCATGCAACCACCCAGACATTACCCCTGCACTCATGCAATCACCCAGACATTACTCATGCACTCCTCCAATCACCCAGACATTATCCCTGCACTCATGCAATCACCTAGGCATTACCCGTGCACTCCTTCAATCACTCAGGCAGTATCCATGAACTTCTCCAATCACCCAGGCACTATCCTTGCACTCATGCAATCACTCAGGCGTTACCTATACATTCCTCCAATCACCCAGCCAGTACCCATACACTTTTAAAATCACCCAGGCACTACTCCTGCACTCATGCAAACACCCAGCCACTACCACTGCACTCATGCAATCACCCAGGCAATACCCATGCACTCATGCAATAACCCAGGCACTACCCTTGCACTCATGGAAATCCCCAGGCACTAGCTATGCACTCATGCAATAACCCAGGCACTACTCTTGAACTCCTCCAATCACCCAGGCACTATACATGTACTCCTCCAATCACCCAGCCAGTACCCATGCACTTATAAAATCACCTAGGCACTACCTATGCACTCCTGCAATCACCCAGGCACAACCACTACACTCATGCAACCACCTAGACATTACCCCTGCACTCATGCAATCACACAGACATTACTCATGCACTCCTCCAATCACCCAGACATTATCCCTGCACTCATGCAATCACCTAGGCATTACCCATGCACTCCTTAAATCACTCAGGCAGTACCTATGCACTCATGCAATCACCCAAGCAGTACCTGTGCACTCATGCAATCACCCAGGCACTACCTGTGCACTCATTTAATAACCCAAGCACTACCTATGCACTCCTCCAATCACCCAGACATTTGCACTCATGCAATCACCCATGCATTAGCTATGTACTCCTCCAATCACCCAGACATTACCCCTGCAATAATGCAATCACCCATGCATTAGCTATGCACTCCTCCAATCTCCCAGACACTATCCTTGCACTTCTCCAATCACCCAGGCAGTATCCATGCAGTCCTCCAATCACCCAGGCAGTACATATGCACTTATAAAATCACCCAGGCACTACCTATGCACTCATGCAATCACTCAGGCACTACTCATGCAGTCCTCCATGCACCTAGGCACTACCTATGCACTCCTTTAATCACCCAGACACTACCTATGCACTCCTCCAATCACCCAGGTACTACCACTATACTCATGCAACCACCCAGACATTACCCCTGCACTCATGCAATCACCCAGACATTACTCATGCACTCCTCCAATCACCCAGACATTATCCCTGCACTCATGCAATCACCTAGGCATTACCCGTGCACTCCTTCAATCACTCAGGCAGTATCCATGAACTTCTCCAATCACCCAGGCACTACCCCTGCACTCTTGCAATCACCCAGGCATTACCTATACATTCCTCCAATCACCCAGCCAGTTATTATACACTTATAAAATCACACAGGCAGTACCTACGCACTCATGAAATTACCCAGGCACTACTCCTGTACTCATGCAATCACCCAGGCATTACCTATGCACTCATGCAATATCCCAGGCACTACAATTGCACTCATGCAATCACCCAGGCACTATCCATGCACTCCTCCAATCACCCAGCCAGTAACCATGCACTTATAAAATCACCCAGGCACTAACTTTGCACTCCTCTAATCACCCAGGCACTACCACTACACTGATGCACCCACCCAGGCATTACCCCTGCACTCATGCAATCACATAGACATTACTCATGCACTCCTCCAATCACCCAGACATTATCCCTGCACTAATGCAATCACCTAGGCATTACCCATGCACTCCTTCAATCACTCAGGCAGTACATATGCACTTATAAAATCACCCAGCCACTACCTATGCACTCCTCTAATCACGCAGGCACTATCCCTGCACTCATGCAATCACCTATGTGTTACCTATACATTCCTCCAATCACCCAGCCAGTACCCATACACTTATAAAATCACCCAGGCACTACTCCTGCACTCATGCAAACACCCAGCCACTACTACTGCACTCATGCAATCACCCAGGCACTACCTATGCACTCATGCAATAACCCAGGCACTACCCTTGCACTCATGGAAATCCCCAAGCACTAGCTATGCACTCATGCAATAACCCAGGCACTACTCTTGCACTCCTCCAATCACCCAGGCACTATACATGTACTCCTCCAATCACCCAGCCAGTACCCATGCACTTATAAAATCACCTAGGCACTACCTATGCACTCCTGCAATCACCCAGGCACAACCACTACACTCATCCAACCACCTAGACATTACACCTTCACTCATGCAATCACACAGACATTACTCATGCACTCCTCCAATCACCCAGACATTATCCCTGCACTCATGCAATCACCTAGGCATTACCCATGCACTCCTTAAATCACTCAGGCAGTACATATGCACTTATAAAATCACCCAGCCACTACCTATGCACTCCTCTAATCAGCCAGGTACTATCCCTGCACTCATGCAATCACCTATGCCTTACCTATACATTCCTCCAATCACCCAGCCAGTACCCATACACTTATAAAATCACCCAGGCACTACCTATGCACTCATGCAATCACCCAAGCAGTACCTGTGCACTCATGCAGTCACCCAGGCACTACCTGTGCACTCATTTAATAACCCAAGCACTACCTATGCACTCCTCCAATCACCCAGACATTTGCACTCATACAATCACCCATGCATTAGCTATGTACTCCTCCAATCACCCAGACATTACCCCTGCAATAATGCAATCACCCATGTATTAGCTATGCACTCCTCCAATCTCCCAGACACTATCCTTGCACTTCTCCAATCACCCAGGCAGTATCCATGCAGTCCTCCAATCACCGAGGCAGTACATATGCACTTATAAAATCACCCAGGCACTACCTATGCACTCATGCAATCACTCAGGCACTACTCATGCAATCCTCCATGCACCTAGGCACTACCTATGCACTCCTTTAATCACCCAGGCACTACCCCTGCACTCATGCAATCACCCAGACACTACCTATGCACTCCTCCAATCACCCAGACACTACCTATGCACTCCTCCAATCACCCAGGTACTACCACTATACTCATGCAACCACCCAGACATTACCCCTGCACTCATGCAATCACCCAGACATTACTCATGCACTCCTCCAATCACCCAGACATTATCCCTGCACTCATGCAATCACCTAGGCATTACCCGTGCACTCCTTCAATCACTCAGGCAGTATCCATGAACTTCTCCAATCACCCAGGCACTATCCTTGCACTCATGCAATCACTCAGGCGTTACCTATACATTCCTCCAATCACCCAGCCAGTACCCATACACTTTTAAAATCACCCAGGCACTACTCCTGCACTCATGCAAACACCCAGCCACTACCACTGCACTCATGCAATCACCCAGGCACTACCCATGCACTCATGCAATAACCCAGGCACTACCCTTGCACTCATGGAAATCCCCAGGCACTAGCTATGCACTCATGCAATAACCCAGGCACTACTCTTGCACTCCTCCAATCACCCAGGCACTATACATGTACTCCTCCAATCACCCAGCCAGTACCCATGCACTTATAAAATCACCTAGGCACTACCTATGCACTCCTGCAATCACCCAGGCACAACCACTACACTCATGCAACCACCTAGACATTACCCCTGCACTCATGCAATCACACAGACATTACTCATGCACTCCTCCAATCACCCAGACATTATCCCTGCACTCATGCAATCACCTAGGCATTACCCATGCACTCCTTAAATCACTCAGGCAGTACCTATGCACTCATGCAATCACCCAAGCAGTACCTGTGCACTCATGCAATCACCCAGGCACTACCTGTGCACTCATTTAATAACCCAAGCACTACCTATGCACTCCTCCAATCACCCAGACATTTGCACTCATGCAATCACCCATGCATTAGCTATGTACTCCTCCAATCACCCAGACATTACCCCTGCAATAATGCAATCACCCATGCATTAGCTATGCACTCCTCCAATCTCCCAGACACTATCCTTGCACTTCTCCAATCACCCAGGCAGTATCCATGCAGTCCTCCAATCACCCAGGCAGTACATATGCACTTATAAAATCACCCAGGCACTACCTATGCACTCATGCAATCACTCAGGCACTACTCATGCAATCCTCCATGCACCTAGGCACTACCTATGCACTCCTTTAATCACCCAGACACTACCTGTGCACTCCTCCAATCATCCAGGCATTACCCCTGCACTAATGCAATCACCTAGGCATTACCCATGCACTCCTTCAATCACTCAGGCAGTACATATGCACTTATAAAATCACCCAGCCACTACCTATGCACTCCTCTAATCACGCAGGCACTATCCCTGCACTCATGCAATCACCTATGTGTTACCTATACATTCCTCCAATCACCCAGACATTACCCCTGCAATAATGCAATCACCCATGCATTAGCTATGCACTCCTCCAATCTCCCAGACACTATCCTTGCACTTCTCCAATCACCCAGGCAGTATCCATGCAGTCCTCCAATCACCCAGGCAGTACATATGCACTTATAAAATCACCCAGGCACTACCTATGCACTCATGCAATCACTCAGGCACTACTCATGCAATCCTCCATGCACCTAGGCACTACCTATGCACTCCTTTAATCACCCAGGCACTACCCCTGCACTCATGCAATCACCCAGACACTACCTATGCACTCCTCCAATCACCCAGACACTACCTATGCACTCCTCCAATCACCCAGGTACTACCACTATACTCATGCAACCACCCAGACATTACCCCTGCACTCATGCAATCACCTATGTGTTACCTATACATTCCTCCAATCACCCAGACATTACCCCTGCAATAATGCAATCACCCATGCATTAGCTATGCACTCCTCCAATCTCCCAGACACTATCCTTGCACTTCTCCAATCACCCAGGCAGTATCCATGCAGTCCTCCAATCACCCAGGCAGTACATATGCACTTATAAAATCACCCAGGCACTACCTATGCACTCATGCAATCACTCAGGCACTACTCATGCAATCCTCCATGCACCTAGGCACTACCTATGCACTCCTTTAATCACCCAGACACTACCTATGCACTCCTCCAATCACCCAGACATTATCCCTGCACTAATGCAATCACCTAGGCATTACTTATGCACTCCTTCAATCACTGAGGCAGTACACATGCACTTATAAAATCACCAAGGCACTACCTCTGCACTCCTGTAATCACCCAGGCACTGCCACTACACTCATGCACCCACCCAGGCATTACCCCTGCACTCATGCAGTCACCCAGACATTACTCATGCACTCCTCCAATCACCCAGACATTACCCCTGCACTCATGCAATCACCTAGACATTACCCATGTGTAGGAGAGTAGGATCTGCTTCACATGGGTACCCCCACTTTTTGCTGATGCTTCACAGTTTTTTTACTTTAGTCTGGCTGGGGCCCTGCTAATCAGAACCCCAGCCTAGCTGCTTCCTCTCTAAAATGGTTTCCATGTGCCCTAGGCACATCTCTGATTGGAATCTGGAGTGCCTTTATAAGTCCCTAGTATATGGTATACTATGTACCCAGGGCATAGGTACCTCAGAGGCCTACCAGGGGCTGCAGCATGTATTGTGCCACCCCTGGAAGGCCATCCAAAATGACACCACAGGTCTGCTACTGCAGCCTGGGTAAGATGGTGCATGCACCCCTTACAGTGGTATAGGCTACCTATATCACTACCATTGCACACACATATAAACCTATAAGCCACTCCTATGGCAGGCCTTACTAATCCTGGAATACTACCCCCGAGCCAATCCTGGCGGCGGGGGTAGCATTCCACCCTTCTAGAGGGAGAGACATGTACACACCGGGCTACCCGGTAACTTCTTTCCAGAGCCCTGGCATCACAAAATGGATGCCGCTGCCACAGACACGGGTCTGGCCTCCTGCTGCTGACTGAAACTCCGGCAGGGGAGGCCTGGACAATAGGTTTCCTGTCGAAGGGAGGTGTGACCACCTCCCCAGACAGGATAGTGTGTATTGGGGCTGGGCGGGAGCACCCTCTGGTGCTTTGAAGTCCTGCACTGGGGGCACATTTGGTGTCCCTGTGCATATGCCAGTTCAAACCGGTTGCAGGGGCTACCTGTCCCTGCTCTGGTGCGAAACTGGACAAAGGGAATGGGTGTAACCACCCCTCTTCCCTGACCCTCCCATAGGTGGGTCCCCAGAGTATGTCCAACCCCCTAACTTAGTATAAGTATGGGACCCCAGTCCTTAGGACTTTAGATTTACCTGGACGAAACTCTGATACAGAATCCTGGACCTTCAACACTCTACTTTAAGATTAGAGGACTGAAGAATCTCCCTTGGGGTCAAGGAGTGACTCCCCTGCTTGGCAGGCACCAAAGAAGCAATTGTCCGGTCTGCATCGCTGAAGCTCCCGCCAGACGCCGAAGTCTTTGCATCACCAGAGGTAGATTTCCAGACTTCTTCGAGGCTGCCCTGAGTTCCCAGCAAAGCTAAGGCCCGTAGCTCTCGTGGGTAACGTGGAACCGTGACCCCTGGACACCAAGTACTTTTGTAAGTGCATCCTCTTCTGGGGCTCCCACGAAGTTGTGCTTTGGGCTCCAAGTAGCCCCCGCCTCCAGCACCAACTGCACTGAAGATCACTAGCCCCCACTCCACGAGTGTCCTGTGAGCCAGCTCCAAGTGCGTCCACTCGAGGCTCCTTTGTGGTCGCTAGTCCGTTGGCTAGTGGGCCCTCCCGAAGGCAACTCTTCTTCTGCTTGGGCTTTTCTGGTTGCTTCAGACTTGCCCTAACTTACCCTTGCTGGGTGAGTCCCCCAGTCCTTGCTGGTCTGCATCAACGTCCTTTCTTTGTTTCTACAAGACTTGCTGTTGCCAAGGCTTGTTGGGTCCAATCTGGTCGCCGATACGCCTGCAATCGACATACGTCATGGAACAGCTGGAATCCAGCTCCTGGTTGTCGTCGATGCCTCCTGGACCTCGTGGCTAAAGAGTCAAGACAACCATCAACCTACCTGAAGCACCCGACATCGGTGGGCATCTGCTCATCGCCTTCCTGGTCACTGGCTAGTGACCCAGACTCTGTCCCCTCTGCTTTCAGGTTCTTCAGATCTTCGATCCACCCTTGGATCCACCCGAACACTTTCGACTTGGTCGCCAGCAGCACTTTGCAGCAGATCGCCATTGAAAACGACGACGAAACCCGACCCCGAAAGACACCTAGGCACCCGGCTTCCCTGGGTGAGGTAACTCCAGTACTCCGGTGCTCCCGTGGGTATAGACTCTAGAACGACCTAGTTCTAAAAGGGTTTGCTCCAAGTCCTCCTCTAAGTGTCCTTATTCTTTAAAACTCCAACCGCGACATTCCCCATAGAAGTCAACGGCGGCTCGCGGCTGTGTTCTCACACTCCACGCGTCCCCCGTGGGTCCCCTGTGTCACTACCTTGGGTGGTTCCTTGATGGCCAAGCACTTCTACAGGCTCTAGGCCTTGTGTCTAGCTCAGTCGTGGTTCTTATACCACTTTATTGGTATATGGTTTGGTACGCCCCTAGGGCTCAAACGTGTATTTGTGCTATTACTGTTGATAACTGACTTGTAACTTATGTACTTCGAACTCTAGCCTCATAAAGAGACTAGAGGGGTGTGTTTAAGACTAAATACATATATTTTAAATATATACCTGGTGTGGTCCTCTTTCATTTGGTCACTCAAGAGATTATAGACTGGTAAAACAAGCTGCTTTACATTCCTTCAAGACTTAGCCTGAAGGCTGCTCTCCATAGCTACCACTAGGATAGCTTTCAATAAAGGTTGTCTTTAACCTATCTCCAATAAGGGGTTGTTTGGACTGGTGCAAGGTGCCCACTATAATTAGTGGACAGCATATACAGGCCAGCTTCTCACACCATGCACTCCTTCAATCACTCAGGCAGTATCCATGCACTCCTCTTATCACCCAGGCACTACCCCTGCACTCTTGCAATCACCCAGGTGTTACCTATACATTCCTCCAATCACCCAACCAGTTACTATACACATATAAAATCACACAGGCAGTACCTACGCACTCATGCAATCACCCAGGCAGTACCCCTGCACTCATGCAATCACCCAGGTACTACCTATGCACTCATGCAATAACCCAAGCACTACCCCTGCACTCATGCAATCAACCAGGCACTACCTATACATTCTTCCAATTACCCAGCCAGTTACTATACACTTATAAAATCACAGAGGCAGTACCTACGCACTAATGCAATCACCCAGGCAGTACCCCTGCACTCATGCAATCACCCAGGCACTACCTATGCACTCATGCAATAACCCAAGCACTACCCCTGCACACATGCAATCAACCAGTCACTACCTTTGCACTCATGGAATAACCTAGGCACTACCCATGTACTCCTCCAATCACCCAGGCACTACTCATGCACTCATGCTATCACTCAGGCACTATCCGTGCACTCATACATGCACTAAGGCACTATCCATGTACTCATCTAATCAGCCAGACTTTACTCATGCAATCACCCAGGCATTACCCATGCACTCCTCCAATCACCCAGACAGTACCCATACACTTATAAAGTCACCCAGGCACTAACTATGCACTCATGCAATCACCCAGCCACTACTACTGCACTAATGCAATCACCCAGGCACTACCTATGCACTCATGCAATAACCCAGGCACTACCCTTGCACTCATGCAATCACCCAGGCACTAGCTGTGCACTCATGCAATAACCCAGGCACTAATCTTCCACTCTTCCAATCACCCAGGCACTATACATTTACTCCCCCAATCACCCAGCCAGTACCCATGCACTTATAAAACCACCTACGCACTACCTATGCACTCCTCCAAACACCCAGGCACTACCACTACACTCATGCAACCACCCAGACATTAACCCTGCACTCATGAAATCATCCAGACATTACTCATGCGCTCCTCCAATCACCCAGACATTACCCCTGCGCTCATGCAATCACCTAGGCATTACCCATTCACTCCTTCAATCACTCAGGCAGTGCCCATGCACTTATCAAATCACCCAGGCACTACCTATGCACTCCTCTAATCACCCAAGCACTACCCTGCACTCTTTCAATCACCCAGGCATTACCTATACATTCCTCCAATCACTCAGCCAGTTACTATAAACTAATAAAATCACACAGGCAGTACCTACGCACTCATGCAATCACCCAGGCAGTACCCCTGCACTCATGCAATCACCCAGGCACTACCTATGCACTCATGCAATAACCCAAGCACTACCCCTGCACTCAAGCAATCAACGAGGCACTACCTATGCACTCATGGGATAACCTAGGCACTACCCATGCACTCTTCCAATCACCCAGGCACAACTCATGCACTCATGCTATCACTCAGGCACTATCTGTGCACTCATAACTGCGCTACGGCACTATCCATGCACTCATCCAATCAGCCAGACATCACCCCTGCACTCATGCAATCACCCAGGCAGTACCCTTTCACTTAGAAAATCACTAGGCACTACCTATGCACTCATGCAATCACCAAGCCACTACTAGTGCACTCATGCAATCACCCAGGCACTACCTATGCACTCATGCAATAACCCAGGCACTACCCTTGCACTCATGCAATCACTCAGGCATTAGCTATGCACTCATGCAATAACCCAGGCACTACTCTTGCACTCTTGCAATCACCCAGGAACTATACATTTACTCCTCCAATCACCCAGGCAGGACCCATGCACTTTTAAAATCACCTACACACTACCTATGCACTCCTCCAAACACCCAGGCACTACCACTACAATCATGCAACCACCCAGACATTACCCCTGTACTCATGCAATCACCCAGACATTACTCATGCACTCCTCCAATCACCCAGACATTATCCCTGCACTCATGCAATCACCTAGGCATTACCAATGCACTACTTCAATCACTCAGGCAGTACACATGCACTTATAAAATCACCCAGGCACTACCTATGTACTCCTCTAATCACCCAGGCACTATCCCTGCACTCATGCAATCTCCCAGATGTTACCTATAAATTCCTCCAATCACCCAGCCAGTTACTATACATTTATAAAATCACACAGGCAGTACCTACGCACTCATGCAATCACCCAGGCAGTACCCCTGCACTCATGCAATCACCCAGGCACTACCTATGCACTCATGCAATAACCCAAGCACTACCCCTGCACTCATGCAATCAACCAGGCAATACCTATGCACTCATGGAATAACCTAGGCACTACCCATGCACTCCTCCAATCACCCAGGGACTACTCATGCACTCATGCTGTCACTCAGGCACTATCCATGCACTCATACATGCACTAAGTCGCTATCCATGCACTCATCCAATCAGCCAGACATTACCCCTGCACTCATGCAATCATCCAGGCATTACCCATTCACTCCTCCAATCACCCAGACAGTACCCTTACACTTATAAAATCACCCAGGCACTACCTATGCACTCATGCAATCACCCAGGCACTACCTATGAACTCATGCAATAACCCAGGCACTAACCTTGCACTCATGCAATCACCCAGGCACTAGCAATGCACTCATGCAATATTCCAGGCACTACTCTTGCACTCCTCCAATCACCCAGGCACTATACATTTACTCCTCCAATCACCCAGCCAGTACCCATGCACTTATAAAATCACCTAGGTAATACCTATGCACTCCTCCAAACACCCACGCACTACCACTACACTCATGCAACCACCCAGACATTACCCCTGCACTCATGCAATCACCCAGATATTACTCATGCACTCCTCCAATAACCCAGACATTATCCCTGCACTCATGCAATCACCTAGGCATTACCCATGCACTCCTTCAATCACTCAGGCAGTGCACATGCACTTATAAAATCACCCAGGCACTACCTATGCACTCCTCTAATCACCCAGGCACTATCCCTGCACTCATGCAATCTCCCAGGCGTTACCTATGCATTCCTCCAATCACCCAGGCAGTACCCATACACTTATAAAATCACCCAGGCATGACCTATGCACTCATGCAATCACCCACGCAGTACCCATGCACTCATGCAATCACTTAGGCACTACCTATGCGCTCATGTAAAAACCAATCACTACGCTTGAACTCCTCCAATCACCCAAGCACTATCCATGCACTCCTTCAATCACCCAGACATTACCTCTGCACTCATGCAATCACCCATGCATTAGCTATGCACTCCTCCAATCACCCAGACATTACACCTGCGCTAATGCAATCACCCATGCATTAGCTATGCACTCCTCCAATCACCCAGACACTATCCTTGCACTTCTCTAATCACCCAGGCAGTATCCATGCAGTCCTCCAATCACCCAGGCAGTACCCATACACTTATAAAATCACCCAGGCACTACCTATGCACTCATGCAATCACCCAGGTACTACTCATGCACTCTTCCATGCACCCAGGCATTACCCATGCACTCTTCCAATCTCTCAGACACTACCCCTGCAGTCATGCAATCACACAGGGATTACCCATGCACTCCTTCAATCACTCAGGCAGTACCCATACACTTATAAAATCAACCAGGCACTACCTATGCACTCCTCTAATCACCAAGGCACTACACCTGCACTCATGCAATCACCCAGACACTACCTATGCACTCATGCAATAACCCAGGCACTACCCATGCACTCATGCAATCACCCAGGCACTAGCTATGCACTCATGCAATAACCCAGGCACCACTCTTGCACCCCTCCAATCACCCAGGCACGACCAATGCACTTCTCCAATCACCTAGCCAGTACCCATACACTTATAAAATCATCCAGACACTGCCTATGTACTCATCCAATCACCCAGGCACTACCCCTACACTCATGCAATCAGCTAGACATTACCCCTACACTCATGCAATCACCCAGGCATTACCTATGCACTTCTCCAATCACCCAGCCAGTACCCATGCACTTATAAAATCACCCAGGCACTACCCTTGCACTCCTCCAATCACACAGGCACTACCCCTGTACTCCTCCAATCACCCAGCCAGTACCCATGCACTTATAAAATCACCCAGGCACTACCTATGCACTCATGCAATCACCCAGTCACTAATACTGCACTCATGCAATCACCCAGGCACTACCTATGCACTCATGCAATTACCCAGGCACTACCCTTGCACTCCTCCAATCACCCAGACAGTACCCTTACACTTATAAAATCACCCAGGCACTACCTATACACTCATGCAATCACCCAGCCACTACAACTGCACTCATGCAATCACCCAGGCACTACCTATGCACTCATGCAATAACCCAGGCACTACTCTTGCACTCCTCCAATCACCCAGGCACTATACATGTACTCCTCCAATCACCCAGCCAGTACCCATGCACTTATAAAATCACCCAGGCACTACCTATGCACTCCTCCAATCACCCAGGCACTACCACTACACTCATGCAACCACCCAGACATTACCTCTGCACTCATGCAATCACCCAGACATTACTCATGCACTCCTTCAATCACCCAGACATTATCCCTGCACTCATGCAATCACCTAGGCATTACCCATGCACTCCTTCAATCACTCAGGCAGCACCCATGCACTTATTAAATTACCCAGGCACTACCTATGCACTCCTCTAATCACCCAGGCACTACCCCTGCACTCATGCAATCACCCAGGCGTTACCTATACATTCCACCAATCACCCAGCCAGTACCCATACACGTATAAAATCACCCAGGCAGTACCTATGCACTCATGCAATCACCCAGGCAGTACCCCTGCACTCATGCAATCACCCAGGCACTACCTATGCACTAATGCAATAACCTAGGCACTACCCATGTACTCCTCCAATCACCCAGGCATTACTCATGTACTCATGCAATCACCCAGGCACTCATACATGCACTAAGGCACTATCCATGCACTCATCCGATCAGTCAAACATTACCCCTGCACTCATGCAATCCCCCAGGCATTACCCTTGCACTCCTCCAATCACCCAGACAGTAACCTTACACTTATAAAATCACCCAGGCACTACCTATGCACTCTTTCAATCATCCAGCCACTACTACTGCACTCATGCAATCACCCAAGCACTACCTATGCACTCATGCAATAACCCAGGCACTACCCTTGCACTCATGCAATGAACAGGCACTATATATGTACTCCTCCAATCACCCAGGCACTATATATGTACTCCTCCAATCAGCCAGCCAGTAACAATGCACTTATAAAATCAACTAGGCACTTCCTATGCACTCCTCCAATCACCCAGGCACTACCACTACACTCATGCAACCACCCAGACATTACCCCTGCACTCATGCAATCACCCAGACATTACTCATGCACTCCTCCAATCACCCAGACATTATCCCTGCACTAATGCAATCACCTAGGCATTATTTGTGCACTCCTTCAATCACTGAGGCAGTACACATGCACTTATAAATCACCAAGGCACTACCTATGCACACCTGTAATCACCCAGGCACCATCCCTGCACTCATGCAATCACCCAGGCGTTACCTATACATTCTTCCAATCACCCAGCCAGTATCCATACACTACCTATGCACTCATGCAATCACCCAGGTAGTACCTGTGCACTCATGCAATCACCCAGGCACTACCTATGCACTCATGTAATAACCCAAGTACTACCCTTGCACTCCTCCAATCACCCAAGCACTATCCATGCACTCCTCCACTCACCCAGACATTACCTCTGCACTAATGCAATCACCCATGCATTAGCTTTGCACTCCTCCACTCTTCCAGACACTATCCTTGCACTTCTCCAATCACCCAGGCAGTATCCATGCAGTCCTTCAATCAACCAGGCAGTACCCATGCACTTATAAAATCATCCAGGCACTACCCTTGCACTCCTGCAATCACCCAGGCACTAGCCCTGTACTCCTCCAATCACCCAGCCATTACCCCTGCACTCATGCAATCACCCAGACATTACTCATACACTCCTCCAATCACCCAGACATTATCCCTGCACTAATGCAATCACCTAGGCATTACTTATGCACTCCTTCAATCACTGAGGCAGTACACATGCACTTATAAAATCACCAAGACACTACCTCTGCACTCCTGTAATCACCCAGGCACTATCCCTGCACTCATGCAATCACCCAGGTGTTACCTATTCATTCCTCCAATCACCCATCCAGTATCCATACACTACCTATGCACTCATGCAATCACCCAGGTAGTACCTGTGCACTCATACAATCACCCAGGCACTACCTATGCACTCATGTAATAACCCAAGTACTACCCTTGCACTCCTCCAATCACCCAAGCACTATCCATGCACTCCTCCACTCACCCAGACATTACCTCTGCACTAATGCAATCACCCATGCATTAGCTTTGCACTCCTCCACTCGTCCAGACACTATCCTTGCACTTCTCCAATCACCCAGGCAGTATCCATGCAGTCCTTCAATCAACCAGGCAGTACCCATGCACTTATTAAATCATCCAGGCACTACCCTTGCACACCTGCAATCACCCAGGCACTACCCCTGTACTCCTCCAATCACCCAGCCAGAACCCATGCACTTATAAAATCACCCAGGCACTACCTATGCACTCATGCACTCATGCAGTCACCCAGCCACTATTACTGCACTCATGCAATCACCCAGGCACTACCTATGCACTCGTGCAATAACTCAGGCACTACCCTTGCACTCCTCCAATCACCCAGACAGTACCCTTACACTTATAAAATCACCCAGGCACTACCTATGTACTCATGCAATCACCCAGCCACTACTACTGCACTCATGCAATCACCCAGGCACTACCTATGTACTCATGCAATAACCCAGGCACTACCCTTGCACTCATGCAATCACCCAGGCACTAGCTATGCACTCATGCAATAAACCAGGTACTACTCTTGCACTCCTCCAATCACCCAGGCACTATATATGTACTCCTCCACTCACCCAGCCAGTAACCATGCACTAATAAAATCACCTAGGCACTACCTATGCACTCCTCCAATCACCCAGGCACCACCCAGACATTACCCCTGCACTCATACAATCACCCATACATTACTCATGCACTCCTCCAATCAACCAGACATTGTCCCTGCACTCATGCAATCACATAGGCATTACCCATGCTCTCCTTACATCACTCAAGCAGTACACATGCACTTATAAAATCACCCAGGCACTACCTATGCACTCCTCTAATCACCCAGGCACTATCCCTACACTCATGCAATCACCCAGGCGTTACTTATACATTCCTCCAATCACCCAGCCAGTACCCATACACTTATAAAATCACCCAGACACTACCTATGCACTCATGAAATCACCCAGGCAGTACCTGTGCACTCATGCAATCACCAAGGCACTACCTATGCACTCATGTAATAACCCAAGCACTACCCTTGCACTCCTCCAAACACCCAAGCACTATCTATGCATTCCTCCAATCACCCAGACATTACTCCTGCACTCATGCAATCACCCATGCATTAGCTATACACTCCTCCAATCACCCAGACATTACCCCTGCACTAATGCAATCACACATGCATTAGCTATGTGCTCCTCCAATCACCAAGACACTATCCTTGCACTTCTCCAATCACCCAGACAGTATCCATGCAGTCCTCCAATCACCCAGGCAGTACCCTAACAATTATAAAATCACCCAGGCACTACCTATGCACTCATGCAATCACCCAGGCACTACTCATGCACTCCTCCATGCACCCAGGCATTACCCATGCACTCTTCCAATCTCTCAGGCACTACCCCTGCAGTCATGCATTCACCCAGGCATTACCCATGCCCTTCCTCAATCACTCAGGCAGTACCCATGCACTTATAAAATCACCCATGCACTACCTATGCACTACTCAATTACCCAGGCACTACCCCTGTACTCATGCAATCACCCAGATACTACCTATGCACTCATGCAATAACCCAGGCACTACCCCTGCACTTATACAATCACCCAGGCACTAGCTATACACTCATGCAATAACCCAGGCACTACTCTTGCAGTGCTCCAATCACCCAGGCACTACCCATGCACTCCTCCAATCACCCAGGGACTACTCATGCACTCATGCTGTCACTCAGGCACTATCCATGCACTCATACATGCACTAAGTCGCTATCCATGCACTCATCCAATCAGCCAGACATTACCCCTGCACTCATGCAATCATCCAGGCATTACCCATTCACTCCTCCAATCACCCAGACAGTACCCTTACACTTATAAAATCACCCAGGCACTACCTATGCACTCATGCAATCACCCAGGCACTACCTATGAACTCATGCAATAACCCAGGCACTAACCTTGCACTCATGCAATCACCCAGGCACTAGCAATGCACTCGTGCAATATTCCAGGCACTACTCTTGCACTCCTCCAATCACCCAGGCACTATACATTTACTCCTCCAATCACCCAGCCAGTACCCATGCACTTATAAAATCACCTAGGTAATACCTATGCACTCCTCCAAACACCCACGCACTACCACTACACTCATGCAACCACCCAGACATTACCCCTGCACTCATGCAATCACCCAGATATTACTCATGCACTCCTCCAATAACCCAGACATTATCCCTGCACTCATGCAATCACCTAGGCATTACCCATGCACTCCTTCAATCACTCAGGCAGTGCACATGCACTTATAAAATCACCCAGGCACTACCTATGCACTCCTCTAATCACCCAGGCACTATCCCTGCACTCATGCAATCTCCCAGGCGTTACCTATGCATTCCTCCAATCACCCAGGCAGTACCCATACACTTATAAAATCACCCAGGCATGACCTATGCACTCATGCAATCACCCACGCAGTACCCATGCACTCATGCAATCACTTAGGCACTACCTATGCGCTCATGTAAAAACCAATCACTACCCTTGAACTCCTCCAATCACCCAAGCACTATCCATGCACTCCTTCAATCACCCAGACATTACCTCTGCACTCATGCAATCACCCATGCATTAGCTATGCACTCCTCCAATCACCCAGACATTACACCTGCGCTAATGCAATCACCCATGCATTAGCTATGCACTCCTCCAATCACCCAGACACTATCCTTGGACTTCTCTAATCACCCAGGCAGTATCCATGCAGTCCTCCAATCACCCAGGCAGTACCCATACACTTATAAATTCACCCAGGCACTACCTATGCACTCATGCAATCACCCAGGTACTACTCATGCACTCTTCCATGCACCCAGGCATTACCCATGCACTCTTCCAATCTCTCAGACACTACCCCTGCAGTCATGCAATCACACAGGGATTACCCATGCACTCCTTCAATCACTCAGGCAGTACCCATACACTTATAAAATCAACCAGGCACTACCTATGCACTCCTCTAATCACCAAGGCACTACACCTGCACTCATGCAATCACCCAGACACTACCTATGCACTCATGCAATAACCCAGGCACTACCCATGCACTCATGCAATCACCCAGGCACTAGCTATGCACTCATGCAATAACCCAGGCACCACTCTTGCACCCCTCCAATCACCCAGGCACGACCAATGCACTTCTCCAATCACCTAGCCAGTACCCATACACTTATAAAATCATCCAGACACTGCCTATGTACTCATCCAATCACCCAGGCACTACCCCTACACTCATGCAATCAGCTAGACATTACCCCTACACTCATGCAATCACCCAGGCATTACCTATGCACTTCTCCAATCACCCAGCCAGTACCCATGCACTTATAAAATCACCCAGGCACTACCCTTGCACTCCTCCAATCACACAGGCACTACCCCTGTACTCCTCCAATCACCCAGCCAGTACCCATGCACTTATAAAATCACCCAGGCACTACCTATGCACTCATGCAATCACCCAGTCACTAATACTGCACTCATGCAATCACCCAGGCACTACCTATGCACTCATGCAATTACCCAGGCACTACCCTTGCACTCCTCCAATCACCCAGACAGTACCCTTACACTTATAAAATCACCCAGGCACTACCTATACACTCATGCAATCACCCAGCCACTACAACTGCACTCATGCAATCACCCAGGCACTACCTATGCACTCATGCAATAACCCAGGCACTACTCTTGCACTCCTCCAATCACCCAGGCACTATACATGTACTCCTCCAATCACCCAGCCAGTACCCATGCACTTATAAAATCACCCAGGCACTACATATGCACTCCTCCAATCACCCAGGCACTACCACTACACTCATGCAACCACCCAGACATTACCTCTGCACTCATGCAATCACCCAGACATTACTCATGCACTCCTTCAATCACCCAGACATTATCCCTGCACTCATGCAATCACCTAGGCATTACCCATGCACTCCTTCAATCACTCAGGCAGCACCCATGCACTTATTAAATTACCCAGGCACTACCTATGCACTCCTCTAATCACCCAGGCACTACCCCTGCACTCATGCAATCACCCAGGCGTTACCTATACATTCCACCAATCACCCAGCCAGTACCCATACACGTATAAAATCACACAGGCAGTACCTATGCACTCATGCAATCACCCAGGCAGTACCCCTGCACTCATGCAATCACCCAGGCACTACCTATGCACTAATGCAATAACCTAGGCACTACCCATGTACTCCTCCAATCACCCAGGCATTACTCATGTACTCATGCAATCACCCAGGCACTCATACATGCACTAAGGCACTATCCATGCACTCATCCGATCAGTCAAACATTACCCCTGCACTCATGCAATCCCCAGGCATTACCCTTGCACTCCTCCAATCACCCAGACAGTAACCTTACACTTATAAAATCACCCAGGCACTACCTATGCACTCTTTCAATCATCCAGCCACTACTACTGCACTCATGCAATCACCCAAGCACTACCTATGCACTCATGCAATAACCCAGGCACTACCCTTGCACTCATGCAATGAACAGGCACTATATATGTACTCCTCCAATCACCCAGGCACTATATATGTACTCCTCCAATCAGCCAGCCAGTAACAATGCACTTATAAAATCAACTAGGCACTTCCTATGCACTCCTCCAATCACCCAGGCACTACCACTACACTCATGCAACCACCCAGACATTACCCCTGCACTCATGCAATCACCCAGACATTACTCATGCACTCCTCCAATCACCCAGACATTATCCCTGCACTAATGCAATCACCTAGGCATTATTTGTGCACTCCTTCAATCACTGAGGCAGTACACATGCACTTATAAATCACCAAGGCACTACCTATGCACACCTGTAATCACCCAGGCACCATCCCTGCACTCATGCAATCACCCAGGCGTTACCTATACATTCTTCCAATCACCCAGCCAGTATCCATACACTACCTATGCACTCATGCAATCACCCAGGTAGTACCTGTGCACTCATGCAATCACCCAGGCACTACCTATGCACTCATGTAATAACCCAAGTACTACCCTTGCACTCCTCCAATCACCCAAGCACTATCCATGCACTCCTCCACTCACCCAGACATTACCTCTGCACTAATGCAATCACCCATGCATTAGCTTTGCACTCCTCCACTCTTCCAGACACTATCCTTGCACTTCTCCAATCACCCAGGCAGTATCCATGCAGTCCTTCAATCAACCATGCAGTACCCATGCACTTATAAAATCATCCAGGCACTACCCTTGCACTCCTGCAATCACCCAGGCACTAGCCCTGTACTCCTCCAATCACCCAGCCATTACCCCTGCACTCATGCAATCACCCAGACATTACTCATACACTCCTCCAATCACCCAGACATTATCCCTGCACTAATGCAATCACCTAGGCATTACTTATGCACTCCTTCAATCACTGAGGCAGTACACATGCACTTATAAAATCACCAAGGCACTACCTCTGCACTCCTGTAATCACCCAGGCACTATCCCTGCACTCATGCAATCACCCAGGTGTTACCTATTCATTCCTCCAATCACCCATCCAGTATCCATACACTACCTATGCACTCATGCAATCACCCAGGTAGTACCTGTGCACTCATACAATCACCCAGGCACTACCTATGCACTCATGTAATAACCCAAGTACTACCCTTGCACTCCTCCAATCACCCAAGCACTATCCATGCACTCCTCCACTCACCCAGACATTACCTCTGCACTAATGCAATCACCCATGCATTAGCTTTGCACTCCTCCACTCGTCCAGACACTATCCTTGCACTTCTCCAATCACCCAGGCAGTATCCATGCAGTCCTTCAATCAACCAGGCAGTACCCATGCACTTATTAAATCATCCAGGCACTACCCTTGCACACCTGCAATCACCCAGGCACTACCCCTGTACTCCTCCAATCACCCAGCCAGAACCCATGCACTTATAAAATCACCCAGGCACTACCTATGCACTCATGCACTCATGCAGTCACCCAGCCACTATTACTGCACTCATGCAATCACCCAGGCACTACCTATGCACTCGTGCAATAACTCAGGCACTACCCTTGCACTCCTCCAATCACCCAGACAGTACCCTTACACTTATAAAATCACCCAGGCACTACCTATGTACTCATGCAATCACCCAGCCACTACTACTGCACTCATGCAATCACCCAGGCACTACCTATGTACTCATGCAATAACCCAGGCACTACCCTTGCACTCATGCAATCACCCAGGCACTAGCTATGCACTCATGCAATAAACCAGGTACTACTCTTGCACTCCTCCAATCACCCAGGCACTATATATGTACTCCTCCACTCACCCAGCCAGTAACCATGCACTAATAAAATCACCTAGGCACTACCTATGCACTCCTCCAATCACCCAGGCACCACCCAGACATTACCCCTGCACTCATGCAATCACCCATACATTACTCATGCACTCCTCCAATCAACCAGACATTGTCCCTGCACTCATGCAATCACATAGGCATTACCCATGCTCTCCTTCAATCACTCAAGCAGTACACATGCACTTATAAAATCACCCAGGCACTACCTATGCACTCCTCTAATCACCCAGGCACTATCCCTACACTCATGCAATCACCCAGGCGTTACTTATACATTCCTCCAATCACCCAGCCAGTACCCATACACTTATAAAATCACCCAGACACTACCTATGCACTCATGAAATCACCCAGGCAGTACCTGTGCACTCATGCAATCACCAGGGCACTACCTATGCACTCATGTAATAACCCAAGCACTACCCTTGCACTCCTCCAAACACCCAAGCACTATCTATGCATTCCTCCAATCACCCAGACATTACTCCTGCACTCATGCAATCACCCATGCATTAGCTATACACTCCTCCAATCACCCAGACATTACCCCTGCACTAATGCAATCACACATGCATTAGCTATGTGCTCCTCCAATCACCAAGACACTATCCTTGCACTTCTCCAATCACCCAGACAGTATCCATGCAGTCCTCCAATCACCCAGGCAGTACCCTAACAATTATAAAATCACCCAGGCACTACCTATGCACTCATGCAATCACCCAGGCACTACTCATGCACTCCTCCATGCACCCAGGCATTACCCATGCACTCTTCCAATCTCTCAGGCACTACCCCTGCAGTCATGCATTCACCCAGGCATTACCCATGCCCTTCCTCAATCACTCAGGCAGTACCCATGCACTTATAAAATCACCCATGCACTACCTATGCACTACTCAATTACCCAGGCACTACCCCTGTACTCATGCAATCACCCAGATACTACCTATGCACTCATGCAATAACCCAGGCACTACCCCTGCACTCATACAATCACCCAGGCACTAGCTATACACTCATGCAATAACCCAGGCACTACTCTTGCAGTGCTCCAATCACCCAGGCACTACCCATGCACTCCTCCAATCACCCAGGGACTACTCATGCACTCATGCTGTCACTCAGGCACTATCCATGCACTCATACATGCACTAAGTCGCTATCCATGCACTCATCCAATCAGCCAGACATTACCCCTGCACTCATGCAATCATCCAGGCATTACCCATTCACTCCTCCAATCACCCAGACAGTACCCTTACACTTATAAAATCACCCAGGCACTACCTATGCACTCATGCAATCACCCAGGCACTACCTATGAACTCATGCAATAACCCAGGCACTAACCTTGCACTCATGCAATCACCCAGGCACTAGCAATGCACTCGTGCAATATTCCAGGCACTACTCTTGCACTCCTCCAATCACCCAGGCACTATACATTTACTCCTCCAATCACCCAGCCAGTACCCATGCACTTATAAAATCACCTAGGTAATACCTATGCACTCCTCCAAACACCCACGCACTACCACTACACTCATGCAACCACCCAGACATTACCCCTGCACTCATGCAATCACCCAGATATTACTCATGCACTCCTCCAATAACCCAGACATTATCCCTGCACTCATGCAATCACCTAGGCATTACCCATGCACTCCTTCAATCACTCAGGCAGTGCACATGCACTTATAAAATCACCCAGGCACTACCTATGCACTCCTCTAATCACCTAGGCACTATCCCTGCACTCATGCAATCTCCCAGGCGTTACCTATGCATTCCTCCAATCACCCAGGCAGTACCCATACACTTATAAAATCACCCAGGCATGACCTATGCACTCATGCAATCACACACGCAGTACCCATGCACTCATGCAATCACTTAGGCACTACCTATGCGCTCATGTAAAAAACCAATCACTACCCTTGAACTCCTCCAATCACCCAAGCACTATCCATGCACTCCTTCAATCACCCAGACATTACCTCTGCACTCATGCAATCACCCATGCATTAGCTATGCACTCCTCCAATCACCCAGACATTACACCTGCGCTAATGCAATCACCCATGCATTAGCTATGCACTCCTCCAATCACCCAGACACTATCCTTGCACTTCTCTAATCACCCAGGCAGTATCCATGCAGTCCTCCAATCACCCAGGCAGTACCCATACACTTATAAATTCACCCAGGCACTACCTATGCACTCATGCAATCACCCAGGTACTACTCATGCACTCTTCCATGCACCCAGGCATTACCCATGCACTCTTCCAATCTCTCAGACACTACCCCTGCAGTCATGCAATCACACAGGGATTACCCATGCACTCCTTCAATCACTCAGGCAGTACCCATACACTTATAAAATCAACCAGGCACTACCTATGCACTCTTCTAATCACCAAGGCACTACACCTGCACTCATGCAATCACCCAGACACTACCTATGCACTCATGCAATAACCCAGGCACTACCCATGCACTCATGCAATCACCCAGGCACTAGCTATGCACTCATGCAATAACCCAGGCACCACTCTTGCACCCCTCCAATCACCCAGGCAATATCACTACACTCACGCAACCACCCAGACATTACCTCTGCACTCATGCAATCACCCAGACATTACTCATGCACTCCTTCAATCACCCAGACATTATCCCTGCACTCATGCAATCACCTAGGCATTACCCATGCACTCCTTCAATCACTCAGGCAGCACCCATGCACTTATTAAATTACCCAGGCACTACCTATGCACTCCTCTAATCACCCAGGCACTACCCCTGCACTCATGCAATCACCCAGGCGTTACCTATACATTCCACCAATCACCCAGCCAGTACCCATACACGTATAAAATCACCCAGGCAGTACCTATGCACTCATGCAATCACCCAGGCAGTACCCCTGCACTCATGCAATCACCCAGGCACTACCTATGCACTAATGCAATAACCTAGGCACTACCCATGTACTCCTCCAATCACCCAGGCATTACTCATGTACTCATGCAATCACCCAGGTACTCATACATGCACTAAGGCACTATCCATGCACTCATCCGATCAGTCAAACATTACCCCTGCACTCATGCAATCCCCCAGGCATTACCCTTGCACTCCTCCAATCACCCAGACAGTAACCTTACACTTATAAAATCAAATCACCCAGGCACTACCTATGCACTCTTGCAATCATCCAGCCACTACTACTGCACTCATGCAATCACCCAAGCACTACCTATGCACTCATGCAATAACCCAGGCACTACCCTTGCACTCATGCAATGAACAGGCACTATATATGTACTCCTCCAATCACCCAGGCACTATATATGTACTCCTCCAATCAGCCAGCCAGTAACAATGCACTTATAAAATCAACTAGGCACTTCCTATGCACTCCTCCAATCACCCAGGCACTACCACTACACTCATGCAACCACCCAGACATTACCCCTGCACTCATGCAATCACCCAGACATTACTCATGCACTCCTCCAATCACCCAGACATTATCCCTGCACTAATGCAATCACCTAGGCATTATTTGTGCACTCCTTCAATCACTGAGGCAGTACACATGCACTTATAAATCACCAAGGCACTACCTATGCACACCTGTAATCACCCAGGCACCATCCCTGCACTCATGCAATCACCCAGGCGTTACCTATACATTCTTCCAATCACCCAGCCAGTATCCATACACTACCTATGCACTCATGCAATCACCCAGGTAGTACCTGTGCACTCATGCAATCACCCAGGCACTACCTATGCACTCATGTAATAACCCAAGTACTACCCTTGCACTCCTCCAATCACCCAAGCACTATCCATGCACTCCTCCACTCACCCAGACATTACCTCTGCACTAATGCAATCACCCATGCATTAGCTTTGCACTCCTCCACTCTTCCAGACACTATCCTTGCACTTCTCCAATCACCCAGGCAGTATCCATGCAGTCCTTCAATCAACCAGGCAGTACCCATGCACTTATAAAATCATCCAGGCACTACCCTTGCACTCCTGCAATCACCCAGGCACTAGCCCTGTACTCCTCCAATCACCCAGCCATTACCCCTGCACTCATGCAATCACCCAGACATTACTCATACACTCCTCCAATCACCCAGACATTATCCCTGCACTAATGCAATCACCTAGGCATTACTTATGCACTCCTTCAATCACTGAGGCAGTACACATGCACTTATAAAATCACCAAGGCACTACCTCTGCACTCCTGTAATCACCCAGGCACTATCCCTGCACTCATGCAATCACCCAGGTGTTACCTATTCATTCCTCCAATCACCCATCCAGTATCCATACACTACCTATGCACTCATGCAATCACCCAGGTAGTACCTGTGCACTCATGCAATCACCGAGGCACTACCTATGCACTCATGTAATAACCCAAGTACTACCCTTGCACTCCTCCAATCACCCAAGCACTATCCATGCACTCCTCCACTCACCCAGACATTACCTCTGCACTAATGCAATCACCCATGCATTAGCTTTGCACTCCTCCACTCGTCCAGACACTATCCTTGCACTTCTCCAATCACCCAGGCAGTATCCATGCAGTCCTTCAATCAACCAGGCAGTACCCATGCACTTATTAAATCATCCAGGCACTACCCTTGCACTCCTGCAATCACCCAGGCACTACCCCTGTACTCCTCCAATCACCCAGCCAGTACCCATGCACTTATAAAATCACCCAGGCACTACCTATGCACTCATGCACTCATGCAGTCACCCAGCCACTATTACTGCACTCATGCAATCACCCAGGCACTACCTATGCACTCGTGCAATAACTCAGGCACTACCCTTGCACTCCTCCAATCACCCAGACAGTACCCTTACACTTATAAAATCACCCAGGCACTACCTATGTACTCATGCAATCACCCAGCCACTACTACTGCACTCATGCAATCACCCAGGCACTACCTATGTACTCATGCAATAACCCAGGCACTACCCTTGCACTCATGCAATCACCCAGGCACTAGCTATGCACTCATGCAATAAACCAGGTACTACTCTTGCACTCCTCCAATCACCCAGGCACTATATATGTACTCCTCCACTCACCCAGCCAGTAACCATGCACTAATAAAATCACCTAGGCACTACCTATGCACTCCTCCAATCACCCAGGCACCACCCAGACATTACCCCTGCACTCATGCAATCACCCATACATTACTCATGCACTCCTCCAATCAACCAGACATTGTCCCTGCACTCATGCAATCACATAGGCATTACCCATGCTCTCCTTCAATCACTCAAGCAGTACACATGCACTTATAAAATCACCCAGGCACTACCTATGCACTCCTCTAATCACCCAGGCACTATCCCTACACTCATGCAATCACCCAGGCGTTACTTATACATTCCTCCAATCACCCAGCCAGTACCCATACACTTATAAAATCACCCAGACACTACCTATGCACTCATGAAATCACCCAGGCAGTACCTGTGCACTCATGCAATCACCAAGGCACTACCTATGCACTCATGTAATAACCCAAGCACTACCCTTGCACTCCTCCAAACACCCAAGCACTATCTATGCATTCCTCCAATCACCCAGACATTACTCCTGCACTCATGCAATCACCCATGCATTAGCTATACACTCCTCCAATCACCCAGACATTACCCCTGCACTAATGCAATCACACATGCATTAGCTATACACTTCTCCAATCACCCAGACAGTATCCATGCAGTCCTCCAATCACCCAGGCAGTACCCTAACACTTATAAAATCACCCAGGCACTACCTATGCACTCATGCAATCACCCAGGCACTACTCATGCACTCCTCCATGCACCCAGGCATTACCCATGCACTCTTCCAATCTCTCAGGCACTACCCCTGCAGTCATGCATTCACCCAGGCATTACCCATGCCCTTCCTCAATCACTCAGGCAGTACCCATGCACTTATAAAATCACCCATGCACTACCTATGCACTACTCAATTACCCAGGCACTACCCCTGTACTCATGCAATCACCCAGATACTACCTATGCACTCATGCAATAACCCAGGCACTACCCCTGCACTCATACAATCACCCAGGCACTAGCTATACACTCATGCAATAACCCAGGCACTACTCTTGCAGTGCTCCAATAACCCAGGCACTATCCATGCACTCCTCCAATCACCTAGCCAGTACCCATACACTTATAAAATCACCAAGACACTACCTATGCACTCCTCCAATCACCCAGTCACGGTATTCTACCTTTACTATGCGGTCATTACTTCGTATTACCATTACTACGCATATTTTAGTTCGCAGATACCATTACTTAGCATGCATTTACTTAGCACGCATTTACTACGCATGTTCCATTACTTAGCATGCACTTCCTACGGATAATGGAGTTACTGTGTAAATTAAAGTTTTGGGGTACAGGGGTATTTTTAGGGGTCAGGGTGAGTTAGGGTTTTGGGGTTTAGGGGATATTTTTAGGGTTCAGGGTGCATTTAAGGTTTTGGGGTGCTGGGGTATTTTTGGGGTTCAGGGTGCATTTAGGTTTTGGGGTGGTGGGGTAATTTTAGGGGTCAGGGTTGGTTAGGGTTTTGGGGTGTAGGGGGTAATTTTAGGGTTCAGGGTGCATTTAGGTTTTGGGGTACTGGGGTATTTTTAGGGGTCAGGGTGGGTTAGGGTTTTGGGGTGTAGGGTGTATTTTTAGGGTTCAGGGTGCATTTAAGGTTTTGGGGTGCTGGGGTATTTTTGGGGATCAGGGTGCGTTTAGGGTTTGGGGTGCTGGGGTAATTTTAGGGGTCAGGGTTGGTTAGGGTTTTAGGGTGTACGGGGTAATTTTTGGGTTCAGGGTGCATTTAGGTTTTGGGGTACTGGGGTATTTTTAGGGGTCAGGGTGGGTTAAGGTTTTGGGGTGCATGGGGTAATTTGAGGGTGCAGGGTGCGTTTAAGGTTTTGGGGTGCTGGGGTATTTTGGGGATCAGGGTGCGTTTAGGTTGTGGGGTACAGGGGTATTTTTAGGAGTCAGGGTGGGTTAGGGTTTTGGGGTGTAGGGGGTATTTTTAGGGTTCAGGGTGCATTTAAGGTTTTGGGGTGCTGGGGTATTTTGGGGTTCAGGGTGTGTTTAGGTTTTGGGGTACGGGGTATTTTTAGGGGTCATGGTGGGTTAGGGTGTAGGGGGTATTTTTAGGGTTCAGGGTGCGTTTAAGGTTTTGGGGTGCTGGGGTATTTTTGGGGTTCAGGGTGCGTTTAGGTTTTGGGGTGCTGGGATATTTTTAGGGGTCAGGGTGAGATAGGGGTTTGGGGTGTAGGGGGTATTTTTAGTGATCAGGGTGCGTTTAAGGTTTTGGGGTGCTGGGGTATTTTTGGGGTTCAGGCTGCGTTTAGGTTTTGGGGTGTTGGGATATTTTTGGGGGTCAGGGTGAGATAGGGGTTTGGGGTGTAGGGGGTATTTTTAGGGTTCAGGGTGCGTGCCAGGGGATAGGTAACTATTACGATAATTTTTTTGTTTTAAAGTACCAATAACGCGTTGTAACGGTATGCGTAATAAATAACTGCAAAGTAAAAGCATTTTTAATGTATTTGTATATATTTGCGAAGTAAAAGCATGCACACTAAAATCATGCGTAGTAATGGTATTTGCGAAGTAAAAACTTCGAAGTAAATACCTGCGGAGTAACGGCATGCTAAGTAACATCATATATTCCCCAGGCACTACCCCTACACTCATGCAATCAGCTAGACATTACCCCTACAGTCATGAAATCACCCAGGCACTACCCTTGCACTCCTCCAATCACCCAGGCACTACACCTTTACTCCTCCAATCACCCAGCCAGTACCCATGCACTTATCAAATCACCCAGGCACTACCTATGCACTCATGCAATCACCCAGCCACTACTATTGCACTCATGCAATCACCCAGGCACTACTACTGCACTCATGCAATCACCCAGGCACTTCCCATGCACTCATGCAATAACCCAGACACTACCCTTGCATTCCTCCAATCACCCAGACAGTATCCTCCTTACAATTATACAATCTATCAGGCACTACCTATGCACTCATGCAATCACCCAGCCACTACTACTGCACTCATGCAATCACCCAGGCACTACCTATGCACTCCTGCAATAACCCAGGCACTACCCTTGCACTCATGCAATCACCCAAGCACTAGCTATGCACTCATGCAATAACCCAGGCACTACTCTTGCACTCCTCCAATCACCCAGGCACTATACATGTACTCCTCCAATCACCCAGCCAGTACCCATGCACTTATAAAATCACCTAGGCACTACCTATGCACTCCTCCAATCACCCAGGCACTACCACTATACTCATGCAACCACCCAGACATTACCCCTGCACTCATGCAATTACCCGGACATTACTCATGCACTCCTCCAATCACCAAGACATTATCCCTGCACTCATGCAATCACCTAGGCATTACCCATGCACTCCTTTAATCACTCAGGCAGTACACATGCACATATAAAATCACCCAGGCACTACCTATGCACTCCTCTAATCACCCAGGCACTATCCCTGTACTCATGCAATCACCCAGGCGTTACCTATACATTCCTCCAATCACCAAGCCAGCACCCATACACTTATAAAATCACCCAGGCACTACCTATGCACTCATGCAATCACCCAGGCAGTACCCGTGCACTCATGCAATCACCCAGGTACTACCTTTGCACTCATGTAATAACCCAAGCACTACCCTTGTCTTGTGGCTCATGGCCTCCTGGCAGGTCTGGCTACGTTACCACGCCTGGCTGCCATGATGACTCTTGCGCACGTTACTATTGGATGTTGTTCTGTCGCCCTCTGTTATTGCCAAGTAATTATACAACAGTCTGCATATTCTGTTACTCACCTTTTCTCCTGTTCCCTTCTGGGCTCAGTCTGAACAACAGTTACAAGGTCGAATAACAACTCCCTGGTTTCTACTGATTTGGCCCGTCCCTCACACCTAGACATAACACTTGTACAGCTGCCATTGAGAAATTAGTGTGCTTTTAATAATGCGCTCGCTTGCTCTAAGATAGCACTTGGAGACGACCTTTCCAGTGAGAAGAGCTGTGATTGTTTGCTGATGTAGTTTTGCATCAAGAGACTGAGGTATGGGGGTTCGCTAGTCAAAGCCCAAAGGTCTTCTATTATTATAATAAACTGGCTTCCAGCACGGGGAGGGTGGTAATGTTAGTTAGACATATATCCACTGCTTTATGAGATGCTTTCCCCGTTCGTATTTTATGGAGTAGTAACTATGCTGATTATATTGTTCTTATGTATTATGCTACTAGTACTGACACGTGTACTGTACCTTAGAGCACGTAAGTTGAAATAAACATTTTAACCTATACAGTGTCTCTTCATACGCATGTTGTGGACAGGTACGAATGTGACGAAAGAGTGTTCTTGCCTCTGCGAGTCCTGAGAGAGAGATACCGTGTTCTGGGTTGTCTAAGCATTGGTACATTGGTGCTAATGGGAGGCTAAGGCTAGTTGGGTTGGGGTTTTGGGTGCTAAGGTTTATGGTTGGCTCACCACTATATTCCGCGGTCCTATTATCCTGTGCATAGCTCTGTATGTGCAGAAACCTTATGACATGGCGCAACCAACAAGTGGGGCAGCTTACTTGCGAGACGCTTGAGTAGTACTTGTGCTTGTCCACACAACCCTCACGTACGCTTCCGGAAGCGTGTGTGATGGTGATACCTCCTATATTACAGTTATTGTAGGTTCTTTCAAGCTTGAAGTGATTAGAAAAGGTTTTTCTTGATTAAAACCCTACTTGTGCTGCCTCCTGTTAGTTTGTCGAAGTATTTTAGCCGTAAATGGCTGTTCAAATTGCGGCGCATAGCCGCGGAGCACTCCGGACACACTTACGGGCGTATGGAGTGCCAGATGCTGGAGTCGAACTGATCTTTGTGGTACAAGCCGATCCGGCTTACCACTTTGAGGTGTTCTACTCATGGGTAACTTTTCCTGCAGTGGATGGGACTGACGATTTGTTCCATGAATATACAGCCACCGCAGTTCCTAATAACTATATACCTTATTCATGTCTTGAGGTACCGCTCACGGCTTGGCAACACCGTGTTTGGTTTAATGGCGCCCTCCCACAACCGACTACCACGGTTCGTTTAGGCCCCTTATCTATTGATGGGGCCACTTGGCCTGTTTTGGCCGGGTACACCCCACATCCGCGATATATGACGATACCAGTCGCGGAATTGCGCAAAGCTGCAGGAATGGTCTTCAGAGTATGGAGCATCCAAAAGCAATGCGGGACAGCTTGCGTGCAACCTGTGATGTCTTGCATCCGCTGTCCGTTTACATGGACCATGGATTATTGCCTCTCCAATTCGTCATTGTCGGTCCCGGATTTTGTTCGGTTGGTGGGTCCCTTAGAGGCCCATGAACGGGACTGTTCCGCTGCTGGCTTTATGATGCGTGCGGCTGCACTGGGGATTTTGGCACAATGGGATATCTGGGCGGCTGCTCAGAATCTCCTACAACAAAGTTATATTGAATATCACGCAAGCTGTCCCGCATTGCTTTTGGATGCTCCATACTCTGAAGACCATTCCTGCAGCTTTGACCTATTGGACTGGATGGCGTCTACGTTTTTGACGATTCCAATGATGTCCTTCTGGACGGTATAGCATTTTTCTGCTCTTTCACATTTTTGGATTGATTGACTTGCCGTTAGTTGTTAGTAGACCGCCTCTATTCTGCTCAGGTATTTGGAACTCTGTCTTCGTTTCGCCGTGGCCGCTGGACTGACCAGGGAGGGTGTCTTGTGGCTCATGGCCTCCTGGCAGGTCTGGCTACGTTACCACGCCTGGCTGCCATGATGACTCTTGCGCACGTTACTATTGGATGTTGTTCTGTCGCCCTCTGTTATTGCCAAGTAATTATACAACAGTCTGCATATTCTGTTACTCACCTTTTCTCCTGTTCCCTTCTGGGCTCAGTCTGAACAACAGTTACAAGGTCGAATAACAACTCCCTGGTTTCTACTGATTTGGCCCGTCCCTCACACCTAGACATAACACTTGTACAGCTGCCATTGAGAAATTAGTGTGCTTTTAATAATGCGCTCGCTTGCTCTAAGATAGCACTTGGAGACGACCTTTCCAGTGAGAAGAGCTGTGATTGTTTGCTGATGTAGTTTTGCATCAAGAGACTGAGGTATGGGGGTTCGCTAGTCAAAGCCCAAAGGTCTTCTATTATTATAATAAACTGGCTTCCAGCACGGGGAGGGTGGTAATGTTAGTTAGACATATATCCACTGCTTTATGAGATGCTTTCCCGTTCGTATTTTATGGAGTAGTAACTATGCTGATTATATTGTTCTTATGTATTATGCTACTAGTACTGACACGTGTACTGTACCTTAGAGCACGTAAGTTGAAATAAACATTTTAACCTATACAGTGTCTCTTCATACGCATGTTGTGGACAGGTACGAATGTGACAAAAGAGTGTTCTTGCCTCTGCGAGTCCTGAGAGAGAGATACCGTGTTCTGGGTTGTCTAAGCATTGGTACATTGGTGCTAATGGGACGCTAAGGCTAGTTGGGTTGGGGTTTTGGGTGCTAAGGTTTATGGTTGGCTCACCACTATATTCCGCGGTCCTATTATCCTGTGCATAGCTCTGTATGTGCAGAAACCTTATGACACCCTTGCACTCTTCCAATCACCCAAGCACTATCCATGCACTCCTCCAGTCTCCCAGACATTACCCCTGCACTCATGCAATCACCCATGCATTAGCTATGCACTCCTCCAATCACCCAGACATTACCCCTGCACTAATGCCATCAGCCATGCATTAGCTATGCACTCCTCCAATCACCCCGGCAGTATCCATGCAGTCCTCCAATCACCCAGGCAGTACCCATGCTCTTACAAAATCACCCAGGTACTACCTTTGCACTCATGCAATCACCCAGGCGCTACTCATGCAATCCTCCATGCACCCAGGCATTACCCAGGCACTCTTCCAATGTCCCAGGCACTACCCCTGCAGTCATTCATTCACCCAGGCATTACCCATGCACTCCTTCAATCACCCAGGCACTACCCTTGTACTTATGCAATCACCCAGGCACTACCTATGCAGTCATGCAATAACCCAGGCACTACCCTTGCACTTATATAATCCACCAGGCACTACCCTTGCACTCCTCCAATCACCCAGGCACTACCCTTGTACTTATGCAATCACCCAGGCACTACCTATGCAGTCATGCAATAACCCAGGCACTACCCTTGCACTCCTCCAACCACCCAAGCACTATCCATGCACTCCTCGAATCACCCAGACATTACCTCTACACTTATGCAATCACCCATGCATTAGCTATGCACTCCTCCAATCACCCAGACATTACCCCTGCACTAATGAAATCACCCATGCATTAGCTATGCACTCCTCTAATCACCCAGGCACTACCCTTGCACTGCTCCAATCACACAGGCACTATCCATGCATTCCTCCAATCACCCAGCCAGTACCCATGCACTTATACAGTAACCCAGGCATTACCCATACACTCCTCCAATCACTCAGGCACTACCCATGCACTCATGCAATCACCCAGGCATTACCCATGCACTCCTTCAATCACTCAGGCACTATCTATGCACTCCTCTAATCACGCAAGCACTACCCCTGCACTCATGCAATCACCCAGGCAGTACCCATGCACTCTTCCAATCACCCAGGCATTACGCATGCATTCATGCAATCACTCAGGTAGTACACATGCACGTCTCCAATCACCCAGGCACTACACATGCACTCATGCAATCACACATGCACTACCCATGCACTTCTTCATATATTACACTTGCCGAAATTCGTACAACACATACAAATTTGTCTATTTTGAACCAAGTAGGTGGTTCTAATAAGAACCATTTTTTTCTTCTGTTATATTTTTGTATTTTTTCAACTCTTTTTTGTATTTTTTTGGTGTTTGTTTTTTTCAAAAAATTACCAGAATGAACGGAGAAAACTTTGCAAACATTATTCATTTAGAAAGTCATTGCAAAAATAAAAAAAATAAAAAATTAACAATGGTGTTAACAGCAACCACGATAGCATCCACCGATTGCTCTCCATAGCAAAGAACTTTTTTACACTTCATACAACGCTGCTCCACTCCAGCGAATTCAGGTATAATATGGGGTCTGGCAGTAGTGGAAGAACCTGATGACATGCTTGGCCCTGCAACTTGGTCGTCTTGAGATGCCTGTCTTTGAAGGCCTCAACGCTGTTGTTCCCTCGCAAGATGCTGATGATGCATCGTTTGGAGGTGTTTGAGCATCGAAGAGGTCCCACACAAATATTTCTTGTCAGATCCACGTGAGAGGACCTTGTCGCAGATTGTGCACGTCACCTTACGTGCGTTCACTTTCTTCTCACCAGCAGGAATGGAGAAAAAGGCCCATACAATACTCTCATACCTTTGTTTTACAGGTTCTTCCAACTCTTCTACATCTTCTGGAGGAAGCTGTTGTGCAGGATTAGAAGAAGCCATTTTCTCTTGATGTAAAAAAACACCCAAAAAATACTGAAAAGAAGAGAGAAAACACAAGAGCTGTGTCTCTGTAGATGTTGTAGAAAGAATGAAAAATTTAGGTGGGGTCCTGCAAGTTCTAGAAAGAAAAGCTTTTTAACCAATTAAATGCTTTTGTTGTGAAGTCACATGGGATTTGCGCAATTGGTGCGCACCCGACGCGATTCCCGAAAAATATATTTAACAATAATATTTCTTTATTCCAGTTAAAAATATATGATCTTTACAATTGTGTATATTAATCTCTTGGTATAATACATATAATAAAGTTATATACATATACTTTTAAAACAAAATAATTTACGGTGGATTCATGCACCTGGCGCGAACCCCGGAAATCTGTACGTGACGTTGCACGGGACCGTCGCGGCTCCCGTAACAATTCTTAGATTTGCGCAGCCACTGTGACTGGTACACGATCGGTACGCAAATCTCACTTTAATAAAAAATAAAAATGTAAATGCATATCATGACATTTCAGGCTACTGCCATCATATTCCATAGTAATTCTGCACATGTCCTACCTAAGTGGGTATAGTTAGAAATTAGCATTTAAAAAACGTTAGAAATTCACTGAAAAAACCATAGGTTTCAGGGACGTTATAGTTAGAAATTAGCATTTAAAAAACCTTTGAAATTCACTGAAAAAAACACAGGTTTCAGGGACGTTATAGTTAGTTGGACATTTCACTCGTACAAAATCAGAGAAATTCAGCCGTTATAGTTAGTTGAGCTAACTATAACTCGCGCCCCTGCAATGCACTGCTGATGACATCACATATTACATCACTCATAACATGGTCAGTGACATCACTGATGACATCACTGATGACATCTCAAATGACATCACTGATGACATCACTGATGACATCATCCACGTGATAATCTGATGCACCTCCTCACACACTAATATAACCTTTGATACACCCACTATAAAACACAGGCTGCCATTCTCGAAACCATAGACACACCAATACCAATTACTACATACCCACTCACTGATTCCTAGGTCTATACACACATCCACTCACTCACCCATGCAGTCACTCATACATGCAGTCACTCATCAATACAGTCACTATCATATGCACTCATACACCCATACAGACACTCACACACCACCACTCACCCATAGAGTTACTCACACAGCTAGCCAGTCATGCAAAGAATCAATCACACTCCCATTTACTCACCTATACAGTTATACAGACACCACCTCACTTATTCATACAGATACTAACACATACTTACTCTTTTATACAATCACTGACACAAGCACACACTCCTCCTCACAGCCACTCTCACAATCACTCACTCTCACATATACTCATTTATGTACTCCAACACTCACATATACTGCCTTTCACATATGTAGTACTCACACATGTACCACTGAGACATCCATTCACTCATCAACACAGCCATACACACACTCACCCACCCATACAGCCTCTCACAGATGCACTCTTGAACCCATACACTGAGTGAATCACCCACTCACACATCCATGCAGGGAGTCACACACACCCCACCCACCCACCCACCCACACAGACACTCAGGTACCCATACAGATACTCAGACAACCAATCAATAACCCATATAGACACTCATGTAGCTACTCACCAACCCATGCAGCCGCTTACACACCAACAGACAGACTGATACAGACATTCACACAGTTTAGTCACCAACCCAAGCATTCAGTAAGACACGTTTAATCACTTACTTATACAGTCAGTCACGCACCTACTAAATCATCCATTCAGACACTCATACACCCACTCATTCTTCAATACATCTTGGCCTATATATATATAAAACATAATTAAACTTTCCAGAAACACACAGTCACTGGATGATGTCATCAGTGATGTCACTGACCATGTCATGAGTGATGTAATATGTGATGTCATCAGCAGTGCATTGCGGGGGTGCAAGTTATAGTTAGCTCAACCAACTATAACGGCCGAATTTCTCTGGTTTTGTACGAGTGAAATGTCCAACTAACTATAACGTCCTGAAACCTGTGGTTTTTCAGTGAATATATATATATATATATATATATTCACTGAAAAACCATAGGTTTTAGGGACAGTTATAGTTAGTTGGACATTTCACTCGTACAAAACCATAGAAATTCCCCTGTTATAGTTAGTTCAGCTAACTATAACTCGCGCCCCGCAATGCACTGCTGATGACGTCACATATTACATCACTCATGACATGGTCAGTGACATCACTGATGACATCTCAAATGAAATCACTGATGACATCATCCAGTGACTGTGTGTTTCTGTAAAGTTTAAATATGTTTAATATATATAGGGAAAGGCGTATTGAAGAATGAGTGGGTGTTTAAGTGTCTGAATGGATGATTTAGTACGTGCGTGACTGACTCTACAAGTGAGTGATTAAACGTATCTTACTGAATGCATGGGTTAGTGACTAAACTGTGTGAATGTCTGTATCCGTCTGTTTGTTGGTGTGTAAGTGGATGCATGGATTTGCGAATAGCTACATGAGTGTCTATATGGGTTATTGATTGGGTCTCTGAGTATCTGTATGGCTGCCTGAGTGTTTGTGTGGGTGGGGTGTGTGTGACTCTGTACATAGATGTGTGAGTGGGTGATTCACTGGGTGCATGATTTCAAGAGTGCATCTGTGATGGACTGCTTGGGTGGGTGAGTGTGTGTATGGGTGTGTTAGTGAGTGAATGTATATCTCAGTGGTACATGTGCGAGTAACTACATATGTAAAAGGCAGTATATATGTGTGTTAGAGTATTTAAATGGCTATAAGTGAGAGTGTGTGATTGTGAGAGTGGCTGTATGGATGCGTGTGTGCTTGTATCAGTTATTGTATAAGAGCGTAAGAATGTGCTAGTATTTGTATGAGTAAGTGAGCTGGTGTGTGTATAACTGTATAGGTGAGTAAATGGGTGTGTGATTAATTTTTTGCATGACTGACTAGGTGTGTGAGTACCTCTATGGATGAGTGGCGGTGTGTGAGTGTTTATATAGGTGTATGAGTGCATATGATAGTCCTGTACTGAGTGACTGTAAGTATGAGTGACTGTACGGGTGAGTGAGTAGATGTGTGTGTGTAGACCTAAGAATCAGTGAGTGGGTATGTAGTTATTGGTATTGGAGTGTGTATGGTTTTGAGAATTGCAGTCTGTAATTTAGAGTGGGTGTATCAAAAGCTATATTAGGGTGTGAGAAGATGCATGAAATTATCACATGGATGATGTCATCAGTGATGTCATTTGAGATGTCATCAGTGATGTCATCAGTGATGTCACTGACCATGTCATGAGTGATGTAATATGTGACGTCATCAGCAGTGCATTACGGGGCGCGAGTTATAGTTAGCTGAATTAACTATAACGGGGGAATTTCTATGGTTTTGTACGAATGAAATGTCCAACTAACTATAACTGTCCCTAAAACCTATGGTTTTTTCAGTGAATTTCAAAGGTTTTTAAATGCTAATTTCTAACTATAACGTGTCTGAAACCTATGGTTTTTTCAGTGAATTTCAAAGGTTTTTTAAATGCTAATTTCTAACTATAACGTGCCTGAAACCTATGATTTTTTAAGTGAATTTCAAAGGTTTTTAAATGCTAGTTTCTAACTATGCCTACAGAGGTAGGACATGTGAAGAAAGAAGAAAAACGCGCAGAAAGAAGCAAAAGAAATGCAGAAAGAAGCAACAGAAGTCCACAAAGACGAAGAAAAGTGCAGGAAGAAGCAAAAGATGTGCAGAAAGAACCAACAGAGGAGCAGAAAGAGGCCATGTTTCAAAATCATCCTGTGCCCACAACTTTTTCAGGCGGGTACTGGTGGTAACTGACTCTGACTAACCAGAGTCAGTGCTATGCTAAAAGACACTTAGAATACAGTGAAAACACCTACATACACTAGGGAACACTATGCTTTGGCGTACCCCTGTGATTAGTATGACCTCCTCTGTAAGTCCCTAGTACATAATAGGGCAGGGGGATTAAAACTACCTCTTAAAACGTGTGTGCAAACGCGCCCCGTGGCGCGTTTTAAGTTGCGGGATTAAGTCCCCTTGAATCCTGAGGGTCCCTGGGGCCCAACTAGCCCCCAGGTACCTACAGTTAGGACCACAGAGCTGAGTTGCAGAGAGGCGTTCCGAGGCCACGCATCTTTTTCACCTCTCTGCAACGCAACTCTGTTGTGCTTACTGAAGGTACCTGGTGGGCTCGTTGGCCCCCAGGGTCCCTCAGGATTCAAGGGGGCGTGTTTGCGCATATGTCACCTGAGGCCCCGCCCCCTTTCTTCACCACTGTGCAAACGCGCCCCGTGGCTCGTTTTAAGTTAGGGGATTAGGTCACCTTGAATCCTGAGGGTCCCTGGGGCCCAACTAGCCCACCAAGTACTTCCAGTAAGCACCACAGGCCTGCGTTGCAACGCCTGTAACAAATTGTGTAGTTGTGTTTAGGTAGTGAAGGGGGTCGTGCTGGGGGTAGTGTTTTAGGGTTTAGGGTAGTGCAGTGGTGTTTGTGTAGTGTAGGGGGTCATGCTGGGGGTAGATTTAGGGTTTAGGGTAGTGCAGTGGTGTTTGGATAGTGTAGGGAGTCGTGCTGGGGAGTGTTTTAGGGTTTAGGGTATTACAGTGGTGTTTGGGTAGTGTAGGGGGTTGTGCTGGGGGTAGTGTTTTAGGGTTTAGGGTAGTGCAGTGGTGTTTGGGTAGTGTAGGGGGTCGTGCTGGGGGTAGTGGTTTAGGGTTTAGGGTAGTGCAGTGGTGTTTGGGTAGTGTAGGGGGTACTGCTGGGGGTAGTGTTTTAGGGTTTAGGGTAGTGCAATGGTGTTTGGGTAGTGTAGGGGGTACTGCTGGGGGTAGTATTTTAGGGTTTAGGGTAGTGCAGTGGTGTTTGGGTAGTGTAGGGGTTCGTGCTGGGGGTATTGTTTTAGGGTTTAGGGTAGTGCAGTGGTGTTTGTGTAGTGTAGGGGTAGTGTTTTAGGGTTTAGGGTAGTGCAGTGGTGTTTGTGTAGTGTAGGGGGTCGTGCTGGGGGTAGTGTTTTAGGGTTTAGGGTAGTGCAGTGGTCTTTGTGTAGTGTAGGAGGTCGTGCTTTAGGGTTTAGGGTAGTGCAGTGGTGTTCGGGCAGTGTAGGGGGTCGTGCTGGGGGTGGTGTTTCAGGGTTTAGGGCAGTGCAGTGGTGTTCGGGCAGTGTAGGGGGTCTTGCTGGGGATGGTGTTTCAGGGTTTGGGGCAGTGCAGTGGTGTTTGGGTCGTGCAGGGGTCATGCTGGGGGAGTGTTTTAGGGTTTAGGGCAGTGCAGTGGTGTTTGGGTAGTGTAGGGGGTCATGCTGGGGTGAGTGTTTTAGGGTTTAGGGCAGTGCAGTGGTGTTCGGGCAGTGTAGGGGGTCGTGCTGGGGGAGTGTTTTAGGGTTTAGGGCAGTGCAGTGGTGTTCGGGTAGTGTAGGGGGTCGTGCTGGGGGAGTGTTTGAGGGTTTAGGGCAGTGCAGTTGTGTTCGGGTAGTGTAGGGGGTCGTGCTGGAGGGAGTATTTTAGGGTTTAGGGTAGTGCAGTGGTGTTCGGGTAGTGTAGGGGTCGTGCTGGGGGTTGTGTTTCAGGGTTTAGGGCAGTGCAGTGGTGTTCGGGCAGTGTAGGGGGTCGTGCTGGGGCTGGTGTTTCAGGGTTTAGGGCAGTGCAGTGGTGTTCGGGCAGTGTAGGGGGTCATGCACGGGGTGGTGTTTCAGGGTTTAGGGCAGTGCAGTGGTGTTCGGGCAGTGTAGGGGGTCGTGCTGGGGCTGGTGTTTCAGGGTTTAGGGCAGTGCAGTGGTGTTCGGGCAGTGTAGGGGGTCTTGCTGGGGGTGGTGTTTCAGGGTTTAGGGCAGTGCAGTGGTGTTCGGGCAGTGTAGGGAGTCTTGCTGGGGGTAGTTTTTCAGGGTTTAGGGCAGTGCAGTGGTGTTCGTGCAGTGTAGGGGGTCGTGCTGGGGATGGTGTTTCATGGTTTAGGGCAGTGCAGTAGTGTTCAGGCAGTGTAGGGGGTCGTGCTGGGGCTGGTGTTTCAGGGTTTAGGGCAGTGCAGGCAGTGGTGCTCGGGCAGTGTAGGGGGTCGTGCTGGGGGTGGTGTTTCTGGGTTTAGGGTAGTGCAGTTGTGTTCGGGCAGTGTAGGGGTTCGTGCTGGGGCTGGTGTTTCAGGGTTTAGGGCAGTGCAGTGGTGTTTGGGCAGTGTAGGGGGTCATGCTGGGGCTGGTGTTTCAGTGTTTTGGGCAGAGCAGTGGTGTTCAGGCAGTGTAGGGGGTCGTGCTGGGGGTGGTGTTTCAGGGTTTAGGGCAGTGCAGTGGTGTTCGAGTAGTGTAGGGGGTCATGCTGGGGGTGATGTTTCAGGGTTTAGGGCACTGGTGTTCGGGCAGTGTAGGGGGTCTTGCTGGGGTTGATGTTTCAGGGTTTAGGGCAGTGCAGTGGTGTTCGGGCAGTGTAGGGGGTCTTGCTGGGGGCAGTGTTTCAGGGTTTAGGGCAGAGCAATGGTGTTCAGGCAGTGTAGGGGGTTATGTTGGAGGTGGTGTTTCCGGCTTTAGGGCAGTGCAGTGGTATTCGGGCAGTGTAGGGGGTCTTGCTGGGGGTGGTGTTTCAGGGTTTAGGGCAGTGGTGTTCAGGCAGTGTAGGGGGTCGTGCTGGGGGTGGTGTTTCAGGGTTTAGGGCAGTGCAATGGTGTTCAGCAGTGTAGGGGGTCGTGCAGGGGCTGGTGTTTCAGGGTTTAGGGCAGTGCAGTGGTGTTCGGGCAGTGTAGGGGGTCGTGCTGGGGGTGGTGTTTCAGGGTTTAGGGCAGTGCAGTGGTGTTTGGGCAGTGTAGGGGGTCGTGCTGGGGGTGGTGTTTCTGGGTTTAGGGCAGTGTAGTGGTGTTCGGGCAGTGTAGGGGTAGTGCAGGGGGTGGTGAGTCAGGGTTTAGGGCAGTGCAGTGGTGTTCGGGCAGTGTAGGGGGTCATGCTGGGGGTGGTGTTTCAGGGTTTAGGGCAGTGCAGTGGTGCTCGGGCAGTAAAGGGGTTGTGCTGGGGGTGGTGTTTCAGGGTTTAGGGCAGTGCAGTGGTGTTCGGGCAGTGTAGGGTGTCGTGCTGGGGGTGGTGTTTCAGGGTTTTGGGCAGTGCAGTGGTGTTCGGGCAGTGTAGGTGGTCCTGCTGGGGCTGGTGTTTCCAGGTTTAGTGCAGTGGTGTTCGGGCAGTGTAGGGGGTCTTGCTGGGGGTGGTGTTTCAGTGTTTAGGGCAGTGCAATGGTGTACGCGCAGTGTAGGGGGTTTTGCTGGGGCTGATGTTTCAGCGTTTAGGGCAGCGCAGTGGTATTCGGGCAGTGTAGGGGGTCTTGCTGGGGGTGGTGTTTCAGGGTTTAGGGCAGTGCAGTGGTGTTCGGGCAGTGTAGGGGGTCGTGCTGGGGCTGGTGTTTGAGGGTTTAGGGCAGTGCAGTGGTGTTCGGGCAGTGTAGGGGGTCGTGCTGGGGCTGGTGTTTCAGGGTTTAGGGCAGTGCAGTGGTTTTCAGGCAGTGTAGGCGGTCGTGCTGGGGGTGGTGTTTCAGGGTTTAGGGCAGTGCAGTGGTGTTCGGGCAGTGTAGGGGGTCGTGCTGGGGGTGGTGTTTCAGGGTTTAGGGCAGTGCAGTGGTGTTCGGGCAGTGTAGGGGGTCTTGCTGGGGGTGATGTTTCAGGGTTTAGGGCAGTGCAGTGGTGTTCGGGCAGTGTAAGGGGTCTTGCTGGGGGTAGTGTTTCAGGGTTTAGGGCAGTGCAGTAGTGTTCGTGCAGTGTAGGGGGTCATGCTGGGGGCGGTGTTTCAGGGTTTAGGGCAGTGCAGTAGTGTTCGGGCAGTGTAGGGGGTCGTGCAGGGGTGGTGTTTCAGGGTTTAGGGCAGTGCAATGGTGTTCGGGCAGTGTAGGGAGTCGTGCTGGGGGTGGTGTTTCAGGGTTTAGGGCAGTGCAGTGGTGTTCGGTCAGTGTAGTGGGTCATGCAGGGGGTGGTGTTTCAGGGTTTAGGGCAGTGCAGTGGTGTTCGGGCAATGTAGGGGGTCGTGCTGGGGCTGGTGATTCAGGGTTTAGGGCAGTGCAGTGGTGTTCGGACCGTGTAGGGGGTCTTGCTGGGGTTGGTGTTTCAGGGTTTAGGGCAGTGGTTTTTGGGCAGTGTAGGGGGTCTTGCTGGGGGTGATGTTTCAGGGTTTAGGGCAGTGCAGTGGTGTTTGGGCAGTGTAGGGGTCTTGCTGGGGGTAGTGTTTCAGGGTTTAGGGCAGTGCAGGGGTGTTCGTGCAGTGTAGGGGGTCGTGCTGGGGATGGTGTTTCAGGGTTTAGGCCAGTGCAGTAGTGTTCGGGCAGAGTAGGGTGTCGTGCAGGGGGAATGGTGTTTCAGGGTTTAGGGCAGTGCAGTGGTGTTCGGGCAGTGTAGTGGGTCATGCAGGGGGTGGTGTTTCAGGGTTTAGGGCAGTGCAGTGGTGTTCGGGCAATGTAGGGGGTCGTGCTGGGGCTGGTGTTTCAGGGTTTAGGGCAGTGCAGTGGTGCTCGGGCAGTAAAGGGGTTGTGCTGGGGGTGGTGTTTCAGGGTTTAGGGCAGTGCAGTGGTGTTCGGGCAGTGTAGGGTGTCGTGCTGGGGGTGGTGTTTCAGGGTTTTGGGCAGTGCAGTGGTGTTCGGGCAGTGTAGGTGGTCCTGCTGGGGCTGGTGTTTCCAGGTTTAGTGCAGTGGTGATCGGGCAGTGTAGGGGGTTGTGCTGGGGGTGGTGTTTCAGGGTTTAGGGCAGCGCAGTGGTATTCGGGCAGTGTAGGGGGTCTTGCTGGGGGTGGTGTTTCAGGGTTTAGGGCAGTGCAGTGGTGTTCGGGCAGTGTAGGGGGTCGTGCTGGGGCTGATGTTTGAGGGTTTAGGGCAGTGCAGTGGTGTTCGGGCAGTGTAGGGGGTCGTGCTGGGGCTGGTGTTTCAGGGTTTAGGGCAGTGCAGTGGTTTTCAGGCAGTGTAGGCGGTCGTGCTGGGGTGGTGTTTCAGGGTTTAGGGCAGTGCAGTGGTGTTCGGGCAGTGTAGGGGGTCGTGCTGGGGGTGGTGTTTCAGGGTTTAGGGCAGTGCAGTAGTGTTCGGGAAGTGTAGGGGTCGTGCTGGGGCTGGTGTTTTAGGGTTTTGGGCAGAGCAGTGGTGTTCGGGCAGTGTAGGGGGTCGTGCTGGGGGTGGTGTTTTAGGGTTTAGGGCACTGCAGTGTTGTTCGGGCAGTGTAGGGGGTCTTGCTGGGGGTGGTGTTTCAGGGTTTAGGGCAGTGCAGTGGTGTTCGGGCAGTGTAGGGGGTCTTGCTGGGGGTGATGTTTCAGGGTTTAGGGCAGTGCAGTGGTGTTCGGGCAGTGTAGGGGGTCTTGCTGGGGGTAGTGTTTCAGGGTTTAGGGCAGTGCAGTAGTGTTCGTGCAGTGTAGGGGGTCATGCTGGGGGCGGTGTTTCAGGGTTTAGGGCAGTGCAGTAGTGTTCGGGCAGTGTAGGGGGTCGTGCAGGGGGTGGTGTTTCAGGGTTTAGGGCAGTGCAATGGTGTTCGGGCAGTGTAGGGAGTCGTGCTGGGGGTGGTGTTTCAGGGTTTAGGGCAGTGCAGTGGTGTTCGGGCAGTGTAGTGGGTCATGCAGGGGTGGTGTTTCAGGGTTTAGGGCAGTGCAGTGGTGTTCGGGCAATGTAGGGGTCGTGCTGGGGCTGGTGTTTCAGGGTTTAGGGCAGTGCAGTGGTGTTCGGACAGTGTAGGGGGTCTTGCTGGGGTTGGTGTTTCAGGGTTTAGGGCAGTGGTTTTCGGGCAGTGTAGGGGGTCTTGCTGGGGGTGATGTTTCAGGGTTTAGGGCAGTGCAGTGGTGTTCGGGCAGTGTAGGGGGTCTTGCTGGGGGTAGTGTTTCAGGGTTTAGGGCAGTGCAGGGGTGTTCGTGCAGTGTAGGGGGTCGTGCTGGGGATGGTGTTTCAGGGTTTAGGCCAGTGCAGTAGTGTTCGGGCAGAGTAGGGGTCGTGCAGGGGGAATGGTGTTTCAGGGTTTAGGGCAGTGCAGTGGTGTTCGGGCAGTGTAGTGGGTCATGCAGGGGTGGTGTTTCAGGGTTTAGGGCAGTGCAGTGGTGTTCGGGCAATGTAGGGGGTCGTGCTGGGGCTGGTGTTTCAGGGTTTAGGGCAGTGCAGTGGTGTTCGGGCAGTGTAGGGTGTCGTGCTGGGGGTGGTGTTTCAGAGTTTAGGGCAGTGCAGTGGTGTTCGGGCAGTGTAGGGGGTCGTGCACGGGGTGGTGTTTCAGGGTTTAGGGCAGTGCAGTGGTGTTCGGGCAGTGTAGTGGGTCATGCAGGGGGTGGTGTTTCAGGGTTTAGGGCAGTGCAGTGGTGTTCGGGCAATGTAGGGGGTCGTGCTGGGGCTGGTGTTTCAGGGTTTAGGGCAGTGCAGAGGTGTTCGGGCAGTGTAGGGGGTCTTACTGGGGGTGGTGTTTCAGGGTTTAGGGCAGTGGTGTTCGGGCAGTGTAGGGGGTCTTGCTGGGGGTGATGTTTCAGGGTTTAAGGCAGTGCAGTGGTGTTCGGGCAGTGTAGGGTGTCGTGCTGGGGGTGGTGTTTCAGGGTTTAGGGCAGTGCAGTGGTGTTCGGGCAGTGTAGGGGGTCGTGCACGGGGTGGTGTTTCAGGGTTTAGGGCAGTGCAGTGGTGTTCGGGCAGTGTAGGGGGTTGTGCTGGGGCTGGTGTTTCAGGGTTTAGGGCAGTGCAATGGTGTTCTGGCAGTGTAGGGGGTCGTGCTGGGGCTAGTGTTTCCCGGTTTAGGGCAGTGCAGTGGTGTTCGGGCAGTGTAGGGGTTCATGCTGGGGCTGGTGTTTCAGGGTTTAGGGCAGTGCAGTGGTGTTCGTGCAGTGTAGGTGGTCGTGCTGGGGCTGGTGTTTCAGGGTTTAGGGCAGTGCAGTGGTGTTCGGGCAGTGTAGTGGGTCATGCAGGGGGTGGTGTTTCAGGGTTTAGGGCAGTGCAGTGGTGTTCGGGCAATGTAGGGGGTCGTGCTGGGGCTGGTGTTTCAGGGTTTAGGGCAGTGCAGTGGTGTTCGGGCAGTGTAGGGGGTCTTGCTGGGGGTGGTGTTTCAGGGTTTAGGGCAGTGGTGTTCGGGCAGTGTAGGGGGTCTTGCTGGGGGTGATGTTTCAGGGTTTAAGGCAGTGCAGTGGTGTTCGGGCAGTGTAGGGTGTCGTGCTGGGGGTGGTGTTTCAGGGTTTAGGGCAGTGCAGTGGTGTTCGGGCAGTGTAGGGGGTCGTGCACGGGGTGGTGTTTCAGGGTTTAGGGCAGTGCAGTGGTGTTCGGGCAGTGTAGGGGGTCGTGCTGGGGCTGTTGTTTTAAGGTTTAGGGCAGTGCAGTGGTTTTCGGGCAGTGTAGGGGGTCTTGCTGGGGGTAGTTTTTCAGGGTTTAGGGCAGTGCAGTGGTGTTCGTGCAGTGTAGCGGGTCATGCTGGGGATGGTGTTTCATGGTTTAGGGCAGTGCAGTAGTGTTCAGGCAGTGTAGGGGGTCGTGCTGGGGCTGGTGTTTCAGGGTTTAGGGCAGTGCAGGCAGTGGTGCTCGGGCAGTGTAGGGGGTCATGCTGGGGGTGGTGTTTCTGGGTTTAGGGTAGTGCAGTGGTGTTCGGGCAGTGTAGGGGTTCGTGCTGGGGCTGGTGTTTCAGGGTTTAGGGCAGTGCAGTGGTGTTCGGGCAGTGTAGGGGGTCATGCTGGGGCTGGTGTTTCAGTGTTTTGGGCAGAGCAGTGGTGTTCGGGCAGTGTAGCGGTTCGTGCTGGGGGTGGTGTTTCAGGGTTTAGGGCAGTGCAGTGGTGTTCGAGCAGTGTAGGGGGTCGTGCTGGGGGTGGTGTTTCAGGGTTTAGGGCAGTGGTGTTCGGGCAGTGTAGGGGGTCTTGCTGGGGGTGATGTTTCAGGGTTTAGGGCAGTGCAGTGGTGTTCGGGCAGTGTAGGGGGTCTTGCTGGGGGCAGTGTTTCAGGGTTTAGGGCAGAGCAATGGTGTTCGGGCAGTGTAGGGGGTCGTGCAGGGGCTGGTGTTTCAGGGTTTAGGGCAGTGCAGTGGTGTTCGGGCAGTGTAGGGGGTCGTACTGGGGATGGTGTTTCAGGGTTTAGGGCAGTGCACAGGTGTTTGGGCAGTGTAGGTGTGAGAAGTTGGCCTGGCATATGCTGTCCACTAATTATAGTGGGCACCTTGCACCAGTCCAAATCGACTCTTATGGTAGATAGGTTAAAGACAACCTTATTGAAAGCTATCCTAGTGGTAGCTATGGAGAGCAGCCTTCAGGCTAAGTCTTGAAGGAATGTAAAGCAGCTTGTTTTACCAGTCTATAATCTCTTGAGTGACCAAATGAAAGAGCACCACACCAGGTATATATTCAAAATATATGTATTTATTACTAAACACACCCCTCTAGTCTCTTTATGAGGCTAGAGTTCGAAGTACATAGGTTATAAGATCTTAAATCACAGTAATAGCACAAATACACGTTTGGGCCCTAGGGGCGTACCAAACCATATACCAATAAAGTGGTATGTGAACCACGACTGAACTAGACACTAGGCCTAGAGCCTCTAGAAGTGCTTGGACCACAAGGAACCACCCAAGGTAGTGACACAGGGGACCCACGGGAGACGCGTGCAGTGTAAATACACAACCGTGATACGCAGTTAACTTCTATGGAGAAAGTCGGGATCGGGAAAATAGAGGAAAGGGACACTTAGAAGAGGACTAGGACAAAACCCTTTGAGATCTAGGACTTTGAAGAGTCTCTACCCACGGGAGCACTGGAGTACTCGTGTTACCTCACCCAGGGAAGCCGGTTGCATAGGTGCCTTTCGGGGTCGGGTTTCGTCGTCGTTTCGTATGGCGATCTGCTGCAAAGTGCTGCTGGCGACCAGGAGAAAAGTGTCCGGGTGGATCCAAGAGTGGATCGGAGTTCTGAAGAACCTGAAAGCTGAGGGGACAGAGTCTGGGTCACTAGCCAGTGACCAGGAAGGCGATGGACAGATGCCCACCGATGTCGAGTGCTTCAGGTGCGGTGACAGTCGTCTTGACTCTTCAGCCACGAGGTCCGGGAGGTGTTGTCGGCAACCAGGAGCAGGATTCCGGCTGGTGCTCGATGTCTGTCGAGTGCTGAGGTGTCGGCGACCGGATTGGACCCAACAAGCCTTGGCAACGGCAAGTCTCGAGTAAGATGTCGATCGTCGATGATGCAGACCAGCAAGGTCTGGGGAACTCACCCAGCGAGGGTAAGTGAGGGCAGGCCTGGAGCAACCAGGATGCCAAGTAAAGAAAAGATTGGCCTTCGTTAAGGGCTACTAGCCAACGGGCTAGCGACCGCGAAGGAGCCTCGTGACGCCGTACGTGGAGCTGGCTTACAGGACACTCGTGGAGTGGGGGCCAGTGATCTTCGGTGCAGGTGGTGCTGGAGGCTAGGGCTACTCGGAGCCCAAAGCACGACTTCTTGGAAGACCCAGAAGATGGTGCACTTGCAAATGTGCTCGGTGTCCAGGGGTCACGGTCTCAAGTCACCCACGATAGCCACGGGCCTCAGCTTTGCTGGGGACTCAGGGTAGCCTTGGGGAAGTCTGAGAATCTACCTCTGGTGATGCGATGACTTCGGCGTCCGACGGGAGCTTCAGTAATGCGAACCGGACAGATGCTTCTTTGGTGCCTGCCAAGCAGGGGAGTCACTCCTTGACCCCAAGGGAGATTCTTCAGTCCTCTAATCTTGTCGTAGAGCGTCGAAGGTCCAGGATTCAGTGTCAGAGTTTCGTCCAGGTATAATCTAAAGTCCTAAGGACTGGGTTCCTACCTTTATTCTAAAAATAGGGGATGGACTACTCAGTGGCCCCACCTATGGGTGGGTCAGGGCAGAGGGGTGGCTACACCCCTTTCCCTTTGTCCAGTTCGCACCAAAGCAGGGGCTGTGAGCCCCTGATCCGGTTTGAACTGGGGTATGCACAGGGACACCAAATGTGCCCCCAGTGCAGGACTTCAAAGCACCCGAAAGTGCTCCCACCCAGCCCCAATACACATTGTCCTGTCTGGGGAGGTGGTCACACCTCCCTGGGACAGGAAACCTATTGTCCAGGCCTCCCCTGCCGGAGTTTCGTCCAGCAGCAGGAGGCCAGACTCGTGTCTGTGGCAGCAGCATCCATTTTGTGATGCCAGGGCTCTGGAAAGAAGTTACCGGACTCGTCAGAGTTAACATGCCTTTCCCTCTAGAAGGGTGGAATGCTACCCCCGCCGCCAGGATTGGCGGGGGGTAGTATTCCAAGATGTTTGACACCAAACACGACATGTTTAGGTGCAGCCATTCCAAAGTTAGCATTTTACCGCGAGGATATAATGCGCTTAAGAGTATATGGTCAGGCTGCACTACAAACAGCATCAGAGATGGTCTCCGAACGCTGCAGAGGGGCCCTGCTCATGCAGGGGCACCCTCTCACATAGGAACCATGCACTCTGCCTTTAGGATTGATAAGGCCTGCCTTAGGAGTGACTTATAGGTTTATATGTGTGTATGCTTTTAGTGATATAGGTAACCTATACCACAGTAAGGGGTGCATGCACCACCTTACCCAGGCTGCAGTAGCAGACCTGTGGTGTCAGTTTGGATGGCCTTCCAGGGGTGGCATAATATATGCTGCAGCCCCTGGCAGGCCTCTGAGGTACCTATGCCCTTGGTACATAGTATACCATATACTAGGGACTTATAAGGGCACTCCAGATCCCAATCAGTGATGTGCCTAAGGCACATGGAGACCCTTTTAAAGAGGAAACAGCTAGGCTGGGGTTCTGAATAGCAGGGCCCCAGCCAGACTAATGTCGAAAACCAGTGAAGCATCAGCAAAAAGTGGGGGTACCCATGTGAAGCAGATCCTACTCTCCTACACAACCCCCCCAAACGTAGGGACATTAAACTAACCTTGCCCAGTTAAGTCTTCATGTTCTAAGTGGAAATACCTAGAGAGTCCATCTGCATTCGCATGGTTACTCCCAGGCCTATGTTCCACTGTAAAGTCCATCCCCTGTAGGGAAATGGACCACCTAAGCAGTTTGGGGTTTTCACCCTTCATTTGTTTTAGCCATAAGAGGGGCTTATGGTCTGTCTGAACCAGGAAGTGTGTACCAAACAAGTATGGCCTCAACTTCTTCAGAGCCCAGACCACAGCAAAGGCCTCCCTCTCTATGGCTGACCAACGTTTCTCTCTAGGGGTCAGCCTTCTGCTAATAAAAGCTACTGGCTGATCCTGACCTTCTTCATTCAATTGTGACAGTACAGCCCCTACCCCCAATTCAGATGCATCTGTTTGAACAATGAACTTCTTGGAGTAATCAGGACTCTGCAGAATTGGAGCAGTGCACATGGCCTGCTTGAGGTCATCAAATGCCTTTTGACAGCTAACTGTCCACTGAACCTTTTTGGGCATTTTCTTAGAAGTTAAGTCATTCAAGGGTGTCACTATTGATCCATACCCCTTGACAAATCTCCTATAGTACCCAGTCAGGCCTAAGAAGGCTCTCACCTGAGTCTGGGTAGTGGGAGCAGTCCAGTCCATGATGGTCTGGATCTTGCTCTGCAAAGGTTGAACCTGGCCTCCACCCACAAGGTGGCCCAGGTACACAACCTGACTCTGCCCTATCTGGCACTTAGTGGCCTTGATAGTCAGGCCTGCCTTTTACAGGGCCTGTAAAACATTCCTGAGGTGGACCAGGTGATCCTCCCAGGTGGAGCTAAAGACAGCAATATCATCCAGATAAGCTGCACTATAGGCTTCCAGTCCTGTGAGAACTGTGTTCACCAACCTCTGGAAAGTGGCAGGTGCATTATTCAGACCAAAGGGCATTACCACAAATTGATAATGCCCACTAGGGGTTGAAAATGCTGTTTTGGGCTTTGCAGTATCAGCTAGTCTGATCTGCCAGTAGCCAGCTGTTAGGTCAAATGTGCTGAGATATTTGGCAGAGGCCAAAGTATCTATGAGCTCATCTGCCCTGGGTATGGGATGGGCATCAGTCCTAGTGACTGCATTGAGACCCCTGTAGTCTACACAAAACCTCATCTCTCTTTTCCCACCACTGGTGTGAGGTTTCGGTACCAGGACTACTGGACTAGCCCAAGGGCTATCTGAGGGTTCAATTACTCCCAACTCCAACATTTTCTGGACTTCAGTCCTGATACAGTCCCTGACATGGTCAGGTTGCCTATAAATCTTGTTTTTAATAGGCAGACTGTCCCCAGTGTCCACTTCATGAGTGCACCAGGTGGTCTGACTGGGTGTCAGTGAAAACATATGTCTAAACTGATTGAGGACTTGCCTGCAATCAGTTTGTTGCTGGGTAGTGAGGCTGCCTGCCAAGGCTACACCATCAACTGACCCATCGTCAGGGTTCTGTGAGAGCAGGTCAGGGAGTGGGTCACTCTCTTCCTCCTGCCCTTCATCAGTAGCCATGAGCAAGCCCATGTCTGCCCTGTCCACATATGGCTTTAGTCTGTTGACATGGAGAACCCTTTGGGGACTCCTGGGTGTTCCCAGGTCCACTAAGTAAGTGACCTCACCCTTCTGCTCAACAATAGTGTGGGGTCCACTCCATTTGTCTTGGAGAGCTGCTGGGGCCACTGGCTCCAACACCCACACCTTCTGTCCTGGCTGGTACACAGTCAGAACAGCCTTTGGTCATGCCAGGCCTTCTGAAGTTCCTGGCTAGCCTCAAGGTTTTTGGTTGCCTTTTTCATGTACTCAGCCATCCTGGAGCGGAGACCAAGTACATAGTCCACTATATCTTGCTTTGGGGGCTTGAGAGGTAACTCCCATCCTTCCTTCACCAAGCACAGTGGACCCCTCACAGGGTGGCCAAACAGAAGTTCAAAAGGGCTGTAACCAACCCCTTCTGAGGCACCTCCCTATATGCGAATAAAAGGCAGGGCAAGAGTATGTCCCATCTACGCCTAAGCTTTTCTGGGAGCTCTTTAATCATGCCCTTCAAGGTTTTGTTGAATCTCTCAACTAAACCATTGCATTGTGGGTGATAGGGTGTGGTGAACTTATAAGTCACTCCACACTCCTTCCACATTGCTTTTAAGTACCCAGACATGAAGTTAGCACCCCTGTCTGATACTACCTTCTTAGGAAAGCCCACTCTTGAGAAGATTCCCAGGAGGGCCCTTGCCACCACAGGTGCTATAGTGGTCCTGAGGGGAATAGCTTCTGGGTACCTGGTGGCATGATCCACTACCACCAGGATAAACCTGTGCCCAGAGGCTGTTTGGGGATCCATGGGACCAACAATGTCAATCCCTACCCTTTCAAAGGGCACCCCCACCACAGGTAGTGGTATCAGGGGGCCTTTGTGGTGCCACCTGCTTTGCCACTGGCTTGGCAGGTTACACAGGAGCGACAAAACTCCTTACTGTCTTCAGACATGTGGGGCCAGTGAAAGTGAGGGACAATTCTGTCCCAAGTCTTGTTCTGGCCCAGGTGTCCTGCTAAGGGAATATCATGGGCTAGGGTCAATAGGAAGCCCCTGAACTTCAAAGGTATTACCAACCTCCTGGTAGCACCAGGCTTGGGGTCTCTACTCTCTGAGTACAGGAGTCCATCATCCCAATACACTGTATGGGGACCACTAGCTTTCCCAGCAGCCTCAGCAGCAGCTTGCTGTCTGAGGGGTTCAAGGAAGGGGCAGCTCTGCTGCTCCTGGCTCAGATCTGCCCTAGAAGGTCCCCCTGTCCCCAAGAACTCAACCTGGTCAGGTTCAAGTTCCTCTGGGACAGTTCCTTCTTCAGGGCTGAGATCATCCCCTCAAGGGACTGATCTTCCTCCTGAGCCAAGGGGAAGGCACTGCCTTAACCCTACTACTCCTCCTCTTGGAAGGCACTTGGTCCATTCTTCCAGAATCCAAGGCCTGTTCAGTGCTAGACATTTTGGCTTGTGACCTGGTCACAGCAAACACATCTGCAGGGATCCCCAGCATTTCTGCATGGGTCCTGAGCTCCACTTCTGCCCAAGCAGAAGTCTCTAAGTCATTGCCAAGCAAGCATTCGACTGGTAGGTTTGCACTTACCACAACCTTCTTAAGGCCAGTTACCCCTCCCCAGGAGAAGTTAACAACTGCCAGAGTATGGTCTGTTCTGACATTGCTAGCATTGGTCACTTGGTACATCTCACCAAGCATAACTTGCCCAGGTAGCACAAGGTCTTGTGTCACCATTGTGACACTTGCCCCTGTGTCCCTAAATGCCAAAGCCTCTCGTCCATTGATTAAAGGCTGTTGTCTGTACTTGCCCAGATTACTGGGACTCATAGAGGAGGGCACATCCATGCCTCCATCACAGACTAACACAGCCTGAGTCAGTTCTCTAACTAGGTCAGAGCCCAACTCAGTTCCCAGGGTGAACCCTACTAAACCCTTTGCTGGAGCACTTCCACCAACTGTACTAGGGGGAACAGGTGCCTTAGGGGCATTGGTGGGTGCTGGATTGGAGTCTTTGGACTTGGTGCAATCACTGGTCCAGTGGGTCTTTTGCTTACAGACCTTGCACCATGGTTTTCTTTGGCCTTTACCCTTGGTAGACTGGGAATCCCCACCAGAAGAAGATTTTTGGGGGCCTGATGAAGACTTTTGATCTTTACCCTTCTCCCCACCCTTGTCAGAGTTCTTAGCATCTTGCTTCTTGGTTTCCCCACCTTGGTTCTGTACCTTCTGCTTCACCCTGGTTCTGACCCATTTGTCTGCCTTCTTTCCCAATTCTTGGGGAGAGGTCAGATCAGAGTCAACCAGGTATTGATGCAACAGCTGATTTTGACAGTTATTAAGAATCTGCTCCCTCATTATCAGATTATACAATCCTGAGAAGTCACACACCTTACTGCCCATCAACCAGCCTTCCAGAGCCTTGGCAGAACAATCCACATAGTCTACCCAGTCTTGAGTCTGTGCTTTTTGGGTGTCTCTGAACTTCAACCTGTACTGTTCAGTGGTTAGGCCAAACCCATCAATAAGAGCACTCTTCAAGACTTTGTAATTGTCAGCATCCTCCTCTCTAACAGTGAGGAGCTTATCTCTACCTTTGTCAGCAAAGGAGAGCCACAAGATTGCTGCCCACTGCTCCTGAGGGACCTTCTGTACTTTACAGGCCCTCTCTAAAGCAGTTATCCATTTGTGGATATCATCCCCACTCTGGTAGGGAGGGACAATCTTGCTCAGGTTCCTATGGTCATAGGACCTTTCCCTATCTCTAGGGACATGGCTGCCACCATGGGACTCTAGTCCCAACTTTCTTCTCTCTCTAAGGAGATCTAGGGATTCTCTATCTAAAGCCAATTGCTTCTTCCTGATCTCTAGTTGAGTTTCCTCATACTGGACCAGTCTCTTTCTTCTCTCATGAGAGGATTCCCTCCTGTGAGAAGAAACAGAGCTCCCTATGGAGGTGCCAGAGTGGTTAGACTCCTGAGAAGGAGACCTAGACTTTCTGAGCACACTCATAATCCTTCCTGGGGGACAAGGGTGTGGTTTTCTAGATCCTCATCTTCATCTTCCCCAGAAGGGATTGGGTTTTCCAGGTCAGGGTCATTGTCACTCTCCTGGTCAGTTTCAGAGGGGGGGCTGGGGGTAGTGGTACCCCTGGCCCCTTCCTCATCTGCTGACCCACCCTCTGCTCCTACCCCTTCAGTCTCTGAGGACTTACTAAGATCATAAGCCACCAACAACTCCTTGAGGTGTTGGGTGGTGGGACTTTGGCCTGTCCTTAATTTCCTCACATTACATAAAGCTCTCAATTCCAAGAATTGGAGTGTATCATACTTGGAGGGTGGAAGCTCAATGGCTTCCTGCAAGGAATCTTTGGATCCTGCTTTTAAAGACATTACTAGTGTGGTGTGGTGTATGCACTACCTACTCTAGTGTGGCCTACTAAACTCTCTTGAGTTGTAGAAAGGGTTGTGCTATCCCTTAACACACAACTCTAAGTTCAGTAGAACTTACTGTTATTCTAAGCTTAAATTATATGTACCTTAGGTACCTTTAGTGGTTTTCAGTTGATCAATTCAATTGAGATTATCTGGTAAAACAATAGCAAGCTGGAATCCCACACGCTGCACACCAATGTGAGAAGTTGGCCTGGCATATGCTGTCCACTAATTATAGTGGGCACCTTGCACCAGTCCAAATCGACTCTTATGGTAGATAGGTTAAAGACAACCTTATTGAAAGCTATCCTAGTGGTAGCTATGGAGAGCAGCCTTCAGGCTAAGTCTTGAAGGAATGTAAAGCAGCTTGTTTTACCAGTCTATAATCTCTTGAGTGACCAAATGAAAGAGCACCACACCAGGTATATATTCAAAATATATGTATTTATTACTAAACACACCCCTCTAGTCTCTTTATGAGGCTAGAGTTCGAAGTACATAGGTTATAAGATCTTAAATCACAGTAATAGCACAAATACACGTTTGGGCCCTAGGGGCGTACCAAACCATATACCAATAAAGTGGTATGCGAACCACGACTGAACTAGACACTAGGCCTAGAGCCTCTAGAAGTGCTTGGACCACAAGGAACCACCCAAGGTAGTGACACAGGGGACCCACGGGAGACGCGTGCAGTGTAAATACACAACCGCGATACGCCGTTAACTTGGAGAAAGTCGGGATCGGGAAAATAGAGGAAAGGGACACTTAGAAGAGGACTAGGACAAAACCCTTTGAGATCTAGGACTTTGAAGAGTCTCTACCCACGGGAGCACCGGAGTACTCGTGTTACCTCACCCAGGGAAGCCGGGTGCATAGGTGCCTTTCGGGGTCGGGCTTCGTCGTCGTTTCGTATGGCGATCTGCTGCAAAGTGCTGCTGGCGACCAGGAGAAAAGTGTCTGGGTGGATCCAAGAGTGGATCGGAGTTCTGAAGAACCTGAAAGCAGAGGGGACAGAGTCTGGGTCACTAGCCAGTGACCAGGAAGGCGATGGACAGATGCCCACCGATGTCGAGTGCTTCAGGTGCGGTGACGGTCGTCTTGACTCTTCAGCCACGAGGTCCGGGAGGCGTTGTCGGCAACCAGGAGCAGGATTCGGGCTGGTGCTCGATGTCTGTCGAGTGCTGAGGTGTCGGCGACCAGATTGGACCCAACAAGCCTTGGCAACGGCAAGTCTCGAGTAAGATGTAGATCGTCGATGGTGCAGACCAGCAAGGTCTGGGGAACTAACCCAGCGAGGGTAAGTGAGGGCAGGCCTGGAGCAACCAGGATGCCAAGTAAAGAAAAGATTGGCCTTCGTTAAGGGCTACTAGCCAACGGGCTAGCGACTGCGAAGGAGCCTCGTGACGCCGCACGTGGAGCTGGCTTACAGGACACTCGTGGAGTGGGGGCCAGTGATCTTCGGTGCAGGTGGTGCTGGAGGCTAGAGCTACTCGGAGCCCAAAGCACGACTTCTTGGGAGACCCAGAAGATGGTACACTTGCACATGTGCTCGGTGTCCAGGGGTCACAGTCTCAAGTCACCCACGATAGCCACGGGCCTCAGCTTTGCTGGGGACTCAGGGTAGCCTCGGGGAAGTCTGAGAATCCACCTCTGGTGATGCGATGACTTCGGCGTCCGACGGGAGCTTCAGTAATGCGAACCGGACAGATGCTTCTTTGGTGGCTGCCAAGCAGGGAGTCACTCCTTGACCCCAAGGGAGATTCTTCAGTCCTCTAATCTTGTCGTAGAGCATCGAAGGTCCAGGATTCAGTGTCAGAGTTTCGTCCAGGTATAATCTAAAGTCCTAAGGACTGGGTTCCTACCTTTATTCTAAAAATAGGGGATGGACTACTCTGTGGCCCCACCTATGGGTGGGTCAGGGCAGAGGGGTGGCTACACCCCTTTCCCTTTGTCCAGTTCGCACCAAAGCAGGGGATGCGAGCCCCTGATCCGGTTTGAACTGGGGTATGCACAGGGACACCAAATGTGCCCCCAGTGCAGGACTTCAAAGCACCCGAAAGTGCTCCCGCCCAGCCCCAATACACATTGTCCTGTCTGGGGAGGTGGTCACACCTCCCTGGGACAGGAAACCTATTGTCCAGGCCTCCCCTGCCGGAGTTTCGTCCAGCAGCAGGAGGCCAGACTCGTGTCTGTGGCAGCAGCATCCATTTTGTGATGCCAGGGCTCTGGAAAGAAGTTACCGGACTCGTCAGAGTTAACATGCCTTTCCCTCTAGAAGGGTGGAATGCTACCCCCGCCACCAGGATTGGCGGGGGGTAGTATTCCAAGATGTTTGACACCAAACACGACATGTTTAGGTGCAGCCATTCCAAAGTTAGCATTTTACCGCGAAGATATAATGCGCTTAAGAGTATATGGTCAGGCTGCACTACAAACAGCATCAGAGATGGTCTCCGAACGCTGCAGAGGGGCCCTGCTCATGCAGGGGCACCCTCTCACATAGGAACCATGCACTCTGCCTTTAGGATTGATAAGGCCTGCCTTAGGAGTGACTTATAGGTTTATATGTGTGTATGCTTTTAGTGATATAGGTAACCTATACCACAGTAAGGGGTGCATGCACCACCTTACCCAGGCTGCAGTAGCAGACCTGTGGTGTCAGTTTGGATGGCCTTCCAGGGGTGGCATAATATATGCTGCAGCCCCTGGCAGGCCTCTGAGGTACCTATGCCCTTGGTACATAGTATACCATATACTAGGGACTTATAAGGGCACTCCAGATCCCAATCAGTGATGTGCCTAAGGCACATGGAGACCCTTTTAAAGAGGAAACAGCTAGGCTGGGGTTCTGAATAGCAGGGCCCCAGCCAGACTAATGTCGAAAACCAGTGAAGCATCAGCAAAAAGTGGGGGTACCCATGTGAAGCAGATCCTACTCTCCTACAGTAGGGGGTCGTGCTGGGGGTGGTGTTTCTGGGTTTAGGGCAGTGTAGTGGTGTTCGGGCAGTGTAGGGGGTCGTGCAGGGGGTGGTGAGTCAGGGTTTAGGGCAGTGCAGTGGTGTTCGGGCAGTGTAGGGGGTCATGCTGGGGGTAGAGTTTTAGGGTTTAGGGCAGTGCAGTGGTGTTCGGGCAGTGTAGGGGGTCGTGCAGGGGGTGGTGTTTCAGGGTTTAGGGCAGAGCAGTGGTGTGCTGGGGGTGGTGTTTCAGGGTTTAGGGCAGTGCAGTGGTGTTCGGGCAGTGTAGGGTGTCGTGCTGGGGGTGGTGTTTCAGGGTTTTGGGCAGTGCAGTGGTGTTCGGGCAGTGTAGGTGGTCTTGCTGGGGCTGGTGTTTCCGGGTTTAGTGCAGTGGTGTTCGGGCAGTGTAGGGGGTCTTGCTGGGGGTGGTGTTTCAGGGTTTAGGGCAGTGCAATGGTGTTCGCGCAGTGTAGGGGGTCTTGCTGGGGCTGATGTTTCAGCGTTTAGGGCAGCGCAGTGGTGTTCGTGCAGTGTAGGGGGTCTTGCTGGGGGTGGTGTTTCAGGGTTTAGGGCAGTGCAGTGGTGTTCGGGCAGTGTAGGGGGTCTTGCTGGGGCTGGTGTTTCAGGGTTTAGGGCAGTGCAGTGGTGTTCGGGCAGTGTAGGGGGTCTTGCTGGGGCTGGTGTTTCAGGGTTTAGGGTAGTGCAGTGGTGTTCGGGCAGTGTAGGGGTTCGTGCTGGGGCTGGTGTTTCAGGGTTTAGGGCAGTGCAGTGGTGTTCGGGCAGTGTAGGGGGTCATGCTGGGGCTGGTGTTTCAGTGTTTTGGGCAGAGCAGTGGTGTTCGGGCAGTGTAGGGGGTCGTGCTGGGGGTGGTGTTTCAGGGTTTAGGGCAGTGCAGTGGTGTTCGAGCAGTGTAGGGGGTCGTGCTGGGGGTGGTGTTTCAGGGTTTAGGGCAGTGGTGTTCGGGCAGTGTAGGGGGTCTTGCTGGGGGTGATGTTTCAGGGTTTAGGGCAGTGCAGTGGTGTTCGGGCAGTGTAGGGGGTCTTGCTGGGGGCAGTGTTTCAGGGTTTAGGGCAGTGGTGTTCGGGCAGTGTAGGGGGTCTTGCTGGGGTGGTGTTTCAGGGTTTAGGGCAGTGCAGTGGTGTTCGGGCAGTGTAGGGGGTCTTGCTGGGGGTAGTTTTTCAGGGTTTAGGGCAGTGCAGTGGTGTTTGTGCAGTGTAGGGGGTCGTGCTGGGGATGGTGTTTCATGGTTTAGGGCAGTGCAGTAGTGTTCAGGCAGTGTAGGGGGTCGTGCTGGGGCTGGTGTTTCAGGGTTTATGGCAGTGCAGGCAGTGGTGCTCGGGCAGTGTAGGGGTCGTGCTGGGGGTGGTGTTTCTGGGTTTAGGGTAGTGCAGTTGTGTTCGGGCAGTGTAGGGGTTCGTGCTGGGGCTGGTGTTTCAGGGTTTAGGGCAGTGCAGTGGTGTTTGGGCAGTGTAGGGGTCATGCTGGGGCTGGTGTTTCAGTGTTTTGGGCAGAGCAGTGGTGTTCGGGCAGTGTAGGGGGTCGTGCTGGGGGTGGTGTTTCAGGGTTTAGGGCAGTGCAGTGGTGTTCGAGTAGTGTAGGGGGTCGTGCTGGGGGTGGTGTTTCAGTGTTTAGGGCACTGGTGTTCGGGCAGTGTAGGGGGTCTTGCTGGGGTGATGTTTCAGGGTTTAGGGCAGTGCAGTGGTGTTCGGGCAGTGTAGGGGTCTTGCTGGGGGCAGTGTTTCAGGGTTTAGGGCAGAGCAATGGTGTTCAGGCAGTGTAGGGGGTTATGTTGGAGGTGGTGTTTCAGGCTTTAGGGCAGTGCAGTGGTATTCGGGCAGTGTAGGGGGTCTTGCTGGGGGTGGTGTTTCAGGGTTTAGGGCAGTGGTGTTCAGGCAGTGTAGGGGGTCGTGCTGGGGGTGGTGTTTCAGGGTTTAGGGCAGTGCAATGGTGTTCGGGCAGTGTAGGGGGTCGTGCAGGGGCTGGTGTTTCAGGGTTTAGGGCAGTGCAGTGGTGTTCGGGCAGTGTAGGGGGTCATGCTGGGGGTGGTGTTTCAGGGTTTAGGGCAGTGCAGTGGTGTTTGGGCAGTGTAGGGGGTCGTGCTGGGGGTGGTGTTTCTGGGTTTAGGGCAGTGTAGTGGTGTTCGGGCAGTGTAGGGGGTCGTGCAGGGGGTGGTGAGTCAGGGTTTAGGGCAGTGCAGTGGTGTTCGGGCAGTGTAGGGGGTCAAGCTGGGGGTAGAGTTTTAGGGTTTAGGGCAGTGCAGTGGTGTTCGGGCAGTATAGGGGGTCGTGCAGGGGGGTGGTGTTTCAGGGTTTAGGGCAGTGCAGTGGTGCTCGGGCAGTAAAGGGGTCGTGCTGGGGGTGGTGTTTCAGGGTTTAGGGCAGTGCAGTGGTGTTCGGGCAGTGTAGGGTGTCGTGCTGGGGGTGGTGTTTCTGGGTTTTGGGCAGTGCAGTGGTGTTCGGGCAGTGTAGGTGGTCCTGCTGGGGCTGGTGTTTCCGGGTTTAGTGCAGTGGTGTTCGGTCAGTGTAGGGGGTCTTGCTGGGGGTGGTGTTTCAGTGTTTAGGGCAGTGCAATGGTGTTCGCGCAGTGTAGGGGGTTTTGCTGGGGCTGATGTTTCAGCGTTTAGGGCAGCGCAGTGGTGTTCGGGCAGTGTAGGGGGTCTTGCTGGGGGTGGTGTTTCAGGGTTTAGGGCAGTGCAGTGGTGTTCGGGCAGTGTAGGGGGTTGTGCTGGGGCTGGTGTTTGAGGGTTTAGGGCAGTGCAGTGGTGTTCGGGCAGTGTAGGGGGTCGTGCTGGGGCTGGTGTTTCAGGGTTTAGGGCAGTGCAGTGGTTTTCAGGCAGTGTAGGCGGTCGTGCTGGGGGTGGTGTTTCAGGGTTTAGGGCAGTGAAGTGGTGTTCGGGCAGTGTAGGGGTCGTGCTGGGGGTGGTGTTTCAGGGTTTAGGGCAGTGCAGTGGTGTTCGGGCAGTGTAGGGGGTCGTGCTGGGGCTGGTGTTTCAGGGTTTTGGGCAGAGCAGTGGTGTTCGGGCAGTGTAGGGGTCGTGCTGGGGGTGGTGTTTTAGGGTTTAGGGCACTGCAGTGTTGTTCAGGCAGTGTAGGGGGTCTTGCTGGGGGTGGTGTTTCAGGGTTTAGGGCAGTGCAGTGGTGTTCGGGCAGTGTAGGGGGTCTTGCTGGGGGTGATGTTTCAGGGTTTAGGGCAGTGCAGTGGTGTTCGGGCAGTGTAGGGGGTCTTGCTGGGGGTAGTGTTTCAGGGTTTAGGGCAGTGCAGTAGTGTTCGTGCAGTGTAGGGGGTCATGCTGTGGGCGGTGTTTCAGGGTTTAGGGCAGTGCAGTAGTGTTCGGGCAGTGTAGGGGGTTGTGCAGGGGTGGAGTTTCAGGGTTTAGGGCAGTGCAATGGTGTTCGGGCAGTGTAGGGGGTCGTGCTGGGGGTGGTGTTTCAGGGTTTAGGGCAGTGCAGTGGTGTTCGGGCAGTGTAGTGGGTCATGCAGGGGTGGTGTTTCAGGGTTTAGGGCAGTGCAGTGGTGTTCGGGCAATGTAGGGGGTCGTGCTGGGGCTGGTGTTTCAGGGTTTAGGGCAGTGCAGTGGTGTTCGGACAGTGTAGGGGGTCTTGCTGGGGTTGGTGTTTCAGGGTTTAGGGCAGTGGTGTTCGGGCAGTGTAGGGGGTCTTGCTGGGGGTGATGTTTCAGGGTTTAGGGCAGTGCAGTGGTGTTCGGGCAGTGTAGGGGGTCTTGCTGGCGGTAGTGTTTCAGGGTTTAGGGCAGTGCAGGGGTGTTCGTGCAGTGTAGGGGGTCGTGCTGGGGATGGTGTTTTAGGGTTTAGGCCAGTGCAGTAGTGTTCGGGCAGAGTAGGGGGTCGTGCAGGGGAATGGTGTTTCAGGGTTTAGGGCAGTGCAGTGGTGTTCGGGCAGTGTAGTGGGTCATGCAGGGGGTGGTGTTTCAGGGTTTAGGGCAGTGCAGTGGTGTTCGGGCAATGTAGGGGGTCGTGCTGGGGCTGGTGTTTCAGGGTTTAGGGCAGTGCAGTGGTGTTCGGGCAGTGTAGGGTGTCGTGCTGGGGGTGGTGTTTCAGAGTTTAGGGCAGTGCAGTGGTGTTCGGGCAGTGTAGGGGGTCGTGCACGAGGTGGTGTTTCAGGGTTTAGGGCAGTGCAGTGGTGTTCGGGCAGTGTAGGGGGTCGTGCACAGGGTGGTGTTTCTGGGTTTAGGGCAGTGTAGTGGTGTTCGGGCAGTGTAGGGGGTCGTGCAGGGGGTGGTGTTTCAGGGTTTAGGGCAGTGCAGTGGTGTTCGGGCAGTGTAGGGGGTCGTGCTGGGGGTAGAGTTTTAGGGTTTAGGGCAGTGCAGTGGTGTTCGGGCAGTGTAGGGGGTCGTGCAGGGGGGTGGTGTTTCAGGGTTTAGGGCAGGGCAGTGGTGTTCGGGCAGTGTAGGGGTCGTGCTGGGGGTGGTGTTTCAGGGTTTAGGGCAGTACAGTGGTGTTCGGACATTGTAGGGTGTCGTGCTGGGGGTGGTGTTTCAGGGTTTTGGGCAGTGCAGTGGTGTTCGGGCAGTGTAGGTGGTCTTGCTGGGGCTGGTGTTTCCGGGTTTAGTGCAGTGGTGTTCGGGCAGTGTAGGGGGTCTTGCTGTGGGTGGTTTTTCCGGGTTTAGGGCAGTGCAATGGTGTTCGCGCAGTGTAGGGGGTCTTGCTGGGGCTGATGTTTCAGCGTTTAGGGCAGCGCAGTGGTGTTCGGGCAGTGTAGGGGGTCTTGCTGGGGGTGGTGTTTCAGGGTTTAGGGCAGTGCAGTGGTGTTCGGGCAGTGTAGGGGGTCTTGCTGGGGCTGGTGTTTCAGGGTTTAGGGTAGTGCAGTGGTGTTCGGGCAGTGTAGGGGTTCGTGCTGGGGCTGGTGTTTCAGGGTTTAGGGCAGTGCAGTGGTGTTCGGGCAGTGTAGGGGGTCATGCTGGGGCTGGTGTTTCAGTGTTTTGGGCAGAGCAGTGGTGTTTGGGCAGTGTAGGGGGTCGTGCTGGGGGTGGTGTTTCAGGGTTTAGGGCAGTGCAGTGGTGTTCGAGCAGTGTAGGGGTCGTGCTGGGGGTGGTGTTTCAGGGTTTAGGGCAGTGGTGTTCGGGCAGTGTAGGGGTCTTGCTGGGGGTGATGTTTCAGGGATTAGGGCAGTGCAGTGGTGTTCGGGCAGTGTAGGGGGTCTTGCTGGGGGCAGTGTTTCAGGGTTTAGGGCAGAGCAATGGTGTTCAGGCAGTGTAGGGGGTTGTGTTGGAGGTGGTGTTTCAGGCTTTAGGGCAGTGGAGTGGTGTTCGGGCAGTGTAGGGGGTCGTGCAGGGGCTGGTGTTTCAGGGTTTAGGGCAGTGCAGTGGTGTTCGGGCAGTGTAGGGGGTCGTGCAGGGGCTGGTGTTTCAGGGTTTAGGGCAGTGTAGTGGTGTTTGGGCAGTGTAGGGGGTCGTGCTGGGGGTGGTGTTTCTGGGTTTAGGGCAGTGTAGTGGTGTTTGGGCAGTGTAGGGGGTCGTGCAGGGGGGTGGTGAGTCAGGGTTTAGGGCAGTGCAGTGGTGTTCGGGCAGTGTAGGGGGTCGTGCTGGGGGTGGTGTTTCAGGGTTTAGGGCAGTGGTGTTCAGGCAGTGTAGGGGGTCGTGCTGGGGGTGGTGTTTCAGGGTTTAGGGCAGAGCAGTGGTGTTCGGGCAGTGTAGGGGGTCATGCAGGGGCTGGTGTTTCAGGATTTAGGGCAGTGCAGTGGTGTTCGGGCATTGTAGGGGGTCGTGCTGGGGGTGGTGTTTCAGGGTTTAGGGCAGTGCAGTGGTGTTTGGGCAGTGTAGGGGGTCGTGCTGGGGGTGGTGTTTCTGGGTTTAGGGCAGTTTAGTGGTGTTCGGGCAGTGTAGGGAGTCGTGCAGGGGGGTGGTGAGTCAGGGTTTAGGGCAGTGCAGTGGTGTTCGGGAAGTGTAGGGGGTCATGCTGGGGGTAGAGTTTTAGGGTTTAGGGCAGTGCAGTGGTGTTTGGGCAGTGTAGGGGGTCGTGCAGGGGGTGGTGTTTCAGGGTTTAGGGCAGTGCAGTGGTGTTCGGGCAGTGTAGGGGTCGTGCTGGGGGTGGTGTTTCAGGGTTTAGGGCAGTGCAGTGGTGTTCGGGCAGTGTAGGGTGTCGTGCTGGGGGTGGTGTTTCAGGGTTTTGGGCAGTGCAGTGGTGTTCGGGCAGTGTAGGTGGTCTTGCTGGGGCTGGTGTTTCCGGGTTTAGTGCAGTGGTGTTCGGGCAGTGTAGGGGGTCTTGCTGGGGGTGGTGTTTCAGGGTTTAGGGCAGTGCAATGGTGTTCGCGCAGTGTAGGGGGTCTTGCTGGGGCTGATGTTTCAGCGTTTAGGGCAGCGCAGTGGTGTTCGGGCAGTGTAGGGGGTCTTGCTGGGGGTGGTGTTTCAGGGTTTAGGGCAGTGCAGTGGTGTTCGGGCAGTGTAGGGGGTCTTGCTGGGGCTGGTGTTTCAGGGTTTAGGGCAGTGCAGTGGTGTTCGGGCAGTGTAGGGGGTCTTGCTGGGGCTGATGTTTCAGGGTTTAGGGTAGTGCAGTGGTGTTCGGGCAATGTAGGGGGTCGTGCTGGGGCTGGTGTTTCAGGGTTTAGGGCAGTGCAGTGGTGTTCGGGCAGTGTAGGGGGTCGTGCTGGGGCTGGTGTTTCAGGGTTTAGGGCAGTGCAGTGGTTTTCAGGCAGTGTAGGCAGTCGTGCTGGGAGTGGTGTTTCAGGGTTTAGGGCAGTGCAGTGGTGTTCGGGCAGTGTAGGGGGTCGTGCTGGGGGTGGTGTTTCAGGGTTTAGGGCAGTGCAGTGGTGTTCGGGCAGTGTAGGTGGTCGTGCTGGGGCTGGTGTTTCAGGGTTTTGGGCAGAGCAGTGGTGTTCGGGCAGTGTAGGGGGTCGTGCTGGGGGTGGTGTTTTAGGGTTTAGGGCACTGCAGTGTTGTTCGGGCAGTGTAGGGGGTCTTGCTGGAGGTGGTGTTTCAGGGTTTAGGGCAGTGGTGTTCGGGCAGTGTAGGGGGTCTTGCTGGGGGTGATGTTTTAGGGTTTAGGGCAGTGCAGTGGTGTTCGGGCAGTGTAGGGGGTCTTGCTGGGGCTGGTGTTTCAAGGTTTAGGGCAGTGCAGTAGTGTTCGTGCAGTGTAGGGGGTCATGCTGGGGGCGGTGTTTCAGGGTTTAGGGCAGTGCAGTAGTGTTCGGGCAGTGTAGGGGGTCGTGCAGGGGGTGGTGTTTCAGGGTTTAGGGCAGTGCAATGGTGTTCGGGCAGTGTAGGGGGTCGTGCTGGGGGTGGTGTTTCAGGGTTTAGGGCAGTGCAGTGGTGTTCGGGCAGTGTAGTGGGTCATGCCGGGGGTGGTGTTTCAGGGTTTAGGGCAGTGCAGTGGTGTTCGGGCAATGTAGGGGGTCGTGCTGGGGCTGGTGTTTCAGGGCTTAGGGCAGTGCAGTGGTGTTCGGGCAGTGTAGGGGGTCTTGCTGGGGGTGGTGTTTCAGGGTTTAGGGCAGTGGTGTTCGGGCAGTGTAGGGGGTCTTGCTGGGGGTGATGTTTCAGGGTTTAGGGCAGTGCAGTGGTGTTCGGGCAGTGTAGGGGGTCTTGCTGGGGGTAGTGTTTCAGGGTTTAGGGCAGTGCAGTGGTGTTCGTGCAGTGTAGGGGGTCGTGCTGGGGATGGTGTTTCAGGGTTTAGGCCAGTGCAGTAGTGTTCGGGCAGAGTAGGGGGTCGTGCAGGGGGAATGGTGTTTCAGGGTTTAGGGCAGTGCAGTGGTGTTCGGGCAGTGTAGTGGGTCATGCAGGGGGTGGTGTTTCAGGGTTTAGGGCAGTGCAGTGGTGTTCGGGTAATGTAGGGGGTCGTGCTGGGGCTGGTGTTTAAGGGTTTAGGGCAGTGCAGTGGTGTTCGGGCAGTGTAGGGGGTCTTGCTGGGGGTGGTGTTTCAGGGTTTAGGGCAGTGGTGTTCGGGCAGTGTAGGGGGTCTTGCTGGGGGTGATGTTTCAGGGTTTAGGGCAGTGCAGTGGTGTTCGGGCAGTGTAGGGGGTCATGCTGGGGCTGGTGTTTCAGGGTTTAGGGCAGTGCAGTGGTGCTCAGGCAGTGTAGGGGGTCGTGCTGGGGGTGGTGTTTATGGGTTTAGGGTAGTGCAGTGGTGTTCGGGCAGTGTAGGGGGTCGTGCTGGGGCTGGTGTTTCAGGGTTTAGGGCAGTGCAGTGGTGTTCGGGCAGTGTAGGGGGTCGTGCTGGGGCTGGTGTTTTAAGGTTTAGGGCAGTGCAGTGGTTTTCGGGCAGTGTAGGGGGTCTTGCTGGGGGTAGTTTTTCAGGGTTTAGGGCAGTGCAGTGTTGTTTGTGCAGTGTAGGGGGTTGTGCTGGGGATGGTGTTTCATGGTTTAGGGCAGTGCAGTAGTGTTCAGGCAGTGTAGGGGGTCGTGCTGGGGCTGGTGTTTCAGGGTTTAGGGCAGTGCAGGCAGTGGTGCTCGGGCAGTATAGGGGGTCGTGCTGGGGGTGGTGATTCTGGGTTTAGGGTAGTGCAGTGGTGTTCGGGCAGTGTAGGGGTTCGTGCTGGGGCTGGTGTTTCAGGGTTTAGGGCAGTGCAGTGGTGTTCGGGCAGTGTAGGGGGTCATGCTGGGGCTGGTGTTTCAGTGTTTTGGGCAGAGCAGTGGTGTTCGGGCAGTGTAGCGGGTCGTGCTGGGGGTGGTGTTTCAGGGTTTAGGGCAGTGCAGTGGTGTTCGAACAGTGTAGGGGGTCGTGCTGGGGGTGGTGTTTCAGGGTTTAGGGCAGTGGTGTTTGGGCAGTGTAGGGGGTCTTGCTGGGGGTGATGTTTCAGGGTTTAGGGCAGTGCAGTGGTGTTCGGGCAGTGTAGGGGGTCTTGCTGGGGGCAGTGTTTCAGGGTTTAGGGCAGAGCAATGGTGTTCAGGCAGTGTAGGGGGTTGTGTTGGAGGTGGTGTTTCAGGCTTTAGTGCAGTGCAGTTGTATTCGGGCAGTGTAGGGGGTCTTGCTGGGGGTGGTGTTTCAGGGTTTAGGGCAGTGGTGTTCAGGCAGTGTAGGGGGTCGTGCCGGGGGTGGTGTTTCAGGGTTTAGGGCAGTGCAGTGGTGTTCGGGCAGTGTAGGGGGTCGTGCAGGGGCTGGTGTTTCAGGGTTTAGGGCAGTGGTGTTCGGGCAGTGTAGGGGGTCGTGCTGGGGGTGGTGTTTCAGGGTTTAGGGCAGTGCAGTGGTGTTTGGGCAGTGTAGGGGGTCGTGCTGGGGGTGGTGTTTCTGGGTTTAGGGCAGTGTAGTGGTGTTCGGGCAGTGTAGGGGGTTGTGCAGGGGGTGGTGAGTCAGGGTTTAGGGCAGTGCAGTGGTGTTCGGGCAGTGTAGGGGGTCATGCTGGGGGTAGAGTTTTAGGGTTTAGGGCAGTGCAGTGGTGTTCGGGCAGTGTAGGGGTCGTGCAGGGGGTGGTGTTTCAGGGTTTAGGGCAGTGCAGTGGTGTTCGGGCAGTGTAGGGGTCGTGCTGGGGGTGGTGTTTCAGGGTTTAGGGCAGTGCAGTGGTGTTCGGGCAGTGTAGGGTGTCGTGCTGGGGGTGGTGTTTCAGGTTTTTGGTCAGTGCAGTGGTGTTCGGGCAGTGTAGGTGGTCTTGCTGGGGCTGGTGTTTCCGGGTTTAGTGCAGTGGTGTTCGGGCAGTGTAGGGGGTCTTGCTGGGGGTGGTGTTTCAGGGTTTAGGTCAGTGCAATGGTGTTTGCGCAGTGTAGGGGGTCTTGCTGGGGCTGATGTTTCAGCGTTTAGGGCAGCGCAGTGGTGTTCGGGCAGTGTAGGGGGTCTTGCTGGGGGTGGTGTTTCAGGGTTTAGGGCAGTGCAGTGGTGTTCGGGCAGTGTAGGGGTCTTGCTGGGGCTGGTGTTTCAGGGTTTAGGGCAGTGCAGTGGTGTTCGGGCAGTGTAGGGGGTCTTGCTGGGGCTGGTGTTTCAGGGTTTAGGGTAGTGCAGTGGTGTTCGGGCAGTGTAGGGGTTCGTGCTGGGGCTGGTGTTTCAGGGTTTAGGGCAGTGCAGTGGTGTTCGGGCAGTGTGAGGGGTCATGCTGGGGCTGGTGTTTCAGTGTTTTGGGCAGAGCAGTGGTGTTCGGGCAGTGTAGGGGGTCGTGCTGGGGGTGGTGTTTCAGGGTTTAGGGCAGTGCAGTGGTATTCGAGCAATGTAGGGGGTTGTGCTGGGGGTGGTGTTTCAGGGTTTAGGGCAGTGGTGTTCGGGCTGTGTAGGGGGTCTTGCTGGGGGTGATGTTTCAGGGTTTAGGGCAGTGCAGTGGTGTTCGGGCAGTGTAGGGGGTCTTGCTGGGGGCAGTGTTTCAGGGTTTAGGGCAGAGCAATGGTGTTCAGGCAGTGTAGGGGGTTGTGTTGGAGGTGGTGTTTCAGGCTTTAGGGCAGTGCAGTGGTGTTCGGGCAGTGCAGGGGGTCATGCAGGGGCTGGTGTTTCAGGGTTTAGGGCAGTGCAGTGGTGTTCGGGCAGTGTAGGGGGTCGTGCAGGGGCTGGTGTTTCAGGGTTTAGGGCAGTGCAGTGGTGTTCGGGCAGTGTCGGGGGTCGTGCTGGGGGTGGTGTTTCAGGGTTTAGGGCAGTGCAGTGGTGTTTGGGCAGTGTAGGGGGTCGTGCTGGGGGTGGTGTTTCTGGGTTTAGGGCAGGGTAGTGGTGTTCGGGCAGTGTAGGGGGTCGTGCAGGGGGGTGGTGAGTCAGGGTTTAGGGCTGTGCAGTGGTGTTCGGGCAGTGTAGGGGGTCGTGCTGGGGGTGGTGTTTCAGGGTTTAAGGCAGTGGTGTTCAGGCAGTGTAGGGGGTCGTGCTGGGGGTGGTGTTTCAGGGTTTAGGGCAGTGCAGTGGTGTTCGGGCAGTGTAGGGGGTCGTGCAGGGGCTGGTGTTTCAGGGTTTAGGGCAGTGCAGTGGTGTTCGGGCAGTGTAGGGGGTCGTGCTGGGGGTGGTGTTTCAGGGTTTAGGGCAGTGCAGTGGTGTTTGGGCAGTGTAGGGGGTCGTGCTGGGGGTGGTGTTTCTGGGTTTAGGGCAGTGTAGTGGTGTTCGGGCAGTGTAGGGGGTCGTGCAGGGGGTGGTGAGTCAGGGTTTAGGGCAGTGCAGTGGTGTTCGGGCAGTGTAGGGGGTCATGCTGGGGGTAGAGTTTTAGGGTTTAGGGCAGTTTAGTGGTGTTCGGGCAGTGTAGGGGTCGTGCAGGGGGTGGTGTTTCAGGGTTTAGGGCAGTGCAGTGGTGTTCGGGCAGTGTAGGGGTCGTGCTGGGGGTGGTGTTTCAGGGTTTAGGGCAGTGCAGTGGTGTTCGGGCAGTGTAGGGTGTCGTGCTGGGGGTGGTGTTTCAGGGTTTTGGGCAGTGCAGTGGTGTTCGGGCAGTGTAGGTGGTCTTGCTGGGGCTGGTGTTTCCGGGTTTAGTGCAGTGGTGTTCGGGCAGTGTAGGGGGTCTTGCTGGGGGTGGTGTTTCAAGGTTTAGGGAAGTGCAATGGTGTTCGCGCAGTGTAGGGGGTCTTGCTGGGGCTGATGTTTCAGCGTTTAGGGCAGCGCAGTGGTGTTCGGGCAGTGTAGGGGGTCTTGCTGGGGGTGGTGTTTCAGGGTTTAGGGCAGTGCAGTGGTGTTCGGGCAGTGTAGGGGTCTTGCTGGGGTTGGTGTTTCAGGGTTTAGGGCAGTGCAGTGGTGTTCGGGCAGTGTAGGGGGTCTTGCTGGGGCTGGTGTTTCAGGGTTTAGGGTAGTGCAGTGGTGTTCGGGCAGTGTAGGGGGTCGTGCTGGGGCTGGTGTTTGAGGGTTTAGGGCAGTGCAGTGGTGTTCGGGCAGTGTAGGGGGTCGTGCTGGGGCTGGTGTTTCAGGGTTTAGGGCAGTGCAGTGGTTTTCAGGCAGTGTAGGCGGTCGTGCTGGGGGTGGTGTTTCAGGGTTTAGGGTAGTGCAGTGGTGCTTGTGTAGTGTAGGGGGTCATGCTGGGGGTAGTGTTTTAGGGTTTAGGGTAGTGATGTGGTGTTTGTGTAGTGTAGGGGGTCATGTTTTAGGGTAGTGCAGTGGTGTTTGGGTAGTGTAGGGGGTCGTGCTGGGGGTATTGTTTTAGGATTTAGGTTAGTGCAGTGGTGTTTGGGTAGTGTAGGGGATCGTGCTGGGGGTAGTGTTTTAGGGTTTAGGGTAGTGCAGTGGTGTTTGTGTAGTGTAGGGGGTCATGCTGGGGGTAGTGTTTTAGGGTTTAGGATAGTGCAGTGGTGCTTGTGTAGTGTAGGGAGTCGTGCTGGGATAGTGTTTTAGGGTTTAGAGTAGTGCAGTAGTGTTTTTGTAGTGTAGGGGTCATGTTTTAAGATGCAACGCTCCAATACCTGACCAGTCTGCACTACATAAAACTGCAAAAAACTAAAAATAAAAAGTGTTTTGCACACTTTTGTCATTGGGCTATATGTGGGCTACATCTGGGTAATATTTGTGCTACATTTGGGCTCTTTTTTCTCTGGTGGCCATCTTGGAAGACTTCTTTGTTATGAAGTTTCCTAATTTCCTCATTTACTGCAGTCTCCTCAGTAGGAAATGCTTTCAGTTTTTACTTTGATTCCATCAAGAAGGCATTCAGATGTGTCTCACATTTGCCATAAATTCAGAATGTTAGCACTCTAGTTGCTCATTAGATCACTGTACTAAAGCTACTGCTCACCAGGGAGTTAACTGGAAGTCTGCTGCTGGTATTGAAAGTGATTGTTTCAGTCTGCATGTCAGAATTTTCTAATGAAATAGAAGAGGATTTGAGATCTCACTTAAAACATGCCCTCATTTTTCTTTCTGCAGCACTAACCATAATTTCTATTTAAAAAAGAACCCCCTCATTTTGTTCCTTTTTAAATTAAATGTTTTAAGTATTAACGGTTTATTCCAATCAAGATGGCTTCCGGTGTGCCATACTTTTGTCATAAGTAAGGCTGTTAGCGCTCTAGTTGTTCTTTAGAACACTCTGGGAAGCTGCAGTAGAACACAAAGGCATCAACTGGCAGGCTGCTCCTGTTGAAATATAACAGGAAGATATTTGAGATCACACTTGAAACATGTCCTAATTTTTCTTTCTACAGCACTACCCATAATTTTTATGACAAAATTAACCCCATCATTTTGTTCCTTTTTAAATTAAATGTTTTAAGTGTTACCAGTTTATTCCAATCAAGATGGCTTCAGGTGTGCCATACTTTTGTCATAAGTAAGGCTGTTAGCACTCTAGTTGTTCTTTAGAACACTCTGGGAAGCTGCAGTAGAACACAAAGGCATCAACTGACAGGCTGCTCCTGTTGAAATATAACAGGAAGATATTTGAGATCTCACTTGAAACATGTCCTAATTTTTCTTTCTATAGCACTAACCATAATTTCTATGACAAAATAAACCCCATCATTTTGTTCCTTTTTAAATTAAATGTTTTAAGTGTTACCAGTTTATTCCAATCAAGATGGCTTCAGGTGTGCCATACTTTTGTCATAAGTAAGGCTGTTAGCACTCTAGTTGTTCTTTAGAACACTCTGGGAAGCTGCAGTAGAACACAAAGGAATCAACTGACAGTCTCTGCCCTTGTTGGATGTACATGTTTTACTGACAATGTCAGACTTCATTCTCACATGACTGAGAAAGATAATGTGAATTTACAGAAAATATGCTCTCATTTTAGCTTCTGGAGCACCTTCCAAAACTGTATGGGACAAGCATGTGAAAATAGTTTTCTCTCAAACATGATTCATGATATCCCAGCAGAAGGTTTTTCACAGGGTAAAATCACCTTAGAACACACCACAATTCCTGAAATTAGTATGGTACCATCAACAAATGAATTCTAATGTAACTAAACTCTGTTATCACCCTTAATAGTTCTCCTTTTGGTAACCCTCAAAATCTTTGATTCACTACAAGGCATTTCAATGGGGTACTATCATGTATATTGGTCTCAAGATGGCTGCCAGCAATTCCAGGATGAAGTGCTGACAGCCAATCAGATCTCACGATGACATGTGTGGTTAGGCTCCGCCCAGATATATATGTGTTTTTACTTTTGATTTTCTCAGCAACTACTGAACGGATTTACACCATTTAACAAAAGGGTTCTTTCTGAACCAAGAACTACCTCTTTGCCAAATTTGGTGTAATTCCTTTCAGCAGTTCGGGCTGTAGCCTTGCATAAAGTTTCCTATGGGAAATTGATTTTTTGACTCTTATTTTTTAATTTCTCCGCAACTACTGAACGGATTTACACCATTTAACAAAAGGGTTCTTTCTGAACCAAGAACTACCTCTTTGCCAAATTTGGTGTAATTCCGTTCAGCAGTTCGGGCTGTAGCCGTGTCTAAAGTTTCCTATGGGAAAATGAATGGGGAAAACACGTTTTGGGACCCCCTTTTTCTCGGCCCCCGCTTGATGAATCACCCCGAGACTTTCAGGGTAGGAGCGGACTGGAGCGGGCCATAAAGTTTGAAACTTTCGCGAAGATTCGTCAACCGGCAAGAGAGTTATTTCAAATAGAATGTCGCGGATTTCCTATGGAAAATAGGTCCTAACTATAACTATCTACTGGCGACCGCCAGTAGATAATATAACCTAGTAGTTATAGTTAGGACCATGTTACTATTAAAAAGCGTTTTTTGACATGCCTATATCTTCAGTGCCATTTGACGAATCTTCATGAAATTTCCCAAACAATTTGTCATAGTGAGGTTTGTTGTGCATGAAAAGTTTCAGGGTGCTCCATCAAGCGGCGGCCGAGAAAAAGGGGGGTTAAAAAAGTATGATTTCCCATGTTAATTCCATAGGAGCTTTAGACATAACTACAGCCCAAACAGCTGGATGGAATTACATGAATTTGGCAGGAAGGTAGATCTTGGTTCAAAGATCACACTTTCAGTTACCCAGTGTAAATTCATTCAGTAGTTGTTGAGAAATTTAAGGGCTGCGAATAATAACGAGCTCCTGCAGGGAAATGCAGAACTCTGACAGGTTGGCAACACTTCACCCAGGAACTGTTGGCACCCGTTTTGGGGCTCAGCTTTATTCAAAAAAACATTTTGCTGTGAATCTCCAGCAAAAAAATAAAAAAACATGTGCGGGCTCCCACGCTTTTTTAATTATAGACCCGGGGGCAGATTCCTGGGGCATGCTTTAAAATAGGGAGGAGGTGCACACGGCCCTCCTCTTGTGGATCACCACCTCCCCAGAGCTTTATTAATATATTAGAGGGTGGCATTGCGGCCCCCGTCCCGTGGCTCATTGGTGGATAAAGTTCCCTTGGATGCTGGGGCACCCTGGGGGACAAGAACCCCTCCTGTAATCACTAGTAAGTCCCACACAGCTGGATTGCTGAGAGCTTGTCGGAGGCCCCACCCCCTTTGTGCACCACTCTGCAAACGTGCCTCCTGGTGCACTACTCACTGGGGGATAAAGTCTCTTTGGATGCTGAGGGTCCTTGGGAGCCAAGAACCCCTCCTGTTACCACCAGTAAGTCACACACAACAGGATTTCTGCAAGCTCATTGGAGGCCCTGCCCCCTTTCTCAACCACTCTGCAAATGTTCCTCCTGGTCCGCGACTCATTGGGGATGAAGTCCCCTTGAAATCTAAAGTTCCTTGGGGGCCAAGAACCCCTCCTGTTACCACCAGTAAGTTCCATGTAGCTAGATTGCTGCAAGCTCATCAAGGCCTCGTCCCCTTTTCCACCACTCTGCAAATGCACCTCCTGGCACACTACTCATTGGGGGAGGAAGTCCCCTTGGATGCTGAGGGTCCTTGGGAGCCAAGAACCCCTCCTGTTACCACCAGTATGTCCTACACAGTGGGATTGCTGAAAGTTCATTGGAGGCCCTGCCCCATTTCTCAAACACTCTGAAATGTGCTCCTGGTGCACTACTCGGAGGATGAAGTCTCCTTGGATGCTGAGGGTCCTTGGGGGGCAAGAACCCCTCTGGTTACTACCAGTAATTCCCACACAGCAGGATTGCTGAGAGCTCGTCGGAGGCCCCACCCCCTTTCTCAACCACTCTGCAAAATGCACCTCTTGGAACACTACTCTTTGGGGGATAAAGTCCCCTTGGTTGCTTATGGTGATTGAGGGCAAAGAACCCCTCCTTTTGCCACCAGTAAGTCTCACACAGTGGAATTGGTAAGAGCTTGTTGAAGATCCCTCCCCCTTTATCCAGCACTCAGCAAATGTGCCTTCTGGCACACTACTCATTGGGGCATAAAAACCCCTTGGATGCTTAGGGTCCTTGGGGGACAGAGAACTCCTCCTGTTACTACCAGTAAGTCCCACACACCGGAATTGTTGAGAGCTTGTCAGAGGCCCTGTTCCCTTTCTCCACCCACTGTACAGACCCATACAGCGACACATACACCCACTCTGAAAGGTTACAGGTTACAGTTAGCAAATACAATTAAAAAAACCTTTGAAATTCATTGGAAAAACCAAGGGTTACAGGGACATTATAGTTAGGAAATAGAATTTAAAAAACCAAAGGTTACAGGAGTGTTATAGTTAGGAAATAGAATTAAAAAAACATAGAAATTCGCTGAAAAGATGAAAGGTCACAGGAACGTTAAGTTTAGGCTCACATTTCACTCGTACAAAACCACAGAAATTTTGCAGTTATGGTTACCTGAGCTAACTATAACTTACGCCCCTGAAATGCACTGCTTATGACTTCACATCTGTGATGTCACTGACCATGTCATGAGTGATGTAATATGTGCGTCATAAGCAGTGCATTGCGGGGCGTAAGTTATAGTTAGCTCAGGTAACTAGAAGTGCTGAATTTCTGCGATTCTGTACGAGTGAAATGTGACCCTAACATTAATGGCCATGTGACTTTCAGTGAATTTCCATGTTTTTTTAAATTCAATTTCCTAACAATAAAGTCCCTGTAAACTTTGGTTATTTCAGTGAATATATATATCAACATCATCATCAAAAGCTTTATTCAGCTAAAAAGTAACCATAAAGGAAGAGAACAAATAAATAAACAGAATACAATTTCATATCATAAGTGATAGAAAAAAGAAAAGTCCCAAAAATACAGTTAGATCAAGGAAATACACAAATCACATCATCATTAATTCATATACTATTTCACTATTTGGTAACCGTGGGCGGAGAACTCCGCTCCGCCCACGGGGTATGCAGAGATTTGCCTACTCCGCGTTCCGCGGAGAACGCAGAGTAGGCAAATCTCCACACACTCCGCGGCGGAGCGGAGTTAACCAGCCCCCGTCTCCACCCCCCTAGTAAGAATGAAATAAATATACATTAAAGGTAAAATAATAAACACTTACCTCGACTGCGGTGTCCCCGGGCTGCCGTCCTCCTCTTTCTCAGCGTTTCACGGTGATCTGCGCACGCGCCCGCGCACGCGCATTCCTTGCGAGAAATGCGCATGCGCGGGCACGCACGCATGCGCAGATCACCGTGAAACGCCGAGGAAGAGGATGACCGCAGCCCGGGGACGCCGCAGTCAAGGTAAGTGTTTATTATTTTACCTTTAATGTATATTTATTTCATTCTTACTAGGGGGGGGTGGAGGCGGGCGGCGGAGCGAAGTTCCACGGAGTTGGTCCCCAACTCCGTGGACCTCCGTGTAGTGCCGCTCCGCCAGCTCCGCCCAGGGTTACTATTTGGACACAGGTGTAAAATGCAATTCTGAATTATTAAAATATGATAATTTAAAAACACATATTTACTTGCCCAATATCTTTCTAGCTTTCACCACAGCAGCAAGATAATTATACACCATAAAACAAATTTGATCAGTTTGCAGTAGTTGAAGGTAAAACATAGCTGGTTTACACTGTTTAAAATTAAGGAACTTTAAAAGAGGAATTAAAAACTGAGATCTCTCATCACAATATAAACCACAAAAAGCCAACATATGAAGTTGTGATTGAGGAGTAATCGAGCATATGGACAAGGTACTACGTTCTTCATGTTATTCTCATTTGAGGGGTAGGCCACCAAACAGTGAGCCAGACCAAGCCTAAACCTTATCAGAAGGTATCAGTGATGTCTGCGTACCCTTAATAAGTATGGCTCAATGTTAGGGGTGGTACATAATGGGAGAAAAGATGCCACCAAACCCTTTTTTGCTTCAACCGCCATTCTCTTTCCCTCAAAATGGTTAGAAAGTTCCAGTTTAATAGTTATTTTATCTCGTGGTATTACAGTCTCAGGATTAGTAAAGAGTTCCAATCTATTAATATCCCAAAAAGTGTTTTTGACATACATAAGCCATTTACATTTGTACATCCCAGCTAACCCCAAACAATCAGACAACAGTGGGAGAGGATCTAGCCTTATGGCTAGAGCAGTTGACCTCGAAGCTGGGGAACCGGGTTTGAGTCTCGGCAACGACGCTCAACATCCTGTGATTCTGGGCAAATCATTTAATATCCCAGTGCCTAACAAAAAATGAATGTGTCCATCTGTAACGAAACTGGTGCTCATGTAAAGCGCTCTGAAACCTGATATCCTCGGGTCTAGTTCACACTATATAAAACTCTTTTTAAAAAAATAGTGACTTTGTCAATGCTTATTCTGGTCTGGCCCAAACTGACAGCCAGAGCACTATTGAAGCAATGCCCACTATGTTAGTCAAATACTGGAGGCCCACCTCTTCATGAACTATGCATGCAGGAACACTGCCAGGCAATGACAGCAGTTTTCTCAGAAATATATTCCCATCTGTAAATGCGGACAGCCTATATGGCCCCACACGCCAGCACCATATGTTACCATAGAAATTGGTCTAGATTTATAGACAGTAAAAACAGTGTCAAGGTGCATAGAGCCCAGTTTAGATGAAAATCTAAAGAGAGATGCCATTGCCTGTTCAGATTGGGTACCTCTCACAGACATTAGGTGGGCCAATGTTAAGTTTCTGTCTAAGGGCAACCCCAGGTAGGTGAAAGTGGCGACACACAAGTGGAGTGTCACCTATACAAAAGAAGCTATCCTTCTTTTTGGGTATTCACATACCATGGCATAAGACTTAGATTTATTTGTAGAGGGGCCTAACTCGGTCATAAAATGTAAAAACAAATGTAAAAGTTTTTGCAGGCCCCTGCCTGTTTGTGCCATAAGCACGCAGTCGTCAGCATACATTAAATTGGGAAGATGTCTAGTCCCAACAGTCGCCATTAGGTAGTTATAGTTAGGACCTAGTTTCCATAGGAAAAGCGTTTCTTAACTTCCCTAAATCTTTCTTGCAGTTTGACAAATCTTCTCAAAAGTTTCAAAAAAAGTGTATCAATGAGTCTAGTTGTGCATGGAAAGTTTTGATGTGTTCCGTCAAGCGGGGGCTGAGAAAAAGAGGGGGGTAAAAAAAAAAGCGTTTTCTAATTTTATTCACATAGGGATTTTAAACATGACTAAAACCTGAACTGCTGGAAGAATTGCATCAAATTTGCCAGAAAGCCAGCTCATGGTCCAGAAAGAGTGCTTTTTGTTATTTGGTGTAAATCCGTTCAGCAGTTTTAGACTTATTACAAGAAATCCAAATTTGTATATTTAGGGCTGCAGATCCTCCGGGGAATGGACAATTCCTTCAACCAGGAAGTGTTGGCAGCCATTTTGGGACTCTAGCGCTTGTTTACAGTAATAACCTCTGGGTGGAACAGGTCCTGAGGGCATGAGAGAATTGCAAAAAAGAGGAATGGGGCACATTGGCCCCCCCTCCTAGGGCTCTTTTTAGCCCCAGGGACCACCACCTCCCCAGAGCTTTATTTAACTATTGGAGGGAGGCTGCACATATCCCACACTATTGGGCTTTTTTAGCTCTGGGGACCATCACCAACCTTGGGCCTAATTTATTAAATGGAACGGGGCCACTCATACCCCGTCCTGGGGCTGTTGGAAGCCAATGCCTCTCCTTGGAAAAAAAAAACAATTAAAGGGGGCAATGTGGACTCCCTGGGCCCAGGGGACCACCACCTCCCCAGGGCCTACCTAATATAAAAAAACTGGGAGGGGGCGCACAGACCCCCTCCCGGACCACATATGGCCCCAGGGACCACCACCTCCCTGGGGCCGGCCCATGCATTGTAAAGAAGGGAGGGCAGACTGGCCCCATTCTGGAGCAATTAATTACCGTCTGAACCGCCACCCCCTAGGTCCGGCTCCTGCTATCTCCCGAGGTGCCCACCCTCGGGAGATAGCACTATGCTTGGCAGGAGCTGTGACAGCTCCCGCCAAGCAAGAGCAAACACTAACTACGCTCCTGCTTCCTGGGAGCGTAGTTTTCATCTGTTTCTCTCCTAGCTGTCATGCAGGCTGGGAAACAGATGATGTGATTGCCCCCGCACAAAGGGAGTTGCATTTCTAGCAGCTCCCTGACTGAAGGATCAATGCTGGCTCTTGCAGGAGGTCCCCAACAATACACACTGGGTGCCCTGGGTGGGGCCAGGGCACCCAGGTAGACATGGCCGGGCCCTGGGTGATGGGGTCTCCAGGGCCAAAATGAGCCCGGGGCCAAGTGGCCCCTCTCCCCCATTCAATTTTGGCCGGCTCGTGGCAATGGGTTCCATGGGGCTGAAATTAGACTGGGGAGGAGCGCCGCACTGCCCCCCTCACCTTGCAAAAAAATAAAAACAGAGGCCATGGGTCTCAGTTTTAATTTCCCTGAGTATGGAAATGCACAAAGTCATCTGCAAGCACCGCCCATTTGGACACGGCCCGTTTTCCTTAGTAGTATGTAAAGGTCTTCTCGCCTTTTCCCACGTTGATGGACAGCTTAACAAAAGGCCCCAAGGGCATTTCTAGCCAATTTTGTTGATGTATTATTGATGCAGCGGAATACGAGGACACCTCCACCAAACAAAGAAGCACTTACTTTATTTAGTTAAGAGGAAGTACCCCTGTTCACCTCTTAGTAGTCTCATAATTTTCTCTTGACAAGGATTCACATTATCACAGATTTGTGGATAAAAAAGCTTGAGGGACAATCGCATTGCCGAAATGACATTCACACCTCATGGTCCTTCATGCAGCTGCAGTGTAAAATATGCACGAGAAATTTACCCAACGAAGTAACACTAAGTAATTAACCAACTGAAAGTACTCCAGTTGGGTAAACATTTTTGGCAGAAATGGGGACTCTTCTTGGAAAAAATGAGGTTCTATTCTGGCACTGGTGCTGATTTCACAGAAATTAAACCTCAATGGGAAGCACTTACACATATAGACATAGCAGGTGCCCCAGTTGAAGGTCCACTTCAGTGAAGTACAAATGACCCTAACATCTTGGGCTTGGCAAAGGAAAAGCAAGTGTGTTTCCTCTCATATTCCACGTTGAAAAATGATATGAAATCCTTAATGGAGATAAATTTATCGTTGATCTATTGGAACACAATCTGATGTGTAGTGACAGTTATGAGTGGTTTCTTTCTTGTCATCTCCAGAGCAGAGTCCATGGTTCTCCCTTTTAAATACCCTAAGTATGCAAATGCCCAAAATCCATAGCACCATTCACACACCCACTCATAAACATATAGAGGTACTCACAGACCCACTCACAGACCCACACAGGCACTCATAGACCCACACAGGCACTCACACACCCACTCAGACACTCACAAAGGCACTCACATACCCACTCACACACCCACACAGACACTCACACATCCACTCACATACGCACATGCACACAGCCACTCAGAGACCCACTCACAGACCCACACAGCCACTCACACACCCACTCTCAAAGGTGACAGGTTAAAGTTAGGATTAAAAAGTTTATAAAACGTAGAAATTCAATGGAAAAAAAAAAAAGGTTGCAGGGACGTTATAGTTAGGAAATAGAATTAAAAAGAACCTTTGAAATTCACTGAAAAAAACAAATGTTACAGGGATGTTATCGTTAGGCTTAGATTTCACTCCACCAAACCATTGAAATTCAGCAGTTATAGTTACCTGAGCTAAATATAACTTATGTCCCCACAATGCACTGCTTATGACCTCATATATTACATCACTCATGACATGGTCAGTGACATCACTGAAGATATCACTGATGACATCTCAAATGACATCACTGATGACATACATCATCCAGTGAGTGAAAGTGTTTCGTGAATATTTTTGAGACCTAAAGATATATAGTAATTTACTGCATAGGTTACATTTATATTCTTTCTAAACATTTGAGATGTCATCAGTGATGTCACTGACCATGTCATAAGCAGTGTAGTGCGGGAAAATACGTTATAGTTAGCTCAGGTAACAATAACTGCTGAATTTCTATGGTTTTGTGCTTGTATAATCGAGCCTAACTATAATGTCCTGCAACCTTTGGTTTTTCCAGTGAATTTCTAAGGCTTTTTAATTTTATTTTCTAACTATAACGTCCATGTAGCCTTTGGTGTTCTTAGTGGATTTCAAAGGTTTTTCAAATTCTATTACTAAAGTATTTTGTTCCTCTAATGTTTAGTTTTGTGAGTTAATTTCTAGGGTTTATTTTTAGTACTAAGTATACTACAACTAGTTTTACTTTTAATTTTGTAATATTTTTTTTAAAACTGTAGACATTTTTTAAAAATGGTAAAAATTAGATATGTACTTAATGTAAAACATATACTGGTTTCTGTAGATGTAATTCAACATGATTTTTCATTTGTAATTATTTTTTTGGTGCTGCGGTACCTCCCGGGGTCTGAAAAAATAGGCGGGCCACAAGAACTCTATGGTTTTAAATCCAATTACATGAGAAGGATAAATCTGCAAAGCCGGACCTTTGGAGTCATAGAAAATTTTAAAGATTATTTCACATATATATCTTCCTATATGCTCATTAATGACATCAGTGTGAATATATTTGCAAGTACATATATGGCCCCCTATATCTGTTTTTCAAGAAAGTTACTCAAATTACAAGTTTTATGAACCTACGAATCTTTGGACCGGATTTGCGAATTCGCTCGATGACACATCCAAACCTTGTCTTTTGATTGGGTGCAAAAGGACACCACCCATGTACATGTAAAACCACACCAATAACCAGTTATTTCTCCAGTGAACTCTGTAGAAAGAGGCTTGAGAACCAGTGGGGCTCTACTTTCATAGAATGGCTGAAGCTTCATCTTCTGTCCAGGAGCAACATCCATAACCTGCTGAGGATGAAGAGGAAGATACACCACCTCCAAGAAAACGAAGTGATGTCTGGAAGTATTTTACAATACCTTCAGGTAAAAAGAAGGTTAGAGCTAAATATGTGCAGTGCATTGCTTATGGCAAGCAGTTATCCAGGGGTACTGACAAGAAGTATTCACATGGGACAAGTTCCATGTGAAAGCACTTAAAAATAATTCATGAAAGGGTCTATAACCGAATAATGTTGGAGAAAGAAGGTGCAGCAGGACAGTCTACCTTTGCAGCACCCTTGGGTGAACTTTCATCAGCTGCAGTCTTTACAATACCAGCTGCCTGCGAAAAATTGAATGAGATGGTTACTCACTGTGTGAAAAGCCACATGCTTGTCACTGTAAAAATGTCTTCTGTGTGTGAATTCTTGGTTACAGTGAAGAAGCATTGCTGTTAATTTTTTTTCTTGATTCCAGTTACCACATAATACGTTTTGAACACTTAAGCCAGTTACTTCTCTCCATTTCCCTATCTCTACCATTTTACTATCCTATTTACTATTTGTTAAAAAAAAGAAAAAAAACCTTTAAAAAAAACCCTAGTTCTTTTTAGAACCACCATCTGGTCAGGGAAAGGGCTGACTTTGCTTTTTAATGTGTCAGAGACTGTATCGGTGTGAGACTGGGTGTGTCTGTGGCTGTATTGGTGTCTGCCTGGGTGTGTCAATGGTTGTATCGGTGTGTGCATGAATGTTTGTCTCTGAATCAGTGTGCGGCTGGGTGTGTCAGTGGCTGTATGTGTGTTATACGGAGGCTCAACGGTAAACATTGTCAGGATCGATCCTGAACTAGCCCGTTTCGTTTTCCGAAACTACACTTCCCATCAGGCTGTGCACCACTTCCGGCACACGTGATGACGTGTTTCCGGCAGCAGGGTGGGAATTTAGGGAAGCCCGGGCAGAGGACCGATGCCGTTTATTCTTCCTGCATTCTGGTGAAGACGGACGTTTCCCTGTGGTTACCATCTTATAGACTTATGGTTCGGGGTAATAACTTTACCACTGAAGTTTCATTACTATTTCTTGACATTCTGGATTACTGTTTTCTCGCTATGGTGCAGCTCGCGCGGCCTTGATGGTAACGGCCCGAGCTCCTGCACTTGTTTCTTCACAAATTTGCAAGCTGTGACGGAAACGGCATTCTGTTACTTGTGCATTTGTGTGTGTCAGTCAGCCGTGACGGAAACGGCGTATTGCTGTACAGCATGGTTTATTTGTGCCTCTCGGCCGTGAAGGAAACGGCATGCGAGGAGTTCTGTTTGGGGCAATTATCTACACGCCGAAGCTGTGTTTAGAAACGGCACTTGTGTGGTTACTTTGGATTACAAGGTGACAAAGCCGTGTTGCGAAACGGCATGGAGGTTTGGGTGCAGTAATTGGAATCCATATTGCTATGGGGGCATGATGAAAGGCAGCAGCAAACTGTTATAGCTGTCCTTTGCTTCTTACTTTTGTATCGCTTCATACACATTATCAGAAAGTTCTGGCTCTATGATTTCTGCTGCGATAATTGCCTTGGGTATTCTGTTTAGTGAATCCTGCCTTTATTGATTCCGTATTTTCTCATTGTCTTGTAGTAACAGGGGGCATAAGGATCTTAAGGTTTACCCTTGTGAAGCATGATCAAGCATATGAAAGGGTGGGTATGTTAGACAGTGTATGTACAGATTATTCATTTCAGAACAGTCTATTCTAGAATTTATATCCCTCTATGTTTTATCAGAGTTACTACACGGCGCTTGGCTTATTGGACTCAAGAAAAGAGAGTCACTACCTTTCTAGAGTTGCTAGGAAGACGCAGCATTGTTATTTTCTTTTACAGGTACTGATTAAGGTATAGAATAGTAGACACATATACTTGATATATATATATATATTTAATGTCTAGTTTGTTCTAATTGTATGTTCTCTCCACAGGTCTCCCTCCCCGCTGTCCCCATCCTTTCCTTCCCTCGCTTGATCAGATCAAGATTCTGTGCTATAAAAGCATTCAGAATTGAGACGATCAAGAGGTGGACCCCTTGTTTGCATCGAACCAACTCCGGGGTACCATCCGACCTACGTGTGAAGCTATCAGAGCTGACAGAATAATCGGCCTTGATATACTTTACTTCCCAGTTGGTTCGGGGCACAGAATGGCCACCCAAGATGACGTACTTGCTGTGTTGCAGTTAATGCAGACCGAATTAGCAGCTTCACGAGCTAAGACAGCAGCCTTACAGGAACGGGTATAGAGAATGCAAAAAACCCATTTAATGTAACAGGGAGTAGAGCAGAAGGGGGGTTTTCATAGGCTGGAGGCCCATCTTCTTCTCAAACCTCACCCATGACAGTAGAGATACCGACACCAATTCCTTTAGCGGCCCCCGAATATTTTCATGGAGATGGAAACAAGGTACAGGTATTCCTTACCCAAATTCTGCTTCACTTCACTTGTCCTAAAGTATTTAACACTAATCAGGCAAGAGTAGCCTTTCTGATCTCTTATTTGGCAAGAGATGCACCTCAATGGGCAGTTCCTTTAGTGAGGAGAGCTGACCCAATGTTGTATGACTGGGACGGATTCAAGGAAGAGTTTGAACGCATTTTTGACCACAGAGCTAATTCTTTTTCTGTGGATAGAGAGTTGCTAGACCTCAAACAAGGTAATAGAGACCTATTGGTTTATGTAAATACATTTCAGAGGCTGGTGGCGGAAACTAATTGGCCAGAAGAGAAACAGGCCGCCATCTTTCACCACGGACTCAAAGATGAGTTAAAAGACGTGATCGCCCAAATAGATCCCCAACCTAAAACATGCACAGATCTAGTTAACTTAGCCATGCGTTTAGACTACCGATTAAATGAGAGAAGAGGGGATAGTAAGAAATATGATCGCCCTCCTCCTAGGTACGAAAAACCTCACTATCCTGTAGTGTCATCTGGTTCTGTATCTGAACCAATGGAAATAGGGACAGTGAGGGCTTCTCTTACACAAGAGGAAAGGGAGCAAAGAAGGAAACAGGGTCTTTGCATGTATTGTGGGAAAAAAGGGCATTTTGTAAAGGATTGCTTAGCCAAGCCCAGGAATAAAGAAGGCAGTTATGTAAGAGTGGCAACCATAGCGGTACAAAAATCGGAAAACTGAAAGGCACAGGGATTAGAGAAGGAAATGCCGAGGGCCATGAAGAAATACCTTCAGTAATAGTGAAGAAAGATCACTTCTATGTTGGAATCCAGTTAATTGTTAACTCTGTTCCTCAAGTCGTACATGCGCTACTAGACTCAGGGGCTACTGGGATATTTATTGATTGCGACCTAGTTCACAGATTGGGAATCCCACAGGTTGCTAAAGACCAACCAGAAACAGCCCTGACAGTAGATGGTAGAGATCTTACATCAGGCCCCATTTGTTTTCAAACCTCTGAAATAGAATTTATCTGTCAGAAGGACCATAGAGAAATCATGTTGTTTAATGTCATCAAGGCACCATTGTATGGGTTGATTTTGGGATTGCCTTGGTTAATGAAACATAACCCTGACATTGATTGGAAGGCCAGAAGTATTCTATTCAACTCTCCTTTCTGTGACCAAAGTTGCCGCTCTTGTTCGGTAAGTCCGGTTCAATATCTGCCAAAGGGTCATGCCATTGCTACAGCTGCCAGAAAGGAGATCGAGTTGCCTGATATATACCATGAATACATGGATGTGTTCAGTGAAACACAAGCCGAGACACTCCCTCCACATCGGCAGTACGATTGCCAAATTGACTTGGTCCCTGGGGCTACCGTTCCTAGTGGTAGGATTTATGCTTTATCAGAAACAGAAAATGAACACCTACGGGAGTATTTGGATAGGTATCAAGCTAATGGGTTCATCCGACCTTCCAAATCTCCAGCAGCTTCTCCACTCTTCTTCATTCCTTAGGCGAATGGAGAGCTAAGAACTTGTATAGACTTTCGTGCCTTAAATATAGTTACTGTGAAAAACAGTTATCCTCTTCCCTTGATTTCGGTACTCTTAGACCAGGTAAAGAGGGCAGTAATCTTCACCAAGTTAGATCTCCGAGGGGCTTATCATCTTGTCCGCATGAGACAAGGTGATGAGTGTAAAACCGCTTTTCGCACCAGATACGGATTGTTTGAGTATCAGGTGATGCCCTTTGGGCTTTGTAATGCCCCTGCTGCATTCCAATATTTCCTCAATGATGTATTGAGGGAATTCCTGGATTTGTTTGCCATAGTCTACATTGACGACATTTTGGTTTATTCATCTAACCCTGAAGTTCACAGTTAGCATATAGGGAGGGTGTTAACAGCATTACGAATCAACCACCTGTTCTGCAAACTCAGCAAATGCGAGTTTCATGTTGCCCAAGTCGAGTGTTTAGGGGTCCTGTTGTCAGCACAAGGACAAACGATGGCTGTGAATGTACGTGACGTTCAATCCCACCTGGGCTTTGCGAATTTTTATTGCAGGTTTTTCAATCAGTTTTCCGATATGGTTGCCCCGTTAACAAAGCTGCTCAGAAAGAAGGTACAATTTAGTTGGACCCCAGAAGCTAATCAAGCCTTCAATCACTTGAAAGAGGCTTTTACCTCAGCTCCCATTCTAGCTCACCCTGAACTAACACTGGGCGGTAAAATCCGCTCTGCTCGCGGAATTTGCGGAATTTCGGCAATTCCGCGATCTGCGGCGTAGCGGAATTATTTTCTTGTTCACGCTTTAAAAATGTGTTTTCACGCGAGCAATAGCGACTTACCGGGATCCCTGCATTCGCCGACGAGTTTTCCTATCCGTTCGCGTGCACCACGAAATTTTGGTAGCCGGCCGCGCGATCCCGCGAGAGTGTGCAATCGCGAACACGTCATTCGCCGCGCCATCGGACACCGCGAGAGAGAGTGCGATCGCGAACACATCATTCGGACGCGCCATCGGACATCCGGCGGAAGTTTGGTGAAGCTCGCGATGCTGAACACGCAAAATTTGCAATCTGGAGAAGAAGAATATCTCGAGCAGCATAAAACCTTCTCTAAAATGATGATTTGGATGGAAAAAACTCCTCAGATTGACATTTGGCTGTACTTTTTTGTGCAAGAAGTCCTTTTTTTTAAAAAACTTTTTTGGGGGAGAGGAAGGAAGTGCCACAGAGTCTCCAACTTCCTGTTCCTGTCCAGCAGGCTCCTCCCAGTGCTTTGTCCATCTCCTGTTCATTTTTCATTTGGATTTTGAGCTGGAAGGATCACTCTTTGTGTCTGCTGCATCATATATCATTGGATTTGAGGACTTTTGGATTTGAGATTTTACAAGTAAGTTGGTGTTGTTGTTTGTTTGATTGGGGCATTGCAGTTGCTGCAACTACAATTTTGGTACTTTTCATCATTAAATAAAATTTTTATTGTGGGTAGCCAGTAGGGCCAGAGCTAGTCATGGGTGCATGATGAAACAACTGTTCCTTTGGTGTGTGTTGAATTTATTTTAAACATCATTTAGGGCATGGATGGCATTGGATTGAATTGCAAAATGTGTATGTTTTGGGGTATTTCAGTTTTTGGGTGTGTGTTAAATAAATGCCTTTGTTGTGTGTGTGTGTGGTGTGTTGTGTACCTTGCACACCTTGTTTAGCCCTGTGGATTTTCGCTTTTGCATTTTATTGCATTAAAGCAGTGTTGTTTAGCATGCCTCCTTTGCCTGGCTATTATAGGCCTGTTTCAGTTCATTGTTTTCCATGCCTCCTGCTTGTTGCTTGTGATTGTGAGTGTCCATGTGGCTGGTGGCCATTTCTGGTGGTAGTTATAAGTGTGCTGCTTTTGCCATAGAGGCCTGCATGTGTTTCCTTTGTTCCTTTTTGGCCTAGGCTTCTTGTTGTTGTGGGTCTGGCCATGTGGCTGGCGGCCATTTTGAAGCCAGGCAGTGTGCTTTTGCCATAGGCCTGCATTGTCTGTCTTCCCTTTCTTGTTGTTGTGGGCCTGGCCATGTGGCTGGTGGCTATTTTGAAGCCAGGCAGTGTGCTTTTGCCATAGACCCGCAAGCTTGTGGCCTAGTCTGCCAACAGGCCTTTCATCCAGTAGGCTCAGAGGTAGTCATGGGTGCATGAAACAACTGTTTCTGTGTGTTCTGTTGAATTTAAACATCATTTAGGGCATGGATGGCATTGGATTGAATATTGCAAAATGTGTTTTTTGGGGTATTTCACTTTTTGGGTGTGTGTTAAATAAATGCCTTTGTTGTGTGTGTGTGTGTGGTGTGTTTGTTGTGTAACTTGCACACCTTGTTTAGCCCTGTGGATTTTTGTTTTTGCATTTTATTGCATTAAAGCAGTGTTGTTTAGCATGCCTCCTTTGCCTGGCCATTATAGGCCTGTTTCAGTTCATTGTTTTCCAGGCCTCCTGCTTGTTGCTTGTGACTGTGAGTGTCCATGTGGCTGGTGGCCATTTTGTGGTGGTAGTTTAGTAGTGTGCTGCTTTTGCCATATATGCCTGCATGTCTTTCCTATGTTCCTCTTAGCTTACTGCTTCCATCCATCCCCTTTGCCAGCTGCAGCTCCCTGAATGACGTGATGAGCAAATAATTTAATGCCAAACAGGTTCCACTTCCATTACATTTGTATTTTGGTTTTTGTTCTTCTTCTTTCCTATCCTTCCTGAGTGTACACAGTATACCATGAAAGCCCTTGTTGTCAAAGTCTCACAAATGGCTACACTGTTATGTTTTTTTATAACTTAAACTGAGTTAATAAAATTTAATAATATAACACTAACAAGTGTGACCACCACACACTAAGTTATATATTATATTTGTTTGTTTGTACTAGTAGTAATTGAACCACAACAACAAATGCAACATTTCACTGATGTTCTTCTCCTGGCTTCTTTGCTTTTAGGTGCACAAAAAGACAGAGGAGGAGGTGTCATCATCACCCGTTGTACTGCCAGACAGAAGTCCTGCTGCGCACCACGTCACGTCCACGTGTGACCACAGACATCTCTGCAACTTGTGCACCTGCGTCCTGCTGACATCGGAAGGAAGAAGAAGATGGCCCCAAAGAAAGGTACCAGGTCCTCCAGTACCAAGAAAGTTGCCAGTGAGAAGAAGGAACAGAAGAAGGAAGTGGCACTGCCACTTACCAAGACTGGTGTGCCGGCCAATATGTTTTTTGGGAAACAAAAATTACGCCTGCATCAGCGGTGTCCGGGGACCAAGCTGGGAGCAGCACCTCTGCATCAGCGGGCCCACTCCACCAACCTAGGCCCAAGCCCATGAGTGTCGCAGAGGTAGCCAGTCTACTAACGAGCAGTGATGTTGAAATGTCATTATCGCAAAGTAGTACCCAATCAACGCAGGCGGAAACTTAGCAGATAAGTGGGCAACAACAGCCGCAACAACAGCCGCAACAACAGCCCACAATAGTAGTTGTTCCTCCTGAAGTAGGGGCAGTTCAGGAAATCGAGCTTCCTGCAGACGAAGAGGAGCAAGCCACTCTTTCAGAAGATCCATTGTCTTCCAGATCCCCAGCAAGGAAAAGGAGGGTTAGTCCATCAACTTCTTCTTCAAGCCCCGCTTCTGATGATCTAAATGCCACTTGGAAGCCACCAGCTCAGTCTGAGAGTGATGCACTCCACAAGACAAGGCTAGTGAAAAGGAAGGTTCCAGAAAGCCTTAGAGTTATGGAGGTAGATGTAGAAGAGGGGGATGATGATGACGAGCCAGTCATCATGAACATCACTCCCGGCCCAGAGGAGATGGAGACCAACATTATTACCCTATCCAAAATCGCTGCGAGGGATGTAGCACGGATACCATCAAGACAGGTAACACCGCCTCCAGCTTCCATATTTGCATTTGCTAAGGCCCGGCAGGGACCTACATCCAGCTCAACCACCACCTCAGTAGGTAGTGGTACTGTAAGTGCACAGAGTCAAATTCCACGCCCACCCTCCAGTTCATCTGGCATTGAAAGTGGCACCTCCAGCAGCACCAGAAAGTTCACCTCCCCAGTTTGGGACTTCTTTTCGGTTAGCAGTAAGGAGGAGAACATTGCTATATGCTCAATTTGTCGACAGAGCTGTTAGGCGGGGTAAGCTTGGTACAAACTATGGTACCGGAGGCCAAACAAGTCATCTCAAAAAACACCACATGATCCAGTGGGAGGCTCACCTACTTCGCGTACAAAAAAGTAAAACTGCACCCATTGCTGTTGATCGGGATGAAGAAGTAGAAGAAGAAGATATGATCGCGGTGGAAGGTGAACAAGAGGGAGACATTTCTAGCCCTGTCCCCAGCAGTGTAGTGGTACCACCCACATCCTCAGCAACATCTCAGTGGCACCGTAAGAAGAGTCAGACTCAGAGTCAGACTGAGACTGAGACACCAAGGCAACCGAGTACTGCAATGAAAAAAAGTGTGTCATTGAGCCTAACTGGGTTCAAGAAGACAGCTGCACCACAAAGGAAAATAATCCAGCTACCATTGACAGCATGCTTAGGTCGGAGGGGCAGTATGAACGCAACCACCCAACGGCACGTTTGTACAATGCGAAGCTGGCTAAAATGTTAGCGCTGGACCTTCTCCCTTTTTCTTTTGTGGAAAGGGTGGGTTTCCTTGAATTTGTGTCAGCCATCTGCCCTAAATGGAAGGTTCCCAGCCAGTCCTATTTCGCCAGAGTTGCTGTTCCAGCACTACATCACGATGTGCTGGAATTGCTTGGACAAGCTTTGCAGCAGAGTGCTGTTCACAATATCCACCTGACAACAGACATGTGGACCAGTTGCCAAGCCACTGATTACATGTGCATCACTGCACACTGGATCTCTTTTGGGGGGTTAGAGAAAAGATATCTGAAGCAGGTGCTGTTGACACTGCTGAGATTTTTAATGCTACTCGGAAACATGCAACTGTAGCCATGTTCGCCATGGAGAAATCTCATACTGCTGCAAACATTTTGGAAGAGTTTAACAGCAAGGTCTTTGAATGGCTGCGCCCAAGAGGGCTTAACATTGGTTTTGTTGCCACGGATAATGGCAGTAATGTACTTAAGGCCATGGAGGATGGTGGCTATTTCAGGGTCGCGTGTTTGGCACACTGCATTAACATTATTGTTCAAGACTTTCTGAAAAAGAAGCCATAGTCAGCAACTTACTGACCACCTGCCGAAGAATATGCACACATTTCAGCCATTCTTTTAAAGACCGGAAGCAGCTGAGGATTATTCAACGTGACTATAGAATGCCAGTCAAAGCACTCATCCAGGAGGTGGCAACACGTTGGAACTCAACTTATTACATGCTTGACCGTCTGTTTGAGCAGTACAGACCAATCAATGAATATGTCATGCAAAGAGGGGATGCTACTGTGAAAGGCATGACCCTTCAGATGGACCAATGGTGCCTAGTTAAATGCCTGACAGAGATGCTTCTTCCTTTCGAGGTCTTCACACGTGAAGTCAGCAAGGAGGACTGTACTATGGGCCAAGCTATCCCATTGTTGCACATGCTAGAGCAACAGCTGAAGGAGGTGTCTGAAGCGTACATAGGTGTGGAAGAAAAAAATGAAGCATTAGAGTTGGTGGAGAGCTTATCTCGTCGCTTATATAAGGGTGCAAACTAAGATTGTGTCAGAAAAACATTACATTTGTGCCACAATTCTGGATCCACGGTACAAATCGGCACTGAACAGTAAGACATTAATTCCTTTTTCAGAACTGGAGGTTGCCCGGTACAAAACTTGGATAGCTGAGGTAGCCAATGACTTTGAAAATGAACGGCTGGCAATTAAAGGCCTGCTACTCAAACCCACAACAAGTACTGCAGCAGGGCATCCGGCGTCAAGTTCCACTTCAGAGCCTGAGGGCAGTGCGTTTGGCTCAGAGCGGTCACCAACACTATCGACAACAGAAATAACCGGATCAGCCCCAGCAAAATCGGCACAGGATTGGTATTTACAGCAAGGGCTTGCTAGGTCCAGTGCTGATGCAAAGACAAAAGAGGCCAAACAAAGTGTAGCAACCCTGAACATTGAGTGGATGGTCCAGGCCTATCTGGATGACCCAACAGAGGTCTACATTGATCAAAACCCATTGCGGTATTGATATGAGAAAAGGGGCCAATGGCCAGTGCTCAGCAGGCTGGCGATAAACTATCTGACTTGCCCTGTCGCAAGTGTCTCTTCTGAACGTGTTTTCGGTGCTGCTGGTGCCATTGTAACAGTGAAAAGGACCAGTCTCTCACCCAAAAACGTGGAGAGGTTAACCATGATCAAAATGAATCAGCACTTTATACCACCGAATTACACAATACATGAATCAACGCAGGAAGATGAGGACAGCGACTTAGGTGACGGAAGTAGTGTGTTAGATGATTACCTACTTCTGGTTGAACCCCCAGAGTTTGAGGACGAGCTATACTTCCCTGACAACTAGGCTTGAACTTCTTACTTTCTTCCTTCCTTATTTACTTTTATTTGTGTGTGTCTGTCTTTCTGGTTCGAAACTTCGAATCACAACAAATCCATCACCACCGTCTTCTAGTCTTTTTATTGCCATATTGGAGTTGCAGCTGTCTGCATTTAACTGAAGTCCACTCCTCCGAGTCCTGCTCCTCCATCCTCCTGACTTGCCCTAAATCCATTTCCCTCAAGCCAGATGATGATTGGATGTAGAATAATAGAAGAAAAATGAAAATGTTGCCTCGTTGAGTCCCTCCAAAAGAAGTGGAACATGATGACTACTATAGCTATCCTCCTTTCCGAGCCGAGAGAGACTGCCCCTTAACTTAAGATGAGAAGGAACAGGTAATGAATGATGGCATGCATTGGACGCTGACTGAGTGATTTGTGTTGTTGTTGTTTGTTGTGCATGAAGTGAATTCATTGTGTACTATTATTTAATCTACACACTAAAAGTAACTCAAGTCAATGTTTCCCTTCTTGTTTTTTAATAACAAAATTGTACTTCTACTGCAGGCCGATCCATTGCATTTTGAATATGGAATGTGGACTCACTCTGTACACTGCACACTGAGTTGGACAACACCATGATGATGACCACAGTGACATAATATCTTCGCAGTCACTCAGTAGGATCGGAGATGATTGATGGAATAAGTCAGGGCGTTTCATGAGTGGCATAAAAGGTAAACAGTCAACAACAACCACAGCAGACCTACATGTCTGTGTAGTGGTGGAGTCGAGTGTAGTGGTATGACTGACAGCGGTGCATTGATTTAGTCACTTAATTTGTAAAATGCTATGTTGCTGTATATGTGCTTTGTCTGCCTCTGTCAAAATGTAAGCTAAATGGAAGATGGGTCACGGGTGCCGTGGGCCTGCTCTGTCCTGTTGTTGTTGTAGGTTAATGCTGGAAACAGAGTAGACATGATGTATCCATGCCGCCTCTGAAAGTGTTCTTGTTGCACTCCACCGTAATTTATGCATTTTTTTCTCCTTGATTTTTCAATATCCCTTTTGTTTTTCCATCTACAATTACAGGCCGGCCCTTACCCTGTGCTATACTGGGAAAAACAACTCACACTTACCTTACCAATCCGCATCCGCCAGGCAGGCAGTGGCGTCACCCAAGATTGATGGACGGAGCGTCCATGGAAGGGAGGACCAAGAGGAATGCCGAGATGCAACTCCCCAATTTGACCAGGATAACATACAGTAACAGTATCAACATTCATCATCTTTTAAATAATTTGATTCATTTTTATCTTCAATCATTACGACTGTGTGTTGTTGTTATTGTGTTTGCTCTCTGCTTATAATTCATCCCTACAGCTATTTTTTAATTTTCTTTGCTATCTTTAAAAGTAAGCCCGGTACAACCGAACAGAAACTGTATGTAATTTGGGTCTCTCTGAGGGCAGACAGGCAAGGCAAATTGCATAATATACTGCTGCCCTGTACTGTCTAATTGTCTAGTAGTAGTTAGTAAGTACTACTTATCATTAACCATCAAGTTATCATCATCATGCATGCATTTCCTTTTTCTCCCTTAACAGATTTATGGATATGGTCGTCTGCCAAGATTGTGTTTTGTTGTTTGTCCATGCGTAGTGTTTTTCTTTGTCAAACCTTTCCCCAAACCCTCCTTCCCAACCATTCATCAAACCCTAACCCTCTTCCCCCGGGCTGTGTGATTTATTGAGGTGTGACTAAATTAAATGTACACCAATAATTGATCACACGCTTGCTGGGGCGGATGTGGCGAAAGCAACACTAATTCAATTTCAAGGCAGGGCGAGGATCTTCTTCTGCTTGCCCACCCATGATCAGTATATTTGCAAGGTAATTTTTTTCCCAAAGGAACCTAATCCATCATCATTAATTGCCGGCATCGATTGGCTTTGTCATCCTCCTACTGTCCTACACAGCACTAAAGGTTACGCTTGTGTCGAGTGTAAGCCTAGTCGAGTGACTCGACACAACTACAGTTTGTAACTTGTTGTACTAGGCTATCCCGCCACCATTATGTTTCATTTTAGTTTAGCAATCAGCATTATTATTATTGTTTGGCAGTCTTCTTGTGTACTGTACTGTACTTCATTCTACTACTCCTCCCACAGTATCTCACAGGCGACTGACTGTCTCATTTTCTTTTTTTGAAAATGCTACTGCCAGTGTCTACTACTACCACCACAACCATGGCATGTTGGGAAACCAAACCATCATGATCACCGACACCATGCAGCCATCACTGTGCCTAAGTTAAACATCAAGCACAGGTAAGAGAAGAAGTTTGGGGGAGGCATAATTAATAATGGAAATTAATTCATTAATTCACACACCCCTTGAGTCCAGTTGCAGAATGCATAGACTAGGAGGAGAGACTGACAGTACTAATAGGACAAGTCACTCAGTGAGGGGTACCGCATCTATCTGTTTGTGTCTTACAAAATCAGCCGATTATTTAAATCAAACACTGGCTGTGGCCCTGCAGCAGCAAGGAAACAGTGTGACGTAAAACAGTAACCCCCCACAAAACATTAACAACATCGTATGTAAAGTATAAATATAATTTAATCCCCTAACAAAAATAAACTATGTAAAAAATCCCACAACACCTGACCCACCCCTCTCCCTAACCCCAACCAATGTCCGAAACGAAAATGTCCAACCAATTGTCCATAAACCCCAACGCCCAATTCCCACCCACCAAAAGAAGCAATAAAAAAGGGGCAATCCAACAGGGTCTCAAGTTCTCAACTCTCATCGGCGGGCTCGCTTCTCCAGGACATTAATACGCTCCTCTAGGCGGGCCACGCGGCGCTTCAATGCCTGACAATTGCATCCACGGGGGGCAGCAGTGCTGGATAAAGAAGTGCAGCGGCGGGCGGCTGCCAGACGGCGGTGCCGTAACACTGGCGGGGCCTGGGCCTGGCTGGGGCCCAGGGCATTGGAGGAGGCTGCAGCTGCTGCTACCTCCTCCTCCTCCGCCAGAACCACCAGCCGCCGGTATTCAGTTTGTATGGCCTCCAGCTTCCGGCGCCGGGCCATGGCTGCCAAATCCTTCCTGTCTGGTTTCCCTTTGGCAGGAGTAGCTATATCAAGAAGAAAAAACAAGACTATTGTAACAATATACTCTTAGCAAAACAGTAAGACAAATTAATTCTACACATAGTGGCACAGTAGCACTAGCAAGCACAGTACATAACATTTGTGGTATGTATCTATCCTCCCACTTCCTCGGCCTCTAACATTTGTGGGAGTTTCAGGCATTCAACCACCCATGCATCTGATTCCTATCAGCCACCTATGCATGCTTCCCACATAACCTTCTCTGCCAAGCATAAATATTAAATCTCGCCCGTCCTTCCTCCTTCCACCATTCTTTACCTTTTCGTTCAACCCATCCATCAAGGTCATCTGATCTGACTTTTAGTCTTCTCCATAAAACTTTCACAGCTGAGTTGAAGTCAGATAGAAGAGGCCATTGGTTACTCAACACTCCCGCCACTAATGCTATTGCTAATGCTAAGTAAAGGATGTCTTCTTCAACCGTTCACAACAACTTCTTACTTACTAAGTCTCAACAGTACAGTGTACACCCTTGCAGCGAGTGTAATGTCAATAAGTAAGGAATATAACTTACCACCGCCCGCCACTGCTGCTGGCTCACCCCCTGCAGCTCCTGCAACTGCTGCATCTCCTGCTCCCTCAGTGGCCGCGTCGCCATCGCCGCTGGCCCCGGCACTGGTGGTCGGTAGTGCGCCTAGAAAAAACATTACACATTTTGTAGATGCCATATACACCTCCCCCTATTTATTCTTTTTCACTAGCAAGATTGAAAAAAAAGTTAATACGTACAAATACAACATACATCACTAGTACAAATTGGGTACTAGAGTAGAGTAGACACTAGTAGTGTTATATGGTTCCTAGGGTCATTCTAGTCTTTGCTAAGTTAGCCTGAGCCATGCAACCATTTTAGCTTTGTGTCTTTTATTTTTGCGCACGTTACCTCGCAGCTTGTTGTGTAAGACGCCTTTGAGCCCACATGAGCTCATACTGCTACTGTCTAAGCGCTGCGTACAAGGTCGAAACACAAGCCACTTTGTTATGGAGTTCTGGTGGTCAGTCCGTATTGCTTAGCCATAACATGCTACACTTTTTGGCACGACTGAGAAATGCTTGCAATATACTAACACGCACCATTTTTCTCATAACAGACGGAAGATTCCCTTCTACGAACCAGAGCTTTGCAGAGCTTATGATGTAACCAGTACTTCTAGGTTCTTCTAAGGTGAGGGGTCCCCCAGAATTCGCTCAGAGATCTTCATTTATAATTTTATATAAACTATATTCCTACCAAGGGGAGGGTGGTTCTTCCACCACTGTTCAGTTATCATGATTTCCCCTTTTGTCTTCTATGGACTTGTAGTTGTAACAATGTTTATTGTTTTAATCTTATGCATTTTGCTGTTGGTGCTGGCTCGTATACTGCATTATAGAACAACGTACAGAGCTTGTTAGTTGAAAATAAACCTTTTGAACTTACATAGACTCTGTGGTATTTGATGTGGACTTACACGAGTGAGTGAGCGAAAGGGTGTGCATTGCTTCCACGACTCTGAGAGGTCGGGAGTGTTATGTTCTGGGTTGTCTAATCATTGGGTATCTTCGAGGGGTTCGGGAGCTAATGAGACACTATAGCTAGCCGGTCAGGGGATTGTGGGTGAGGTGTGAGGAAGGTCCAACCTCCTATCACCAACGTCCTATTTTCTTGTGCATAGTTCTGTATGTGCAGAATCCCTACAACAGTAGTAGTATGTCCTATCCTATCAAAAATAGTAAAATATCTGGTTGGGCATTTTGTTGGTGTGAATTGTCGAAAAGCCTCAAGATTAAGAAGGCTAGAAGAGGACAACCCAAAGGACTGGACTCAGTGGCTAGAGCTATTGGTGAATCTGATTTTTATTTAAAACCTTTAAATAAAGAGTGGCCAACTGGGCAAGCTTAGCTACAGACAGACTAATAGTAGTAGTACAGAGAGTCATAGCAGAGGCAGTTAGAGGCAGGGATAACAAGAATTTAGAAACAGATAGTCTAGATCGAAGAAGATTTTGTAAAAAATAGAATTAGGAAATCGAAATAATAGTTCGGAAAAAATAAGGTGCAGTAAAAGTTAGGGAAGTATAATTATTAATATTAACAACAGGAGGACTTACTGGGGCCAGCAGCAGAGCCCTCGGTAGATGAGCGGTCCTGGTCATCAGCTGCTCCCGCCGACTCCGACGACCCCGTCTTCTTGCCCCTGGGTGCTGATCATGAAAGATGTAAGAAAGAAAGAGACAAACATGGATGATTGGTGTGAAACAAATAAAATATTTTTAAAAATGCTCAAAAAAACATTTATGGAAACAACAATTGCAATAAAATTGACCTATCTAATCTGGTCGACTAGTATTGTGGGATTCGCGGACCATCTAGTTATTATTTATGAACACTAATCCAGTGTTCCATTCTGATTCCAGAATACTAACTAAGCCTAAGTACCACCTGACCTAGCCCACCTATTCCAGACGGGCCAATTGTTCACTAAGTCTGCATCTCCATTTATTTTAGTCCTCAAAAATGCATAGATGGAGGACACATGCATAACTTTTTGCATACACCAAATTGTTGGTTGGTTTCTGCTGATGTTCTGCTAGTGATAAGCTTATTACAACTCACTAAACAAACTACAAAAGGTTCTACTAAGGACTGGGGTAAGCAGCACTCAGCAGCACGTGACGTGACAGAGGAAGCGTCACGCAGACCACTTAAAAAATTACCAACTAATACTAATAAGTAACTAAACCTATCAATCCACCACTATCTCTTCTTAGTGGCAGGAGGACAAAGGAAGGACTAGAGTCTCTCTAGCATTACCTAACTTAAGTTCTCTAAAGTAAACTCTTACATAATCAGGCCAAGCGAGCGCAAAGTTGCAAACAAGTAAGATTAGTAGCGCCGAGCACCTGTGTCATAACAATCACAGAAGATTTTGAAACGTAATTTACCTGCAATGTAAGCAGCAGCATTCTTGCTGTTCGGAAAAAATATATATTCGCAATATATAACACAGAGCAGAAGAACACAAAGTAGTAATATTAAATATCTACTCACCAAGCCCCGGGACCTCCACTCCTAGCAGGTCCAGCAGGTCCTGCTCCCGGTCCAGGATATCGGACCACCGGTGCGTAAGCTGGGTATTGGTGCGCCGGACACCAGAGCAGCGAAACATTGCCCGGCGCACCTTTCTCCACCGCTGGCGACGCTGACGGAGCCCGTACCTGGACCCAGGCCTGCTGCCTGCTGCTAGGGTTAAGGGGAGGTGGCGCTGCACAAAAAAAACAAGTGCGGCCACCTCCGCCTCGCTAAAGATGTCCCTATCCTGCACCCCTTGTGGGCGCCGCCTTCTGCAGGGAAGGTGGTCGCGGCTGCGGCTACGAGTAGTAGCCTTGCCCTTGTTGCCCTTGCTCTCTCCCTTGGCCATGGTTCTGGGACTCGGGGGGGCGAAAAGAAAAGGGAGGATTTAGAAAAGTAAGTAAAAGAAATGAAAATAAAGTTATAGAAAAAGAGTGAAAAAGTAGTAGAAAAAGTCACAAAAAGTAGAAAAAAACTCAAAATATAGAATCAGGAAAATAGAGAGATAGATAATAAATAAAAAAGATTTAAAAAAAGTGTACAGAAACAAAGGATTGCAAAGATAGAGGGAGGATAGAAAAGCAGGCCCAGAACCATAGCAATAGAGTGAAAAACAAGATGGCCACGGCCATTGCGACCGCATGGGCAAGTTTGCGCGATATTTCCCTCCGAGCACGCAAAAAGCGTCGCGAACAGGTAATACGCGTTCCTGAACAGGAAATACTCATCGTGAACGGGCGGGAGCACGCAGTACGCGACCCGGAACAGGAAATAAGCATCGCGAACGGGCAGGACAAGTGAAAAACAATATGGCCACGCCCATTAGCGACCGATTGGGCAAGTTAGCGAGATATTTCCCTGCGAGCACGCAAAAACACATCGCGAATTGGCGGGACAAGCAATTCCGCGTGTTTGCGGAATTTCCGCGTGCTCGCGGAGATTTTTTACTGTTTCGCAGAACTTTGCGTATCGCGACTACACAAATTCTGCCCACCCTTACCCTGAACCAGAAAGACCTTACTTGGTGGAAGCAGACGCTTCAGAAGTAGCTATTGGAGGGGTTCTCTCTCAAAGAAATTCAGAGATCGGCCTATTGCATTCCATAGCTTTCATGTCAAGAAAGTTGAGCGATTCGGAAATCAATTACACCATCGCAGAAAAAGAGCTCCTGGCTATAAGAGGCGCTTTCAAGGAATGGAGACATTACCTTATGGGAGCTAAACACAAGACCACGGTCTACACAGATCACAGGAACTTACAGTTCATGACCTCTGCTCGTCTCTTATCCCCAAGACAATTAAGGTGGATGTTATTCTTTGAGGAATTTCAGTTTATACTCACCTACAGGCCAGGGAGTGAAAATCAAAAGGCTGACGCCCTCACAAGACAGGAAACTTCACATGCACCCAAGAACAAATCACTCATTCCATTATCCATCCCCAGAAGGCCTTGTGTGTGTTGCAAACAGACCAGTTCTTAGATAAGGTAGCTAAAGCCATCAAGGTTCAGATGTGGAGAAAGTGGTTGGCCCACGACAAAGATTGGAAGATAAGAGAAGGACAGCCCATGAAAGGAACACAGCTATTGGTTCCTACGAAAGAACGTCAGAATGAAGTCATGAAATGGTGTCATTCGGCGCCAACTGCAGGGCATAATGGAATAGAAAAGACCAAAGAACGAATACAAAGACAATTTTGGTGGCCTTCTATTCAGAAAGATATGCTTAATATGATCCGTCAGTGTGACATCTGTATGCAGATGAAACCTGACCAAGGAAGACCGTATGGACTGCTCCGTCCATTACCCACTCCTGGAACACCTTGGGAGCAAATCTCATTAGATTTCATAGTAGGGTTGCCTAAAGATAAGGGTTGCATGACTATTCTTGTGGTGATTGATAGCTTAACTAAAATGGGCCATTTTATCACTTGTACAAACACTCCAACATCGGGACAAGTAGCGCAATTGTTACTCAAACATATAGTAAGGTTGCATGGCCTTCCTAGAATCGTCATTTCTGACAGAGAAAAACAGTTCACGGCCCAGTTCTGGAAGGTTTGGTGCTCCGCCTTAGAAATCTCTTCAAACACATCTACGAGTTTCCATCCACAGACAGATGGACAGACCAAAAGTCTAAATCAGACCCTGAAACAATATTTGAAATGCTATGTACAAAGCAATACAGAAGCCTGGGTGGAATGGCTATGGATAGCAGAAGCAGCCTATAACAGCGCACAACATTGCACCACTAAGTTAACTCCCTTTTTTGTTACCTATGGTTTTCATCCTCGTTTGTTACCTTTGTTACATCCAGGAGAAGGGCAACAGCTACCGGAAGTACAGACAAGGGTAAAACACATACAAAAGGTATTGAAAATCACACAAAACAATATCAAAGAAGCTAAGGTCAGGTATAAAAAGCAGGCTGATAAACATCGAAGACTTGAACCTCAGTATAAGGTAGGAGACGGGGTTTGGCTGTCAACAAGGAATATACGCTTCAGAAAATATAGTATTTTCAGTCTGCGAAATATCGGACCTTACAAAATCATCAAGGTGGTAAACCCTGTTGCTGTAAAGCTTGGATTGCCCAAACCTATGAAGATACATCCCGTGTTTCATGTTTCTTTGGTTAAGCCGGTCTATACACCTGTGCAGAAACCCACAGCTCTGGTATGGGTGAATCAAGAACAGGAATATGAGGTACAGGCTATAGTAGACTCAAAGAAAAGAGGGAACAGAGTGTGGTATCTAGTCTCATGGAAGGGCTATGGACCTGAGGAGAACTCTTGGGAACCAGCTACCGGTGTACATGCGACTAGGCTGGTGAAAAGGTTCCACACATTGAATCCCACTAAACCTAAACCCTGACAATGTTCCTCTTGGGAGGGATGTACTATTATACGGAGGCTCAACGGTGAACATTGTCAGGATCGCTCCTGAACCAGCCCATTTTGTTTCCCGAAACTACACTTCCCATCAGGCTGTGCACCACTTCCGGCACACGTGATGACGTGTTTCCTGCAGCGGGGCGGGAATTTAGGGAAGCCCGGGCAGAGGACCGATGCCGGTTATTCTTCCTGCATTCTGGTGAAGTCGGACGTTTCCCTGTTGTTCCTTAGTCCTTGGCGGTGTGGTAAGGGTGCTCTGGCATCAGTGTTTAGTTACCATCTTATAGACTTATGGTTCGGGGTAATAACTTTACCTCCGAAGTTTCATTACTAGTTCATGACATTCTGGATTACTGTTTTCTCGCTATGGTGCAGCTCGCGCAGCCGTGATGGTAACGGCCCGAGCTCCTGCACTTGTTTCTTCACAAATTTGCAAGCTGTGACGGAAACGGCATTCTGTTTCTTTTGCTTTTGTGTGTGTCAGTCAGCCATGACCGAAACAGCGTATTGCTGTACAGCGTGGTTTATTGGTGCCTCTCGGCCGTAAAGGAAATGGCGTGCGAGGAGTTCTGTTTAGGGCAATTATCTACACGCCAAAGCCGTGTTTAGAAACGGCACTTGTGTGGTTACTTTGGATTACAAGGTGACGAAGCCGTGTTGCGAAACGGCATGGTGGTTTGGGTGCAGTAATTGGAATCCATATTACTATGGGGGCATGATGAAAGGCGGCAGCAAACTGTTATAGCTGTCCTTTGCTTCTTACTTTGGTATTGCTTCATACACATTATCAGAAAGTTCTGGCTCTATGATTTCTGCTGCAATAATTGCCTTGGGTATTCTGTTTAGTGAATCCTGCCTTTATTGATTCCGTATTTTCTCATTGTCTTGTAGTAACAGGGGGCATAAGGATCTTAAGGATTACCCCAGTGAAGCATGATCAAGCATATGAAAGGGTGGGTATGTTAGACAGCGTATGTACAGATTATTAGTAGACACATATACTTGATAAATATATGTATTTAATGTCTAGTTTGTTCTAATTGTATGTTCTCTCCACAGGTCTCCCTCCCCGCTGTCCCCATCCTTTCCTTCCCTCGCTTGATCAGATCAAGATTCTGTGCTGTAAGAGCATTCAGAATTGAGACGATCAAGAGGTGGACCCCTTTGTTTGCATCGAACCAACTCCGAGGTACCATCCGACCTACGTGTGAAGCTATCAGAGCTGACAATGTGTGTGTGTACAGGTGTTTGAGAGGCCTATCAGTGTTTGGCTGGGTGTGTAAGTCAGTGTATTAGTGTTTTACTGGGTGTATCAGGAGCTGTATCAGTGTGAGGGTGGGTGTGTCAGTGCCTGTATCTGTGTGTTTACAGGTGTTTGAGAGGTTGTATTGGTGTTTGGCTGGGTGTGTAAGTAAGTGTATTTGTGTATGACTGGGTGTGTCAGTAGCTGTATTGGTATGTAGTGTGGTATGTCAGTGTCTGCATCAGTGTGTGCATGAATATACCAGGCCGTGTATTGGAGTATGGCTGGGTGTGTAAGCAGCTGTATCAGTGTGTAATAGAACTTTATTGTTGGTTAATTAAAACCCTTACAATATAAAAACACTTGTAGCATATTCTTAAAAGAAACATTAAATAAAATTACGGAAGTTACAATTGACATTTTGGTTAAAACTCTGCAGAGCTTCTCGGCAGTTAATATTCGACTCGAAGGCCAAGTTCTGGTCAACAGTTTTTTTGATGGTCGAAAAACTGTTACTGTACCCAGATGGGATACCGCGCTGCTATAGTGGGGAGTAGTTAGCAGCACCGATGACTTCCAACAGTTTTAACGCCTTGATGACAAATTTTGTTAACCCGATATTAAACTTCGTGTTGTCCGGGTTTAGGGCTGCTATTATGGCTTGGCGGCATGATCGAATTCCGAGCCTAAACCATTCTTCTCGCAGTAAAAAACGTCTAACAGTAAGCATTGCGGGGCATAGACAAACTATGTGTTCCATTCCTTCAGTATGGTAGCCGCACAACCTACATTGGGTATGGTTATCTGGGCGGCGCCATTCTGGGAGGTTCTTTAAAAAAGGCCATTCACCCATCCTTAGGGCCAGGAACTTTCATTTCAGATAAAGTGCGACCGTGCTTGATAAAGCTGTGTCAGTGTGCGCCTGGGTGTGTAAGTGGGTCTATTGATGTGTGAGTGAGTATGTTTTTGGGTGTATGAACGTGTACTTGGGTGTGTCAGTGGCTGTATCGGTGTGTGCCTGGGTATGTCAGTGGCTATATTGGTGAGTGTCTGGGTGTGTCAGTGTCTGCAGCAATGTTCACCTGGGTGTGTTAGGGTCTGTTTTAGTGTGAAATTGGGTGTGTCAGTTGCTCTATCAGTATGTGTATGGGTGATTGAGAGGGTGCATCAGTGTTTGGCTGAATGTCTAAGTGTTTTTATCGATATGTAACTGGATGTGTCATTGGCTGCATGAGTAAGTGCCTGGGTGTGTCAGTTTCTGTATGATAGTGTGGCTGGGTGTGCCAGTAGTTATATCAGTGTGTCTGGATATGTCAGTGGCTGTATCGGTATGTCCCTGGGTGTGTCATTGGTTGTACCAATGTGAGTCTGGTCCTGTCAGTGGCTGTATCGTTGAGTGCCTTGGTGCATCAGTGACTGTATTGGACTATGCATGGATGTGTCAGTCTCTGTGTGGTTTTAACAGTGTATGGGTGGGTGTGTGAGTAGCTGTATTGGTGTGTGGGTGTGTGAGTGGGTATATCAGTGTATAGCTGGGTGTATGAGTAGCTGTATTGGTGTGTGAGTGGCTGTTTGAGTGTATGAGTGGCTGTGTGAATGTCTGTATGGGTGTATGAGTCTATATAAGTAGGTGTTTGCATGTGTAAATGGGTGTCTGACTGACTATGGGATTTTGACTGGGTGTGTGACTACCTGTGTGAATGACTGTATAGGTGTGCAAGTTCATGTATGAGCACCTGTGTAAGTGTGTTTGTGAACCATAAGTGAACTTAGTAATATACATTTTATTAGCATATTACAATACAGTTTAAATCAAACAATAAACAAATACACATAACAACATTTATTTAACTATTTACAAATACACTTTTGAGCACAACCATTTCAGATACATCCAGTTATAGCTAAATTTGTGCAGTGTAATATTTGCGGCATACAGTTACCCAGGGACACTGCCAGGAATTATTTACATTCAACAAGTTCCATGTGGAAGGACTTAAAAACAATTCATGAAAGGGTGTACAACCGGATGATGGGGGAGAAACCAGGTGCAGCAGGACAGTCCACCTTTACAGCACTCTGGGGAGAACCATCATCAGCTGCAGTCATTACAATACCAGCTGTCTATGAAGTTTTGAGTGAGATGGTTACCCACTGTGCAAAATACCACATTCTTGTCACTGTAAAAATGTCTATTGTGGGTGCATTTTCCCCTTTTTACTATTCTCAGGTTCTATACTCATACACCATAATTGATGTACTGTTGTAAGAATCATCATTGAATAGTTAGGAAGAAACAATCGTAAAGATTGTAGAAAAAAACAAAACTTCACAATATGTGTATATAAGTAAGTGTTTGCATGTGCAGATGTGTGTGTACCTGACTGTATGGGTTTTTGAGTGAGTGTATGTGTGGATGTGTCAGGACCTGTATGGATGATTCTACAGGCGTGTGAGTTCATGTATGACTACCTGTATGGGTGTGTTTGCGACCCATAAGTTAAATTAGTAATATACATTTTTATAACTTTCCAAATATATTTTATTAACATATTGCAATGCAATTTAAGCATATATTTGGTTACCTGTCCATGCGACATGAGGTACGTGGGTATGACCCTGAGAACAGTCAAAACACGTATCACAGAGCATAAGAGCAACATAAGATGCCAACGGGTCACCACTAAGATGTACACACACTACAAGGAACACAGCCATGCCCCTGAGTCCTTACGTTGGCTCGTTCTGGAAGCCCACCCCAAGATTACACAACAGTCGTTGTTCAGAATAGAGCAGAGATGGGTTCACCGTCTTTCATCTGACCGCCACGGCCTGAATGACGACATTCCCTGGGCATCCTTAACTATTAGATGAGGCTCACCACCCCGACATTAACCACTCTGTCTAAATACTACCTTTAGCAACATGAATTGACACACTTGATGATGATACCGCTGAGTATGCCAACTTACACCATGTCGATCCTATAGAAAATTAACATACCATCTCCAGGGTGCACCTGAGGGATAACATCTGATTTTAAAACACTTGGGTTTATTGGTTGTGTGAGACGACCCTCGCTAACTTACCCAGTCCGGTTTTTCACAACCATACCTAAATTCTACTTCCCACATTCTAACCAGAGATATTGTACTCGCTGCTTCCAACGGCATGATTAACTTTTTAATACCTAGTGTACTGGTTGTTCTGTTCCCCCACGAGTTCCACTAGGTCCCATTCCGCTCCCCTCTATGGATCAGCTCATAGCAGATCACACTATAAGATGGATGCTACCTTCACGGAGTGGTTCTTCACACGGAGCGTTATTCTTTACTCCGATCACGTGTCCCCTTACAATTACACCCCGGAAGCCAGCCCCGCCCGCCGATGCCGGAAAATACTTCTACGCGAGTTACTGACAGCGTTGGTCTTCACGGTCCAGGCGGCGAGGGGTAGGTCATCCAGCCCACTCCGGCGACCAGAATCGTGAGTACATGGTCTGTGGGTTACACCCTCCATGCTGTGCCTTGCCATCAGGTTGATATGTGTGGGGGGTGCTGACTAAAATAACTTACATGCCTCCACCTCGGCCACCTCCGACTGCACCTACCAGTGAGCATGCTTTTGGGTGTTTTTGGGTCACACACCCGCCACGGATAGACTCCTTCAGTCTTGGAGGCAACAGACGTCCGGACACGGTCTTGTGCAACCTATTTAACACACCGCCATTGGCCTCACCCGGGTGCGGCTGAGAGACGGTTCCTCGTGGGTTGGTTGTCAGGTGATGGTCGCCTTCCATCCTTACTTTTGCGGTTGCGGCTGATATTATTTTCCACACTATCTTCCACTTACAGGACACCAGACTCTAGGTGTCCCAGTACCGCATTGGACACGGATTGGAGTGTATTTATGTACTGAGTTAGGTGAGTGACATGACTTGCAGTTGTGCTCCGATTGCTTGTGTTTGTAGTAAACCCCCCCATGCACATGGTGCATTTGGTCCTATAGTCTTCTGTTGTTATCTATTTTTAACGCTTGTTTTTTACACATCACATTGTGATAGGTTACCTAACCTTATTGGAGGCCACCGTTGACACCTCCTTAGACACCACCACCACCATTTGTATGATTTGCCACGGAGAGAGAGAGTTGAAAGCATAAGCAGGAGAGAGGACTACCTGCATACCACTAATACAGTCGTGATTACATTCTGTATTTTTCTTAGGTCACCCAACGTTACTGGCGAGACTGTTTTCCATAGTACTAGACGTGGTAGGTAGCACCTGCACCCACCACATTGTGTAGGTAGTTTTTGCACTAGGTCCTGAAGAATTGCCACGGATCACTAAGACCACGAGGCATGAAACATGTTGACCGTCAGAGTTGAGCATAGCTGTACTGAACCCTTACATCAGTAAGCTGCCACTCTTATTCTGTTTTTAATCAGGTGGATAGCCAGCCTGAATAAAAGCCCTTTTTGGACTATCCAACCTGTTTTAACCACCATTTCTATTCTACATCTACACCACTAAGGCCCCTCACACACACTGCACCAAACGGCTAGGAACAAAAGATCTCCGCTAAAGAGCCCCTTTATGGGTGCCCGTCGGGTATTGCAGCGCCGACCCGACGAGGAGCAGGTCCATATGATGAAGCATGACACCTAGCTGGCTGGGTGTGTGAGGACCCTAGTTCCGACAAGAGGAATTCCTTTCCTCTTCATTCTTTTTTGAGTCTGACTAGTCATTTGATCAGCCATCTCTGTTCTCTCCTTGTCCTACCCGAGGAACTGCATACCCTCTTCTCTCACTGCTTGACAGGGCATGTATGCTGGACCTCTATAAAAAGCCCTATAGTCCCTCCCGCTTGTTGATTGAATGCTATTTAAGCCACACAATTAACAAATAAGCATCACATAGCCTATTTAACTATTTACAAATAGAAAAAACACATCCAAACCTGAACTTCTAATTAACTACACCATGTACTTGCAGTGCTGCTGTCTATTTATTTTACCTCTCCAAACTTATTAAATTTGATGGTATGCCAATGTGGGACCAATGAGTCATGGTATGGTCGTCGTGGAGAACTCAAGTGCATGTTTGGAAATTTAGCAGCACCAACTTAGTTTCTAACCCTCAGTTGTGCAGAATATCTATGGGAAATGACTTTTTGAGAGAAAGAAACTCTAACATTAAATGCATCAAATTCAAGAGACTAGTAGAACTTAAAGATAGAGTTGTGCATTTTTTGAGTTTGTTCAGTGCAGTGTAACATCTGCAGCAAGCAATTATCAAGAGAGACTGGAAAAAGTATTCTCATGGGACAAATTCCATGTGAAAGCATGTTAAAACCATCGATGAGAGGACATGCAATGACTTCATGCAGAAGAAAGCAACTGGAGGAGAAGCACCCTCACCATCTGTAGTAGTTCTGGGCGAACCTTCAAATGTTCAACAAATAACAGTACCAGCTTACTGCAATGCATTATCTGAGATGGTAACATTGTACAATTTACACCAAACAATAAACAAACAAACATAACATAACTTATGTAACCATTTAAAAATATACTTTTGTGCACAAGTACTTTAGATACACGATAGACAGAGCTCATAACACACCACAATGACGGCTCCTAGGCACTAACGACCGCTCCATTAACCATCACGCCATTACCGCAGCAAGACATGGCTACGTACTCACTCGCTGATGCCGCTTAGGAATGGCACTAGCTCTGAGTAACAGACGGGCAATCCACCAGCGCAGTGTCAGCTTAACCCGCTCCGACCACGAACGCATGCTCTCATCCATTGGACTACTACAGCGCTCTGCCGCACAGGTGCATTATGGGACTAATAATTCCATATTGGGGATACCCATCCCTCTCCTCACCTTAACAATCCACAGCCAACTCCCTGCAACGGGGCTTACTAGGGCCCCCAGAGAACCCCCAGCAGACACTACCTAGGAGTAGTACATGGTATTGCATGATTCACCTCGCATACACCTCCTATGCACCGAGGCATGTCATGGGCCTCTCAGTGCCCATACTAACAAGCGATCTTTGCCCAACACGCCGCCAAGAACAAGACAGTCCATGTGCTAACCTCACAGTGGGCTTCTTCTCATCTACCAACTACTGGCTCCCCTTCTCAACTAATAGTGTTTAAATATCTAACGATCAATTTTTCAGATTCGTCCTTCTCGCAACGCCAGCGAGTATCCCGGCCTGTCTCTGCTGGGGCATAACAATCCCCATTTTTAGGTGAGTTCATAGGTGATAGAGACTGCATGGGCTACATGTCAGAGTATAGAGTCAAGGGACATCAATTCCTCAGGATAAACTACCCCGCGAAAACAGCATCACCATGTGGCCTGGCCACCTACTCACGATGATGATGCATGTGTGGGATATGTAATCACATAATTATGTATGTATTCTCCAGATGTTTATAATATAGTTTTTCGTCACCACTACCAGGTTACACCACGCCGCATAAGCCGCATTACTACGTGGCCACGCCAAATACCCACTATGATGATGCATGTGTGGATGATGTAATCACGTTTTTTATATGTATCCTCCAGATTTTTAGAGAGCAACTTTTCTTTACCATGACTAAAGTGTTCCTTTAATTATTTCTCTCCAGGTACCTACTTGCTTTTTTACCTACCTTCTCTCCTTAAGCGCTATACGTGCCTACTCCCTTCCCTCTCCATGACCTCATGGTTTCTTTTCCAGTGTGATCAGGCCATGTCCTACCATGTATTAACCTCTTGTTTGGCCCTTTTTCCTCTAGGTGAACAATTTTCCAGAAGGTATAATTGTACCTCATATATAATTTTTTTCACACATTAGGACTACTGTAGAATCCTGACTTGAGGGGACGTGACTCCTAGCTCCCTTTGGCTAAATACCACTCAGAGTAGATGAGGATAATAGGTCCTGAAGAATTGCCTAGATTCTTATGGACTGATTAAGGCATGAAACATGTTGATCCCCTCCATAACTCACTAGAACTGATACGGGTTTAATTCTCCCTCCTCAGTTCACGACTCTTTAGTCTGTTTTTACTCATGGCCCAGGTACTCCTCGAATAAACTGTTTTTAGAGAATCCAGAAGCCATTTTTAAACCTCATATACACAATCCCATTTCTACTCACTACACATAGGCACCCTCACATAACATCATTTAGCTTCACGACGGCAAACCGAGAAGACCTCCGGCAAAGAGCCCCCCTGCGGGGCCCGTTGGGCATTGCAGCGCCGGCCCAATGAGGAGCTGCCCTATGATGAAGCATGACACCCCTCGGGGTGTGTGAGGGCCCTTGCTCCTTATTGGAGCTATCCCTGGACGAGCACTCACTACCTTGTCCTGTCTAGCACCTTTTGGCAACCGCCATTACCGACGTGGCCTGTCACTTCTTTCATCCTACCGCTTCCCTAGGAACAGCATACTTCGTCTCTTTATCTTAGGCTATCAATTATGTCATAGAAGATGCCATGAGTGATGTCATTCGAGAGGTAATCAGCAGTGCATGGCAAGGGCACTAGTTATAGCTACTTGAGATAACTTTGACTATAGCTGCTGAATTTCTATGGTTTTGTGTGTGTAACATTTTAAGCTAAAGATAACATCCCTGTAACCTTTTATTTTTTGTGAATTTCTAATGTTTTTTTAATTCTATTTCCTAACAATAACGTCCCTGTACCCTATGATTTTTTTCAGTGAATATCTAGGATTTTTTAACATAAAGTAACATTCAATCACCATACGTTAATATAACCACTGTTGTGCGTGGCATTTGGCTGTGCATGGCAGGGGGTTGGCTGCAGAACCTAGCCTGTCTACCCTCAAATCAGTACCACTGACACATACCAATGTTTTTCAATGTTGACATTTTTGTGGAGTTCACACCTCATCCTAAAAGTACTATTTTGTAGGAGACCTGTGACCAAGTCCCTTGCACATTGGTTAAGGTTGTGCACAGCAGGGTGGCCCTGGCCACAAAATACAACCTGTGGCCAAACCCCATACGCATGGTTAAAGGACATGCACAAAAGAGTTTGGATTCACATGGGTTTGGGATCAGGTATGGACTGCAGGCCAGGCTTGCTTCCATCCCCTTCTGCAGACAGGCAAGAGCAAAGTGTTTTGCCACATGATGGAGTGTGCACACTGCTGAACAGATTGTGCACCCGCCCCCAGCTGTGCACAGCCAAAGGCCATGCTCACCAGTGATTGCCCATATTACAGGCCCTGCAGCCATCAGCTGCAATCCATAGCCTTTTACTTCTTATCTGGTGTAAATTATCAGATGTCCTTGTCTTTGTCACATTTCCTGGAAACTCTTACTTTTTCAGAATCTCCAGAATATTGCATATTGTGTGGTGGCTTTCATCTACAATTGGGGAAAAGGAATTATGCCATCCCTCTAATACATTGCTGGGATCCCCCCCTTTCTTTAAAATTGAAGTTACAAGTCCACCAAGGTACATGGTACCTCAGTGATCTTCTTGTTTAGTCTGCCAATCCAAGGTTCTTATAAAAAAAAGTCTATTTACCTGCATTGTTTTCTGCATTTCTGTATAATGTTCGCTTTTACCTTTTGGATGTGATGCTCATCATAATATTCAAGGAGGACATACACTAATGCAAAAGGTTTTTGGAAATGACACTCTGGTACTGCATTAATGTGCATAATTGTCTAATAGTTTCAATCCTTGATAGCTCGAAGTCAGTTATAATTGTATTGGAAACCATTTATTGACCTGCCAATGGTAAAATTATTTGGAAATTTGTGCATACATATATGTAACAGCAATCCATGAATTAGAAGCAGCACTTGACTATCATGTAGCTTGCCATGGATAGTTTATATTTGTGTTAATGGTATCGGGCATGAGTTAAAAGTGGCATCCATCAACTAAAACTCTGTAGGAGGGTCATTAGATTTTGGTAGTGGTAAAACGAGTATATGTTTTCAAGTGTGTTATGTAAGAGGATGATTTGTTGGTTAGAATGAGTCAGGAATGTTATCTGTTTTTTCCCAAACTTTTTTAATTAACTTTTCACATGGTACAGTAAGTAGCAAAGTACATTTTAAAAGACCTCAATGTTTCTTTGTACGGAGCCATTACGTAATACAGTTTTGCCTTGGGAATTGAGATCTTGCATCTGGTATATTATGAACATGAAAAATTGCCATCACTTCAACATGGACTTAACCTAGAACCCTCTCCCTTTCCCCACCTTCTCGACCCACTCGAAAATAACAAAATGAAACTAAGACCGCCACCAGAGTGGCCAACATAATAATAGGGTAACATGGCAGAATTCCATGCTAAATAGTAAATGTCGTCAGTTAGGTAGAACGTTGGATAATGATTAAATCTCAGAGTGCCTCAAGGAGGTTTAGTATTGGAAGAGATGCAGTTCCTGTGTATTCGGGGAAAAGGCCAGTAAAGGGAGGCTCTGAGAAGGTAGGTCACTAGTGTGCCCTACGCATACTCAAAGTTTTTAACGTAATCTCTGAAAATGTCTGCCATCCTTTCAACTGTAAGTGCCAGCCATTGTGTCAATGATGGTGCCTCACGCTTCTTCCAAGCAGCCGATATCGCCAGCTTGGCCACCCTTAAACAGTTCCACATTATGGCCCTATCACTCCTTGTTTGGTATTTCAACAAAGTGCGTGAGTGTCTGAGTGGATCTGTAAGTGGGTGTGTGAGTGTCAATGTGGGTCTGTCAGTGGGTGTGTGAGTGCCTATGTGGGTCTGTGAGTGGATCTGAGAGTGCCTGCATGGCTCTGAGAGTGGGTGTGTGAATACCTGCATAGGACTTTGAGTGAGTGCATAACTGCATGGGCGGGTCTGTAATTGGGTGTGAGAGCACCTGTGTAGGTGTCTGAGTGGGTCTGTAAGTGTTTTTTTCCAAAGTGCAGCAAGATCCCCAAATCCATTGTGGATTTACATGGGGGGCCACGCTGAGCCTCATGGGAAATCTGCAGATTCCCAAAGTGGAAACAAAAACGTAACTCAATTTTGTGCCCAACATAGGTACCTCTGACACTTCTCTAACACACCCATGGGGTCAGGGTACCTCTACCCTAACCCATTTATTCACCTTGCAGAAATATTTTTAGTCTCTGGGACAATTCCCCTATGCATAAAATGGCAGCTGCAACCTCCCAGTCAGGTTGTGATTATATAATCCTGGCATTGCTGGTGGCGCTTGACTTCGCGGATCCACTGCAGGGGATCTGCGGAGGGTCTGCGTCCCTAGATATATATATTTATTTTTTCTTTAATAACTCTGCAACTACTTAGCAGATTTACACCAAATTACAAAATTCTGTGTCTGATTGGGTTTGTCAGTTGGTGCTTGGTAAAAAAAAGTAGGGGACACACGGGAGCAGAACCTCCTGTGAGCTCCTCCTATGACGATCCTCCTGTCAAGCTTGCCTGCAGTCCGCTACCCTCTACTGCCTTCAATTTTGTGCCTCCTCCGCTAGTTTTCTGCTTGTTTTTCTGCCTCTTCTCTCCTCTCTCTTGCCCTCTCTCTTGCCTTTTTCTGCTCATTCTGCCCATTAATTTTCCTCTTTCTGCTCGCTCTTGACCTTTATCCTGCCTCTTGCTACTTGTTTCTGAACTCTATTTTGCCTTTTTCTGCTAATTTCTCTGCTCTATTTTGCCTCTTTCTACTTGTTTCTCACCTTTATTTTGCCTTTTTATGCTCATGGCTGACCTTTATTTTGCCTCTTTCTGCTCATTTCTCACCTTTATTTTGCCTCTTCCTGCTGATTTCTGATCTTGATTTTGCTTCTTTCTGCTCATATGTCACCTTTATTTTGCCTCTTTCTGCTTGTTTCTGACCTTTATTTTGCCACTTTCTGCTCGTGCATGACCTTTAGTCTGCCTCTTTCTGCTCATTGCTGACCTTTATTCTGCCTCTTTTTGCTCGTTTCTGACCTTTATTTTCCCTCTTTCTCCTGTTCCCCTGGGACCGTGGGGAGCCTCAAAGACCACGCAGCCTTAGCCAGCTCTGACTCTTGCGTCAACCAACATTGCTCCTACAAGCAGGGAGCTGATTGAAATAGCAGTTCCCGGCTTGCGGGAGCAATGCTTTTATCTGTTTCACTGCACGCATATTTACGTTCTGGAAACAGGTCAATACTCGCCTTTCTGCAAGGCATAACTGTTTGGCAGTTCTGACTTGCAGAAAGCGGACTTATGTTTGCTTCTGCTTTTTGGAGCTGTCAGCTCCCACCAAGCAAAACCAAACAGCTGTCTCACAAGGGTGGACACCTTGGGAGGTAGAAGGAGCTGGCCCTGGGGGTTGGCGGTCCCTAGGGCCATAAATGGCTCCACAAGGGGGACAGCACAGCCCCTGCCCATCGTACAATTTTGCCCTGGGTAGGTGGTGATCCCAGGGCCAGAGGTCCGCAACAGACCCCCACATTAATTTATTTCATCCCCAGGGAGGTGACAGTCCCCGGGGCTGCAGGGGGTCCATCGAGGCCCCTTGCATTGATATTATGTTTTGCCACAGGGAGGTGGTGGTCCCCATGGTGCGGGCGAGCCCAGCAGGCCCACCTGCATGCATCTTTTTTACCTGCCCCGTGGAGGTGGCAGTCCCTGTGGCTGCGTGAGGGCCGTGTGGGCCATGCAGGTCCCCCACATTAGTTTAGAAACATTTGCCCCGTGAAGGTAGCAATCCCCAGGGCACGGGGGTGCTGTATGGGCACCCCTGCATGCATAAAAAACAATGCCCTGGGGAGGTGGTGGTGCCATGTGCTTTCATAAGCCCTAGAATGGGGGCCCGTGTGCCCCCCTCCTATGTTACTGACATGCCCCCTGGGACCTGGCCCACCCAGGAGTTAATTAAAAACAAGCCAGTGCTTTTTTTATTTTTCCCATGAATCCAGGAATATTGCATTTTCGCATTTTCTTTTCTTCAAAAAAATACTTTTTTGACCTGTCAGTGCACCTCTGGGACCCCAGGACCAACTTTATTGGGTAGGGTATTCCTACCCTGTCTCCTTTCCTTTTTATTTACATTTTGTTTTGGGACTCGGCTGAAGTTGAGTTCCAAGATGGCTGCCAACACTTCCTAGTTGAAGTGTTGGCAGACAATCAGAGCTCTGCATTTCCCTGCATGAGCTTGTTTTTTTTCGCGAAGTCGTCGTGGCCTCAGATATCAATATCTTTATTTTCTAAAATTTCTCATCAAATACTGAACAGATTCACACCATATGACTGAAAACGTGATCTATATAACCAAATCTTCATTTCTGCCAAATTTGGTGCAATTCCATTGAGTACTTCGGGCTGCAGCTTCAACTAAAGGTCCTAAGGGAATTAACATGGAAAACGCACCATTTTTGGCCCCCCTCTTTTTCTCAGCCCCCACTTGACGGACCACACCAAAACTGTGCAACAAGAATCACCAACACACTTTTTGGGGGAAAATTTCTTTAAGATTCGTCAAACGGTGCCAAAGATATAGGCAAGTCAAAAAACATATGGAAACATGGTCCTAACTATAACTATATACTGTCAATCGCCAGTAGGTAATACATATACATACATATATATAACCTTTGATTTTTTAGTGAATTTGTAATGTTTTTTTAATTTTATTTCGTAACAGTAACGTCCCTTCAACCTTTGATTTTTTTCATTGAGTATCTAGGGTTTTTTAACATAAAGTAATATTTAATCACAATACATTAATGCAACCGCTGTCGTGCATGGCATTTGGCTGTGCATGGCACGGGGTTGGCTGCAGAACATGGCCTGTCCACCCTCAAATCAGTATCACTGACACATTCCAATGTTTTTCAATGTTGACATTTTTTGTGGAGTTCACACCTCATTCTAGAAGTACTATTTTGTAGGAGACCTGTGACCAAATCCCTTGCACATTGGTTAAAGTTATGCACAGCAGGGTGGCCCTGGCCACAAGCTACAACGTGTGTCCAAACCCCATACGCATTGTTGAAGGACATGCACAACAGAGTATGGATTCACATGGGTTTGGGATCAGGTATAGACTGCAGGCCAGGCTTGCTTCCATCCCCTTCTGCAGACAGGCAAGAGCAAAGTGTTTTGCCACATGATGGAGTGTGCACACTGCTGAACAGGTTGTGCACCCACCCCCATCTGTGCACAGCCAAAGGCCATGTTCACCAGTGATGGACCATATTACAGGCCCTGCAGCCATCAGCTGCAATCCATAGCCTTTTACTTCTTATCTGGTGTAAATTATCAGATGTCCTTGTCTTTGTCACATTTCCTGGAAACTCTTACTTTTTCAGAATCTCCAGAATATTGCATATTGTGTGGTGGCTTTCATCTACAATTGGGGAAAAGGAATTATGCCATCCCTCTAATACATTGCTGGGATTCCCCCCCCCCCTTTCTTTAAAATTGAAGTTACAAGTCCACCAAGGTACATGGTACCTCAGTGATCTTCTTGTTTAGTCTGCCAATCCAAGGTTCTTATAAAAAAAAGTCTATTTACCTGCATTATTTTCTGCATTTCTGTATAATGTTCGCTTTTACCTTTTGGATGTGATGCTCATCATAATATTCAAGGAGGACATACACTAATGCAAAAGGTTTTTGGAAATGACACTCTGGTACTGCATTAATGTGCATAATTGTCTAATAGTTTCAATCCTTGATAGCTCGAAGTCAGTTATAATTGTATTGGAAACCATTTATTGACCTGCCAATGGTAAAATTATTTGGAAATTTGTGCATACATATATGTAACAGCAATCCATGAATTAGAAGCAGCACTTGACTATCATGTAGCTTGCCATGGATAGTTTATATTTGTGTTAATGGTATCGGGCATGAGTTAAAAGTGGCATCCATCAACTAAAACTCTGTAGGAGGGTCATTAGATTTTGTTAGTGGTAAAACGAGTATATGTTTTCAAGTGTGTTATGTAAGAGGATGATTTGTTGGTTAGAATGAGTCAGGAATGTTATCTGTTTTTTCCCAAACTTTTTTTAATTAACTTTTCACATGGTACAGTAAGTAGCAAAGTACATTTTAAAAGACCTCAATGTTTCTTTGTACGGAGCCATTACGTGATACAGTTTTGCCTTGGGAATTGAGATCTTGCATCTGGTATATTATGAACATGAAAAATTGCCATCACTTCAACATGGACTTAACCTAGAACCCCCTCCCTTTCCCCACCTTCTCGACCCACTCGAAAATAACAAAATGAAACTAAGACCGCCACCAGAGTGGCCAACATAATAATAGGGTAACATGGCAGAATTCCATGCTAAATAGTAAATGTCGTCAGTTAGGTAGAACATTGGATAATGATTAAATCTCAGAGTGCCTCAAGGAGGTTTAGTATTGGAAGAGATGCAGTTCCTGTGTATTCGGGGAAAAGGCCAGTAAAGGGAGGCTCTGAGAAAGAAGGTCACTAGTGTGCCCTACGCATACTCAAAGTTTTTAACGTAATCTCTGAAAATGTCTGCCATCCTTTCAACTGTAAGTGCCAGCCATTGTGTCAATGATGGTGCCTCACGCTTCTTCCAAGCAGCCGATATCGCCAGCTTGGCCACCCTTCAACAGTTCCACATTATGGCCCTATCACTCCTTGTTTGGTATTTCAACAAAGTGCGTGAGTGTCTGAGTGGATCTGTAAGTGGGTGTGTGAGTGTCAATGTGGGTCTGTCAGTGGGTGTGTGAGTGCCTATGTGGGTCTGTGAGTGGATCTGAGAGTGCCTGCATGGCTCTGAGAGTGGGTGTGTGAATACCTGCATAGGACTTTGAGTGAGTGCATAACTGCATGGGCGGGTCTGTAATTGGGTGTGAGAGCACCTGTGTAGGTGTCTGAGTGGGTCTGTAAGGGTTTTTTCCAAAGTGCAGCAAGATCCCCAAATCCATTGTGGATTTACATGGGGGGCCACGCTGAGCCTCATGGGAAATCCACAGATTCCCAAAGTGGAAACAAAAACGTAACTCAATTTTGTGCCCAACATAGGTACCTCTGACACTTCTCTAACACACCCATGGGGTCAGGGTACCTCTACCCTAACCCATTTATTCACCTTGCAGAAATATTTTGAGTCTCTGGGACAATTCCCCTATGCGTAAAATGGCAGCTGCAACCTCCCAGTCAGGTTGTGATGATATAATCCTGGCATTGCTGGTGGCGCTTGACTTCGCGGATCCACTGCAGGGGATCTGCGGAGGGTCTGTGTCCCTAGATATATATATTTATTTTTTCTTTAATAACTCTGCAACTACTTAGCAGATTTACACCAAATTACAAAATTCTGTGTCTGATTGGGTTTGTCAGTTGGTGCTTGGAAAAAAAAGTAGGGGACACACGGGAGCAGATCCTCCTGTGAGCTCCTCCTATGACGATCCTCCTGTCAAGCTTGCCTGCAGTCCGCTACCCTCTACTGCCTTCAATTTTGTGCCTCCTCCGCTAGTTTTCTGCTTGTTTTTCTGCCTCTTCTCTCCTCTCTCTTGCCCTCTCTCTTGCCTTTTTCTGCTCAGTCTGCCCATTAATTTTCCTCTTTCTGCTTGCTCTTGACCTTTATCCTGCCTCTTGCTACTTGTTTCTGAACTCTATTTTGCCTTTTTCTGCTAATTTCTCTGCTCTATTTTGCCTCTTTCTACTTGTTTCTCACCTTTATTTTGCCTTTTTATGCTCATGGCTGACCTTTATTTTGCCTCTTTCTGCTCATTTCTCACCTTTATTTTGCCTCTTCCTGCTGATTTCTGATCTCGATTTTGCTTCTTTCTGCTCATATGTCATCTTTATTTTGCCTCTTTCTGCTTGTTTCTGACCTTTATTTTGCCACTTTCTGCTCGTGCATGACCTTTAGTCTGCCTCTTTCTGCTCATTGCTGACCTTTATTCTGCCTCTTTTTGCTAGTTTCTGACCTTTATTTTCCCTCTTTCTCCTGTTCCCCTGGGACCGTGGGGAGCCTCAAAGACCACGCAGCCTTAGCCAGCTCTGACTCTTGCTTCAACCAACATTGCTCCTACAAGCAGGGAGCTGCTTGAAATAGCAGTTCCCGGCTTGCGGGAGCAATGCTTTTATCTGTTTCACTGCACGCATATTTACGTTCTGGAAACAGGTCAAAACTCGCCTTTCTGCAAGGCATAACTGTTTGGCAGTTCTGGCTTGCAGAAAGCGGACTTATGTTTGCTTCTGCTTGTTGGAGCTGTCAGCTCCCACCAAGCAAAACCAAACAGCTGTCTCACAAGGGTGGACACCTTGGGAGGTAGAAGGAGCTGGCCCTGGGGGTTGGCGGTCCCTAGGGCCATAAATGGCTCCACAAGGGGGACAGCACAGCCCCTGCACATCGTACAATTTTGCCCTGGGTAGGTGGTGATCCCAGGGCCAGAGGTCCGCAACAGACCCCCTACATTAATTTATTTCATCCCCAGGGAGGTGACAGTCCCCGGGGCTGCAGGGGGTCCGTCGAGGCCCCTTGCATTGATATTATGTTTTGCCACAGGGAGGTGGTGGTCCCCATGGTGCGGGCGAGCCCAGCAGGCCCACCTGCATGCATCTTTTTTACCTGCCCTGTGGAGGTGGCAGTCCCTGTGGCTGCGTGAGGGCCGTGTGGGCCATGCAGGTCCCCCACATTAGTTTAGAAACATTTGCCCCGGGAAGGTAGCAATCCCCAGGGCACGGGGGGTGCTGTATGGGCACCCCTGCATGCATAAAAAACAATGCCCTGGGGAGGTGGTGGTGCCATGTGCTTTCATAAGCCCTAGAAGGGGGGCCCGTGTGCCCCCCTCCTATGTTACTGACATGCCCCCTGGGACATGGCCCACCCAGGAGTTAATTAAAAACAAGCCAGTGCCTTTTTTATTTTTCCCATAAATCCAGGAATATTGCATTTTCACATTTTCTTTTCTTCAAAAAAATGCTTTTTTGACCTGTCAGTGCACCTCTGGGACCCCAGGACCAACTTTATTGGGTAGGGTATTCCCACCCTGTCTCCTTTCCTTTTTATTTACATTTTGTTTTGGGACTCGGCTGAAGTTGAGTTCCAAGATGGCTGCCAACACTTCCTGGTTGAAGTGTTGGCAGACAATCAGAGCTCTGCATTTCCCTGCATGAGCTTGTTTTTTTTCGCGAAGTCGTCGTGGCCTGAGATATCAATATCTTTATTTTCTAAAGTTTCTCATCAAATACTGAACAGATTCACACTAAACTGAAAACGTGATCTATATAACCAAATCTTAATTTCTGCCAAATTTGGTGCAATTCCATTGAGTACTTCGGGCTGCAGCTTCAACTAAAGGTCCTATGGGAATTAACATGGAAAACGCACCATTTTTTGCCCCCCTCTTTTTCTCAGCCCCCACTTGACGGACCACACCAAAACTGTGCAACAAGAATCACCAACACACTTTTTGGGGGAAAATTTCTTTAAGATTCGTCAAACGGTGCCAAAGATATAGGCAAGTCAAAAAACATATGGAAACATGGTCCTAACTATAACTACATACTGTCAATCGCCAGTAGGTAATACATATACATACATATATATAACCTTTGATTTTTTAGTGAATTTCTAATGTTTTTTAATTCTATTTCGTAACAGTAACGTCCCTTCAACCTTTGATTTTTTTCAGTGAGTATCTAGGGTTTTTTAACGTAAAGTAATATTTAATCACAATACTTTAATGCAACCGCTGTCGTGCATGGCATTTGGCTGTGCATGGCACGGGGTTGGCTGCAGAACATGGCCTGTCCACCCTCAAATCAGTATCACTGACACATTCCAATGTTTTTCAATGTTGACATTTTTTGTGAAGTTCACACCTCATTCTAGAAGTACTATTTTATAGGAGACCTGTGACCAAATCTCTTGCACATTGGTTAAAGTTGTGCACAGCAGGGTGGCCCTGGCCACAAGCTACAACGTGTGTCCAAACCCCATACGCATTGTTGAAGGACATGCACAACAGAGTTTGGATTCACATGGGTTTGGGATCAGGTATAGACTGCAGGCCAGGCTTGCTTCCATCCCCTTCTGCAGACAGGCAAGAGCAAAGTGTTTTGCCACATGATGGAGTGTGCACACTGCTGAACAGGTTGTGCACCCACCCCCAGCTGTGCACAGCCAAAGGCCATGCTCACCAGTGATGGACCATATTACATGCCCTGCAGCCATCAGCTGCTATTCATAGCCTTTTAGATCTTATCTGTTGTAAATTATCAGATGTCCTTGTCTTTGTCACTTTTCCTGAAAATTCTTACTTTTTCAAAATCTCCAAAATATTGCATATTCTGTAGTGGCTTTCATCTACAATTGGGGAAAAGGAATTATGCCATCCCTCTAATACATTGCTGGGATTCCTCCCTTTCTTTAAAATTGAAGTTACAAGTCCACCAAGATACATGATACCTCAGTGATCTTCTTGTTTAGTCTGCCAATCCACGGTTCTTTAAAAAAAGTCAATTTTCATGCATTATTTTCTGCATTTCTGTATAATATTCGCTTTTACCTTTTGGATGTGATGCTCATCATAATATTCAAGGAGGACATACACTAATGCAAAAGGTTTTTGGAAATGACACTCTGGTATTGCATTAATGTGCATAATTGTCTAATGGTTTCAATTCTTGCTAGCTCGAAGTCCGTTATAATTTAATTGGAAACCATTTATTGACCTGCCAATTTTAAAATTATTTGGAAATTTGTGCATACATATATGTAGCAGCAATCCATGAATTAGAAGCAGCACTTGACTATCATGTAGCTTGCCATGGATAGTTTATATATGTGTGAAGGGGTGGGTGGACAAAATATCGAAAACACAAATATCGTCGGACACAATATCGTGTCAAAAATATCGAGGACAAGAATATCGTGAAGGTCATTTCTTATGGGTAAGTAAAGTTTTACTATATATAACTCCACATATATGTACTTTGACGATATATATATCTTCAAGGTACGTAGATCTGGAGTTAAGAATAGTAAATTAATACCTATCTATTTACACTTACCTACTCGATATTCTTGTCCTCGATATTTTGGACACGATATTCTGTCCACACGATATTTTGTTTTCGATATTCTGTCAGTGAACCGTGTGAAGGGTATCGGGCATGAGTTAAAAGTGACATCCATCATCTTAAACTCTGTAGAAGGGTGATTAGATTTTGGTAGTGGTAAAACGAGTATATGTTTTTAAGTTTGTTATGTAAGAGGATGATTTGTTGGTTAGTATGAGTCAGGAATGTTATTTGTGTTTTCTCAAACTTTTTTTAATGAACTTTTCACATGGTACAGTAAGTAGCAAAGTACATTTTAAAATACCTCAATGTTTCTTTGTAAGGAGCCATTACATGATACAGTTTTGCCTTGGGAATTGAGATCTTGCATCTGGTGCATCATGAACATGAAAAAATGCCATCACTTCAACATGGACTTAACCACCTTCCTGACCCTCCCGAAAATAACATAATGAAATTAAGACTGCCACCAGAGTGGCCAACATAATAATAGGGTAACATGGCAGAATTCTGTGCTAAATAGTAATTGTTGTTAGTTAGGAAGAATGTTGGATAATGATTCAATCTCAGAGTGCCTCAAGGAGGTTCAGAACTGGAAGAGATCCAGCTCCTGTGTATTTGGGGAACAGTCCAGTAAAGGGAGGCCCTGGGACAGGTAGGATACTAGCGTGCCCCACGCATACTCAAAGTTTTTAAAGTAATCTCTGAAAATGTCTGCCATCCTTTCAACTGTAAGTGCCAACCATTGTGTCAATGATGGTGCCTTCCGCTTCTTCCAAGCAGCTGCTATTGCCAGCTTGGCCACCCCTAAACAGTTCCATATTATGGCCCTATCACTCCTTGTTTTATATTTCAACAAAGTGTCCCGGTGTACCAAAAGCACGAGGTCAGTAGTTTTGGGGATGGAATAGCCCCAAAACTCCTTAATCTGCACCAAAATGTCAGCCCAGAAAGGGTGAATAGTTGGAAAATCCCACCAGATGTGATGAAAATCTCCCCGGAGGCCACCACCCCTCCAACAAAGATTGGACATGCTAGAAAAGATTGTTTTTTGCTTAGTACGTTACATATACCAGTCACAGAGTATCTTAAAATGAGCTTCTCTCATGTCTAAGGAGTTATTGCTTTCAGAAAAGTCCCTCCACAGTTCTTCTATTGTCCCACAGTTATTTCTTTGCACCGAGTATGTTCCCAAAAAGTGATGTGACATGGATGTGAAACCTATGATGTGCTCAACAGTAACCCTGGGCATCCAATTCCGCTCCGCTCGCGGAATTTGCGGAATTTAGGCAATTTCGCGTTCTGCGGAGAACGCGGAATTGCCAACAATTCCGCGATCCGCGGCGTAGCGGAATTATTTTCTTGTTTGCGCTTTAAAATGCGTTCTAGCGTGCGCGATAGCGACTTACCGGGATTCCTGCGTTTGCCGACGGGTTTTCCTATCCGTTCGCGTGCGCTACGAGATTTCGGTAGCCGGCCGCGTTATCCCGCGAAAGTTTGCGATCGCGAACACGTCATTCGCCGCGCCATCGGACAACGCAATAGTGTGCGACCACGAACACGTCATTCGCCGCGCCATCGTGCACCGCGAGAGAGATTGCGATCGCGAACACGTAATTCGGGCGCGCCATCGGACATCCGGCGGAATGTTGGTCAAGCTCGCGATCCCGAACATGCAAAACTTTCAATCTGGAGAACAGTAACATCGCAAGCAGCATAAAACCTTCTATAAATTGATGATTTGGATGAAAAAAAAACCTCAGATTGATATTTGGCTGTCCTTTTTTGTCAAATTGTTTGGGGGGGAGAGGGAGGAAGTGCCACAGAGTCTCCTACTTCCTGTTCCTGTTCAGCAGGCTCCTCCCAGTGCTTTGTCCATCTCCTGTTCATTTTTCACTTGGATTTGAGCTGGAAGGATCACTCTTTGTGTCTGCTGCATCATTATCATTGGATTTGGGGATTTTGGGATTTGAGATTTTACAAGTAAGTTGGTGTTGTTTGATTGGGGCATTGCAGTTGCTGCAACTACAATTTTTGTACTTTTCATCACTTTTAAAAATAAATAGTTGTGGGTAGCCAGTAGGCCCAGAGCTAGTCATGGGTGGGTGCATGATGAAACATGATGAGACAACTGTTCCTTTGCTGTGTGATGTATTTATTAATTTCAAACTGTCAGGATCTCACCTATATTTCCGCGGGGACGCCACAGACGTGAAGTACAGGTCCACAACCTCACCAAATCACCCAATGGCACCAAAGACTAAACAAGGTGGCATAAGGTAATCTGGGGAAGGAGGGAAACAAAACAAGGGAAGAAGGGGAAGAACTCCACTCGATGACTCAGACACCCTCAGGACTCGTCAGTACCAGGCAAGAAGCTGTAAGCAAACAAGGTATCAATACACAAATGCACAAAATCAGAAGCAGGACAATTTAGACCTTCTTAACCCATGTGCTCCCTACCTTACGGTGTCCTTCCTATGGGAGGTTTAATGGAGCGATGTTTCAGGGCGTGGATCTAAAGCTAGAAAAGACAGTAATGTAAGTAAAGGGCTGGTATGTATGGGAAAGTGCTCTGTGTAGGGATTAGAGTATTCGCCTACCTGTTCTTCCCGTGTGGTTTTATAAAAAGTATATTTTCCTTTATTCAGGTTAATGAAAATAGGTATCTTTCTCTATCCTAGATCCTAAGAGGGCGGAGCGGATCCCCACAGCGCCAGAGCACAGGACCAGGTAAGTGACCTATATATTTATATACGTGAAAGTATACAACTAAGCGCAAAGCGCGACGTAACGTAATAATGTGTAATGCCTATCCCTTTACTTTTCAGAGAAAGGCATACTCCCATCGAGGTGGAGACACAAGGACAGGTAAATCAAGTAAACGAAATAATAAAGCAGCGCAGAGCGCTGTTACCGCAAACTCTAGTGCAATAACTCTCTCTGTCTTCTTTCTCCACAGAACGAAATGCAGGCAAGCAATACTTGAAGCAGGCAGCGAGGGACGTCAGGGGAGGAGTACCCGCCACAAGACAAACCGAGGCAACGATGACCGACGCAAGGGACGCGACGACCCGGACGAGCTTCAGGTGAGTCAGGAAACGAACAGCAACCAGGACGCGAAGCGCAGCTGATCGGGGAAGGCCGGGCTTTAACCTTCCGGACCTGTCCCCGCACATGCGCGTGCAGCGTCGGCGGCCATTTTAGTAGTTCCGGCCGCCACGCAATCCCGACAGTACACCCCCCCACAGACCCCCTACCGGTTTGGGCTTGTCAGGGTGTCTCCTATGAAATAAACGCACCAATCGAGGGGCATGTACCTGACTGGCCGGCTCCCATGTACGTTCCTCCACACCATACCCCTTCCAGTGTATCAGGTACTGGAGTTTGCGTCTCACCCTACGAGAATCCAAAACCGCCCCAACCTCATATTCCTGTTCATCCTCCACCGTTACGGGTTCGGGTGTGGTAGGGAGACGTGTGCCTGGCTCTACTGGTTTCAGGAGAGAGACATGAAACACCGGATGTATTCTCATGGAGGCGGGAAGGTCTAACTTCATAGCTACAGGGTTCACCACCTTACATATTTTGTAAGGGCCTAGATATTTAGGTTTAAATTTGCACGATCCTCTCAACTTCAGGTTTTTTGAGGATAGCCAGACCATGTCCCCCTGTTTGAATCCAGGCTCTGCGCGTCTGTGAACATCCGCCCCCCTCTTATAACTAGCCTTAGCCTTATCTAGATTCAGTTGTGCCGTCTTGTGTACCTCTTGTATGTCTTTCACAAAGTCTATGGCTGCAGGAGTAGAACAAGAAGAAGAAAGGGGGTTAGCATAGTTCGAGGATGAAAGCCATATGTGCAAAAAAAGGGCGAGTAAGCAGTGGACGAGTGACAACTGTTATTGTATGAGAACTCAGCAATCCACACTAACTCATCCCAGTCAACTAGGGTGTGCAAGACCTGGCACCTGATATATTGTTCAAAGCACTGATTCACTCTCTCAGTTTGGCCGTCTGTCTGGGGGTGGTGACTAGATGACAACCGTACATCTACTTTCAAGGAATTCCCCAACCCTTTCCAGAATTTAGAGATGAACTGGGCCCCCTATCTGATACCAATACGGAGGGGAGGCCATGTAAACGTACCACTTGCTGAATGAATACGGAGGCCAAAACACGAGAGGAGGGAAGAGAAGCCATGGGAATGAAATGGGCCATCTTGGTCAGTAAATCTACTACTACGAGGAGAGTGGTATTCCCTCTTGCAGTCCTAGGTAATTCTACTATAAAATCTAGAGAAACTGTGTGCCAGGGACTAGGTGGTGTAGGTAACGGCTGTAACAGCCCTGCAGGGCTCTGGTGAGAGGCTTTTCCCTGTGCACATATATGACAGGTCTGAATATACTGTCTTGCATCACTTCCCATGGTGGGCCACCAAAAGTGTCTATGTAGTAAGTCAAGAGTTTTCTTATATCCTGGATGCCCTGCAAGGGGATGATTATGACACCAATCTAAGGCCTGTAGTTGCAATTCTTGAATGGGGAGGACCAACCCACCCTGCACATAGGATAATCCTTGCTCTATGGTAACTTCATGTGTGCCCGTCACTTTCTGCATGTTTGTGGATGATTGCGCCTCCTCCACTGAGTTCAGGAAGTCTACCTCAGAACTCAGTACCCCAACTATTTGTTCTCTGGCGATTATAAGAGGGGGTTCACCTTGTGGGTTTATGGGTTCATAACTTAAGCGAGACAAAGCATCTGCTTTCCCATTCTTTTTTCCTGCTTGGAACTGGATAACAAAGTCGTAGTCACTAAAGAACTGGGTCCAGCGTAGTTGTCGCATGGATAGAGCCCTAGCGGATTTTAGGAACTGCAAGTTTCGATGATCCGTTAGGACTGTTATCTTGTGATTGGCCCCCAATAAATACTGCCTCCATTCCTCGAATACTTTCTTTATAGCCAATAACTCTCTCTCTCCTATGGAGTAATTTACTTCCGCTGGAGCCAGTTTATGTGAATAATAGGCCACTGGATGCAGTATTCCAGTGCTAGGATCTGTCTGTGATAGCACCCCCCGACTGCCACCTGTGAGGCATCAGTTTCAACCACGAAAGGACGTGACGGATCTGGATGCCTCAGTATGGGCGCTTGTGTGAAGGCTTCTTTTAATTGACAAAAGGCTGCCTCCGCCTCGGGTGTCCATTGAAATTGTATTCCCTTTTTTAACAACCTAGTTATCGGGGAGGCTAAATCAGAAAACCCATCAATAAAGCGCCGATAGAAATTGGCAAAGCCAAGGAAGCTTTGTATCTCCTTGACGTTTTGTGGTGCTTGCCAACGATGTATGGCCCCTACCTTCTGTGGATCCATACTGAGTCCCTGTGGGGAAACTATGAACCCTAGAAAACTGACTTGTTGTGTATGGAAATGACACTTCTCTAGTTTACAGTATAATTGGTTGTCTCGCAATCGTTCCAGAACCCTCCTTACGTGGAGTGTATGTTCTTGCATGGAGGGAGAATAAATCAAGAGGTCATCTATGTAAGCAATGACGAATACCTCCAACATGTCCTTTAGTACCTCATTAATGAAAAACTGAAAAGCCGAAGGGGCATTACATAGCCCAAAGGGCATCACCAGATATTCGTACAAGCCATACTTGGTACAAAAGGCCGTTTTCCACTCATCTCCTTCCTTGATCCTCACAAGATGGTATGCCCCTCGCAGATCTAGCTTGGTGAAAACTTGGGCGTCTTTTATTTGATCAAGAAGGGAGGAAATTAGTGGCAAGGGATATCTGTTCTTGATGGTGATGGTATTCAGTGCCCTATAGTCAATGCAGCATCTAAGACCCCCTTCTCTCTTTGGTATAAAAAAAGAGAAGATGAAGCCGGGGATCTAGAGGGACGGATAAATCCTATCCTCATCATTTCGTCCAGGTACTCTCGTAAATACACATTCTCTTTTTCGGTCAAGGAATATACCCTACTGCATGGTATGCGAGCTCCAGGTTGCAGATCTATTCTGCAGTCATAGACCCTATGAGGCGGGAGACTGGTGGCCTGTTCCACATCGAATACTTCTCTAAGATCCTGATAAACAGAAGGTAAGGCACTATCACTCGTTTCTATGAATGAAAGACTTTTCTCCGGAACACTTGAATCAAGAAGATTATGCTCTCTACAAAGGTCATGGTCGAAGGTTAATGACATAGACTTCCAATCAATAAGCGGATTATGTTGGCATAACCATGGTAGGCCTACAATAACCGGGAACTGGGGAGACTGTATCAAATCAAATGAAATGTCTTCTTGATGTTTTTCTCGATAACCAACCTCAAACTACTCGTGGCGTGTTTAATGGGACCAGACTTCAGAGTGCTACCGTCTATTGTTGTTACTTCTTCCCAAGAAGACTTAGGCACCCAAGGAATCTTCCAACTCTGAGCCCACTGTGCATCCATAAAATTACCGGACGCGCCTGAATCCACCATTATGTACACCTCTACCATTTGATGGTCCCATCGTAAACACGAAGAGAGAAGAAAATGACGTGGCTGAGATCCTGCAATCCCCATAGATGAGACAATTAAACCTGAATTACCCGAAGTCCTTGTCTCCCGAGACTTCGGGCTCACTAGTTTTCCGACCGTTTTGTCTGTCTTGGTTTGACCGGGCATTCCCTAAGAAAATGACCCTGTTTTCCACAGTACAGGCACAGTTTCTTGTCTCGTCTTCTCTGTTTTTCTTCTTCACTGAGGGGTCCTCTTATGCTTCCTATTTGCATTGGTTCGGATTCTTCTGATATTTTATCAGAATCAACTTTCCTTTCACGGTAAGGAAGAATTCTCCCCTCGGACCTCCCTCTTTCTCTCCTCCGCTCACTAAGTCTATGTTCTAACGTGACCACTAGGTCTACGAGGGCAGTACACGATTCAGGAGGGTCCACTACCTGTGCCAATGCGTCTTTTAGGTCCTCTCTTAGCCCCTTGTAGAATAGAGCACTACGCTTTTCCTCAGGCCACCCAGCTTCAGCTACCAATCTATAAAATGTGGAAATGTAGGAGGTTAAATCCTTAGTTCCCTGTTTCAGTGTTAAGAGCTCCGTGTCAGCGGAATGCGTAAAGGTGTGTCTATCAAACAGTTTTTTGAGTTCCCTTCTAAAGGCACTATAATCTTGCAACAAAGGGTCGTTCCTTTCTATGAGGGGTATAGTCCAATTAGCCGCGGAGCCCCCTAGATAGGAAATAACGAATGCTACCTTAGCTTGATCTGAGGGAAAACAGGAGGCTTTACACATGAAATGAAGCTGACACTGACTGATAAAGGCAGCAAACTTAGTAGTGTCTCCATAAAAACGCTCAGGAGGTGCCAAGGGGACAGAAGAAGGCGTCGTTACATGTACCACTGGTATGTTAGCGCCTGGATTAGGGGACCTAACCACCGGATCAGTTCTTATTTCTCGTTGTATGGAATCCACCCGGGTAGAAAGAGATTGGGTTTCTAATTGTAAGTTACCTGACATGTGGGCTAAATCAGCCAGAGTAACCTGACTGACATCCATGATGTCCAGGCGGAAAGAAAAACTATTCTTTTTGGGCTTCGCGTTCTGTCAGGATCTCACCTATATTTCCGCGGGGACGCCACAGACGTGAAGTACAGGTCCACAACCTCACCAAATCACCCAATGGCACCAAAGACTAAACAAGGTGGCATAAGGTAATCTGGGGAAGGAGGGAAACAAAACAAGGGAAGAAGGGGAAGAACTCCACTCGATGACTCAGACACCCTCAGGACTCGTCAGTATCAGGCAAGAAGCTGTAAGCAAACAAGGTATCAATACACAAATGCACAAAATCAGAAGCAGGACAATTTAGACCTTCTTAACCCATGTGTTCCCTACCTTACGGTGTCCTTCCTATGGGAGGTTTAATGGAGCGATGTTTCAGGGCGTGGATCTAAAGCTAGAAAAGACAGTAATGTAAGTAAAGGGCTGGTATGTATGGGAAAGTGCTCTGTGTAGGGATTAGAGTATTCGCCTACCTGTTCTTCCCGTGTGGTTTTATAAAAAGTATATTTTCCTTTATTCAGGTTAATGAAAATAGGTATCTTTCTCTATCCTAGATCCTAAGAGGGCGGAGCGGATCCCCACAGCGCCAGAGCACAGGACCAGGTAAGTGACCTATATATTTATATACGTGAAAGTATACAACTAAGCGCAAAGCGCGACGTAACGTAATAATGTGTAATGCCTATCCCTTTACTTTTCAGAGAAAGGCATACTCCCATCGAGGTGGAGACACAAGGACAGGTAAATCAAGTAAACGAAATAATAAAGCAGCGCAGAGCGCTGTTACCGCAAACTCTAGTGCAATAACTCTCTCTGTCTTCTTTCTCCACAGAACGAAATGCAGGCAAGCAATACTTGAAGCAGGCAGCGAGGGACGTCAGGGGAGGAGTACCCGCCACAAGACAAACCGAGGCAACGATGACCGACGCAAGGGACGCGACGACCCGGACGAGCTTCAGGTGAGTCAGGAAACGAACAGCAACCAGGACGCGAAGCGCAGCTGATCGGGGAAGGCCGGGCTTTAACCTTCCGGACCTGTCCCCGCACATGCGCGTGCAGCGTCGGCGGCCATTTTAGTAGTTCCGGCCGCCGCGCAATCCCGACACAAACATCATTTAGGGGGCATGGATGGCATTGGATTGAATTGCAAAATGTGTTTTTGGGTGTATTTCAGTTTTTGGGCTGTGTGTTAACCCCTTCG